>ML675745.1:3084940-3712299 GCA_007922155.1 Mesoclemmys tuberculata
TTCTCACTTCAAAATAATTTTAATGGGAATGAAAGGAAAATTTCAAAATGAGGCAGTCCTCCAAGACAGGATGAATATGCCTTGGAATAAATTCATTGCCAGATCCTCTGCTTGTATTAATAAGCTTAGCTCCATGGATTTCAGTGGACCCTGGGTATTTCTATAATAATAATATAATACTAAATAAGCCAAATGGCACTAGTTGAGGATCTGACCACAGTTATTTAGGTGGTCTGCAGTTGCCACTCTCTCATTGGAGCCCATGTTGATGATGGGTGCTTAGCACTTCTCAGAATTTAGTGGTAATAAAGTGTGAAATAAACCCACACGCTAAGACCTATGTGCCACTCAAGACCCACTTATGCCCTATTGTTAATAGAATTTAAGTGATGCATAAGACTTGGGCTGGCCCTCTGCACAGGGGGGTGAATTGCACTCCAAGAGAACAAGAAAGTTAAAGGCTGAAAATGAAAATGTTTTCCCAGTTAGCAAACCTCAAGTGTGTGTGTGTGTGTGTGTGTGTGCGTGCGCGTGTGTGTTATTGGCCAGGAGATATTTAGCACTTTATCATTTCCAATCTTTCTCTCTAAGGATCAAAGTCTGATCCCTTGTTATGCATTTATAAGCGTTTTAACATCTGTTTCCCCCTTGATTCAATTTACCGGACCTGATGGTTTGTTAATTGAAATGGACATCTAGGGTGTTCTGAACTGTAATTGACTCCACGTGCCATCTAATACTGAAAGAAATGGATAAAGGATTACACAAAGGGAGGGTGAGCTTATGAATAAAGATTCATTTGAGAGGAACATGCTTTTATTTTTAAATAGTGAATATTTTCAAAGTCACTTTTAAACAAACTTGCAACTACTTACCTCCCTTCATATCTTGTTGGCAGAGTAGGATTTTTTAAGTGACATTTTATATTCTTTAACCAGTCAAACCTCTGGGAATGAACTTGGGTAATTAACATTGCATGAATCTGTTTTCCCAGAAGAAAGGCAGACATAAAACTTTGGAGGATTAACTTATTTTTAAAAATAATTTACAGGAAACTGATAACTCTTTTAATTTCTGATTCTCTTGGGCAAATGTCTTATTTCAGAAATTTTTTTTTAAAAAAGCATCATAATGGAAGTTGTATGTTGGTCTTAAATGTTGCATGAAAATTGGAGGGGACAAATATTCGTGTGTGTGTGTGTGTGTGTGTGTGTGTGTGTGTGTGTGTAAAAAAGATTAACTCTGTGATTAGAGCACTCATGTGGAACTGCTCTTCCTGCTCCAATGACTTGTTGACCTCTCAAGGTCCCTTCCAGCCGGGAGAAATTATTTTGTCTAACTGAAAACAATTAAAAAAAAATTAGCAGCAAATCAAGAAATAAAAAAAATGTATTTAAATTCTGAAAATTTTGTTTTTAATTAAAGGACATGTCAAAATAAGTCATTTTCAATAGATAGACAACATTGAAAAAATGTTTTGATTTTTCTGAGGTTTTTTAACTGAAACAATTTAACAAAATCTACAAATAAGCAAAATGTTATGATGTCACCAAATCTGTATTTTTTTTTTGCCCCCCCAATTTTTATTTGAAAACTTGAGCCCAGCTCTCCTGCAGAGTCTATGTTCCATTGAAAGCTATAGCAGACTTAAAAACTTGTTTATGTGAACTAGGAAGCCACTAGAGGGGGATCGAAAACCATACACTCTATGAATGGGTTATATATGTAATGGCTGTTTTGAGGGCCTGTGCCTGCTTTCATAAATTTCAGTGAGAGTCTTTCCATTGCTTCCAATAGCATTTAGATCAAGACCGTAGATAGCTGAGGGTGTGGTCAGAGCCTCCCCACTTGCTTTAAGTAATGTCATAGCCTCGAAAAAACTTGTCAGTTATGCACACCTTAGTATTTGACTCCAAAAAGGGAGATGTTTCAGAGACTCCATAAAGTTCACTAGGGACTTAGCTATTGATATTGAGTTTGTAGAAAACTCTCAGATACTATGGTAATAGATGGCAGTATAAAGCCTCATAAATTTACAGCTTGACAGCATTTGGAATATGCCAATTTAATTCCCAATTAAAGCTGGTTGAAAAAAATAAAGTACCCGAAATGGGAGTTAGGTGCCCAGACTTTTGAAAGCCTGCTAAGCTTATCTGCACCTTTGGGCACCAAAACACCATTGAAAATCTGGCCCTTAGTCCTTCTGCACCAACAATCTGTAAAATGGTGGTGATAGTAATTCCCTACCTCACACGGTTGTTGTGAGGTGTGTGGCAACATAAAAGAACCTTAGATAAACAGAGGGGAAGGGGACAGACTGTATGAGTCCAAGGAAAGCCATGTTTCCTCTTGGTAAATCATGCCTTTCTGGAGAATAGAGATCTCAAGAAAGAGACACCTTGGAGAGAGCCAGTTGGAAGACTGTAAAAAGGGCTGATGGATGCTGAACTCCAAACAGACACAGAACAGCTATAAGTGATCTCATTACTTTTATTTTAGACAGTGGTGTCATGGATTGCAAATTAGTTTGTTGTTCTTTCTATTGTTTGAAACAAGAGTTGATAAAAGAAGCAGAAAATTAATATTCTTCAAGAATGGTAATTCTGTAGAATATTAGATTACACCAAATGTTTTAATGTAAATAAAATTTCTCTACTTCCCAGGTCTTTGTTTCTTTCCCCACCCCCCATCTTGTTCGTATTTCTGAAATAGCAGTTAGATGGAAGGAAAATCACTATTTTTTCTTCTCTCTCCAAGAGATTTCCATTATGAGAATATCCCACACTGCACTACAGGATATCATAATGCAGTTCCTTCCTTTTCTACTCATCTGGCTAGGTGCATTTTGGCTATATTAACTTTTTTCTAAGGCTTAAAGAGTCCCTTAGATCATCTAGTTTGAATCTCCTGTATATCGCAGGATGTAGAATTTCACCTGTTACGCCTCAACTGAGTCCAATAACTTGTATGTGGTTAAAGTATATCTTCCAGAAAGGCATGCACTTTTGACTTTAATACATCAAAATATGGGGAATCCACCACTTCCTTGGATGTTTTTTCCAATTGCTAATCAACCTCACTGTTAAATATGTGAGCCTTATTTCTAATTTGAATTTGACTGGTTTCAACTTCCAGCCATAGGTTCTTATGCCTTTCTTTGATAGATTAAAGAGCCATTTAGTACCTCATATTTTCTCCCCATTATTGTACTAACTAAGTCACCTCTCAATCGTCTTTTTGACAAACTGAAAAGATTTACTCTCATACTTCCGGATAAAGAGTTCATTTTGTATTATGGAGTGGATAGGACCTATGTTCAATATAAGGATAGCAGTTTGCCCACAGGGTCAGCCCATATTATATCAGCCTGTTTTAGCTCATGACAGCTCTGATCTCAAATCATAAAGGTTTAGAAATCAGAATAACTACTAGCAAATTTCTTTTCATGTTAAACAAACAGTGACACTATCCATATGCCAGCTACAGCTAGGAAAATATTCATACAGGGTGAATTAATCAAATCAGAGAGAGATGTGGCTATGATATTGCACTGGACTTCAGGAAAACCTGTTTTTAATTCCTGGCTTCACCTCAGACTTCCTGTATGACTTTGAGCAAGTAATTTAAAGTCTGTTCTGACAGTCATTTGTCAGCAGGGGTTTGAGTGGATCATGCCCTTTCTCTCTCTAGTATGTAGTTTCTCCATCTGTAAAATGGGTATAATGCTATTTCCCTACTTGCAGTATGAATTAATTAATATTTGTGAGGTATTCAGAGATGACAGTGCAGGGCCGGTATGAGAATCCAGATAGGCAGATGTCTGAAATCAAAGATTGAGATTGAAGGTGGGAATCTATAGCTGATTTAGACCCAGGGAGATGGAGTTAATTTTATTTTTAAACAGTCTCATGTCAAAACAAGGGGACGAGTGGACTGAGAAGCTGCAGGTAGAAGTGGCAAAGAAGGGGCAATTATAAATTTAACGACATATCTTAAAATAGAATGGAATATGATAATGACCCTTCAGAATAAGAAGAAATGAGGACTGGACTCTGCAAAGGTTAGGATGGAAAGATGTGGAACCAGTAGATGGGTTTTATTTATATGTATATTAAGTCATGGCTCAAAATAGGAACATGGGTAAATGGGGTGGAACACAGAAAATGAGACTGTTACTTTTGTTTTAAATATACTTCTTAATCATAGCTCCATAGGGAGGAGAGTCTGATTCTATATGTTGTAGGAAGAGGCTGTCAAACTGACTGTTTTAACACACATATTAGTCATACTTAGAGAATAGGATTGGGCCAGGAGTCTAGAGCACCTGGAGGGCAAATGCAGTTTCAGAAAAATAAATATATATGCAGAGCTGTGACTTTTGCAAGGGAAGCAGGTACCAGGAGAGCTGAATTGGGAGAAGGCCAAGGGAATGAGTTTTATCTTTTACACATGTTGCTTTTTGAGGTCTGGATCAGGATTGAGTAGAGTCCCATTTGTTTCAAAGGTAGATGTACTGGGGCCCTAGGATGCAGGAAATAAGGGCTCAATCCTGGGCTCTGCCACAGACTAGTTGGTTGGCCTTGATCAGTTCTCTTAATTTCCCTGGGCCTTAGCTCTGTTCCTCATGTAAAATGCAGGGATAGTAGTATGTTCTTTCCCTCACCTTATACTTGTTTTGTCTACTTAGATGGCAAGTTCTCCGGGGCAGGGTCTTTCATTTACTCAGTGTATGTACAGTGCTAAGCCAATAGGGTCTGATCTCAGCTGCAATACAGTGTAGCTGAGGCCTGGCCTGACATGAGTAATTAACACATGGAGGGAGGCCTCATTATCTCCCTAATTCTGTCTTGCAAGAGAACAGATAATTAGTCTGAAAACAGAACTTTTATGCTAAATAAGATAAATAAACAGGTCAGTAGCCTAAAAAGACAGAATGTTTAAGCCAACTAAGAGGGAGAACACCCACGTGACTCTTTGCTATGAACTAGATAACAAGGGACAAAATAAGTTAGGAATGTAGAGATGAGGTAGAGAGGAAGTGGAGCCACAGACAGTGCATGTGGCATAGGGATTGGTTCCTGTAAAGAACCCAAGCCAATCCAAAAATGCGTGGTGCAATGCATAGTAAATGCAATGAGATATGTCTGTTGTAATTAAAGGTAGAGGGTTTATGTGTATCTTTGGATCTGTGATATACCTGCATCCATCTCCCCGCATTTGAGTTTGGTCAACTCAATGTAGCACTGCTGTATGCCAAATAAAGATACCTGAGTGATGAAGTTTGGAGTTGAACTGAGTTCTTGGGAAGTCAAGTGGAAAGAGACCTTGGAGAGAATGCTAACATACAGATGAGAAATGGTAGTACATTCTTCACATTAAAGCTGGCAAGGCAGGATACTAAAAAGGAAAAAAAAATCATACCTTCTCTAATGCAAAGTCCCTAAAAGTTGTGTCAGAGGGAGAAGTGCACCTGGATCATGTGAATAGAAAGTGTACAGCACCTAGCACACCGGGGGCCTGGTTCATGATGGAGATTTTTAGGTAGAGAAGGCTAGAAAACAAGAATTCTGTTTTGCAACATTTTTGAAGTTTTTACACTGGTTCCCATGCCAATGCAGAATGAAATCAAGAACTTTCAAAAAATTTGAGAGAGACTGACACAGAGATACACACACCTACTCATACCAACCTCAAACTAGGCAATATCTCAGTGGTTAGGATACTCATGTGAGAGACTCCGGTTAAAGTCCCTCTCTGCTTAATTCAAACCAAATATGAGCATAGGTCTCCCACATCCCAGGTAAGTGCACTTATCTCTAGGCTATTGGCTATTTTGCGGTGTCTCTCACTGTCTAGATTTGACCCAAAATTTCATCCTGGATCTGAGAAACCTTCCCCCCCAAAATCAGTATTTTCAGACAAAAATAATTTAGTCGAGACAGTCCTGAGTAGCTCTATTTCAAGGTGCTACTGCAATACAAATGAATGAATAATAATAAGCAGAGCAGGCATGTTTAAAGATTGAGCGAATCCCTTTGACTTTAATGGGAATCGGATTGGGTGTGTACCTTCGGTATACTGGGGTCCTTCTAACTAGAGAATATACTCTGCATACCTAAATTCTCCCTGCAGTTCTAATTGAATATACTTCACTTAACTTTCTGTCTTGAACAAAATAATAATAATCTTTAGCTCTTATAAGAGCCCTTTATATGTATGCGTGTAGGTCTGAGTTTTGCAGCGCCTATTATTATGGTTGATTGTTTTTCAGTATGCAAGCCGAAAATGGGCAGCTCAGCACAATAGGATGATGTAATTAAAATGAACATCTAAGTTAAGATCATACAGAGTTAGCTATATCAAAGTAAACCTAGTAGTACAATCAGTTTTTCTCAACATCGTTTTTTTTTTCTTTTTTTAAAAAGACAACTGCATTTAACAGCCTTGCAAAAAGGATCGTCATGACTTAGCTTCGCCAGTTATACTCTCTAGCAATGGATTAGATCTCTAGCTGGTGTGAATCAGCCGAGTTCCTTTCTCTCTGTCAGAGGTACATATATGGCCCCAATTACTGTAGTAGAGGAGACCCTTACAATCTTTAATGCAGTTAATCTCTCAACATCCCTGCGAGAGTGGGAAATGCTGTTATCCCCAATTTACAGATGAGAGTCACAAGTGCACAGACTACATTATTTTCCAAGGTCATACAGGAATTCTAGGGCAGAGGAAGGAATTAAATTCATGTCTTCTGAGTCCCAGGCTAGTGACCTTGCCAATGTCCTGTTCTTCCTCTCTTTGAGTCAATGGAGCTCAGTGGACAAGAGAGACTCGTGAAGGATTATTATTCCCCTTTTACAGGCAGAGAGCTGGGGCTCAGGGGGAAGAGAGGACTAACTCAAGGTCACACAGGGAGTCTGTGGCAGAACTGGGAACTGAATTCCACTTTCAGTTTAGTGCCTTAACCACAAGACTATCCTTCCTCTCTTTGAGTCAATGGAGTGCTTACAGCAGCTGAGCATCTTGCCTGATATTGAAGTTTATTGGAGATGAGCTCAATTCCCTTTTCACTAACACTGGTATAAATTAGATTAATAGATTACAAGGCCCGAAGGGATCATCTAGTTTGATGCCCTGGATAACACAGGCCAGAGAATTTCATCCAATAACTCCACTGAAGTCCATGGAGTTACACCAGTATAAAGCCAATGTGAATTAGGAGGATCAATATATACAGGAAGAGCAGACTACAATCCAAAGTCTCTCTCTTTCAGTTATAATAGTGATATGCCCTTGTGTAAGTGCCTAATGGTAGTTGTGAATCAAGGCACAAAGAATGAAATGACTTTCCCAGGGCCACACAGTGAGTCAGTAGCAGAAATAGGTATAGGACCAAGGTGTTCTGACTCTCATTCCCCTTCCTCTTAAGAAATTCAGGTACCATCAGGAAGGGTTCTTTCTTTGGCTTTGGTTTGTCTCTCACCCACCCAGGCGTAAATCAAGAGCAACTCAATTGAAGTCAATGCAGTTAGTGTTGTAGAACCAATACATGAGCATGCTCGGTGGGGCGGGGTGGGAGGGTGTATACCCCAGTTAATGTGCCATTGCTTTCGGGTAGCTGTTCTGAGTGCATTTTAACTTTATATTACCTATCCCCTCCTTGCAAACACTAACCGTTGTAATTTTCTGTCACATCTAAGCGTTTGCATCTAGACTCTTATCAATTTTTATGCACAGATAAAAAGAATTGGCAAGAATTGCATCTTTCAGAAAGAAAATATAAGTAAACGTGATTATTATGCCAGATGCGGGAAGAAAAAAAACATCTGAGGAAACGTGAAGAGCATGTAATGTGTTGACTAAGAAATAACGGAATATACTAAGGGATAAAATGTGGAATTCCAGTGAGGTCTAAGCAAGGGGTAATGTATAGCTTCTCTGCTATGTCCCAGGTGCAGATTTAGGGATCAAAATGTGACTCATGTTGCAATGTTTGTACAGCATCTAGCACAACTTGGTCTCCTGTGCCAAGACTGGGTCTCCTAGGAACTACTGCAATACAAATATGTTTCAATGTAGGGAGACAGTGTAGGTGAGGTAATGTCATTTATTGAACCAACTTCTGTTGGTGAAAGAGATAAGCTTTGAGCATATTCTGAGCTCTTCTTCAGGTCTAGGAAAGTTACTCAGTGTGTCACAGCATTACATATCTAGTAACTACCTCAGTGTAGTCTGTGTTCAGTCTGATTCTTTCTTTGGTGAAAGGCACTAGTAGACTCAGACAGCAATGAAATAGGCTTGGCAAAAGTCCCATCATACTGTGACAGCTGCAGTTTGCCCATAGAATTGCAACATTTGTGCACATACCATTAAAAGGGCAGATTGACTCACCAATTAATGATTGAGCCTAATGCTTCATTGTATATCTCCCATATCTAGAAATTGTAAGGTTTGAAATTTGCTTTCTGCAGGTGCTGTTTATCGCTGAAGGTCTCAGATCATTAAAAATTCATAGCCCTTCCTTTCAGCTGGTTTATCTCATACTTAAAACCTGGGCCTTCTCTATTCACAGTGTATGAATCCTTTCTCCCAGTAGCCTAAACAGAAAAGCTCAATTACCAGATGCCATGCTAAGAACAATGAGGGTATTAACTCAGGTGACAGGTTACTACTGATATTTGGATATGTTTGCAAAAGATTTTATCCCAGGAGGTGAACATTCAAGTCCCAAGGGATTTTGGGAGTAAGGCCCTGGCTGAGAACTCAGGAGATCAAGTTTCAATCCCCAGCTCTGTGATGGGATCCTTGAGGAAAGATGTTTGTGGTGGGATGTACGACTCTTTTAAGGAGTAGCCTGGAGCTTGTGGCCAAAACAGCCGAGGTGCAACAAAGGAGCAGCCTGCCTTGCTCTGTGATAGGGCTATATATAAGCTGGAAAAGGAAGCTGAGAGAGTGCCAAAAAGGTTCCATCCCATCCAGGCTGTTATGGGTTGCAGTCCCTTTCAGGACACTTGCTTGACCTGGGACCTAGTGACTTTGCTTTCTGACTGACAGTTTGGTTCTCTGATTCAAAGCTGTGAAGTAAGAGCCTTATGAACTTGGCTTAAACTGTTTCTTCCGTGACCTTATGCCTCAGGGAAAATAAGAGAGCCTGCCTGCCTCCTGGAACAGTAAGAGAATGGTAAACTCTTCTGGCTGGGGTTGGTTTGGAGTGTGTCAGTATAGTTTTCGCCTCCCTCTTTTTGGATCCTGTATAGTATACTTGTGCAGTCTTGATCAAGTCATTCCATCTCTCTCTGCTTCAATTACCTACCTGTAAAAAAACAAATAGCATCAGATTAAGTATTATTCACATTCTGTTTCAATACAAATTGATAACATTGGGTTTAATCCTCCAAACACATACTATCAGGTCTACTCCCATGGAAATCAATGATACTATGCTAGATGGTAAGTGTTGGGAGATTTGAGTCCTGTGTGCCATAGTTATTTTACTGCAAATTCATATAGTATCTCTAATTTAAACCTTGATTTCTTAAATCAATCGCACACAAAAGAAAGTAGTCTTTTATGCTTTTGATCAGTCATGTTTCCCTCAAGGTAAAAAAAAAAATGCAAGCAAATTGTCTTGTGATTTGTAATTAAACTGCACTCCTGGACATTATACCAGAGACTAGATAGGAAAGTTGTCCTTTGAAATAGTGCCAATTAAATAGACTTAGATGAAGTGTTAACACATTTGGTGTTTCCAACAATTAATTCTGTTTTTAAATAGTTGATTATTTATAAACAACCTAAGGACCTTGCTCAGGCAAAACTCTAATGTCACAGAGGTGTGTGTCTGGGTAAGGATTGAGTAAAAACAAATGCATCCGTTCTGCCACGCTCACACACCTTGAGTGGTGTCTTACTACAGGCAGAAACATACTTCTTTGGGGAGAATTCTACAACTCTTAAGCCCTTTGCATAGTATCCACTCAAATAGTATCACACTCACCTAGACCATTCTTGCAGATGTTTATCTAACCTGTTCTTAAAAACTTCCAATGATGGGGATTTCACAACCTCCCTTGAAAGCCTATTCCAGTGCTTAATGTGGCAAACTGCCCGCTTCCCTGGTGGGTCTTGCACTTTTACCTTCTGTTTATGGTCAGGGCGCCCCCAGCTACCTAGTCTCCCCTGGCTGTAGCAGAGCTCTGTCTCCTGACCTGAGATGGAAACTTCTTCTCAAACTGCTCCACCCCTCTGGCAACTTCTCCTGCATTTGTTCCCTCCCCTTCAGTTAGGGAAGGCAGGGTGTAAAAACCGTTGGCCCCGCTCTTCATTGGGCCCAGGTGTCTTTAATTGCCCTGCTGTGCTTTTCCCTCTGCCTGCAGGGCAGAGGGTTTTTAACCCTTTGCGGCCCTCATACCGGCCCCAGTACACCTTTTTAAAGCCGTCCGGCCTGACTTTATCACATTAACTACCCTCATAGTTAGAAAGTTTGTCCTAATACCTAACCTAAATCTCCTTTGCTGAAGATTAAGCCCCATTGCTTCTTATCTTTTCTTCAGTGGGCATGGAGAACAATTGATCACAGTCCTCAACATATTGGAAGACTGTTCTCGGGTCCTCCTCAGGATCTTTTTCTCAAGACTAAACATGCCCAGTGTTTTTAACCTTTCCTCATAGGTCAGATTTTCTAAACTGTTTATCAATTTTGTTGCTCTGGACTCTCTCCAATTTCTTCACCAACATTCTGTAAGACCCTGTTGATAATAATTCCCTACCTCACACAGTTGTTATGAGGTGCTCGGGTACTATGGCAACTAGGAACATAAAAGTACCTTAGACAGAGGGGAAGGGGACCGTCTGCATGAGTCACCATATCTCTCTGAATTTTGGAAAAGCTCTGATCCAGATCTGTATCTGAACTATGCAACTCAGGCCCATTTCTAATATAACAACACAAATGTCGTCATGCTCACCAGTTGATATGTCTGTTCTTGGGTATGTCTCCAATCAGAAGGAACTTCCTCCTTTGTCAAGCTATGAAAATGGCTGTAGGTCAGCAAGCTGAGCCTGATATGAGAAGCTGTTTCTAATGTGTGTGGTAAAGTCAGGCCAGATGGCTACAGAAGGGTATGCCAGGGCAGATATGTGAGCCCCAGGATGCTAAAAGCCCTTTTCCTTGCAGACGGGATAGGTTACTCCAGGTCAATTGGAGGCACCTGGACCCAATTAAGAGCCTAATCCAGGAGTATTTAAACCCTGCCTTCCCTAAAGACTGGGAGGAGGATAGGAGAAGGAGTGGAGGGAGCAGGTAGAAGGTAGTGGCAGTTAGAGGAGGATCACCCGGGACCGGTAGTGGTGTTTCCCCTAGAGCTGGAGAGGCAGAGTAGGAGAGACTTGGACCCCAGAGGTACCTTCCTGGGCCTGGGGTCAGATACATGGACTTGGACTACCCGCCCTTCCCTGTGGGGTTGAAGGGCGGCCCTCAGGCCTGAGGTAAGGCCTGCACCCCACTGCTCTGTGAGAGAGGCGTTGGGGGTGGAATCATCTCAGACCCCCGGCCAGAAGAGACTGTGGCCGGATGGTGAGACCCAAAGGGGACTTGATTTACCACATGTGTAGCACAGGCATCCTCAATCAACCAGTCAAGCATGCGTCAGTGGAGACTTCATACGACGCTGTATGAATAACGAGGCATTTCATTAAAGGTGTTTACAGATTTGCAATATGAAAATGTGAAACAAGCGGGGTAATTGTGACAAGTTCCTAAGTGTGGACTGAGTACACAGCTCATCTCTCAGTTGTATTTTTAATAGCTGCCTGACAGCGGATGTGCCAGCCTCCACTATAAAAACAAAATCTTACTGAAGTCACTTATCCAAACTCATGTGCATGTCTATCGAGTTTTGGAATTTCTATCATGTTCTTTTGCAAAGAACATATAACACTCGCTGTGGCTGATATTGTGACAGTGTACCACTATAATCTGTCAATACGGTATACTGCAAATATGTATATTTAGTCGTCTCATTCTTTTAGTCTAAAACATGAGCTTCTTCTGGGAGAAGCCAACCTCCCTCACGCGCTCAAAGAGCAAACAAACCCCCCCGGTAACCAACTGCCTTTGCATGGGCAGAGCCAATCCTGCAGGAGCAAATGCAGTATCCTTTGTGGATAAATTCTGACAGGTGTGACTCTGCTGCTGAAGTAACTGTGAGAAGTTTGGTTTATAAACTGGCCCATAACTCTGTTCTGTCTCCATACTTGCATGTCCTGTATGACAATAATATCTGAAAACCCCACAAGCATTAAATCATTCTCGCGCTACTGTGCCTTGGCTCCTAGCAATGACGTGACTGGCCTAAGGTCGCAGAGGAAATGTGTGGTACGTATAAGAACTGAACCCTAAGCTAGTGTCTTAAACACAAGCATCCTCCTCTGAACATGGAGGGTATCAAATGGCTACTGCTCTCCTTGGTCTATTGCGTCCATGGTTAGTAGAGTGTGTGACTGCTGCCCTAGGGGAGAGGCGAGTGCCGGTTGCCCTCACAGAATGGTCATGTGACCCTTCTTCAAGGAGTCATCTTTTGAGATGGAGAATCTCACAAATTATCACTTTTTATCTCACTATCACTCATTTTGGGGAAGGTTGCTTAAAAAACTTTGTGCCACCCAGAGTCCTCTGATTTCATGATCCTTGCTTTCAGTCTAGGCATGGCACTGGGTGGTGTTGCTGATTCTCTTCAGTCTGTCAACAGTCTTTCATTCCAGTGACCATAAAGCTTTGTTAACTTGTCCATGGGTACTGGTGACTGTGAGTGGGGTTGCTCATGGGGGCTTCTGTTCTGTGTCTCATTCTCCTCTGTCTGAGGTGGTATTGATTTGGGCTTCCTCAGTGTCTGGCTGGGATTGGGAGGAGAGAGCTGGTTTGAGGTTCAATCCAGACTAGATGGATCTGATGCCTTTCACGGCTTTCAATTAACAGTTTACCGTCATTACTACTTATCAATTCAGTGGCACTATTGCTCTTTACAGAACATGGTGTATGTGCCGATGAGTTCTTTGATGGCGGCTGAGTTTGCTGTGCGAGTGACAATCCTGTCCACAGGTATGACAGAACCATGCCCTAACAATGTTCTGAATCCGATCAGCCAATTCCTTCCTTCTCTGATGCTGGTCATCACAAAGCTTGATCCTATCTGCCTCGCAATGCCTCATTCCATCTACAAGCTGACTCCACGAACCAGAGAGGCATTCCTTTCCCAATCATCCAGAGATGCCACAGGATACTAAGTCATCTTTGCAAGCACCCCAAAGTCTGCAGAGTGGTCTGCATCTCTTTCTAGACCCTTGGCAAGTTTCAGAGTACGGCACTCCTGTAATCTGGCATTTGCTTGACATGTCCAAGCCACCTGAGTCTTTTCTTACTAATCAACATTCCCATGAATGATGTTCCAGCATTATTTAACACTTCTATATTTGTCACCTTGTCTTGCCATCGAACTTGAAGAATTTTATATGAGCATCTAATATGAAAGATATTTAATCTTCTGGAGTAAGTCATCCATGTTTCTGAGCCATATAAAAGAATGGATAAAACTCATCTCTCATAAGTACAGATTTTCACTTTAACTGACAATTGATCATTCTAGACTCTGTCTTGCAAAAGACCAAGGTTCATGGCTGCTTTGCCAATTCTTCTAGTATGCTCAGCAACAAGATCTATATTGCTAGTAATAGTAGAGCCAACATAACAAAACTGATCAACAACATCCAGATGAATACCATCTAAGTGGTATCAGGAACTGGTTCTAAAGAGCCTTGGTGTGTGATCAGTCTTCTTCAAGGGTTATTGCTAGCCCAAAATCTTTACATGAATCAGTGAAATTTCTAGGAAGATGTTGTAGGGCATCCATGAGCCACAAGAGCTGCATCATCTACAAGCAACAGATCCTTTACAGTGATCTCCTTCACCTTCATCTTAGCTCTGGACCTTGCGATGTTAAACAGATCTTCATCATGTCTGCTACTAAGACAGACACCCTCTTGAACATCATTGAACACATGTTGAAGCAGGAATGAGAAGTAAATATTAACCAGTGTGGGAGCCAGTACATAGCCCTGCTTCACTCCGTTGTTGGTAAATGAGTTAGACTCTTAGTTTTATACATCAAGAATGTTGGCTGGGTCTCTGTGGCACAGCCAATAGGCGGCTGATGTAGGTGACAGTAGACAGTTGTATGAGGGCATTACAATGGCCATTGGGTGGATAAAGAACAAGATAGCTCTGCTGAAAGACCTGGATGACAATATCATAATGGATAAAGGGAAGCAATTGGAGAGGTGGATTGAGCACTTTGGAATAATATGCTCAAGGGAGTGTGTAGTAGACCAATGTGTGCTAGACAAATTGCCTGGGTTTGAAGTTATGACTTCGCTGGATGCCAAACCTGCCCTAGAGGAACTTGAACAAAGCATCAAAAAGATTTTCAACAACAGAGCTTCAGGATCTGACTATTTACCTGCTGAAATCTACGAATGTGCTACTCTGTTGGAAAGAAAGAAACTGTTCCACAAGATTTTAAGGATGCTCATTTCATCCAACTCTCTAAAAACAAAGGCAATGGAAGTGACTGTAATAGTCACATAGGTCTATCTTTTCTTAACATCACAGGAAAAATCATATGCTATATTCTTTTACCTAGACTTCAAACATTAGCTGAGAGAATCTTTCCTGAGAGTCAGTGTGACTTCTGTTCAGAAAGGGCCACCACAGACATCGTTTTCTCTCTAAGACAACTGCAGAAAAAGTACAGAGAGAAGCATATGCTACTTACGGGAGTATAAAAATTAAGTCCCCAGATTTCACTCTCAGGGTGTCTACACTGCCCTGCAGTTTGGACTCAGAGGGTGTGAACAGCAGTGCACACCAAAGAGTACTGTAGCTCCCTTGTGTGGATATTACGGGCACAAACTTCAAGATCCTGAGATCGCACTGGGCCATACTGCCTCCCTTCCCTGATGGAAAGGTTTTAATAGGACTTGGATCCAGGAAGCTCAGTCCTGACAAGATGGAGTTGATGTTATATTCCTGCAAAAGATGGGGGAGGATCATTTGGCCATGGGGTAGGGTGGTTTCTGCACTAGCTTGTGCCTGATATGCCTTCATTAAAGTTCATGGCAAAGCTCCCATTGAACTGATGCAGGATTGGACTCTTTATTAAGGTGGTTGCTTTTGCACCACTGATTTTTCATGGAGTTGCACCAGTGTAAGTGATAAGAAAATCAGGGCCTCACGGCTGGGTAAAATAAAAAATCAATAAACACAGGCAATGGTTTCTTCCGTTCTCAAAATGTTGCTTTAAATATTATTATTTATATTATCATAGGGCTTAGGATTCCCAGTCATGGACCATGATTCCACTGTGCTAGGTGCTGTACAAACAGAACAAAAAGATGGTTCCATTTCCAAAGCACTTACATTCAAGGGAGTTCAGCTGCTAGATATAAGACAAGGGGCACTTTGGTTTGCTTTAGAAAGTCTGTGTAATGGAGGCTTTCCTAATATACTCTATGAATGGCTCCTCTGCTCCTGTGCATATTTGAGTAGTAATTAAGCACCTTTAAAAACTACTTACAGTCAGTGTCAGTTCTTTCTGGACCAATAAGCATTGATGATTTGTTTCTTGAAGAGTAAGGTGCTTGGTCATCCTTGAAAATATATTAATGGTGCATATGACCAGAGCGGAAAGGAAACTAGTTGAGAAATAGCAGCAGGGAAGCTGCTGGTGTGAGCAGAGGGATTTAATAATTTCCTAGATGTACTTCAAAAGAAGGAAACAAATGCATGTATTTAGATATGATTTCAGATCACATTCTCATCTCACAGTCAGTAATTAAGAGCCCAGTCCTACTGAAGGCTAAATTGTAGGCGATTGAAGGCCCTATGAAAAATCCCTATAGCCATAACCCCATGCAATAGCGCCCCCTCATACTCTGTCCCTCACACTTCCTTGACTTGACAGCGAGTTTCAGAGTTAGGCAGAATGGGGCAGTTCACATCCCTGGGAGCTATTCTTTCAGGGTGTCTGCTGATGTAAGCAGACATCGGCTATACTCCGTTCACAATTTTAAACTTCTTGATGCATCCAAGAGGGCTAGAAACATTATTTATTTAAAATGAAAGCTGAGCTGCTGATTTCCTCATGTGACACCAGGATCTGAGGCCTTGGGCATGAGCCTATAATGTCTGTCTCAACCCAGCCCTGATCCTACTCTCAGTGAAGGCAGTGTGGGTAGGATTGTGCCATTATGGAGCCATTAATAATTGTTTCATAAACTTAAGGCTTGAGAGCAGGGATTTGCACTGTCACTCCCAGCAAGCTGTACAGAAAATCTCTTTGCATCAAACTAAAATTGAGACCCTTGTGCTGCCAGAAATATCGTTTGTTATAAATAATATATAGAAGCCAAATACAGTCTTGTTTTAAGGAATGGTGAATGTGGATTTGAGCTTTGAAGCTCGAGCCCATTTTATAAGATGATTGAAATTCTTTCCAGAGTGCTATGGTATGATTCACTTGAATCATTAGGACTTGTTTAGGTTGGAGGGTCTGTCTACACTGCAGTCAGAGGTGTGACTGCAATACATGCTGAGTTACCTGGACTATCTTAGATCTAGCTAGCGCACATAGCTGCGCTAGTGAATCCTTGGCAGCAACTCTAGCTGCTCAAGGGTCCCAGGTGAACCTGTGCAACAGGGTTGCTGTGACTTCACTGCGAATGCTGTTTAAGCTAGCTAGATCAAAGCTAGTACAGGTATGTCTGTGCATGCCGCAGCTGCACCTTTGATTGCAGTGTAGACATACCCTGAGGCCAGGCCTTCACTTAGAATTTAGATTGACCAAGCTCCATGACTCAAGGGTGTGAAAAATTCATACCCCTGGGCACAATAGTTAAGCCATCCTAACTCCTGGGTAGACAATGGTAGGTCGGTGGGAAAATTTTTCCATCAACCTATCTCCTGCCGTTTGGGCATGAGGTAGATTATTTTCACTGATGGAGAAGCCCCTTCCGTCAATCTAGTAAGCCTCTGCACTATGAAGCAGCATAGCAGGAGCTGTGCCATTCTAGTGCAGACGTGGCTTATTTATCCATGAAAGCCAAAGAAAAAGAATCCTATTGCTTCCAAGGGACTTTGACTCAGGTTCTGAAAGAGAGAGATCAATGATTTTTTTTTCTTCGTTACCTGTAGCTCCACAACTGGCAATGAGTTAAATGGAATGGGTGGTTATGATTTCAGGAAAAATACATCATGGTGATAGTGAAAGGACAGGAGTTGTTCTCCCTAAGGAGCAGTTGCATAGCTGATGCTATATGGAGTGGAGTTTAGGGTGTTAGTTATAAACTATAAAGGGACCAACCTGCCTGAGGAACTCTCTCTCTCCTTATGCGATAATGCCACAGGTGCAGTCAGCAGCGATCCTGAAGCTTGGTTCCCTTTTGTTATCAAAGAGAGAGGACAGGGGCCTCTCTTTGTCTGTAAGTGCTCCAGGACTCTGGATCTTGCTCCCCCACTTTGTCTGCCTTGGCTTGAATTTGATTACCCTCCAGGGTGCGTTACAAAAGACATCTGTTTGTTAGGGTATTTGGAGAAGGTTGAATTGTGCTTCTTAGATGATGAAGAGGCAGAAAGGATATTTTTGTAGATGATTGGCTGAGTTCCTGTTGAATTGATCATTTTAAGGCTGCTGAGAGTTAATTGTATTGGCAGTGGTGTGGTAGATGCCTAGTGCCTTGGATAAATGTCTCGAGTTAAATGTCTAAATTTATTTAACAACGAAATAATTATACGAGAGTTTGACTGCCTGTCATGATTTTCAATGAACTGTTTGCCATTGTGCCTACTTCTGGTAGTATAAAAATTAAGGCCCCAAATTTCACACTCAGATGCTGAAATTTTGCCACCAAATTCCATCTTCCTGAGATGAACTCATGCATGCAGGCCTATGGTGAGTTGATTGCAGCACGCCAGGCCTGACACCTAAGTGGCTGGTGTGATTTTTTTTTTCTTTCAGAGCTGCTGAGTGCCCATTTTGCCAATTCAAAGTATTTGATCCATAGATATCAAAGTCCTTTACAAAGATGGGTTGGTGTTATTGTCCCCATTTTACAGATGGGGACATTGAGGCAGAGATTGGTTAAGTGGTTAAAACATGGTTAAGTTGTTAAGTGATTAAAACATGAGTTAGTTGCAGATCTGGAAATAGTACCATGATGATTTGACTCCCAATGCTGTTCTTTGTCCACTGGCCATAATGTCTACCTTCCCTAATGAAAAAGACTTGATAGGAATTAGGTCAAGAGGGTTTTGCAGAACTCGTATTAAAAATATCTTTATTTATAAAAGAGGGGCCTGATTCTCATTGACACAAAGGCCCCACCGCACTAGGAGAGTAGCATAAAGGGTCGTAAAGTCTAAATGAGAATCATTTCCTAAATCCTTTCTGTAGGGCTCTGAACCTTCCTTGTGGTTTCTTTAGGGAACACAACTATAATTATAGTCTAACTAATGTAGTGGTTCTCATTACGTATATGCATGCCCAGCTGGCAGATGTTACCTTAACCCCAGTGTGGCAAACTCTTTATGTACATGTTTAATTTTAAGCATGTGAGAGATCTCATTGAAGTCACTGGGACTACTTGGACTTAAAGCTAAACCCACGAGTAAATATTTGCAGGAGTGGGGCTTTAGAGTTTTCTTTAGGAGGAGTCATAAAGCCCGAACATAATTTTCTGTAGGACTTTTCCATACAGGAGAAAGACATATTAGATCATCATCTACTTCCCCATGTGATTGGCTGAACAGTTTTTTAAAATTCACGTTAATTTCTGAAGACCCTACATCTCTGATATGTGTTTGCAGTGCTTCAGTTATTTACGGGGTGTCTGGGCAACAGTATGGCAGATGAAATTCAATGTTGACAAATGCAAAGTAATGCACATTAGAAGACCTACTCCCAACTAGACATATAAAATGATGCGGTCTAAATTAGCTGTTACCACTCAAGAAAGAGATCTTGGAGTCATTGTGGATTGTTTTCTAAAAACATCCACTCAGTGTACAGCAGCAGCCAAAAAAGCTAACAGAAGGTTAGGAATCATGACGAAAGGGGCAGATAATAAGACTTAAAATATCATTTTGCCTCTTTATAAGTTCATGGTTCTCCCACATCTTGAATACTGTGTGCACATCTAGTCATCCCATTTCAAAAAAGATTTATCAGAATTGGAAATGGTACAGAAAAGGGCACCAGAAATGATTAGGGGTATGAAAAAGCTTCCATATGAGTAGAAATTAATAAGACTGGGACTTCTCAGCCTGGAAAAGCGATGATTAAGGGGGGATATGATATAGGTCTAGAAAATCATTTTTGGTGTGGAGAAAGTAAATAAGGAACTGTTATTTGCTTATTATAACAAAAAAACTAGGAGTCACCAACTGTAGTAGATAGGAGGCAGGTTCAAAATGAACAAAAGGAAGTATTTCTTCACACAATGCACACTCATCCTGTGGAATTCCTTGTCAGAGGATGTTGTGAAGGCCAAGACAATAAGGAGGTTAAAAAAAGAACTAGATACGTTCATGGAGGATATTATGGGCAGGGCAGGGGTTGCTGTTTGCCAGAAGCTGGACTTAGTTGACGATAGGATCACTTGATGATTACCTGTGCTGTTCATTCCCTCTGAAGCACGCATTGGCCACTGTTAGAAGACAGGATACTGGCCTAGATGGACCTTTGGTCTGACCTAGTATGGACATTCTGATTTCTTATATTGAATATACTTCATACTTAAATGTTAAACAGATGCTGATTTGAATATGCTAGCCTTGCACATTAATTTACTGCACATAATGACTCTCAGAAAATGTAATAAAGGACTAATTGGTGTCAATAACAGTAACACTGAGAAATGCCTCTCTGTGTAATTGTAAACAATGTATCTCACTGTATGTGCAGTTAAAATTCATTTCCCTTGTGGAATGTCCCACCGTTTGATTTTCATCTAGAAGAAAAGCTTTAGCTGTATGCTAGGTAAATGAGACACTGAGTGTATGAAATACAGCTGTTCATCAGACCTCTTGATTGGTTTGCATTTGACTTTATTGATTTCTGCCCAGGACTATTTGTTTTGAAGCTCACAGGAATGAGAGGAGTGGGGCTGAAATTAACAGAGACTGTAACTTGGCTATTTTATTCCTTCCTACACTAAGGGTATGTGATGATTGGACACTTATTATTATCATTATTATTTATGTATATTACAGAAGCACCTAGAGGCCTCAGGTAACATTGTAGCCCTGTTGCACTGGGCATTGTGCAAACATAATGAGAGGGCCCTGCCTTGAAGAATTTACATTATGGACAAGACAGACACTGATGGACAAGACTGAGACCACTGACCAATATTTGTTTTTGTGTACTCCGCTGTCTCAATGTCTGTAGCCATCTCTTGTCTTGTACTTAGACGGAAAACTCTGTAGGACAAGGACCATCTTTTTGTTGTGTGTTTTGTACAGTACCTAGCAAAATCGGGTCTTGGTTCATGACTAAGATACCTAGGTTCTATGGTGATACAAATGATAAAAACCAAAAAGAGTAGAAGTGGAAATAGAGAGTTGAAATGACATGACCAAGGTCACACAGTAGATCAGTAGCCAACCCAGTAACAGAACTCCCATGTCCTGACTCACATCCCTTAAATTACGTTGCTGCTCATAACCGCTGGCAGCCTTTCTACTCTAACTGTGGACCCTGAATGCCCAATTGATAAATGATACCTTAGATATGCAAAGGGTATTCTAGACTTTTCCCTTCTGAGATCATTTATGTGGCAGTCACTAGTTAAACAGAACTCTAAAACCTGTGTTTTAAGGCAGATAACACTTGAGTGATTAGAAGTAACTAGGGGTCAACTGGAATTTAGAGTACTATTTTAATCTCTTGCTTAATTAATGTGTCTAGATATCTAAATAGGTGCTCCCACCTTTATATATGAGATGTTTGTGTTTTAAAATAAGGCCTTCTATAAGTAAAGAAAATGAGGTTTATCTAACTGCTCCTTAGATGTGATTGCACTCTCATTTGCTGTCCCAGAGATTATTTGGAGTTTTTCAACCAGCCCTTGTCCTCCTTTCAGAGACCTAGAAATGCTGGAATTGAAGAATAAAGGGGGAGATTTCCAAGCCAAATCCCATGGATAATCCATAGGAATCCAGCACCTACCTCCCATTTTAAGACAGTTCCTTAGGGTCAGGAAGCAAAGCCAATCTACTTGGCCAAGTAAGACCTTCCCAGATTTTTGGATTTGGTCACCCCATCCGGTGAGCAAGGGGGGGCGCAGAGCATTAACTCCATCCCCTACTTGCAGGTCACGGATGCGGGAGAAGGTAAGTTGCACCATTTCAGGTGTGACAGAAATTTACTCTGCCTCCTCTTTCCTCCTGCAGCCCAGGCGTTCTGCCTCTGGGAAAGCTCTCTGAGGCACCATGCTGCATGGGGGAGGGGCGGGGGTGGATTACATAGCATCTCCTGTCCTGTTGGTGCAATCTAGCCCTGCTTCACATTTCTGTAGTAAGTACCTACTTCCTAATACTTCACTGGCATGTATATGTGTATGCACTCTGCTCTTACTGCATTGAGAGGGACACTTTGTGCCCAGCTTACCATGCAAAGGGAATCAGATTGAATACATCGATGTTCTTCCAGTAGAGATGACACAGGGCATAATCTAAAGTCCTTAAAACCAGTGGGCCTCTTCGTGTTTACTTTCTGTCTTAAAAACCATCCTGCTCTAGTCAGTAGTAGTGGGTCACCAAGCAACCAGTATTACTATTCTTTATTTCATTCCCCTCTTCAGTCCTTGTGTCCAGGTGTCAGCTCAGGACAGGGAAATCTGGGATCACCTAGAAGGAGGTGATGAGTAGTGAAAGGATGAAAACCTGGATTTCAGCATTATCCCTCTGCTTTCCTGTTCCTACTATTTGTCATCTCCCCAGCCTCCTCTTGTTTTGACATCTATTTTCATCACTTTGCAGAAAAGTGGCTCTCCTCCAAACATATATATGTTAACGCCTGGATGTGCAAAATTTTTTACAGCATGTCTCCTTGTAGCAGAATTTGAATGAGCCCTTGTAGCAGAATTTGCTAATAGCTTAAACATGCGTTATCAAGGTCAATGAAAAAATGACATCTCCCACTACTGATGTGGAATTTCTTGTTTTTCCTGATGGCATGAATAAAGGCTCAGTTACAATGATTCTGCCTTCTCTCTCTTTTACTGACATTACATATTTTGCAGCTTTCGGTAATATTCTTGACATGTCCTCTGTTTCATTTTTTCTAGGCTCTTTGGGTGCTTTTTTATTTCTTCCTTTCTTGCTCTCCCCATTGACAGTTTCCTTATGAAGGTTCATTAGCTCCAACCTCCCCTTCCTCCTCCACATTTTTGTCTTTCAGTATATTTCCATTACACCTTTCCTTTCACTCTCATTCTCCCACACATACGCTTTTATAAAATAGTTTAAGATGAGATTTGTGGTGGTTTTGGGCTAAGATGCAGAGCATGAGAGAGGTGGAGAGATGCAGAAAGGCTGCTCCATGTAAGTTTGATTAAAAGTTGATAAACTACAACTTTTCCCTACCTTCCTACTTTGCCAGGTTTTGTCATAATTTTCCTGAATTTCATCTATATTCTATTGTTGGTGAAACTACAAAAATTTCAAGCTGATCTATACCTCGTATAATGGCCCAGCCATAGTACAGTGGAGGAGATATGGGCTCTTTACTCAGATGTGCACTGTGATGTTGGACAAGTCATTCCAACTCTTTGTGTCCACATTAACTGTGTAGTTGTATTGTGAACAATTCCAGACAGGGTCTGTCTCTTACAATGTCTATGTACGGCACCTAGCACAATGGGTTACTGATCTCAATTGGGAGCTTTAGTGGCTACAAGAATGCACGTAATAAAATAAAAATAATAATTGCTTGAAGAATGAGGTGGGGGAGGAATGTGTGGAAGGTATCATGAATCTTTTTTTTCCCCCTCTCTGGGCCAAATTTTCAAAAAAGCTGAGTGAGCACCTGTTTAGACAGCTAAACCACAGCTGGGTTTTGAAAAAGTGCTCAGCGCTCAGCAGCTTCCATTTGTGAGCCCAGCAAATATAAAACAAAGGTATAACAAGATCCAAGGGCTGAAAGCTGAAGCTAGATGAGTGAGGTGTTATTCTTCAACAGTGAGGAATGGAACAACTTCTCAAGGGTCATGGCGATTTTAAAATCAGAGTGGATGTTTTTCTAAAAAATATGCTTTAATTCAAAAGGAATTATTTTGGGAAGTCCTATAGCCTGTGTTCAGAGTGGCCCCTTCTGACTTTGGAATCTCTGAAATCTGGTCTTGTGTGTATTTATATCACAATGGAGCTCTGACCTTCGTTTGAGCATCTAGGCGCTACTGTAATGCAAATAATAACATAGAAGTCAGTATGGAATCCAAGGGGATTTTACCCTGTATGTGCCATAGACTCAAACATTTTAAGAGACGTCTTTTCCTGAGTGGCACGTGCAGCTAGAGCATAGAAATGTTGTCATGCAAATACTTCTTCCACCAGAAAGACATAAATGAAGAAAATTTGAATAAATTCACCAAAAGAACCCAAGGAGCCTGGTTCTTTTAAGCAATAACTTGAATGGAATGGGCTTTGTATATGGTGATAAACAGCCCCAGAACTTCCTGAAGGGCTGAGCAACGGTCATAGCACAAGGTGTTTATCACTGCATGGGATCATTAGTGCTGAGAAGACAGATTCTGAGGCATTTGAATTGTTGCTATCAAATGTCATCTTTGAAATAAAAATGTAAATTTTAAAAGTGTCTGTCGCCTCTTTGTTATAATTTCATTGTCATAGCGTGAGCTCCTTTTTTAGCTGCCGGACGCTGCTCTCAGCACATCAGAAGGGGAGACAATTAGCTGCTGCCAGTATCTCAACTCTAAGGAAATGCTGCAGATTTTGGGATTAACAAGCAATGAAGTGACATTCTGCTCAGCCTATCATAGAAGAAATTTACTGGTCAGGAGAGCTCAGGCCTGCTCTACACTCGCTGTGAAATTTGACTGTCTAAATTCTAATTAGTGCAGTGTCCCCACTACATTGTGCAGAGTGCCCTCCTGTCAACACAGTGCTAATCTTTTGCGGGCGTGGATTTATTCAGTTGACTTCCTGATCAGTTGAGCGGGTCTCCACTGCCGCTCAATTGATCCCGCAAAATCGATCCAGTGACGCCAACAGTGCTGCGGTGAGTGAAGACACACCCTCGGTTACATTCCTAGACAACAATAGATTCAGGGAGAGTCATTATCTCTTGATATAGCCCTCTTCTCTGACAGGCCTTATTGCTGAAGCCTGGTCTTCTCTACAGAGTTAGATTGAAACAAGGCAGCTTATGTCAACCTTACTCTGTAAGTGCCTACACTAAAATTTTGCTTCTGCCAATATAACTCTCCCGCTGTGCTGACTTAGGCTTTGTCTACACTACAGTTTTGTTGACACAAGTTATGCCAGCGTACAGCCACTGCTGTAATTAAACCACTATTGCATGCCCTCGCTATGCTCCTTGTGTCAGTGAAGTGCATTTACACTACCAGCTCTTGCATCGACACAGGGAGCCGTGCACCGTGTATGCATTTTATGCATTTTACAAACATTGGGCTGGATTCACCTCTACATACACCAGTGTAACTCGATGCTCTTCGGTGAGTTGCTCCTTATTTTGACAGTAGGGTATTTTTCCTTCTAGACAAGGTGGTCTAGGGAGACTGTATTTTGTGATATACTTTACTACCTGTCCAGTCCTGTTGACCTGGGAAATGGCTAGCTGTTTCATGGTGATGCCTTGTATCTTCCAGTGGGCAGGGAAAAGTGGTGTTGGGAAATTGTGAAAATGTACATAAACCTTATAACTGTGATTAATTTGTACTGGTGATTCTGTATTCAGTAGTTCACCAATTTCATGGTTTGCATGGCTTAGGCAAATTCTTCTTTAGTGAATGAACTATGAAGGGACACATAATAAATTTTATACCAGCATAATAAAGGAAAATTAAAAAACTGTCATGGAACTAGTTCTCAGCAGATGGATTTTGACCTCAGAGCAGTAAGTCCTGGCTAACCCCATATGTTTTATAGGCAACAAAGAGAATGTGAAAGGAGAATGTTTTGCATCAAAGCTGAAAATCAAGAGAAGAAATGATTGTGTGGTATTATGTTACATATAAATTTCACTCTATTTTCTGATGAACAGTTGATTTTTTTTCAAAGCCACTATTCTATTTCCTGCATTTTTCAATGTCCATTTAAGAGACACTTTGGTGTTTTCTCCAGCGGATTTGAGAAGCAGGAGATTTGGGTCCTTTTCCTGGCTATGCCAAAGGATCCCTTGCTGTGACCTTGGGCGGGTCACTTAACTTGTCTGAGTTTGGTATCACATGGTACAGGGCAGCTGCACATTGCACTGAAGTTAATAAGAGTAGGAAGTGCTCAGCACCTTGTTAGGAGCAGGCCCTAAGGGTATGTCTGCGCTGCAGTTAAACACCCCTGGCTGGCTCAGGCTAGCAGGACTTGAAAATTGCAGTGTAGATGTTCTGGCTCAGGCTGGAGCCCAGGCTCTGGGACACTTCCCCCGTGGGATCCTAGAGCTCTGTTCTGGAGCCTGAGCGCAAACATCTGCACTACAGTTTGACAGCCCAGTAACCCAAGTCTCGCAAGCCTCAGTCAATTGAGCTAGGCCGTAGTCGTGGGTATTCAAGTGCAGTGAGGACATAGCTTTAGCAACTGGTAGAGGGATTATCAGGCAGCTGTGGATTAAATTGAATTCAAATTTAAATTCGGTTTATTTTTGATAAATCATATAGATACTGCACAAAGGGCCTGATTCAACTTCATGAGATTCTGACCTCTTGTGGGGTAGGAGGGTGTCATGAAATCAGTCAGGGGCACTGTGAGCCCCTGGACAATTTTAGTACAGTCAAAGGTGAAGAAATCTCACTCCCACATAGCCTTCCCCTTCCAGGTCCAGTACTCAGAGATTTCTCTCTTATAAAGCCAGAAGGCACCATTATGATCGAGTCTGTCTTCCTGAAGAACACAGGCCATAGGACTTCCCAGAGTTAATTTCTGTTTGAACCATAACAGATCTTTTAGAAAAACATCCCATCTTGATTTAATAAATTCTAGCAGTGGAGAACCCACCACAACCCTTGGGAAGCTGTTCCACTGGTTAATTACCTTCACTGTATTTCTAGTCTGAATTTGTCTAACTTCTGTTTCCAGCCATTGGAATGTGGTATACCTTTGTCTGCTAGACTGAAGAGTCCATTAATAAAATTTTGTTTGTCATATAGGTACTTGTAAACTGTGACCAAGTCATCATATTCTGTCCATTTCTCAAAACACACACAAATAAATTATACAGGATTATCAATGCTAGATTTTTTTACTCTTGTTTCTATAGAGAATGTAAGGGGAGGAGAGGGTTATGAAAATAGTTGTGCTTAAAGCTCATGCAAAATGATTTAGGAGGGATTTGTTGTCTTGTTTCTAAACGTTAGAATGCTGTGTGATATGACCATTCTCCTGGGAGAGCCAGCACTCAGAAATGTGTGTTATTCTATCGATTTCAAGATCCCTATTTTTAATGAAGGCTGGTAAATCCTTTTCTTTAGTTTATATTTTAAGCCTTTGGGTTTAATATGGGATTGCTCCTTAGTAATTCATTTCTAGATATCAGGCAGCAAAATCATTAAGAATAAAAAAAAAAAATTGAAGAGAGTCGTGTCTTACAAACTGAGTTTAGTCAGATTGTGCAGTTGAAGTTTGTCAGAGGCTAGAAATTTAAAGAAGTTGTGTTGAAAGCTATATAATCTGGAAACACTGCACTACAATAACTACTAAGCCTACCAATTTATGAAAAATGTTACATACTACTATATATCAGTCACGTTATATTGGTGAACTTTATATACTACCATGCATATTACCTCATAAACGGGTGGAGTCTGTGTTTTTAAATGTAAAAATTCAATTTGTATCAGCTCGAGTATAAACTCAGAGTAACTCAAGTTCTCTGGTATAATTAAGATCAGAATTTGTCGACTTTTGGGTCTTCAGTAAATCTTTCTGCATACAGCAACGTTACTCAACAGTTTAGGATAGGAAGTAAAGGAAACTATTGCATATCCAATTGAAATACAGTTGCATTGTTCTTTCTTTCTCCTTCCCTGGTTTCCTTCCTTTTCTTATAGTTATCTGCAAGAGCTATAAGGAGCAAAATTAATAATTGCCTGTAATTTGATCAAAATCAGGGCTCTTTTCATACTAAATCTTAATTACAGTGTTCACCGTTAGAGCAATGAAAAGGATTTCCACTGCTGAAATATTTGTCTTTCAGGGAACCGTGTAGGTGTTGCGGGGTGGGGGGAGAAAAAAACCTCATCTAGTTTGTATTTGTTACCTTCTGACATTTACAGCAAACTATGCTAACTGAATGGATTATGGAAATGAAGCCAAACAACTAGCAATAAATATGTTATGCATAAAAGTGTGTAAGTGGCACCTGGCAGAAGTTGAATGACAAAGTATAATAAATACCTGACGTGTCCTGTAAATATGTGACACTCAATCAAAATCCATTTGAGACCCAAAACACCGAGAGCACAGTAAAGTTTAATGGCACCATTTCAATTTCACCCATTTGCTTATGATGTTTTATTATTAGATCTTTCAGTTATAGATTTTCAACCTCTACATTCGCGATTTAAAGTATGAGGCTTCAAAAATTGCATCAAAGGACTGACTACTACAGACGTGAAAAATAGAGTTAGTCTCTCAGTATTTATAATTTTCTGTCCTTTTGGCACAGCCACAATTTGAGCTGAAAGCTTTCCAATCAATCAGTGTCCCTAGAAATATAAGAAAAAGTTGTAAACGCTGTAGCCACCATTTAAGTATTGTGTGGAATATTGAGGGTAGAGTTTATAAATTAGGAGATAAACAGAGAACATCTAGGAAGAAATAAAATGTAGGAAACAAGCTCAAGACATAAGAACATAGCAATTCCTATTCTGGATCCAACCCGGCGGTGGTTCAGTGTCCAGTCACTGACTGAGGAACCTTGTTGTTGGCAATTGTGGGATAATTTCCTTAATTCCCAGTAGTCTGAGATCAGCTCCTGTCACATGGCGGGATAACTCTTTTAAGGTGTTGTGTTTAGCTGCGACCTGTGACTAATGAGCTGCCTCCCATCTGGTTAGCCAAAAGACCAAGAAGTGGCCCACTTCTGTAGGGAAGTTCTTGCAGGAGAGCCTGGGTCTGGGAAAGGACCCAGAAGGAAAGGCTGGTGATATTTGTGGTAGACAGCAGTAGAAGCCTTCTAAGGCTATATCTACATTGCAATCAGAGGTGTCACTGCAGCACACGTATGTACACATAACCCAAGCTAGCTTTGATCTAGCTATTGTTCACTGCTATTGTTGTTTGAACTAGCTAGATCAAAGCTAACATGTCTGCAATGAGCTGGTGAGTTGGTCTGTCAGCTTACACAAGAGCAGGGAAGCTGTAGCAGAGCTGTGATCTGCTGCTGGGTTGGAGAGTTCCTGCTATATGTCCTTGTTATAGCTCCCTTTCAAAAGGCTTGTTTACTTTCTCAATATTAATGATTATATCTCTGGATAGTCTCATTAGCCATCTAAATGCCCCACTTTTTAAAAAAATCCTGTTAATCTCTTGTCCTCAATGATATCATTTGGCAATGAGTTTAATAGACTGTGTGCTCTGCATTAAAAAATAGTTCCATTGATCCATGCTGAATGTCCCTTGTTGTACTCCTTTCATCACTTAAGACTCTTAACGGTTGTGGGACGAGGGGGGAGAGGGAGTACTGTGTGGACATATCCGTGGGACTGGTCTTGTTTTGTTACTTTTGGATGTTTGTAAGGTCGTCTTCATTGTAGGTCATCTCTGTTGATTTTAAATGAGTAGGATAGCTATTCACTATGAGAAGAGCAGTATAAAAAGCTATGCATCACTTAGCCCTTATTTTGAATGCACAAGGCTCAATTTTACCCATTGGGCATCTTGACTATATAACAACAGGAGGATCAAACTGAAGAGCTGCCATAGCTATCACTAGCTTCCTCATATGTGTACTCTTGATGTATCATGCTGTATTATGATTCCAAACCAGGTTCCTCTATTTATTTACTATAGCCCAGCTGTAGATATTGCACAGCTTTCTATGCAAATGATTAAGCGGTTATTCCACAAAAGCAACATCCTTGATCTCAAATTACCCATGGAGATATTGTCATATGCTGTGTGACATTGCTACATGCTTTGGTGGTGATATTATATATAAGCAATGCTTTCAAAGAAGATCTTTTTAAATGTCAAGGTCTCTTTTATCATTTAAAAATTCTCTCACGTTTGTCTTTTGTCTTCTTAATGCTGGGATTTTTCAAAGGATTTAAGGGAGTTAGGCACCTAGTATGCACTGAATGTCTGTGGGAGTTGGCCCTTTCTGAAAATCCAAGCCTTCATTTAATTATTCTTGCTCCATCATTTGTCATGTAATACTGCTCTTTCTTGAAACTTAGCAGTTTATTCAGCTGCATTGCTGGCAGTCTGGAGCAAGATGTCTGTAGTTCATGGAATTTCTTCAGATTGGTACCAGTGCAGCCAAATCTCACAACTTTGTCACAAGCCTCACACTATTTTTATTTTAAAGCTCTAGCTCCTGGAGTAAGGGGATTACAACAGAATCTCGGATTTTGTTGAAAAACCAAGTTAAGTTTCTAGCCCTCATGCCTGGGTAGAGAAGCTGGAAAACCTGAATAGAAGAAGGCAAATACAAAGAAACCCAAAAATATTATCTTTAAAATCTCCCGATTACTAAGCCAGTCTCATGATTGAGGGCAGAGAGGGGCTGACTCATGATGCTTTGACTGTTTTGGGTTGTGGGTATGTTACCTGAGAGCAGGACTGACTCTGACCATATCATCATAGTCTTTATTTGCCCACATCACTTTACAGGCATCTTAACTGGAATAGCTGGAATCACAAATTAGTAAGAGGGTTTGTTAGAAGAGTCCTTTGGGGAATCTTTCAGTGCACTGTGCTTGGTTCTAGCCAGTGCAATTCATTTGCCTTTTCCACCAGTAATGTATTCACATGACAACAATAATAAAAAGTACACTGATCCCTATTACTTTCAGTGCTAATCTAGGGAAAAAAACAGCCGTAATGAGTCAGGTTCATCATTCGTGTAACTTGTGGAAGTTAATGGAGTCATATGGGGGCTGGAGTCATATGACATTTAATTTGAACAAATAATAAAACTTGATTGGTCACTCTGTATACATGGTTATCCCTGAACAATTATGTATGTGTTTGTCCTTCTATTTGTGAAATGTCAAATTGGATCTTAAATCTTTCAGCAGCGGATGTTTATTGCTAAGGTAATTAAGCTGACTACATTTTAATGAAGTTTGTGGACTTGATTATTTTAGTTGATCAGGGCTCTCTGTCCCAGCCCAGTTCCCAGTGGACAATTGTCCATGTCATAAAGCCCCCCATCATATTGGGCAGTAATTGGCCCCCTTGTTGCAGTGGCAGCCCAAATTCTAATAATTCAGTGGTCCAGGAGGCTGAAACCAACTCCAAGCAAATTCTCATCAGCCTTGCCTGGGGTTTGCTATGGGGATCCTTCAGAAGTGAAACTTTGCATGTCCTTCCTGCTTTCTGCTATGACCATACCACAAGTATTCAGCTTGTATAAACACCAAGGGCCACACTCTTGGCCACATTTTAGGTGCTTTGCTCCCCTATCATAAAAAGCAGCTGTCTGTCCCCCTGGGGATAAAGCTATTGGAGTAGCTGTATAGCAATCATCTCTCCCCCATCCTGCTGTCTTCATCACAGCACACACAGCCTCTGTGCTCCAGCAATCAATGACTGAAGTTGGTTTGTCCACAGTTTCAGCTGCTATCACTCCATTTGATTCCTGACATCTTTATTTCAGCAGGTGTCCAATATGTCCAGGGGAAAAAAGCCTGCTGAATGACTTTCAGTCTTAAGTGAATGGTAGATTTATTGGTGGTTACATGTTATTATTTATGTAGGTTGTTTATATCCTGGCTCCGTACTTTACTAAGTTTATCCAGTGAATGAGTGATGGGTGAGAGGATATTTGATCAAGTAAATGTTGCCCTTGACTAGGGAGAGAAATCATATTAGAGAGAGAGTAGGTTTTTAAATATATTTCTGGACAGAGTTATCCTAGGAGATCCTCACATTAATATTTTTTATTCTCCAGGATCTAAGAGCTACCACTGACAGAAAAAAAAATGTACACAGGAGGTTCATCCTGTGTGAGGAATCGCTGGAGGGTTATGGTTTTAGGTGGCTTTACAATGTGGCTGTAGTTCTTGAAAGCCGTTTATTTAAATCAGGTGTGAGTGATTTAGGTATGTTCCTATTTTTAAGAAAGGGAATAAAAGTGATCCGGGTAATTATAGGCCTGTTAGCTTGACGTCTGTCGTGTGTAAGGTCTTGGAAAAAATTTTAAGGGAGAAAGTAGTTAAGGACATGGAGGTCAATGGTAATTGGGACAAATTGCAACATGGATTTACTAAAGGTAGATCGTGCCAAACCAACCTGATCTCCTTCTTTGAGAAGGTGACGGATTACTTAGACAAGGGCAATGTGGTAGATCTAATTTACCTCGACTTCAGTAAGGCGTTTGACACGGTTCCGCATGGGGAACTGTTAGTTAAATTGGAAAAGATGGGGATGAATGTGAAAGTTGTAAGGTGGATAAGGAACTGGTTAAAAGGGAGACTACAGCGGGTCGTGCTGAAGGGTGAACTGTCAGGCTGGAAGGAGGTTACTAGCGGAGTCCCTCAAGGATCGGTTCTTGGACCGACCTTATTTAACCTTTTTATAACTGATCTTGACACAAAGAGCGAGAATGTGTTAATAAAATTTGCGGATGACACGAAGCTGGGGGGTATTGCTAACACGGAGAAGGACCGGGATGCTATTCAGGAAGATCTGGACCACCTTGTACACTGGAGCAATAGTAATCGGATGAAATATAATAGTGAAAAGTGCAAGGTCATGCACTTAGGGATTAATAATAAGAATTTTACATATACGTTGGGGATGCATCAGTTGGAAACGACGGAGGAGGAGAAGGACCTTGGGGTATTGGTTGATAACAGGATGACTATGAGCCGCCAATGTGATATGGCTGTTAAAAAAGCAAATGCGGTTTTAGGATGCATCAGGCGAGGTATTTCCAGCAAGGAGAAGGAGGTGTTAGTGCCGTTATATACGGCGCTGGTGAGACCCCACCTGGAATATTGTGTGCAGTTCTGGTGTCCCATGTTTAAGAAGGATGAATTCAAACTGGAACAGGTTCAGAGACGGGCTACTAGGATGATCCGAGGAATGGAAAATCTGCCTTATGAAAGGAGACTCAAAGAGCTTGGCTTGTTTAGCCTGGCCAAAAGAAGGCTCCGGGGGGATATGCTTGCTCTATATAAATATATCAGGGGGATTAACGTTAGGGAGGGAGAGGAATTATTTAAGTTTAGTACTATTATAGGCACGAGGACGAATGGGTACAAATTGGATATTAGGAAATTTAGACTAGAAATTAGACGAAGGTTTCTAACCATTAGGGGAGTGAAGTTCTGGAATAGCCTTCCGAGGGAAGTAGTGGGGGCAAATGACGTATCTGGCTTTAAGACTAAGCTTGATAAGTATATGGAGGGGATGTTATGATGGGATAGTTTAATTTGAGCAATTGATTTTGGATTATCGGCAGATAAGTCTGCTCAATGGTCTGTGGGAATGCTGGATGGGATGGGAACTGAGTTACTGCAGAGAAATCTTTTTTGGGTGCTGGCTGGTGAGTCTTGCCCACATGCTCAGGGTTTAGCTGATCGCCATATTTGGGGTCGGGAAGGAATTTTCCTCCGGGGCGGATTGGCAGGGGCAACGGAGGTTTTTCGCCTTCCTCTGCAGCGTGGGGCATGGGTCGCTTGCTGGTGGATTCCCTGCAGCTTGAGGTCTTCAAATCTCACTTTTGAGGATTTCAATAACTCAGTCATGGGTTCGGGGTTGTTATAAATGTGTATGGGTAGGGTTTTGTGGCCTGCCTTGTGCGGGAGGTCAGACTAGATGATCATATTGGTCCCTTCTGACCTATGAGTCTATGAGTCTATGAAATGGGGTATAGGGGCATGGAAACATCCCATATTCTAATCTACCTATTTCCTAGCTACAAACTTTATTTTTCTTCTTCTACATAGTTTCCATCAGTATGCAGTCTTATCACTTACTAAATAGGGCACCAATTTTGCAAAAGCATTTAGCTTTAACTTTTTTGCACATGCTTAAGAGCTTTGTTGAACAGGAAATGACTGCAACATGTGCTCAAGTGCTTTGCTGAATCAAGGCCTATATTCTGATATGCCATGAACCTACTTGTTCAGCTTCTGCACCGTTGTGAAGTTGTCTTGTTTCCAGGAATTTCTCAGATCACTGCTTGATGGCTGAATTGTGGAATTTGGCTGTATCTTTCCCCACTCCTGTATTTATGTTACACATCAAAAACTTAAATGGGTGGTTAGGTGATGTAGGAGAAAGACTGTAGACTTGAACTACTAATGTCTTCAGTGGAACCAGTTGTAAAGCACCATTAAGACCACTTAAAGATCTCAGAACTGGCATCAGGAGATCTTCGGACATGGATCTCTTAAATGGCATTTTCTACTCTCCTGTTTGTTATTTTGGCCACTATAAATATATATATTTTCTGCTTATTCTGCCATTTATTCAGATAAGTTAATTCTGTTAAAGTAAAATGAAAACTTCATCAACTCATGTCAACTAGTAGATCTAGCAATCAGTATTACTATATATATATATATATATATATATATATATATATATATATATATATTTTACAGGTCCTAGCGGCTGGATTTATTATTGAAAAACTCAACTATTAATGTGAGCCATTGCCCTTATTTTAACTGTGTAATACTGATAAATCATCCTTTCCATCATTCTGTACCTTACAGTGGTACAAATTTATACTGAACTGAATAATAGCGAGCCAAGTAATACAGTAATGCAATTCCAAGGGGAAATTATATAGAGAAGTTAGGCAGAGGGTTAGAATAGACATATTTTGATTATTAAGAATTTGTCTTCTCCTTTGTTTGACATTGCTCATTTGTTTTACCCTTTCTCTTATTTGATAATTTAATGTTTCAGGGTTTGAACCAAGGGCCTGAAATCGATGGGATCAGATCTTAAATCTCTAGCTTGACAAACTTCAAATTGTGCTTACCTCAACTGTGTTTATAGATTAAAATGCTCCTTCTCCATATCTTCAGTGAGGTTGCTCTTGTTCAAACTTTAGAGCCTAAAGTTAGGCACCTACATTTATATTGAGGCACATTTATATTGTGAGATTTTCAAGGGCCGTCCGCAGTGGTTTAATTCCGCTCCCATTCACTTCAATAGGAGTCCACTATTGATTTCAGTGTCAGCAATTAGGCTGCAGTGCTTTTGAACACCCCACTGCTAAACAAAAGGGATGCATTCTTAGCGCTGCTGCTGTGCAGCAGAAACATATTACGTTAATTCCATAACATTCTAATCTCATGTACATTATGTAACGCCAGCTCACACATGGGCATCAGCAGCAGGGATCAAACCTGGGGCTGCTGGAGCTCAGCGCATGTGTTTCTACTGCATGAGCTTAAGGACACCGGCCCATTAGCTCAGGCTGTAGCAGGCTCATTGGGCAGGGGATGTCTCACCACCACTAAAGGGGGACAAAGCACTATTCCAAGCGAGCGGGGGTTACAATTATTTTCCCTAAGGAGGAAGCAGTCATGCCATGTGACCTATGTTTCCAATAAAAATGAACCAGCAGAGCTCAAATTTCATATACTTTCAACAAACTGCTTGAGCTCAAAGTACAGACCAAGAGTGATTCATAGAAACTATCTGATGAATAAGGCTGAGGAAATTGTATGCCACTTGCAGATAACTGGGCAATTCATTTTAGAATTAGGCAAAATTAGTTGAATAAATTATTCATTCTTTTCAGCCAGTGCGTAGGAAGTTGTTCAAGTAAGATGCCTTTGCAATGCCTGAGTGGTATCAATAAGAATCAGGTTTGTTAAAAGTACGCAATCACTTTTCAAGGTAGAAAATATTTTAAACTGGCTTTATTAATATCGAACATATTCTAAAACAACTCTTTTTAAAAAGTCTTAACTGTTTCTTTGCTTTCTTTTCCTCTTAGCTCTTTCTAATTTTTCTGTCTTTCAATTGCTAGTTTATTTTAGCTTGCTTTTTCTGCTAAACTTATCTTTAAGTGAGAGTCCAGTTAAGGGGAGATTTGATAGCAGCCTTTAACTACGTGAAAGGGGGTTCCAGGGAGGATGCAGCTAAGCTGTTCTCAATAGTAGTAGATGACAAAACAAGGAGCAATGGTCTCAAGTTGCAGTGGGGGCGGTCTAGGTTGGACATTAGGAAAAAATTTTCACTAGGAGGGTGCTGAAGCACTGGAATGGGTTACCCTAGGGAGGTGGTGGAATCTCCATCTTTAGAGGTTTTGAAGCTGCGGCTTGACAAAGCCCTAGCTGGGATGATTTAGCTGAGGTTAGTGCTGCTTTGAGCAGGTGGTTGGACTAGATAACCTCATGAGGTCACTTCCAACTCTAATATTCTATGGTTCTATGATAATACCGTGATCTGTTTTTTAAAAAAAAATTAAAATGTGTAGCTTGTTCTTCACCAATTCCAATGGACCACATTTTATGTTCTGAGTTGACATTTACTTCTGATGTGTCACATTGCCGTTGAGATGTATATCACCATAGCAACTTGCATTAAGCACAGCAGTAAAGACGGAACAAAATAAGGAACCTCTGCTGAAGGAAAACAGCAGAATCTCGGCATCCCAACGCTCTAACGTCAGAAAGGATGCCAGGAATTCTTCTGGTCTAGCATGTTCCTTCTTCAGTTTAATAATAATCATTTAGTGTTTAGAAAGCACTTTGGGGTGCTTGAGTGAAAGTATTATTGGTAAGTAAACAGTCTAATGATCTGCAGATAGATCTACCTTTGAAGTAGATAAGATACACTTAAGCTGACATCTGGATCCAGGCTTCCCCACAAGATTTGCAGGTGTTTGTATCTGGGATTTTGATTGATGCCCTTCTCTTTATTAGAGAGAGACAAAAAATGAGACACAAGGACTCGTCCAAAGCTATAGGTAGCCAATGTCAGAGATGGGACTAGATTTCAGGACTTTCTTGTGTTAAGCTATCTCTCCCAGGCAAGGAGGTAGGGCTGACTGGAGAAAAAAGAATTCTGTTTTGTGAAAAAAATTGACGTTTCAAATTTATTTCCGTATAAAAATGAAACAAAGACTTTGAGAGAGAGAGAGAGAGAGGGAGAGAGAGAGACCAACTGACCAACCAACTAAATTGGCCTGGTGGTTAGGGCACTAGACTTGAATCTGATTTTCCTAAATTTCAAGTAAGTATCTTAACCGCCATGGTATTGGCTATTCTGGGATATTATCTTGATGTGTGGGGGAGGGGGTGGGGGGGGGAGAGGGGGCACAATTTGCCAAATAAAATTCCCAACCAGCTTTAGAGCCAGGAACTTTTGAATGCTAATTCTAGAATGGGATCTGGTTTATGTGGGGCTATCTCTGAGATTAGACAAATCACCCCTTTTCTCTGTGCCCCCTCTCTCATACCCAATGTGCAGTATGATAACACTTTCTTTAGAGATAATGAGAGGATTATTGCACTGTAGATCGAGGGAGGGTGTTATCATAGTTGGCAAGCAGTAGGCAACCTGTAAGGAGTGATCTGGATCGAGTCCCACATTTGTCATTTCTCATAGGCCATGTATTGATATTTGGACTTACAGTACATCCTCAACAGGAGTAATCTATTGTACAGGAAAGGTCCACCTGACAGACACAAGCTAGCAGGCTTCCACACAGCTCGTGTTCCAGTTTTGTCTTCCAGACAATATACCCTCTCTGAAGCAGTGTACACAGCCCACAGAGACATCTAATAGCCGAATAACGTAATTGTAAGAACTTATCCGTGCAAGCCCCGTGACAGTGTTAAATATCATGCTGCCTGTGTGGCTGAAAAATTCAGAGATCTGATTCTTCCCCATGCAAGATACTTCACTGGTGATTACTTGCACCCTTTGTGTAGTGTTCCTCTTATTAAGACAAGAAGAACTGAGACTTCACAATTAATTTGTTTGTATTTAACATAACAGCAATGAGAGCTGCGATACGCTGCAATCTGCCAAAGACTGTTCTGCTCTTTGCTGTCTAGAGCCCCTGTCTCCCAAACTGGAGGATGGCCCTTGGTCTCTGCAGCTAGCTACATCCCCCACATCCTTGCATAACAGCAGCAGCAGCTTTCCACATCACTGAGGGAGAACTGGGACACACAGTTTAGAAACAAAATAATCTTATTACATGTGCTTATTAGAACTAAAGAAATGCCCTGACCTTAATTATTCTGTAGGGATTTTTTTCCCCATCTAATCAAAGTCATGCCCTAATGTTTTATTTAAGGTAACTTTCTCCAGTATGGCAAAGTTGCTGCTCACATATTTTCATCAGTGTTCTGCAAATCTTGAATGACATTTTCAAATATCAATAAGATGCAGGCTTCAGGCAAAATTAATTTTAAACCACCATTCAGTACTTGAGAATTTTTTAAACACTAATCCATGACTTTAATTTCCTTTTCTTTTAAAAATAAAATAAAAATTGGGGAAATAGCCAGTAGCTTAGCAAGCAGCATAGTCGCTAGATTGTCAATAGCCTTTATCTATACTTTTTTGTTAAGCATTTTTTCCCATCTGAAATGTTTCCAGTGAAATAACTTGTAAACATGTCTAGAAAAAAGCTGTTGAGTAGCTTCCCCCATGATGTAATCAACATAGCCCGATAAATAGAACAAGTTGAATATATAGAGTGAGAGCATAAAAATGGTTATTTTAAAATAAAAAAACAAATAAACAAAACCACTTAATCAAAGCCAGCTCTATTGGCCAAATACTATAGTTACTTCTTCTTACTTACATGCAAAGCTTGGCTTAGTAGCTGTTGTTTCACTATACTAGAGAATATAGTGTTTCACTCTATGTGGCCACTTAAGCTCATATATCAAATGAAGTGTTAGACATGGGCTTGATGATGACCCCTTAATTCATCCCTTTCCAGAATTTAGGGGGATAGGTGAGATTTGAAGTCTGCATCGTCTTCATCCTCTCCCCCCAGCTTGTATATAGGGTTTCTTTGTTTTTTTGCACTAGTAAATCTCAAAGTGTCTTACAAAAAATTCATGATCATGGTCCCCAGTTCTACAGATGGGAAACTGAGGGACAGCGATCGGATGCAACTTATCCAAACTTATCCACACAGCAAGTGAGGAGAGGAATTGAATGCAGGTGTCCCAAGTTCCAGGCCAGTGCTGTAACCCTAAGGAAACATTGCATGTGAATTTCTGCATTATAGGTTCTCCTGGGAAGGGCACATGGGTAAATCATCCAGAGTCTAGATCATGGGTAGCATTGCATGGGTGTGCAGTGGTGTGAGGGGTAATAACAGTTAAGCTTTACACTCACGCACAACCTCTCTGGACTGTGAGTACAGGTATATAGGGATATGCCAACACTGTGCACCTTCTCCTTCATCTCCAAAGCAGATAAATGGGGAATGAATGAAGCCTTTCCTGTGCCCCACACAGTGCACCAGCATGTGGCATAGTCAGTAATGTTCTTCTAGCATCGATCATTTCTCATAGACTAGCCCCTTATAGCAAGGGAGAAACAGGCACGATTCCCTCCCTGATTACGTGTGAGGCAGTGTCTTAACATGCTGCTGCTTTGACAAGGCAGGAAGGAAGAAAGAAATCTAGCCTGATACCAGTCCCCAGAGCCATTCCCATGTGCGTTCGTGCCCTGAGCAAAGACACGTTCAATAATCCATCCCTCTTACAAGATGGAGATGTTTCCATTCCACCAGACTTCTGGAGATCCTGTCAAATCAGTGGTTGAGATATGTAATACTCTATTACTCCTTTAAGAGCAGGGCAAATGGGGTATCCTCTCCAGGATTTATAATAAGAAAATTACTAGACAAAAGGCACTCTATGGGCAAGTTCTGGGGAAGGAGATGTTTGCAAGCAATAGAATCAGGGGGCTAGGAATTGAACCATTTTGGAGACGTGGCCAGTTCCTGCTTTCCTTTCTTTTTATCACTGCCAGTAAGCTGGTATGTAGGATTGTAGGCCTTGAGTCCTTGGAATTCTTAGACATCATTTGATGTATCACAGTGTTACAAAGAATCTGCTTATAATTTCTGAGTTCACAGGCAAGCTATATTACCTGATCATTGGTGGGTATTGTGATGTTACCTGCAAGTAGTTTAATATTGTTGGCCAACAGGGTAGCTGCATTGGCCAGTAAGGTAATGCTATTTCATCTATACTACAGGTGAATTTCACCAGGAAAGAGGATTTCTCACTGGCAATAGCAGATATCCATATAAATTATCTGTGGAGGAGAAAAAAGAAAGAAAAACCCTGTTACTTGTGTGAGCACGTTGGAGGGGGTATTTCTGTCTAGTCATTTTGACTGACAGATTAGAAAATCGAAGCATATTGAGTAAAGTAACATCTGATCAAAAATATATAATAGTCAATAACAGTAGATGAAAGAATGTATTTAGAGGGGCTGGCTGAACCCACTCAGACATGGAGAATTGATTCCTTTCATATGTATCAAAAGAAAATAGTTGCAGTACATGAAATGTCAAGGTGACACATGCAAATTGCTGGAGCAAACAGTAGTAGCTCTTAACTGTTTATGAGCAGTTTGAAGATGATGCAGAAATGGACAAGGTGTAACTGTGTTGGATTTACACTACCTGTAACAGAGACTTGCCCAATATGGCATTGATTTACCTTCTTCCCAATCAAGTTATTACACTGTTGGCACGTTGCATTAACTCTTCCCTCCTGGTGGTCTCATTTACTCATACAGAGTAACAGTCATGCAAAACTTCCTATCACTTTCACTAGGGTCCTTTAATAGGGCTGCGCACTCCTCAGAGCCCTGATTCTAGGGTCTTCCCAGTTAGAATGGGGTGAAATTTCCCTGACAAAACGTTTTTTCACCAAAAAATGCAGAATTGGATTAATTGAAACATTTAGCAAATTTGTCATTTACCAAATTGTTGCATTGAAAGCAAAGAATAATTCTGAAAAAATCAAAACATTGAACTTTTGACATTTCCAGAACAAAATGTTTTGATTTTTCAATTTGAAGTGAGTTCTCATGTAGAATTTTGCTTTGATATTGTTTTCAAAAAATAAAATAAAAAAAACACTCAAACTAAAAGAAACCTTTTAGGTTGAATGGAATGTTCCATTTTATTTTTTGGACTTCTACTGATTCAAGTAAGATTTTTTTTTTCCAAATTTTTGAAATCCCCCAGCAAACTGAAAAATCAGTTATTCGTATGGCTCCATTCTCAATCCTTTTAGACTCCTCCCCAGCTACAGTTTCTTCCTGAGCAAGTTCCTGCTCCTTTTAGGTTTCTTTCCTATGGTCTCTACCCAGGACTTACAGAGACTCAATTTCACTTGATCTCTCTTCTTCTACCTTAGCTACTCACTTCTCTTTTATAATCCTGTCACTTGACTGACCATCACGGATTGAACTCCCTTAAAGGGATTCATCCTTCGAAATATTCACCCCTGGACCAGTGCACTGTTGCACTGCCAATACATTTCAGATGCATGAGCTTCTTTAAATTGGTCTTCATATATTGCTTTTGGTCTTTGAATTCTTTTTTATTTCCATTGAAGACCCAGACTATATGCAGTGGGAAAATTTCTTTCCACATGCATTTTATCTAATAATTTCTGATTCTCCACTGACTTCTTTAGTCACTCCCACCTGTGAATGTTTGGAGTACCAACACAGGGTGGTATGGTTATAAATAGGCTTGGCAGAATTTGTTTTGAAATAAAAAAGCCTGCCTAAAAGCAAGCATGTACACACAAAATATATATTAAATTTTGCTTTGAAAGATATATTTCAGGCCAATTCAGAAAGAGATGAAAGTTGGCAACTTAGCAATAAGGCGATTTTTCTACCTTAAGTTAATAGCGTGATAAATTTAGTTTTCCTTTCTGAGAAGTCAAGCTCTCTTTCAGGTTCTGTGTTTTGAGAAGTACAATTCATTGCTTTTGATGCAAACTTGTCTACTCATGTTTACTTATCTGAGTTAAGATCAATGTGTGATATTATCTCAATGGGAAGCTGTAAGTGAAGCCGCAGCTTGCTGCTGCCGAGTAATTTTTTTCTGGCGATTCAGAGTCTGGCAAACAAAGTCTTCCAGATTTCTTGAATTTACCTTTTGGCTTAAAATTACAGAAAATGAATTTAAGGGAATTCAACTGGTAGTGAAAGACTTCAATTGGTGAGCCCTGTAATACGAAATTCTCTCTCAAGGTCTGTATTTTACAGATCCTGTAATAATTACTACTGATTATTAAACTATTCAGCCTTAGATCTCACAATGCTCACTATATGAAGGTAAACAACGTTGTCTCCATTTTGGAAATCGGGAAACTGACAAAGGGAGCTAATGGCAGAGTTGGAAATAGAGGCTCCAGTTCAGAACAGTAAGGAAGCACATGCTTGAGTCATTTCAATGGGACATAAGCATGTGTTGATGTTAAAAGCCTGTGATTGAGTGCTGGAGTTAAGCACCTGATTAAATGCTTTGGGGCTAGAACTCTGAAACCCAGGTGTCCTGGCTTCTAGTTCAGTAGCTTAGCTCTGCACTGTGTTGACAATGACAAGACGGTTCGACATGAAGAACCATCTCTAGGAGGGAGAAGGTATGTCCCTCCACCTCCATGTACCATTCAGTTCCGCGCCCATCTCCTGAGACGCCATCAAGTCTTCCAGTTATCATAATCCTGATGCGGATGGTCTTTTGCTATGTGAATATTTCTGCATTCAAAACTGGACTTAGATTAGGAAACCCACTCGTTTCATAGGTCCATGTGAGGTTTTGACTTTGCAAAGAGAGGCTGGGTAAAACGGTCCAATTCAGCTTTGTCTGAATTCCGCAAAACATCTTACTTGAACCAGGAGGAGTTAAGAACCACCTGAAGCAGAAGACTGCAGGGTCCACCCCACCATATGGGGCTATCAGATGATGGAACAGAATCTTGTGGGCATGGAGCAGGGGCAGGAAGTGGGATGAATGGTCTATTTTCCTCATGCAATTAGAAAAAATTCTCTTCCACGTGTTAAACAGTTAAAGCTTCAGGTTTTTCTGTTGGGAGTTGGAGGTTTGTGAAAGGTAAAACCAACCACTTTCTGTAATTCTAAATGTCAAATGTCCTGTCTTGACTGTAGGAAAGCAAGGGGGAAGTTGTTTAGATTTTACAGTGAAGGTTAGTCTCATACTATTTCCAACCTTTCTGTGAGAGACGGCGATAGCAGAAAGCTTGTGAAATGTAAAAACCCACTGGCCTAGAACTAAGGTTTGTGGGGTTCAAGGTAGGCGCTTCTACCTCATGGCCACCAGGGTCCCAGGCAGAAAACTCTGCAGGAAGTCCTGCCTTAAGGGCATGACTGACAGCCCTCTCTGATTGGCTGGCTCTCCCCATATAAACCAAGAATGGATATCTGGCAGTTGTTTGAGCAACACAGACCTCTGGTGTGCTTCTATTTTAGGATTCCTATCCTACCTTCACTGTGACTCACCTTGATCCTAGTCCTCTGGCTCTTGACTTCTGCTTGGCTCCTGACCCTGAATCTGGTTTACTGTCTCTGGCTTAAGAATGTTACTGAAAGACTCTGGCCCAGCCTGACCCCGATTCTCACCTCATGCTCTCAGTTTGGTAACAGATTCTGACTTCATTGTTTTCATCTATCCTGGCTCCAATACTGAGCAGCTCACTCTGTGCCCATGATCTGGTGATGATGTGGGGTTTCATGCTATGACCTCACATCCAAACCCAGTTTTGGTAATCTCAAGGGGGCTGAATTCTCCCTTATAGTTATTTTCCACTGCTTGAGAGGTAAAAAGTGGCTAGATTCTGGTGCAGCTCAGACACCAGGCAGAGCTGTTTAGGGAAGCAGCCTAATTTTGTGTAAGGTCATCTGAGCCAATTCAGAGAATGTACTGAAGTTTGCTTTCCAAAGTCAATATGACCGAAAGACAAAGCCAACAGAAAACTTAAGACATGGGTAGAGAAGAATGAGGGGGGGACATAAGGCAAAGAAAAATATGGAAGATTTACATTTTCTTTCATTGTTTAAACTTAGTTCTCCAGGACCAGGACCCCCAAGAGTCCCAGGTGGTCTCCCAACCAGATATTGGCTTGGCCTGGGATTACTTAGCTTCCAAGTTCAGACATGACCTGGTATGGACAGACAGTATTAGAGTCTGGAGTCCACCATTTTTTATCCATTGGATGTGTGTATCAGTAAGCACTGTCCTCCTAGTGCTTCAATCCTTACTGTTTCTGAAGGTGAGAGGATTTGTCCACGAAAGCATAAAAAACATGGTGGTAATTTTTGAGATAGAGAAACCTGTTCAGTGGGAGGTGGATTGAGACTATTTTACCCTTTCCACAGAAGCTTTAGATTTCCAGACATGCTTGATGAATCAAGCTCACTGGGTCCTAAGACACTGAAACCCAGTGATCATCCATTTCTCAGCATTGATGGATTCTCTGTTCAGCTAAAACAATAAGCTCTCTATTGGCTGATGCAAGTGATTGATGTTTTATGTGGTCTTATACAATCATAGTTGTGATTAATCCTATAAATGCTTGCAGAAAAACTCTCAGGATATATGTCTTGACAGATGTCTTATTGGAGAGGTGTCGGTTACAATATATTTCAGCTCCCTGTTTTTCCAGTCTACTTATAGAATAGGCAAGAAGTAATTCATGATTATGTGCCATCTTCAAAATGTTACATGTTCCTGTCCTTGTTTCATAACTGTCACAGATCCACTCTGCTTCTTGTTAAGGATTCTGGATTGAATAGTCCAACAGGTAATTTCCTGTACTAAGTACAATAATTAAATTTACAGAATAGGGCATTTGATCCAGTACGCATCCCAAATATTAGGGTGGGTGCTGCATATTACAGAGTGGCTGTTGAATCTGCTGCTGCTCATTCAGCCCTGAAGAAATGGCAGGGAATGTGTACTTGGGGTAGTTAGTGAGTCTTTCCTTCTTTTGAATGTGTAATTAGGACAGGAACTGATTCTTATGTTTACATGTAAGTGGTGCGAGATGGTGACTTTCCTGTGTATGCTACATGGTGAAGGTTCAGTTTATGAGTCCGGGAGGCTAATAATGAAAGCCACTTTCTAGATAGAAGAGATTGTGATCTCAGTTCCACCACTTCAAATTGAGAGGAAATCCTCTGAGGTCCATTACTCTGATGTAATAGAGATCCATATTGTTCATAAAAGATATGCTGGCTCATCTTTGGCTGGTGCACTGTAGTCATCCCTCCCACCCAATCAGGCTAAGAAACACATTGTTTATTGATGTAATTGGGCCAAACTCCATGGAGTCAATGGAACTCCATCCATCTGCACCAGCTGGGAGTTTCACTTTCTTCTCTGTCAGTGTATGTCCTGGATGTGTTGGGAGCATGGTGATTTGCATAGTAGGAGAGTCAAACAGCTAGACTTGGTTTCTTTGTATGGGCATGGGAGCATTTTTCTCCTTCTGGAAGCCAAGATGCAAGACTTTCTGTGTTGATAAGAAAAGAATCTGCTGGAGAGAGAGACTTATTTCAAGTGGCAGAGTATTTGAATAGTTTAACATGCTTCCAAGGCGTTATTCCATTTGAGCAATCTTCCAAGCTGCATTTTACAGGAAAGGAAATAATTCTCTTCTTTGTCTGTTCATGGAATTTCCATAAACAGATCATGATTCCCTTAAAACGATATTCTTAAAAAAATATTTTTTATGACTCACTCATGCTCTGTGAGATTCTGTTCAAACTTTGAACTTCGAGTTGTGTGGCGTAACTGCAAAAAAGGCTTTGAATCAAGAAGGCTTGGTAGATTTTGTAGGTTATTCATATTACAAAGCATCGAACTAACAATGAAACCACCTGTAATGTCACATCCTCTATGCTGCTCTGAAATAAAAGGATGGGGAGAGGAACCGTGTGGCTGCTATGGGAAGAAAAATGAAGCTGCATCTTTTTTAAAGATGCTGTCGGACAATAGGGGAACATGTTCTGAGTACTGGCTTTTCTCCATTTTGAAGAATCTGTTGAGCTTTTGCTCAATTTTCTGATGAACATATCCTGAACACAGATCAATTTTATTAACTGTGTTTATTATTCCATCTTTCTAAAAAAAATATTACTTGTCAGTGGTGAAAATAATTCAAGGCCACTTGGGAGAGAAAAAAATGGTATATGGTCAGATCCTTTACTTTTGCCCGTATGGTAGATGTACAAACTACATTAATAAGATTAGTTTGACTACAAAGAGCAAACAAAATAAATTGGTATTTTATAATTATGTAAACAATTACAGGATGACATTTTGCTCTAGGTTAATTTTCCTGCCTACTCTGGAAAATTGTCATTTGTAAGAAAACAAGATATTGACTGAATTATTTTCAGTGGACTAGAAAAGGGTCCAAGTTCTAGCAATTCACATATTGGCATCAGCAACTTAAGTGAAAGGTAGAGAAATAAAATTAGTCTCCTGAACCAAGTGGTATTACATACATAATTTTTTATATATTGATCTTCTCTGGATTTCTTGCAAGGAAGAAACTAACCTCAGCTTATCAGAATTAATACCTGACATTAATGTTCCCGCACTTTGCAGACTGCAACCTGCAGTAGGTAACAGTTGAGATGAATCAATATGTAGCTTTGTAAGAATCACCCCAATTCGGGAAAATATCCCTATTCAGGAAAGCACTCTAGCACCAGGCCGTTGAGTGGGTCACTGGCAACTTGGGACTTCTGGATCTAAATGCACGAGCCAAGTTGCAATGCCACTCACACAAATTTGGCTTGGTTGCCTCCCTATCGTGACAAACCTGAGTGGTCCTGTGACCGCATGCACCATGGTTGAATCGCCAAAACAGAGAGCCCAGCCCAGCCCTGTGGGACAGAAGCTGCAGGAGCCACCGCTGCAGGTAAGTTTTTCATTTTATAGGTTGTTTTATTTCACGTTATTTCGAGTTTCGTGAAAAACACAAGGCTCTACCCTCAGGATCTGTGCTCTGCCGGAGACTTACTGGGTGACCTTGGATAAGTCACGTCACGTCTGTATGTCTCTGTTCCTCCGCCTCTAAGAGGGAAGTTGTAATACTCTTCTACTCTTTGTCTTTTCTGTTTAGACTGTAATTTGTAAGGTCTTCAGGACAGAAACTGTGACTATTATAATGGAGCGTTGACCGTGAAGTATTTTCTAGAAAAGCACAATTCCGAATGACCAAAATATTAAAATATAGCCCTATTAAAACCCCCCAGTTCTGCAAATACTGATGCACACATAGCTTTAAATGTGACGACAGTGGGACTGATTCCATGCTTAAAGTTAAGCTTATCTGCAAGTCTTGGCAGGATCAGGCCATGATAGAATCAACTGGTCACTTTAGAATACAAAATCTACCTGTGTTTGGTAACTCATCTGCCAAATTTCTGTCCAATACCAGCTAAAACAGCAGAGCAGTAACCCCTGATAACAGGGCTCAGGACGAATATGGCAACCAGCTGTTAACTAAAATAGACCCACTGGATGCTCACTTAATCCTACAGTAACTGTACTATTCTCAGAGGTTTAGATATGGTCTTTGACTTTTTACCCCCATCTCATTTTTGGCTTGTAAATATGCAGTAACGAAGTAAAAGCAAAAATGCTATTTTTGGGTCATTAGCGATGAAGCAGTGACTTTTTTAACAGAAAAAAATCATCTGCTTGAATGGAATAATTGAGGGTTGAAGCTTGCTCACTGATGCCTGGTAAATCATATAATGGCTTTCAACTTCCCTTCTCTGCCGCAGCTGTTGGTGCTGATCTTTTCTTCCGGTTTGATTGAAATATTACTTTTAGTAACTTGTAAATTGCTGGATTTTATTGGATAACATATAAAAGAAGCTGTCCTTTTTTGGAGGCCTGTAAGGCAAAGTGTCAGCTGAAGACCAAACTATTGAAGTAACTAGATAACTCATTAGAGGAAGAAGGCAAGGAAAATACAGGGTTTCAATGGTTTGCATAAAAAAATAAGTGGTGAATAGGACCTGAAAAGACATCTGGGTTCTGATCCTAGACACTAGACAGTTTGGTGACCCTGACTCCTGCACAACCTTGTTTCATTATGACTTGTGTAAATTCCCAGCCATTGAGAAGAGCCTAATAATTTGTGCTTGTTTAACACCATCTTATATTCAACTTGGCATCATGGGGAGCATGATAAAATAGATTTAAATCAAGATTGGATTTTTAAAAAATAAATAATACAATGTAGGAATTATTTTGAGGAAGTTCTGTGGCTTGTGTTATATAGGAGGTCATACACCATGATTACAATGGTCGGTTCTGGCCTTGGAATCTATCAGTCTCTAGGGAGAACCATAGGTGCTGGACTTAGGGGTGCTGTGGGTGCAGTGGCTTGAAGTGGTTTCCATCATACACAGGGTTTACAGTTTGGTTCAGTGGCTCTCAGCATTCCCACTAAACAAATTGTTCCAGCACCTCTGGGCACAGCCCATTCTAGACGGCTTCCTCAGAGAAGAATCCTGTCTCTCTAATCCAGTGCAAGTCTTTTGAGCAAGTCCACATAATAGTGGCTAGAGGAGGCCTGGAAGACATAATTTATTCTGACTGTCTGAAATCCTGTGACCAAGGACAAGAACCTATTCAAAGAACTCAGGGTATGTCTCCTCTACAGTCAGAGGTGTGACTGCAGTGTAAGTAGATATACTCAAGCTGGCTTTGATCTAGCTAGCTCAAAAAACAGCAGCAGTGAGACCACAGCAGCCTGGGATGCAGGAGAGGCTGTAGAAGGGTGTCCAAGACTCTTTGCCACCTGTACTGCTATGACTGCACTGCTATTGTTTTTCAAGCTAACTAGACAAAAAACCAGCTTGGTATGTCCACACATGCTGTAGATTCACTTCTGATTGCAGTGTAGACATATCCTGTGTGGTGCTGGTGTGAGAAGTAAAGTTAGCAAAGAGGCCGAAACTGGATAAATGGGAAATGTGTAAAACAGGCAGATGTCCGCTGCCAGCTAGGACCCCCGACCTGCAATGGAATCCACCAGGGCAGAATCCCGGGAATGTTCACAGCCCACTGACTGCAGCTGGGTGTGTGGTGAACTCATTGCAATGTTGGGGCTTGGCTGTACATCACCAGATTTGTTTTTTCAGTGAACCCATGCGATACCAGGTTTGAACATAAGTCTCTGAGATTTCACTTCTGCAGTGCACTGGTCCTGTATATAAACTATCTCCCATATAAGGGCCTTTCGAAAAGTATTTTAGAATGAAACAAAACAAACAAACCTAGCAAAGGGATTGGGAGTTTGGGATCATTTTTTTTAATTGTTATAAAGATTTAATCCATACTTTACAGAGCATGGATTATGCATGTCCCTTCCCCCAGAGACCAAGGCATCGTTACTATTGGTTTTAGCACATACAGGTTCCAGCCAAGATCAGGGCCTCATTGCTCTAGGCAGTGAGCAACCCCATAGTTTCCTTGAACAGCTTACTATCTAAATAGATAAAGAAAAAAAAAAACAAAAAACAAAAAATGGGAAAAGGAAGTAATATTATCCCAGTTTTACAAATGGGGGAGAGGGAAACTGAGGCACGGAGGTGCTAAGTGACTTGCCCAGGGTCACATGGAAAATCTGTGGCGGAACCCTGAATGCAAGCCAGATCCCAAGAGTCCCCGTGCACAGCCTTTACCACAAGACCAATCTTCTTTTTTTTTGTTTTCTACTCCATGTGTAGTTTATGTACAAGCTTTTTTCCTAAATAGGATCTTTCTCCTCCCACGGGATCAGTTTCCATTATCTCAAATATTTACTTTCCACTTGCAAATGGCAATCACTTTTTTCTGTCTATTTTCTTTCTAGTTCATAGTCCTACTATCCTCTGACATGCATTTACCTTCTAATACCTACAACAGATCAAAATTCTGTGACATTTCATAGGTTAATGCGTTACTCTGTCCTGTGATAAATCAACTGGGCTATAAGAAGAAACTCAAGTACCTGTAATGTTTATAAGTAAATTGTAAACTGGACATACTGTAGCTGAAATTGATTTCTAAATCATTGAACATGTCATTTAGATTAGTGCAGGAACATGCAGGATGAGAATATGCATATAACCATCCAGTATCATTCCTAATGAATTTTGTATATTCATAGAGACATTGTTCATTAATTTTTGAGGACCCTGAATCTTAACTGTTATTCACCAGACTGAAATTCTTGGTTCAGTGCTAATTACACTTCAGCCACTTAGGTCCTCTAAACCCCTTTCTGGGTGAGGGGTAAATGTCAGGCAGAATTAGATCAAATGGTGTCTTAAATCTCAGTGGAGATATAGCCGTTTTAAATGTACACCAGACGTGACAGAGAAAATAGGTTAACTTATAGCATGAATCCAAAGGCATTTCTAAAAAAGCTCCAAGTCAATGGAAAGCTTATATCTGAACCATAATGTTGATTATATCAAGACAACACAGATTTTGTTGCCATCGTATTTCATGGAGACAGATGTATTGATGAAAATACTAAAAGTATTGGTGATTCATCTGGGGCCACAGGTTCCATATTTGTGTCTTGTGTTGAAGTTTTATAATAAACATTTTGACACAGAGTGGTGGAATTGAATAGTAAATATCAAATGGCTTCTTCATATGCTAAATGCCATAAACTTCTGTGTGACATAACTCACGTGTTTATTCATAATTCTGTTACAAAAGTAGCTGGGGAAAATGGGCCAAATTCTGTCTATTTGCTAGTCTTGTAGAAACTTGTAAAAACGGGACACATGATAAAATGCTAGGGGGTGATTCATCCGTGATATCAAGGGTTGCAAGATTTAGGATAGTTAGGCTGCTGTGAATTTATTAATTACCGTGTGTCTCCTGACTCTACTCAGAATTCAGGTGAGATGTAGCAGAGGTCGGGCTTCTGTGCAGTGTTGCTTTTCTCCACCCTCCTTCACAGACGGAATAAGAAGCATCTAGGGATATGTGCCAAGGAAGCAAGAAGCATGATCAGAACACATGACAATTTGGTTGTTCTCAGTTGTGAAACAGCCCCGAAAAGGCTACTGCAGCAAAGCATAAATTAGAGCAGCTGCAGGACTATTCTAACTTGTGCCTGGAGCTGGGCAGAGAGAATAGGGGAGTCGCAAAGGCAGCTTAAAGGCCCTCCATTTCTGTGGCAAGAATAACTTGGAAGGAGTGAAGAATCTGGCATTACACCCCCCCCCACTTCATTAGGATTTTGCCTGAGTAAGAAAGTACCTCAGAGTTCGTGTTAATGTATTAATAGGAAAAAATGGGCAGCTACTATTGAGACATCCACTAGCATTTCTGTGATTAAGGATCTGTCAGGCATGTGCAACTCGCCAGTCAAATATCTGTGTACTTTTCTCCAGTGCCTGTACACTGTATCATCCCTCTATCCAGATGGACCCAGGTGGAGTCCTATGTAGAGTAACATCCTTACTCAGTCCATGAGCTCAGTAGAAGTTCTACTAGCATCCAGGCTGCAGGATTTGGCCATTTGAATCTCCGTGAAGTCCCTTTGGGACTGATTCTGCATGCACAGGGCTCTCATAGAAAAGATGGGACGGTAAGTTTTCCTACTTGGCTTAGCTTCACTTTGAGATTTACCCAGGCTAAATTCTCCTCCACAGCTGCTGATCTTGGGAGATAAAATATTCAGGGCTGGTGTTTTCCTCCAGCTGAAAGAAGGTGAGCCCAGGAAAGCAGGTTCTTCTGTTGAGTTCAGGGATAGAAATTCTGATATACAGGGAGGATTGGTGTATTTACAGGCCAGAGCTCAATAACACAATCAAGGCACCAGAGTAAAAGCGTTTTTCTTACTAGTCATGTTTCTTAATGCACTTCTGAGGAGTGCTCAGAAACCATGGTGGTGAGGACTGAATAAGGACTTCTATAGAATCTTTCAGAGGGGTATCTGTGTAAGTCTGTATACAGCAAAAACGACGAGAGTAAATTTGTTAGTCTTTAAAGTGCTACAAGACACTCGTTTTTTAATAGAATCTTTGTTCTCTTATGCTGTGAGTCTGGTCAGGAAACAGGCTGTTTTGGAATCAGTCAGGTGGATTGTAGGCAGCGTGACTGTCCCAGTGCCTTTTTGTAAATAGGCGCGGTGATGGCCACTGAAAATTCTGCTTTAGTTCAATACTGCAAGCTGTCATTTGAGAAGATATGGGAATTACCATAGTGGGTCAAACCAGTGGTCCATCTACCCCAGTATCTTGTATCTGACAATGGCCAGCATCAGTTGCATAAGAAGGCGATGCAAACAACTCCAGAGTGGATAATTAAGGGTTTTGCTAATTTCCTGTAAACTCCTCCATAGGAGCCTAACTTCTCTAATAGCTTCCCTCTAATAGCTTTGTTACCCTCTGCATATCCATCCCCTGGCACACCTGAGCAGTCTCCCGACTGAAGTCTGGATGGGAGATTAATTTAAAGTGCTCTTATACAATCCTGTGTGTGCCTGTTTTAGCACCCAAGCCTGCGACGAATCCAGACTCAGGTAAGTAATCTCAGTGTCTTCAGTGGGTTTACACGGGTGAGCAAGGAGAGCAAGCAGGACCCACACTGTGTATCTGAAATTCCCAAAGCAAGGTTTTGTTTGGCGGAGTTTAATGTTAGTTTATCATTCAACATCATAAAGGGAAACTCCAAACCTTCCTTTATTCTCCCTCTACCCTGAAGGCACTTTGCCATTCACACTAATACCACATGCTTCAGTAATAGCATCACAACCCAGGCCATTCTGGAAACCAAGAGGGGGAAAAGATTGTGAGAGATTGCAGTTTCTGATGATCATGAAACCCTTTAGTGAGCGAGTATGAGTTCAGACTTTTGGAAGGCAGGCTTTGCTATTCCTAGCTTCAAAGCCATACTATTTAAAGGTCTGCAAATCTCCCTCATAAACTATAGAAATTGTATGTATTTTAATCTCAGAGGACATCCACCTGGATGATGTATAGTGTACAGTCACTATATGCCCAACTAGCATGGGTGTAAATAGCAATGTCACAGCTTCTCCCTTGAAATATGCACTAACTACCTACACTAAACAGTCTGCTCCACCTTGTATTTTGTTGTGACCCTGAGTACATTTTGAAGATTTGAAGAAGAGCTCTGTGTGCACTCAAAAGCTTGTTTCACCAACATAAGTTGGTCCAGTAAAAGATATTACTTTACCCACCTTGTGTCTCATGTTTCTGAATGTAATCTTCAAAATTAAGTAAATATTTTTACCTGGTCCCTAGAGGTTCTTTAATTAAAACCTGATATGTGGAATTTCCTTTTCTCTTTGTACCAGATATTACCATTTTTAGAATGATTCCAGAACAACAACGGATGGTGGTTATCTTTCTCTACAAAGCCAGTTAAGGGGCTGAAATATCTTTGGGTTTCCTGACACTACAATTACTTCTGACAAGAAAAGTAATCATCCTATTTGGGGGGAGGAAAACAAAAATCTTTGTCTCCCCTAATCTTTCTTTATAATTTTCAAATCATTTTTTTAATAGAATAAAAAACCCAATCATAACTCAAGATTCTTGTCTAAATTCATTTATTTCTTGTCCTCTGGTTTGCACTGCAGCAGCAGACATGATTGGTAGCTAATATCTGATCCATAACCCATTTACTTGATGTAAAGGCTCCCAATTACTTTACTGGTCTCGAGTACAGAGGTGATATCTCTTCAAGGCAGGGAGATCCAGAACCTCAAATGTAGTTTGGTGCTTAACTCCAGTTGAAATCAACAGGTGTTATGCACCTAAGTACCTTGGAGTATCTGGGACAGAATTTCTCTCATTATGTGTTGCCTAGCATCATCATCTTTATTTATTTATTTATACTATCATCGCACTTAGCGACCCCACTCATAATCAGGACCCCACTGTATCCGGTGCTGTACAAACACAGAACAAAAATATGTTCCCCCATCTTATAGGGCTTGCTGTAATACTGTAATTACCTGGGAAGCTACAAGAGCAATGTATAAAATATTCAGTCTGCAAATACCTGGAGGATGAAGGGATAATCACTAGCAGCCAGTATGGATTTATCAATAACAAATCATGCCAAACCAGCTATTTTGGAGGACAGAGCTAAAATTCAGAGGGATCTTGATAAATTGGAGAACGGGGCTATAGACAATAAAATGAAATTCGACAAAGACAAATGAAAGTTAAGGTGCTATGCTTAGGGAAGAAAAATCAAATGTACAAATACAGAATGGGGAAAAACTGGCTTGGCAACAGCACTGCTGAGAAGAATCTGGGCGTTGTGGTGGATCACAACCTCAACATGAGTCAGCAATGGGATGCTGTTGCAAAAAAAAAGCAAATGCAATTTTCGTTTGCATTAACGAAAGCATAGCATATAAGTCACAGGGAGGTGATAGTACTGCTGTACTTTGTGCTGGTTAGGCCTTAGCTGGAGTACTGTGTCCAATTTTGGTCACTAACGTATAGAAAGGATGTAGAGAAATTGAAAAGGATCCCGAGGTGAGTGACAAAGATGATCAAAGAGATGGAATGCAAGTCATACGAGCAAAGGTTGAAGGAGCTGGGTTTGTTTGGAGAAAAGGACATTAAGGGGGGACATGATAGTGGTCTTCAGATACTTGAAAGGCTGCCATAAAAAAGATGGAGAAAAGTTTTTCTCTTTTGCCACAGAGGGCAAGAGGCAGTGGGTTCAAAGCAGATTTAGATTAAATCTCAGGAAAAACCTCTTAACTGTAAGAGCAGTAGGACGATGGAGCAGACTGTCTCAGGAGGCTGTGGAAACATCTTCACTGGAGGTTGTCAAATGGAGGCTAAATAGCCATCTGTCTTGTATGGTTTAGACACAACAAATCCTGCATCTTGGCAGGAGGCTAAACTAGATGACACTTGCGGTCCTGTCTAACCCTATGATGCTATAATTAATTAATTAATTAATTATAATGCCCTAAACGAGGAAGCAGTATTCAAAGATGTGTTAACAATAATTTAATTTGAAAAGTAATTAAACCACAATGGTTTGCTTTACATTGGTGACAGACTGGAGCGGTTCTGAAGTAAAATAGCTGGGTTTACAATTTACTCTCCCTTGAATTGAACTTCAGCCTTGTAGTGGTGGTTTTATTCATTTATTTAGTCAGATCCTTGACTCCCTGTATACCCAATAACTAGGACTTTGCGTTTTTATATTGTGATCTTAACAGGCTAGTTTGCAGATGCATGCATTGCACTTGGAATGGAAGGTGGTGAGTTTTGTGATGGTCTCTAGTCTTTATGGGAGCTGGTTTCACAGACTCGGACTCGTCTCCCCTTCCCTCTCCCCATCCCTCCCTCCTCCAAGCTTTGTCTCCTGCGTAGACTAGCTTTGCCCTTGTGGTCAAAAGACCACTGTGCTTGAGGAGCAGAGTTGTTGACCACTGTCTTCACCCTGAAGCTTTAGACAATCTTTTAGATATCTCAAAACCATTGGCAGACCTAGTATTAGTATGGAGAACTGCCTCAGGTCCATCACTGAACGCAAATCATCTGTCCCACAGAATAACACCTTCCCAGCGCTGTGGGAAAGCCTTAATTCATGGCATTATAGTGACAGACATTCCCTTGTCCTATATGTGATATTCTTTTTACAGTAGGTGCAGAAATAGTGAAGGAACGTAAACACTCAAAAACATAAACCAGCTGACTAAGACAAATGCTATAAATGTGTTTTTGAATGTATAATTCATGTGTTGTTTATGAAGAGATAATTAATATTCAAGTGTGCATAGCCTTTGCTAGGTGGGGAAATGTGTACATCCTTAAACAACAAAATAAATTAGTTTCAGTTTATTGAAAATCAGCTGCATCTCATATTTTTAGCATGTACTAGAAGTAATATAAAACCTGTAAGGTAGGTGAAATATACCATAAGTTTAAATATGCTTACTATTTGATTAGCTAGATGCTATGTTGTTACTTGGGCTGGACACATTAAATCATATTCAAATTAGACTTTTACTTCATATAAATAGCACTCAATGAACATTGCTATAAAATGATATTTTATTAATGTGTTGCTGAGTAATTAGCAACTTAAAAAACAAGCTCCAAACCCCTTTGAATTGTGTTAGTTCTAAGGCAGAGAAAGAGAAGCAGGAGCTACTAGTGAATTTCTAATTCCCTTCAGAAAATAAAAATCCAAAGTAATGGCTTCAGCTATTTGTGTAAGACATAAAAATTGATATAATGTATGTGGTAAACCTCCTATTGAGTATTATTATAAATGATTGATTTTTCTTTCCTCCTACAGTTTAGATGGCGCAATGCTTACTGTACAAACAACTCATGAAAAGTCAACATGTTTTACAAGTAAATAATTTATAACTGCGGTATGGAATACGGAATAATATTTCACATTAAGTGACATTAATTAGGGTACAAATATTCAAATAGAGAAGAACGAGGAGATGACTATGCTGCAAAGAAAATATTTTGTACTTGCCATCTAAATGCAAATGAGCAAAAGAGTCTCTGGCACATTACTCTTTAGGGAGGATGCTTTCCATTAAGAACCAAGTGCTTTAATTATTACAAGACTTCTGGAATGGCACTGCGAGCCAAATTTTGTTCCCATTCGAGGCACTCTTCTCCATTGTCTTCAAGTAGGTGTCAGGATTTAGACTGGAGATATTTTGATACCACATATCAGCTTGGGCCCCAATCCTGCAAACATTAGACATGTAACTTTATTTACATGAGCAAACCCATTGACATTAATGAGAGTACTCTCACATGCATGAAGTTAATAGACTTTAGGGCCAGGAGAAACCATTATGATCATCTAGTCTAATTTTCTGCATAACGTTAGCTATAGAATTTCACCCAGTAATTCCTGTGTCAAGCTCAATATGCTCTGACCAAACTAGAGCGTCTCATTCAGAAGCTTCCAGTGATGGAGAATCCACCAAATCCCTGGCAATGTGTTTCTGCTGGTTAATTACCCATAGTCTTATAAATTTGCTCCTTATTTCCCAGTTTGAGTTTGCCTTGCCTGCTTCATGTCATCTGCTAGACTAGAGAGACCTCTGCTCTCAAAAATCTTCCCCTCGTGGAAGGCCTATAGATGTGACCAAGTCACCTGTTAACATTCTCTTTGATCATCTAAATAGACTGAGCTTCTTAAATCTTTCACTATAAAGCAGCAAAATTTCTGCAGGCATACGCTTATGCCTGCAGAAATGTGTTAGTCTTTAAGGTGCTACAGGACTCTCATTGTTTTTGCTGTATGCAGATTAACATGGCTATCCCTCTGGAACTTTTCACTATAAAGCAGGCTTACCTCACAAGGTATGTCTACATTATATTGTAAATCCAGGTCTGTGGATCCATGTTTGTGGACTTGGTGTTTCCAAACCCATGCCTGAGTGTCCCCATTGCATTGTAAACCTAGACTTACAGTTGCTGGACCCAGGTCACAACTATGCTAATGCATCTATACTGCACTACGCTGACCTTTTGATTTGGGTCTGCACCTTGCGCTGCATCCACGCTGCAAAATGACAGGGCTTGGACCTGAGTCAGAGCAGGACTCTGGCCCTGACCATCTCTTTCATCAGGATCCTAGGACCTTGGTGCTGAATGCTTGCTGACCTGAGTCAGGCTCATTTGTGTGTAGACGGAAGGTAGGCTGGGGCTCAAACCTAAGTCAGAGCCCGGTCTCAGTATGCAGTGTGTGGACACATGCATACATTTTCATAGGCTCCTGGATATCTTCTTCAGATATGGCTGTGTGTGGAACGGAGTGGGAGAGAAGCAAGAAGATACTGTGGCCCATTGCACAGGATACTTGCCTAGGAAGCAGGCCTTACTTTGCAGATGGAGATATTGAAGCCAAGGTGCTAAAATGAATTGCTCAAGGCCACAGCAGGAGAGCCAGCGCTTAGGATTAGAACAGAGGGGTTCCTGCCTCTCGGTCCTGTGCTCAGGCCACTAGACTGTTAGGTTGAGCTTGAGGCTCCAAAGAAATTTCTCTGAGCCTTCTTCCGTCATCTTCCCTCTCCCCACTTCCTCATTTCTAAGGTGTGACAGATCACGACTGTGATCACCTGGCTAATATGTTGTATCCTTTCCCTCAGCTTTCTGTGGATGGGATTTTCAAACTGAAGAGAATGAGATGCTCTATTCAGTGGGAGCTGGGCCCTGAACTGCCACAGCCTTCTTTAAAAATCATGGCCCGTGTGGCTTTGGATACTTTATGAGCTGCTTGGGACAGTCATTGTGCTGCCTTTTCTGCTGTGAAAGGGCCCTATCAGAAATGACTACTAATGAATAATAATTTACCCACAGTGTTACCTTTTTATTATTTCTTCTTTGTGTTACGGTAGCATGAAGAAGCCCGGCTTTGAGGATTAGAATCCCATTACAGCTTGGCACCGTACGTACAATAAAAAGACAGGCCCAGCCCCAAAAGAGCTTATGAAGTATGGGCCATGAACCTCAACTAGTGCAAATCATCATTGCTCCATTGACTGCAACGGAGCTAGAATGATTGACATCAGCAGAGGATCATCCCATGTATACCCGTATAGACCTGCATTTTTATATGCACACAACTTTCTTTTGTGAATTCTGGTAGAAATATGGGTGGTTGTACAGCATGGGAAAGTTACAAAGGTAACTGTCAGTCTGTCAGACTGGGTTAAAATCAAGTGTGCCCTGGGGATTTAAAAGTCGTTCTTCCTGTTTGATATGAAATCACCCTTGATACAGTTATATTGTTATTACCAGCATGAATCTGCCAAGAGCTATTTACTGTGATCAGCTGCATGCAGACTATGCTGAGAAATAGAAAGTGGAATAAAAGAAGTGTAGGAAGGGAAGCAAATGTATATTAGAAGAACTTCCCGTCCCTAACATAAAATATTGCTTTATTTACGTAAAAGATTAGTCCTTGATTTTGTGAGACGCTGCCAGAGTGTGGATGGCTGCTGTGACTCACCTCAAACTGTATCCCCCCACTCCCAAAATGACCTTGTAAACATTTACACATAGACTGATTACTCTTATGAGTAAAGATACTGATGAGTGTAACTCTTTACAAGAGTATTAAAAGAATTAAAACAAGAGACTTCTTGGTCAACCCAGTTTTATTCATAGGCTCTAAGGCGAGACCGTGATCATCACCATGATGGTCCAGTTAGACCTCCTGCATGCACAAGCTGTAGCAGTCTTCCCTGAAGCTAGATTAAAGCATATCCTTCAGAAGGAGAGAGAGAATTTTGTTCTAAAGACTCCAACTGATGGTGATTTTCCTAGTACTGCTGTGGCAATTATCCTAACACTATTCTTCACATAATATCTACCAGAGTTCATGCTTTTAGGCTTGACCTCGTGGCAGGCAAAAATAAAATACAGAGCTTGATACAAACCCTACTGAATTCATTGCAAAGACTCTGATTGATGTCAGTGTAGATCAGGCCCTAGGTCACACTGCAAATGATCTCCTCAGGGGCGAATGCAGAACACTAAAAACAGCATATATATTGCCAGTTTTGGCCCCAGAGGTTTTTAAAGTTCCATAGCACCATGAAAATCCTATTTCCCATGGGAACGCTTCCACCCACCATTGTTACAAGTGACCCCTAAAATGACTTTAAACTGAAAGAGATTTGTGAATTTTGTATCTCCCCCCCTCATTTGTTGACTTTGAGCATTTGGAAGCACATTGAGTACAACCATTATTATTTGTGACTATGACACTAGACTCTAATGGCCCCAAACTAAAATTAGAACCCCATTATATTAGATGCTGTATAAAAACATGATGAAAGACACTGTCCTGAAGAGCTTACAATCCAAACAGACAAGACAGACAAATGTTCTGAGCAGTGATAGAGGCAGAGAAAGGGGAAGTGACTTGCTCAAAGTTATGTTGCAGGACAGTGACCCAGATCTCCTGACTCTTAGTCCAGTGCCGTCTGTATTAAATTACCTGCCTCCCAGTGGCAGTGATTTGTTGATGGTGTCCACAGTTCCCACAGGTCCTGCAAGAGGGTGGTTTCCAGTAATAGCAGGAATATAGCTGAGATGGAAAAAGAAGAATTAGCCAGAAGCAGGCAGGTGTTTGCTCAGAGCGAAAGGGGTGCAGGACAAGAGGTGAGCTGAGCATGTTTTGTGATGCTCTCGGGCATCAAACACCTTCTAAACATAAATGGGAGGAGGAGAAGTATCCTTACAATAACTTTTGATGTAAAGAACAATCAGACCGTAGTATTGACAGGACACGGTATCTGAAAATAGAATTAAAAAAAAAAATCATTTGACAATGTCCCTTTCACTAATGTAGCATTGTAATAGAATAGTTTCTACATTATGACGTGTGGCCAAGATCAATATGGGGAGGTGAGAAGGGTTAATGATCTTTGAATCTCAGTCTGATCATCAGGCAATAATCTCCTACCCCTGAAATTATTGTGCATCATTGGGCCGGGGGGAGGCTGGAGAGAAGGTTGGTAATAGGACCGAGAAAAGAGAGAGAGAGAGAGAGAGAGTGTGTGTGTGTGTGGGAGGGAGGGAGGGAGGGGGAGTTAATGGCTGGTCAGTGGGGCCAGTGTGTACAGATGCTGCACCCCAAACTACAATGAGACAAATCATGTTTCTTTACGGAAAAGGTCTGTGGATGTTCCCCAGCCCCCCAGAAATGAAACACGGCATTGAGAGAGTTTAATGCAATCTTTGAAGGGCCGCGTAAACATTCAGGGCTTGATTTTCACAGGGGCTGAGCATCTGCAGCTCACGGTGACGCCACTGTAGCAGTGAATGATCAGCTTTTCTCCCAGGGAATTAGGCTGATGATTATTAGCTAACATTTATAGTGCAGTAGAGCCTAGCGGCCCCAACCAAGTCGAAAGCCATTGTCAAGATGCTGTACAAACACACAGAAAATGACAGACTCTTCCACCAAGTGCTTACCTTGAAAGATTCCCATTGATTTCAGTAGGTTTTGGCTCAAGCAGCTACACAACTTAATCAGCTGAAGGGGAATGGCAGGCAGTGGTGTTCTCTTTTGGCGGCCCCCAGTAAAGGCAGGTAGAAACGCCAAAGAGGACTGAGGAGAGCCGCAGAGCTATATTAGGCACTTAGAGGGGCTGATAGGGAAGAGAAGGGGAAATCCATTAAGGACTAGCAAGTGAAAAAGATAAGCAATTTGAGACAGACTGTCTTTTTGTTCTGGGTTCGTGCAGCGCCTAGCACAACTGCTGACCTTTTGAGGCCTCTCGGTACTACTGCAGTATCGGTGTCCTGTCCATGGCTTGTGCTCCTAGCTGCTACCACAATACAAACAATAATAATAATGATTACTAATAGTAGGTTTGATGTTAGAAGCTTGAGTTGGTGGCAGGAAGGAGTGGATGTGGGACAAGCACCCCATGCTGATGCATACTTGGGAGTCTCTCGAAATAGTCTTACACCTCTGATTTACTAGTTTCCCTAACTCAATATAGATTGGGAAATAATCTTTAATTATAGTTTTTCAAATTTCAAAATGTTGACAAAACTTCAAATTCTGAAACGTGGGGGAGGGGAATGGAAAAATTCTTTACAGAAATGTTCACTTTACTTTTTTTTTTCGGTTTTGCATTTTTTATTTTATTTATTTATTTTGAACCAAGTACAGAACTAGTCAGACACTTTTTTGAATGTCAAAACCACAAATTTAAAAATTGGGAAAAGAAAGGAAACCCCAGAAACAAGAATACAGCACAACCCTCCTCTCATTTTTCCTAACTCAGCTCTATTAATAATAGTCATTTAACAGAGAGGTACTATTAGCTTTGATAAAATGAACGTGATGTTGAAGTAGGACAGGAAAGTATTTTTTGTCTTAGATCCGGATAAAAATGGAAACAAATGTAATAATTAGGGGCTTTTCAATCTGGCAAACAAAGGTATAACAAGATCCAATAGCTTGAAGTTAAAGCTAGACAAATTCACATTGGAAATAAGGTACAGATTTTTAACAGGGTAATTAACCCTTGGAACAATTTACCAATGATTGTGCTGGAATCTCTTTGCTTGACAATTTTTTAATCAAGGTTGGATATTTTGTTACAAGATATATACTCTAGTTTGAACAAGAACTAATTCAGGGAAGTCCTATGACCTCTGTTATACAGGAGGTCAGACTAAATGACCACAATGATTCCTTCTGGCCTTAAAATCTACAAATCTCTGATCCAGCTTCTTGGAAGCAAGTTTCTTGTAGCAAAGCTATTATTTATTTTGGTGTTTTTTCCTTGATTTCACCCAAGAATAGCTTTTACTCATTAAAAACGAATTAAACCATAATGCCTTAAATAGAAACTAAATTAGAAAACAAAACAAAACTCAGCCATTTGAGTTGCAAATTGCAATTAAATATCCTCCCCTATTTGAAGTAATTGAGTGGGTGCTGATGTGGTTTGAATATACTGATGATATTTTAAATGAAATGTTAATTTTCCACATAAAAGTTGATTTATATTACGAATGATGATTTCAGATATTCGATAAAACTGGCAGGTAATTAAGCAACAACTTCCTTGCATGACATGCTGTGGGAGCCCATTCCCTCTGCATTGTGCTGAAGGTAATAAAAAGTGCCATGACAGAGAGTTTACTGAAAGTAATTGACAGCAGAAGGAGTGAAGGGAGGGTGTGAGGGAAGGAAAACATCTTCATTAAGGGTAACAAAAATGATAACAATTTGAATCAGATTGCATATTAGACATCCTGATTCTTTGGCAGTTGATCTATTAGGCAGTGGAAAAGTGTTTTGACTAGGATTTAAAGTTGTGTTGTTAGAAAACAGTAGCTACACATTCTAAAAGTCAAGTGTAGTCAGCGTATACTTTAACACATGCTGAGATGATTACCTTTAAGCTTGCAGTGGGATCCTAGGCTTTAAATCGACCAGTTTAGCACATATTAAAGCATACACTGCCTTGTGTTCAATAGTTCTTTAAAACGTGTTCGTTAATACATGCAAGCTAACATGTTCTAACAATACACCTTTAATCCTTGGTTGAGACAAAATGAATGATGCAGAATCTGGCATGATCAGAATGATAATGTTTTATTATATCCACGCGTCACTGATACAAATGACTCCATAAGGTTCTGTGCAGTGCAGTATCAGCCCCCAAAATGTTAGTGATGTTTCTGATCCTGGTCGTGTGACTACTTATACCTGTAAGTAATCCCATTTAGAGCAATAGCACTACTGAAGGTGTGTCTACACCGCAGAGTGAAGTCAATTTACTTTAAATCAGCTTTCACCTGCCCATTTTTAGAAGTCAGAGGAGCGTGATCACACCACGCCCCTTCTGCTGGACTCTTTCATCCCTACTCACCGTGCTTGGGGAGACATTAAAGCAGTGCAGTGTTGGTAGCTATCCCATAGTGCAGCTAACAGCAGAGGCCGTAGGGAAGATTGTTGTCGTCCCATGATGCAATGCTCCTTCTCCCTCCTTTCCTGCCCCAAACAAACAGGAAATGGGTTTTCGTGCCGGTTTTGTATGCCATGCGCTTGCCATTGCTGCAGAGACATGGAGCCTTCTCAGCTCTGCACTATTGTTGTGAGCATCACAAATACCTTGCAGCTTATCCCGGAGTATTTTCAAAGGCGAGAGAGGAGCCAAAGCACAGAAAACAGCGATGGCATCGAGGCCACCTTGCTACAAGCCATAGAGCAGAACAATTCCCGATTGCTGCAGGCTATCACGCATCATCTTCAGTCAGTGGAGCACCGGTTCTGATCCTGGGAAACAAGCACAGATTGGCGGGAACGAATCATTATGAAGGTGTGGGATGATGACAAGTGGCTGCAGAACTTTCGTATGTGAAAGGCCACTTTCTTTGAGCTTTGCACAGAGCTGTCCCCAGCCCTAAAGTGTGTGAATACTTGCTTGAGACCAGCTCTGACACTGGAAAAGCAAGTGGCCATCGTTTTGTGAAAGCTGGCAAGCCCCAATTGCTACCGGTTAGTTGGGAATCAATTCAGAGTCGGTAAATCTACAGTGGGAGCTGCTGTGATGCAAGTGTCATCAATAGACTTCTGCTAGGAAGGGTAGTGACATGGGGAAATGTGCAGGACATACTGGATAGGTTTGCCGTGATGGGGTTCCCAAAGTGTGGGGAGGCTATTGATGGCACGCACTTCCCTATCTTAGCGCCTGACCGCCTTGCAACAGGGTGCATAAACCACAAGCGGTACTTTTCAATGGCGTTGCAGGCCCTTGTGGATCACAGGGATCATTTCACCGACATCCAATGTGAGCAGGTCTGGATAGGTGCATATTTAGGAACTCGGGTCGTTCAAGAAGATGCAGCGGGCACTTACTTCCCAGACCAAAAAATAAACATTGGGGATGTGGAGATGCCAATAGTGATCCTGGAGGATCCTGCTTACCCCTTGCTCCCTTGGCTAATGAAGCCCTACACCGGACACCTTGACAGCAAGAAGGAATGTTTTAATAACAGGCTCAGCACTTGCAGAATGGTGGTGGAATTTGTCTTTGTCTGTTTAAAGGCCAGATGGCGATGTCTCCTTAGGAGGCCAGACATCAGTGGAAAAAAAATCCCATCAGTTATGTCTGTGTACTGCATTCTTCATAATGTGTGTGAAGCGAAGCGGGGAAAGTTCCCCCAGGTCTGGGCTGTGGAGGCTGAAAGGCTAGCTACAAATTTTGAGCAGCCAGATGTCAGCTGTATGCTTAGAGCCAACCACAGAGCACTTCCTCTTTGGGAAGCATTGAGAATCCGGTTCTGCAATGACCCGCAGTAATGTCTGTATGTTTTGTGTGTTTCTTTCCCATCCCCCCTACCATCAATATCAGCACCTTCCACTTCTCTCCCCATCCAAGCTATAAATTCATAAAGATACATGTTTTTTAAAGCTACAAAGTCTTATTAATGAACAATGCTGGGGGGATACGAGGATAAATTCACAGTTTAAAGTGACACTGTGTAAGTAAGTGTGGTTGCTTGCAGTTCTTAACAGGACTGCCGCATCCTTCTGCTTGCCTCAACCAGGGTGGCGTGCACCACGTACTGCAGCCTCGCCAGTCTCCTCCTAGACTGCTTGGTGAGAAAGGGCAAGAAAGCATTAGGCAGAGGAGCATTCTGGAGGGGCTGTAGAGGGACTCTGTCCTGCCGCCACTCTTCCTGGAGCTCCACAAGACACCTGAGCATGTCCAACATCTCCTGCTGAGTACCGTGCTCGTGCTCCTGCACAGATCTTCTGTGCTCCATGTCCATGTCCAGTATCTGGGATAAGGACATGCTCTGAGCTCTGTCTCAGCAGCTGTGGAGGCATTCATGAGCTCGCTTAACTTGTCGTCCTGTGATTTTTTTCCTCCTTCTGATCTGGGAAAGTCTTTCTGCAGCAGTTCTGGCGGGGAGCAAGGCCGAGGTATCTACAGCAAGACAATAAAAGCACAACATTGCCATTGTTAGCAGACCCAAAGAACTGAAGCAAGTGCTACCATGTAAAAAGGACTCCCCTTCATGTACACAAGGCTAAGCCAGACCCGCATTCTATTCTGTACATCTCAGAAGGGTCGGGTCGGACTGTCGTTACAGAGATGGTAAGCATCTGTTATAGAGAGGCTTAACTATCTGTAAAAATCACAGTCCAGAATGTATCTATGAGAGGGATCACCGGGCTCCCCGGTTACATGCAGAGGAACGGTTTGGGAAGAGGTGGGCAGAGCTAATCAGAGGACACCTCAGGTGAATTGTAGCGTCAGAAACCATAGGCCAACTATTGTAGTGACCCACTATGGCCATAGAAAAGGGACTAGAGGATTAAAGGAGATCGACTGTATAGCTCGGATACTTTAAACATGCGCCATCTTCCCTAGATGACCATGAGCAATATCGTCTCCTGCGGGTAAACCAAGAGGAAAGGGAAGAGTTGCTGCACGCATCAGGGTACAGGCCTGGCCCTTATGCTGCTATGCTGTGTTCCGCCATGATTCCGGCTCATCTGATTGAAGCATGGCATGGAAAAGTATCCTACCATGGTGGAAGAGACAAGGCTGCTCTCCCCAGAAGCCCTGTGCAAAGGGTAACAGATTACCTGCATGAGATTTCCTGGAGATATCAATGGATGATTCTCCGAGCATAACTCTGCACATAAATAATCCATCCTGAGAGAAACCCTCCAGTGAAGTTTGCTAACACCCAGAAATTCCCCCCTCCAAATAGAAAGGCCATTTTAGAAGTTGGATCAGGAACATAACCACCAAAAAGGAAAAAAACCCACACTCACCAGATGTGCCTTCCCTGGGATCACGATCGTTACTGCTGTCCTGTATATTGCTGGACTGGTCAGGGGTTAGGAAAGGTCCTGGCTCTCTGGGAGAATGGATACCCCTCTCTCATGCACCCTGCTCTCCTCTTCGTCATGCTTCTTGTCCACAGAGTCTTCATCTTTCTCCCTGGTCTGGGATTCAGCAGAGGTATCGCTGCTACATGGTGGCCCTGTGGTAGGGTTGCTGCTGAGAATGGTTTGCAGCTCCTCGTAAAAGTGGCAGAATGGCTGTTAGCTTCCCTAGCTTTCTGATATGCCTGTCATAGCTCTTTGATCTTCATGTAGCGCTGCTGCACATCCCTGTTGTGCCCCTTCTCCAGCATGCCCTGAGATATCTTCCTGTATATGTCCAAATTTCCTTTGCTGGCTCTGAACTAAGCCAGAACAGCCTCTTTGTCCCACAGACTGATGAAATCCAAGACCTCTGGTCGACTCCATGCTGGAGCGTGTTTGGGCCATGCAGTCGCCATGACGAGTTCAGCTACAAAGCTCTCTCCATGCTGGCTACACAGGAAATGAAAAATCAAAATTTTCCCGGAGCTTTCGGGGAAGAGCTATTTCCTGTTTACGTGGCTACGTAACAATAGTGTGTGAATGTCCAGAGTGGTCACAATGGGGCCTTCTGGGATAGCTCTTGGAGGCCAGTAACGTCAACTTACATTACGCTCTGTTTACACTGACGCAAATTCAACCCATGAAATTTGAATTAAGTGCTAGGCCATTTGCGGGGGTGGTTTTATTAGGTTGACTTTTACCACACTTTGAATCGCCGGAAGTAATGTGCCAGTATAGACGCATACTTTAGGAGTTCGATGTAAGCGACGTTATGTCAACTTCTGTTGCCAGGAGTTTTGCTTATAACTAGAAATCCTACTTAGTGATGAAGTTTTTATTGCTCTCATTCTGTTCCTCTTCATATGAGTCTTACGCTGAGTTTATTGGAATTGCTTCTAATTTTCCCTGGTGTAACCAAGGTCAGAATTGGTCCTTTTGTCTCTAAAGTGGAGTTGCCAGCTTTCCCAGTATGAGAGGTGTCTATCTGATTACATTGTTGGTCTTGCTTAAATAAGTTTTCTGTTCCCTCTTCTGTATGAATTTCCCTTTGCTGGTCTGCTGGCCATGAATCACCCCTATGTGTCTGCACAGTGCCTGAATGAAGTGCCTGACAGGATGAGTACTTGAAATAGCACCTGGCATTGTGCATAGTAAAATAAGTCTTGCCAATTAACTGTAAAAGCACTCCTGCTAATTCGTCTTCTCTTAACTATCTATTCCAGTTTATTACCCTCTAACAAAAAAACATTAAATGTACAGAATCTTGTTTACAGGGCCAATATAATTTAAAAGGAAATTAAACTACATGATTCTCAATGTGCCCATACATCTAAAAACTGTTTACCTGAGAGCTATTTAAATATTCTTATGAAACCTTACACTTATGGTGCCACACAATCCCATTTATCCTCCCAGCATCTTTTAATATCCATTTCACTGCAGAAACTGGAGTCATTTTATACTTCCAATACAGTTTTTCACTGCTGCTGTTAGCCTTAGGGACTGGTCCATTTTAATATCCAGACAGCTTATGTTTTAATCAACTTTTGTAAATACTAAGGGGTTACATGCTGATGTGTACAAAATGGCCATGGAAGACTCTAGTGACATTTCATTCAATCCACTGCCCCTTTCCGTGTTAGTGGACTCCTTGATCCAGGTGTGTGCTTATGCTAGCCAGGCTCATAAAACACACATACACTAACATCCAGTGTTACTATCCAGTTTATCAGGCTACCTGGGTTTTGTATAGGTGTCCATCATTGTGGTATCTGAGCACCTTCTATTGGGCTTTATGGACTCTCTGTCCCTTCTGACCTTTCCGAGTGAAAATTCTGCTTGGGGTAGGGTATTTTGTTTTGATTGGTTGGTCCTCTGTTTTTGGTGTTAGGTAGGAAGAGGTTGCTTATGTTGTGATTGTCATTCTTTCTATGGTGGAAAGGTGTTCGTTTTTCCCAACGTTTTGGCAGCATCCCATAAAGATGGGCACACTGGAATCGCCTGCTTTCCTTTGGAATTTCACCCTGTAGCCAAGTACTCTTGAATGAGAATGCTTTATCCCCAGCTCTCATGCACCTCATCTGGGCTTTGTGATTTTCACCATTTTGGCATCTTAAATCGCATCAAGTGTGTACGCAGTATGTGGAGGGCAGGAAGGAGGAGGGAATGCTGTGGACCTGATCCAGCAGAGTGCTGAGGGGTGACTCACTTTGTGGTTAAGGCACTAGACTGGGACTCAAGATTTGGATTCAGTTCCTGACTGCCACAGACCATTTGTCTGTGACCTTGGTCAAGCCACTTGAGTTGAGATTGTCAAAGGAGTCTAAGGGACTTAGATACCCAAATCCCACTGATATGCAACGGGTGTTGGGTACCTAAATCCTAAAGTTCCTTTCAAAATTCCATCCTTAATCTCTGCCCCAGAGAGATTATGGAAATAAGAATCCTTCTTATCTGTCTACATTTAGACAGCAAGCTCTTTGGGGCAGGGGTTCTCTCTCTGAGTATGTACAGCTCCTAGCACAGTGAGGCCTTGATCTCAGCTGGGACCACTAAGCACTATGTAATACAAATGAATAATAATGAGCACACTCTGGTGTCTGTGTCTCCCAGGAGAGTTCATTATCTCTCCTTGACTTGGGGGTTCATCTTCTATTAGCCTGATCCAAAGCTCATTGAAATCTATGGAATTTTTTCCATTGACTTTATTGGGTTTCTGATCAGACCTGTGCAAGGCTTGCCTGTTGAAAACTCCCACATGGGCGCTGCAATCTGCTGCTCCTAATTTATTTGTTTGCACATGAATTCATTCCAGCACTTAATCAAATACTTTCTTTGTAGGGAAGATGTTTACAGCTGATCAACAGCAAAAGAAAAGGCAATGATGGAATCAGATTGAGTGGATTTTTAACCTGCTTTCCAGAGCATGGTGAGATTTCTTCTTTCTCTAAATTTAACCTGGATAATTGCAGCATAATGCACTGTACTTTAGTAAAGTATACTTTGAGTGGCAAGACAGTCTGTTTAGAAACCCCTTCTTTTGTGTGCTGATTAAAGCAATTCTGGGTACATATTTTATGAAGACTTTGTTTTATCTCCAACTTTTAGCAATTACTGTTAGAATTATCCTGGGAAATGAAATGAGCTGTACAAAAGATAAAATCTATGAGCTTGGTTTTTCCTCTCAGATACCCCAGTGTAAATCCAAAAGATCTGGCCCCGCATCTTGAAGGTGAGACAGCACATGGCGTTTTCCATGTCAGATGATTGGAATGAATAATGGGAGAACACAGATGGCAGACTCTGGCATCCCTAGGGAATTGTGGTCACAAGGGGTGAGAGTCAAGATTCTGTTAATTATTTTGGATTTACACTGGGGTAATCAGAATCAGAACCTGTCCCCTTGAAAATAACAGTCTTAAAATGCTATGCTTGCAAAACAGTATAGCAAATCTCAGTGTTTCTTGTATTAGCTCTGCACCCACTTGACACTGTACATGCATCATGAAAAGCTGTTTGGGGCTATATTTGAACTGCAGTTGATGCAATGAATACTAACAGATTCTTCTGTTCCTACCAGGTTTCCCACTTCTTTGGGAGTTACACGAACATATCACAAATGCTGCTTATCATTCACCGAGAACTAGCCATATCACACCTAACTGGCTTGCTGTTCTGTGAGCATATGGTCAATACAGTTATTTTTCTTGATGATACAGTAATTTATGCCAGCACCTGGTAGGAATGTCACTTGCAACATTTTGCTACTGTTTTGTCAAGCTAGCAAATGGACAGGATGATGGTAAATAAATGATATGCACCCTTAAGGAAGGCAGGCGGGGAGACACCTAATGCACTGTTCTTGGGAAGAGGCCAGCCATTAAAGTAGAGGTGACTTAATACGGTTTCATCCCAAATGCCAAACCACACATGGATATGGTTGCAACCTTTTCAATTATCAAATGTAAGCTTATTACACATTTTCATCTTTGCAAAGAGAGTAAGCCACTTTTCTGAAAACATTGGCAAGGAACAGTAGTTAAATCCCTACCATATGATGCTGCATTCTGCACTTTTTAATGGTTGTCCTAAGTAACCAGATGGTGTAGAAGTGTTAAGACTTTTTTCTTCCTTTTATTTTTCATTTTATTAAACCAATTCATCTGACCTTAGAACTCACATGCTTCCCCCAGGCTTTGAGAGGAAAGACAGACTTGCAAAATAATCCTTCTCCAGTGGAATGAGGCAATCAAAATGCAATGCATAGCAATGCAGTGAACCTTAATTTCCTTTGTATGCAATGTAGCTTAAAAAAAAGTGTACTTGTAGACCCATTTGATAGCAGAATTAAGGAAATAACAACAATTATGAATTCAGACACACTGGCATTTGTCCCCTGATTCAGATCTTAGAGACCAGGGTGTAAAGTTGGAGTAACTTCAGTTGCTCTGGGTTTACCCCATTGTAACTGAGATCAGAATCTGGGCTTTGGTTCCCAATCACAGAGAAAATTCTTGAAAGAACAACATTGACTGTGTGAGAGAGAATGGAAAAGAAAATGCCCAAGCATTACTCAGGGGGATGTCCAACCTTAGAGAGGTTATTACATCTGTCTGAAACTGAAAGGTTTTTGAAAATCCTGAATGTTGGGCTTTTTATTTTTACTAGCATTGTGGATCTGGTTCTTTTTCTAGCATAGGTAAGAAGTGGTTTTAACATCGATAAGAATTAGCTACTTTTCAAATAATGGGACAAAAGAGAATGTAGGTGCAATCCAAGGCAGAGCTAGATCTAGAACAGGACAGAAAAAGGTTAGGCAAGGGATTTGATAGTGGCGTGTTTCCCTGGCTCTATGATATTGGGCAAGATCCTTAATCCCACTGTGTGTCAGTTTCCCCAAATACAAAAGGCGCTGTTTTTATTTCCCAACTTCGTTAAATCACTTTGAGACAAATTTCAATGCTCTTCCTCTTGCTGAGTCTCAGGGTAATGCTTGATTCTCATTCACGCTAATGGTCCTGTAGCCTGCTCCATTCTCAACGCGGATGTAATTGACATCCACATTGGCAGAGCAGTATAAAAGCACCTTAAGGTAAATGAGAATCAGGCTCAAAATATTTGGCTGTTATTTAAATCTGAGCTTGAAGCCTGATCTCACCCCCCCATATTTGAAAGTCCCTTCTGTCCAAACTTAAGGGAAGTTTGGATCATCACCCAAATGTCACAGATAGCCCATGTCCCTCCAGTGGGCTAAAGCAAACCCATGATCAGAACAACCTTAAACATTGGGAAGTTGGGTCCACATCCACGCTTAGAAACTGGAGCTCATCTCTAGCCTGAGTAAACATCTGGAGTGAAAGCTGTTGAAGTGAATGGGAGTTTTGCCATGGGGCCAAGATTTTATCCCCGAACTTCCAGGTGTGTAACCCAATGAAAAGATTACAACCCTTTGGACTGAAGGTGCCAAAATCTTTCTTTGGCCCTTTTGATACAAACACGGTTTTCTCTACCTTTGTTCCAGTTTATCACACTCTCTTCCTGTAACAAACATTTTGTTTCAGACATTTAGAGTATGAACTCTCTTCCTATATTTTAGCTCCCAAGACTCCTCTGGTGGGAACATGATTTCTTGCTGAGATATGATCCATAATTTATTAGTCAACAAGGGGGGGTGCGTGTGAAGCAGGCATTGCAGCTCAGCAGTTACAGGATCCATGGGAGCAAGCGTGTTTCACAGCTACTATAGAATTGATGGGCTGGGACTATATTTATTATAATAAACAGATTATTCCTATTAAATTGGCTTGAGCATCTGTGGGAAAATTCATAATGCTCCCCAGCATGCAGCTTGTCTTTTGAAATATAAAAGGAACAAGGAATGTCAAAGGCAATTTATTTATCTATAATATGGTTCCAAAGATGCTTTATATCTGCGACGTTGGCTGCACCCAGTAATATAACGCTGCTGCTGCTCGCTGTCAGGGAGAAAGTCTTTAGTTATAGTGCAGCGTGGAAAGCACAACACGGCAGCTGTTGTCTTTGCACTTTATAAAGCTGTCAGGGAGGCTCTGCCGTGTGTAAGGTTAAAATATTCAAAGTCAGAATTTACTGATGGAGGAAACTCTCCCCCCTCAACAGATGAAGCTATGAATATATTTGTAAAGCCATCTATAGCCCTGCTCATTTTGTATTAAGAGGCGAAGGATGGTCCAGTGGTTAGGGTGCTAGTCGAGACACAGAAGTGGGTTGAAGTCCCTGTTTTTGCCATGGTCTTCCTGTGTGACCTTGGGTGAGTCAGTTAGGCCTGGTCCATGCTAGAAGGATTCATTGGCAAAGCTTTCCTTCTGTCACGCTCAGTTTTGAGTCCTGCCGACCACCCAGGAACCCTGCACTTTTGATGGTGAAGTTAAACGAGTTTCCTGAGCTATGCAAGCTCTCTGTTGCTACAGGTCTACTGCACAATGCCTTTGTGGACAGTGACGTACCTGTACTGCTACAAGCAGTCCTCTACCAAGAAGTCCACACTAGAACTGTCCCCACAGCACGCTAGACACATTATTGAACTCTGCTTCCTGAAACTCTCCCCTCTCCCTAAATCCCTAGCATGATTTGGAAATGCCTCTTTTCCTTCTAGCCCACCTTGGTGAGCACACAAGTGTGACTCCTAGCAGAACTCCAGCTAAACCTCAGACTACTTACTCCCTGGTCCAGGAAAGAAGTGCTGGATTTCCTTGGCCTGAGGAGCAGGTCTGGCCGAGCTGTGGAGTCCCCACAGGAATAAAGATGATTGCACAAATGTTGGAAATGAGATGCAGAAAGCAGGGTATGACAGGGACAAAGGCCAATGCTGGGCAAAGGTAAAGGAGCTGTGGCAATCTTACCAAAGGGCAAAAGAGGGCAACAAAAACTCTGGTTTTGTCCCCCACCGTTGCTGTTATGTGGAGTTCACAGTCATACTGAGCAGGGATTCCAGGAGCAATAGACACCTCGTGATGTCCGGAGGGGCTGCCCTACAACTGCACACCAAGGAGAGGAGTTGATCAAAGAGGGGGATGTGGATGACGCAGGGGTGACTGAGAAACAGGATGACTGAGAGAGCCAGCTGAACCCAGAAAGAGACCCTCCTGAAGCAGAGGATGAGGACTTAGGAAGGTGTAATTTACCGGCCCATTAATTGATGCCATTTTTGGTTAACTTTCTCTAAGACCCCTAAGTACTTCATCCTCCTTCCCTTCTCAAAGTGGCAGCTGACCATACACAGGCGGGGAACAAATGGATTCTGTTTTAAAGTCACTGATAAGGACGTGATCAGGTGGAATAAGAAGTGGACGAGAGAAGGCATGTTCACAGAACTGCTCAGAACAGCTGTGTGGAATCCATCAGACTCAAGAAGGGAGAGTCTCTCTATGCCTGACTTCACTATGTGTGCATAAATACTTGAAGGATTGTGACGCACTCAGAGACTACAGAAATGGAAGCCTTCACTGTCTCACCTGCCGTGAGCAGAGCAACTATGTTGTTCCTGTCCTCTCACAAACCTTCTAGGTTCCCCATCATTTCAAAATCCAGATGAAAAGTGTCTTTTTCCAAAACTCCCTGGAATGAGATCAGCCGGTTGTGATTTATCCTATAATTGTGCCTGTCGTAGGCCTACATTGTGCTAGGCACTATACAAACATAGAGCAAGAGAAAAACTTGTAATCCAAATACACAAGGCAAGGGAATACTGTTAGATGGCTGGATCTAGTGGAGAAGGAGATAAACCGACACAGAGGAAGCTGATGGACACACAGCTGTGTGCTGTGGTAGCTTTATTGTTCTGGCTGCTGCAAAACTGAAACTAACATGAAAGTGAGGGGTTTACTGGTGGTGGGGTCACAGAGCTCCCTGAACATTTAAAGGGACAGGACATCACATCAGTCACAATTTACAGATGTGAAAGCAAGGCATGGAGAGACTAAATATCATGCCCAAAGTCACACAGGGAGGCCGTGGTAGGTCCCCTGACTCCTCATCCAGTGTCTTACCCACAAGTCCATCCTACTCCATCTGTTCACCTAGCACCACCTCTTCTCTTGTCCTCTGCACGTTGGGTCAAGAAACTTCTCTGCAGCTCCTGCCTTTGGATGCAACCTCCCATTTCCCTGACTCTCCGTCGCTTTTTTGTATCTCCTCTGTCAATATTTCTGAGCAATGGGGAATCAATGTGGATGAAGTGCATGGAGGCTGGAAGGTGAAATCCATCCATTAAGGTTTTCTCTGCAGGACATTTCTGTCCCTGACTTTCTAGTTTCTTCTGCATCTGTGAACTTGGCTACTGCAGTAACCAGCCCAGAATCAAAATCTGTGTATTAGAGAATAAAACACCCGCAGCTTGGATGCCAGTGTGCAGGGCAGGAATAGTGTCCGTCATGCAGCCCCTGCACATCACAGGCTCATGGCCACCGTGCTCACCAGATCCTCTGCATGGAATGTAGTTGGCCAGAGGTTCCCCTGAAGAGCCCTGCCTGCGACTCCCTCATTTGGCTCGTGCAGAAGGATTTGAGAAGGCTTTTTGAATTAGCGGCCGAGTTTTCCAAATCCGAGTGTCTAAAACAAAACACCTAAGCCCATCCTGGGTACAGGCTTCAAAGAGATCTGCAGGTGCTCAGCACCTTTGAAAGCCAAGCTCCATGTTGTGAGGATAAGGGAGGGTGTCTCCAGCCTAACATAGGATAAGATGTTAATAAAACCCTTGTTTAGCGTTGTAACCATGAAAAAGGGTTTTAACGTATTGGGCCTTATTGGGCCCAAAACATCCCTTTACTGACGGTACATATAGTGGCTGAATGTGGATTTAGGTACCAAACATTAGGTAGCCATATTCCAAAAATTTGCTCAGGGTGTATTGCTTCCAACAGGTTTTGGAGAAGCCCTTTATTTTTACAAAACTTAAACTTTAGGGTTGAATCTGGAAGGGTCCTGTCCCTTTAAATTCTTCACTTTCCGTCCTCCCCAAGATGCAGTATTTTAGGAGCACCTTCTATAATCAATTGAAGCAACTTCTTTCCACAGCACGGAGAAGCAATAGAGAGAATTTCTGACTTCCTCTTCATCTTGCTGGTTTGAGAATCCTCTCCATGATGTAAGCTCTCCTCCTCCATGTGAATGGCCTCGCTCTCATTGTCAGTGTCAAAATCTTTTGATCACATTGAGCATCAGAAGAGACTTTGCATGATCAGAGTGATAATTGTCAAATCCCTTTGCCTGCAGTTGAAAGGAAGTTTGAGAGCATTATTTATTCAAATTGCTAACATGAAGGACCACATGATAGACGTGGAAGAGATTTTCTGGAGAGGATGGCGTGGGGAGAAGTTGTAATTGCGTGAGATAGCTGTATTCTAAACTCAGCTATGTACTGAAGTGCAATGGAAAATGTCACCCTGAATAAAAATTACACCATCATATATGCTCAGGGTAAATTTCTACTGACATTAACATGGAACATGGTTATGTTCTGAATGTCCTCTGGATTCTAAACTCAACTCAGGCTTGATTTAAGGCTTTAGAGAAGTTTTGGCAAGTACTTACTATGAACATAATATAGAAACAAAGTATGAAGTTCAAAATACCCCCTTCCTGGAAGATAGCTTTATTATAATCCTAAATAACAAACAAATATAAATCTCAGCTTAAGCTTTTGTTCCCCCAAATCAGCTGTTTTTAAGGTTTTCCCTGCAGGACCTATCTATCCCTGATCCTAGTACCTTCTGTAGCTAAGAAACAAGATCCAATTCCTCTTATGTCCAAGTTGGACTTAGCAAGATGTGCCTATAGCTGTGGCTTAGCAATAATTAGCCTGCATCTTAGAGAGGCTTGGTGGAGGAACCCTGTATTCCTATGCTTAAGGCTTGTCTATGAGGCGCTTTAATCTACATCAGAGGTATGTACATTTTAGTCCACACTATGGCCCAGGTGAACCCCACTGGCCTGTGCTAAAAGGTCCCTAGTGCAAGTTAAAATAGTCTAATTTCAAACAGTACTATGTTATGTGCACCAGGGAACTTTTGTTGGTCTCCAGCAAGATCCACACAGGCCAATTAGCGTGTGATATGCTAATGCGGGCTAAAGCACCATGTAGACATGCTCTTAGAAACTGCCAACTTATTATTGCACACACCAAGGTGCTTTTCTTTGGTTTTCTTTTTTTTTTTCTCTTTTTTATTGAATTTTATTGATTTTCATGGAAAAAACAGACTATGAAAATGATCAAAAGGTAAATGTAAAAAGCTTGTAAATGTTCCTCCATGCAGCATGCTTCATGCTTCAGTGGAATGATGCAGTTTTATGTGTAGTCAAAGCTTGCAAGACCAGACAATATTACATAGCCATAACACACTTAGGGTGGGAGTTATAGTAATAAAGTAGAAGAGGAGGGAAGAAGAGAACTAGAGGAGGAGGCGTGAGGGGGAATGAAGGCCTCACATTCTTTAGGCATTCTCAGTGATTTTTATCCAACTGTATCTAGAACAGGGATCCAGATCTCTTTGAATTCATCTAACTAATCCTTATGGCAATAAATATATTTCATTGACTGCTAACTGAGATGGGTCCAAATACCACTGCACTTGTCTGACCAGGAAATGCCCTGGATTGCCTATGAATTTAAGCAAATACTTAAGAAGTCCATCAGTCCCACTGTTGGATACTTTTGGAACAGTCTTTTCAATCAAAGATTTTTCTATATACAGTGGGTAGGATTTTCAGAAGTGAAAGATTAAAGATTGTGAGACTGTCAGCTACAAAGGTAATGGGGCCCATATATCTACTGTAATTACCTTGGTAGATGCGCTCTCTTTTTACCTAATTCTTCTCCCATTGAAGTCAATAGTAACACACAAAATGTTGATATGCACCAAAGTGTATAACTTACTTTCACTGTGTTGGTTATTGTATTTTGCTAAAACTCAGAATGGGAATGTCACAAACACAATCGCACCTTTAACTTCTGTGTGTTAAATACTGCATCACGTGACATAAGTCACTGATGACAAAATGACTTATTGCAAACACTGACGTCTGGTCCTATTTGGGTTTTTAAAAGCTTGGCTCATTTGCAATGTCATTGTTCTTCATTTCAACAGAGGGAAATAAAAAACGTGAGTTAATTCCTTAGTAGGAAAGTATATTCCTGTATAACATTAGATTTAGATCTGTTTTCCAGTTGCTTCTGAGGCTTCAAAATGTGAAGAGAGGGACTACCCAAATGGCAATGATAATGGTAAGTATGCATCACCCATAAGCTTTTCTGTTTTGTTGTACACAAGCTATTATATGAAGAGTTTAAAAGTTGAGTTTCTGGAAGGCCTGAGCTTTGAGCTACTGATGTGTGCCAAAGAATTTGAATATTAAATCAGATGAAAACCAGCAGCTTGTAAACATGCAATCTGCCATGTGCTGAAATACACATCTGTCTGCTGCGTGTTGGGAATCTTTGGATCATACTATGGTTGCCTTAGACAACTGCATGGGAAATGTGCATGGCACATTTTGCTTTGAAGCATTTTGGGAGGGCTTTTTAGTTTTTTTAATATTAATTGTTTGCTTCTGGAAGGTGCTGGATTGACTGACCTAGAAAGCAAAGCTCTTTTTTCCCCATAAAAACAAGTGCAGCATGGATAGATGCACCATAGGTCTCCATCACACTGCATTGCCTGTGGGCCTCAAGCCTGGACTTGGAAGGACTTCATTGCCCCTAAGTCTGGGGAGTTCTTTCTTTCCCCCTTGGGCCAGTTGATCCAAAACATGGCTGCCAAGAATGGGATAGGAATTGCGGCAGAGAGGAGGAGAACATTTTATTGACTTCCTGAATCTCTTATCTGCCAGTGAATTCAACAAGAGTTGAGGGTGCTCAGCACAAGAACGGCACAAAATATTTAAACTGACAAGTAAATTTGCCTAATGCTGTTCGGGAGCAAACAAAATTATTTGAGAATTCAGGTCAAATTTGGCTAATAGTTTTTATCCAAATGAAAAAAATTAGGAAAATATCGAATGGTTCATTTTGCTCTCCCCCCTCCTTCTCCTTCCCCCCCCCCACAAAATGAAGGGTGGCTTGGTGGCCTAACTAAAAAAAAATCAGTTATTCATTCAGCACTATACAGCCCCTCAAATATTGGGCCCAAACACAGCAATCGAACAGGCAAAGTGTACTTACAATATAAGGGATTTGGAAAATTTCTCTCTTCCAGCCAGCGAGCAATGGATAAAAGTTGCCAGGGTCTGTGGCTTGCCTGGGAGGATCCGCACAGAAGCATTCAGTGAGAGACAGCTGAACACTAACATTGTACATGGAATGAGCAGATTATGCTGACAGTTGAGGCCCCTGGGGATGCCTGTAGGCCAGACTGGTATTTTCACAGCACCTGCAAAAAATGGAATCAATATCACTGTGTGTGTGCTCAGATTGCATCCTGCTCTGATTTCCTGGGACTGTTTTTAGTGCAGTAACAATGCAAATGACTGTTTGGTGTGTGTCTCACTCAGCCAACATTTCCCCAGGACAGCATTAAGGGAAGGGAGGACTCAACAATAGCATCTTGTATTTTTATGTGTTCAATAATATTTAAATAAAACCCAAATATATGCAATGGGCAGAGATTTGGGCATCCACTCTGCAATGAATAGACCTGTGACTCTGCACAGATGGTGTTGCACTACCAAAGCCTTACACATACTGTGTGGGTGGCTGGGTTTTTGTATATTCTGCAAAATGGAGAAGCATGAGTCGATTGCTTGAAGTGATGGTGAAAATGGGGGTTTGAGTGAAGTACAGTCAAAGCAGATGGCCCTTAGATATGCAGGGCCTGATTCTTCTTTCCTTTACACCTGTGGAGTAACTCCATGATAACAACAAGTCTGCCCTGGTGAAAGTGAGAGGGAAATCTGACCCACTAGGTCTAGTCATTTCTGACCCAGAACAGCAAAAATATTAAAGCATTCGATTGTAAGTTCTTTAGGGCATATACCGACCTTTAGGTCTGTGTTTGTACAGCACCTAGCATGATGGGATCTTGGTCCTTGGCTGGGGCTGTGAGGTGTTTTACTAATATAAATAGTAATAATAATTATGTACTTTAATCATTAAAGCCAGTGGACTCTGCATGTGCTTAAGTGCTTTACTGGATCAGGCCTTTAAGGGTTGATCCTTCCAGGTGTTGACTCACCATATCCATGGACAAGAGAAGGAGTTTTGGGAGCTCAGCACCTCTCAGGATCAGGCCCTTCATGTCGGATCCTGCTTCCAATGATGTCCGTGACAAAATCCCCATTGACTTAAATGCTGCAGGATTGGGACTGTCCTTTGTTGAAGCCAAAGTCGGCTGGTTTTATATCCATAGCAGTGTCACACTACAGACGGTACATTCTGAGTCTAGAAAAGTGCTGAAAAGACCTATTACGTGGAGGGGCATTAGAGCTGCCAGTTCCATGGGCTAAGCTTAAAAATCCGTTTAACTGTGGACAATTTGGGTTCAAGGACCTCATGCTGGCCTTATTTCCATTGGGAGTTCTGCCACCACACAGCCCCAAAGCTAGGAAATGACAGCATTGCTACCACCAAAGTGCCGGCTTTCAGGGGCTGCTGCTCTTAATGCCTCCAAGTCACTGTTTTAATTTCACTTGCTGCTGGTAAACAGTTAGCAACTGGGAAAGAATTAGGTAATTAGGTGGACACTATCGTTACCACTGCTTTGGAAAGTCCCATAAAAATGTATAGGAGATGTGGATTATCCTACATAACACAGTTAAACCCCTTCTGTACAGCTGGCTTCACTGAGATCTTCAAGGGCTCAGCTCTTCTCAGGAACTGGCCCACAGAATGTAAATATCACTTAAAGTTCCTGGGTCGTCATCCAGAGCCTAGTGAAGCGGTAGCAGCGTTTAGACCCAGGCAGGGACTAGAATGTATTTTGCCTTTCTGGTCTCCCTTTCCATCATGGTAAAGCCAGAGTCATTTGGGGTTGAAGGCAAATGGATTACGCTGCTGTAAAACGGGCGTAACCAAGAAAAGAATTGGGCACACAACCTAAAATGATGCACTGCTTCAATGCACAGACCGGCATCTAACTATTGGGGATTAGGAAGTACATTCCCTGGGGGCAGGTTATTCTATAACTGTCTATTGCAGGATTTTGGTACCTTCCTTTGAAACAGTTGTCTCTGTCCGAGATGGGATACTGGACCAGAGGGACACCAGTTCTGATCCAGTCTGGCAGTTCCTCTGTTCTCCTTTGATCAGGTTTGCCCTTGCTATGTGGGTGAATGTGTGTATTTATCAGATAAGAAGTTTATCTTTTTCTATTTAATTTTGGCTCAGCTACTTCTAGCTTCTCCGCATGCCAAAGATTTCGTTATTTATATCACTAAAAATGTTGTCTACAGCCTTTTCCCATGGCACCGCAGAGCAGGTCAAGCTGCAGGCTAGAATTGTGCTGCATCAAAGGGGAATGCATTAAATACTACTCTTCATTTATTATGATTGCCAGAAGACGACAGTATTTCAGCAGGGGTTTACAGCACAGTGACTGCCAGTCAATTTGGGAAGTTGGCATTTGTATATTTTAATGATAAAGTTAAGCCTTGGTAAATGATTGCCTTACAAAAGTTAAGTGTTACCCATTGGCAAATGGCTACTCTAACCTCCTGCTTGGTGGCAGCTGAATTAATTTGAACCGGTTTTGACTTTCTCTTTTTCTAGCCATTTCTAGGATGCCTTTACCCATCCTTTGAACTTGTCGATATTTTATTTTGTCATTCATAGATGCCAAGGTCAGAAATGACCACTGTGACCATCTAGTTTGACTTCCTGTATAACACAGACCATAGGACTTGCCTGAAACAATTCCTGTTTCAACTAGAGCATATCTTTTAGAAAAAAAGCATCCAGTCTTGATTAAAAAATTGCTAGTGATGGAGAAACTGCCACAACCCTTAGTAAGCAGTTTCAGTAGTAAATTACCCTTATGGGTAAAAATATATGCCTTAGTTCCAGTCTCATTTGTCTAGCTTCAACTTCTAGCCATTGGATCTTATGTCTTTGTCTAGTAGATTGTAAGACCTCTCTGTTATCAAATATTTGTTCCCCATGTCGTACTTGAAAACTATGATCAAGTCACTCACCCTTCTCTTTGTTAAGCTAAATAGATTGACTGAATGAGCTTAATCAAAGTAAGGCATGTTTTCTAATCCTTTAATCATTCTCATGGCTCTTCTCTGAACCCTCTCCAATTTATCAACATCCAGAAATGGACACAGTATTCGAGCAGCAGTCAGTGCCACATACACCAGTGCCACATACAAAGGTAATATCACTTCTCTTTTCCTACTTGAGATTCTCGTTTATGCATCCACAATTGCATTAATCTTTTTGGCCAGAGCATTACATTGGTAGTTCATGTTCAGCTAATTAGCCATCAAGGCCCACCAAGTTTTTTTCAGTCAGTAAGGTCTCCCATCCTATAAGGATGCTACAATCTACATTATTTGTTTCTACATGTATGTCTTTACAGTTGGATGTATTAAAACACTTGTTGTGTGCTTGCATCCAGCTTACCAAGCCATCTGGATTGCTCATTTTAGTGCTTGTCTTGTACTCTGCTCATCAGTCTGTCTGTATCCATCTGTTGATTCATAGCTTATACGCGTACAGTACCTAGCACAATGGGGTCCTGGTCCACAACTATGGCTCCTAGGCACTGTGATAATACAAATAATAATCTATACCCAGAAGTTGTACCACTTTTAACTACACCAGTATAGTTAAAGCAGTACAATCACCCTTAGTCTCATGCAGATATTTCTGTATAAAGGTGCTTTATGGTGCTATAGCTATTCCTGTATGGGAAGGGGAATAAACTACATCGATATAAGTCTCCGTTACACTTAAAAAAGAGTGTCCACGCTAGAGGTTGTACTGATATAACCATATCAGCTGAAGAAAAAATCATACCCCAAACCAAAATATTTATACTGAGACAGAATTGTGTGTGTGTACCAGGCCTTAGTAAGCAGACCAATTTCAGCAAAGGTGTCCAAAAATTTAGCTGAATATAAAAGTCTGTCCCAAGCTGCAAAATTAGAAGACAGATATCTAGTTGAATTCCATTCTAAGGTTTAGTTAACTTTATTCTTTTTTCCTGTAGGTTTCCACTCTGATGTGAGACTGGCTAATCGACTTTCTGATCCACGATGCTGTGAAAAAGAGGGACAAGATAATCCTCGGCAGACAAAGGAAAGCCTTTGGCGGCTGAAAGGGTAACTAATTTATCTTCAAAGTCAACAGATATTCAGGCTTCAGGAGAATCACATAATTAACTCGTGCAGAGAGCTCCACACTGCTGGCGCACAGTGCAATGTTCTTGATGTTAGTGTCCCCCAGGTACGTAGTCAGATTTGGGTCTAGATCCTCCAGTGGAATAAATCAACACTGGCCCATTGACTTGAGCTGAGAACTTGGCCCTGTTACTCCAAGGAGGTTGTGAATTCTGGGGAGGAGTTCAGAGAGCAGTTAACCATGTCTTTCTATGTTGCAAAATTTAATATGGCAAGCTCATACATACATTTGTTAATAAACAGCTGTTAATTATGTTTTCCAAAACCTTTTCACAGCCTTAGTCAAACACATTAAGGTCAGAGATTGGCTATACAAGTCATCCTTACAGCAGGTTCCTCTGACATCAGTGATCTCTGAAACTCACAATTGAGGTGGCAAATCTGACTAGCCTGAACTGATGGATGCCAACAATCTTGCAAACCAGCCTTAAATGGATGATTTAGCCTCCAAAAGCCACATTCAGGCATTTCTGCAAAAGCAGAGTGCTGCTGTTAGCTTTATTCCAGCTATAGGAAGGAATTAGCTACAGACTAGCTATAGTACAGTATTCGCTTCAGTATAATTAATAATAGACTTAGCAATAATTCTAATGTATTTAGTTCAGTCCACCCCAAAGCATTTTACAAACTGACATACAGGGAGAACAGAGGGCCAGATTTTCAAAGGTATTTAGGTGCCTAGGAGAGGTGTACGCTTATATCGTGTAGACTACAGACACTGCGCACCCAGCAAGCACAGTAGAGTAGAGACACACCTGAACCCTATGGGTACGTACCCTACAAGGTGCTCTGCACCCCCTCACTTGTCCACACTGATGTTTATAGCAGTATAGTGTCCTCCAGCTACCTGAGCCTTTTCCCAACTCCCATAGCCTTTCGTTGTTGCATGCTGCTATGCATCACCACGAGGATGGATGCAGAAATCTTCTTTTTACCGTGGCATGTAACTGCATATAACCTACATGCTGCTGCAAGCATAGACAAGGCATAAAGATGCAGATAGGTGTCTAATGGGATTTTCAAAAATCTGTGCAGGTTAGGCTTTCAAGGCTGATTTCAATAGGAGTTAGGCATCTAACCTGTTTAGGCACTTTTCAGTATCCCAGTGAGCATCTGCATCGTTACAACATGCCAGTATACCTCTGAAAACAGGTACTGAGCCCAAGGCCCCTAGGATTGAGATTATCATTCCAGCATCCTCGGCTATGCTGCACAGCCATTTAGGAAAGGCAGTGGTGAATCCAACTGATCCAACTTCAACACAGAGGGAATACTGGCCAACCTGATGGAGCTGGAGTTTGGTCAGGGGGGAAAAATGGTGCAAAATCTGCACCTCCTTTCCCCAGTGCTGCTGCATCCTTCGTCTTGCAAAACTGTGCCAAATGGACAGAACTTCACCCAAAGGATGGCATATCCAGCCAAACAGTCATCGAAATGGCCATGCTGGAGCGTCAGTGTTGCGGTACCAACAGGAGAACCATGCCATCTGCTGAATCACAATTTTCTGCAATACCTGCAGCCATTCTGGACCCGAGTCCATTGGAGTCAATGGAAAAAATCTTATTAACTTCAGTTAATGGGATTAGGCCCTGTACACTTCACTTGAACATATTCCCAACCCAACTCCACCTTGCTTAGTTTGTAGAGCCTGGCTGTCAGAAGCACAACATAACCAATAGCATTACACAGTAACCTCATTAAACCCATTAGCCAACCAGTAACACTTAATTTTTGTAAGGCCATGATTTACTAAGACCTGCAGCATGAGAACAAGTCCCACTCTCAGCTCTGCAGGCATGCATTGTAATTGTGGCTGTTGGGCCTGGTCTATTGGGCACTGAAATCCATAGAAAGACTCCTTTGACTTCAGTGGACTGTGCATCGGGCCTGTTTTCAACAGCACACAGACAGGCTTGAGCGGAACTCCTGTTCTTAATTTCAGATCAATTTCAATCAGTTTGATAAAAGTGAAACTCCAGGCTCAACCAGTGAATTTCATAAAGCCTTATAAACGAATGATATTTCCCAAGGAATTACAAAGGCTGCGGACAGTCCCTTGGGGTTAGTACACCCCAGTATGCCTACCTGTATCTGGTCACCTGCTGTCACAAGAATTGCTATATCTCCACAATGCTCTGTCTTGAAAATATTGTATTTCCCTGGAAACCACAGAAAACTGAGACCAAAAAGTTTCACACAAAGTTTGGCCAAATATCTCGTTTTTCAAACCCCAAACTAGCCCAATTTCACATGGATTCATTTTAAAAGGTCTGCTGATCACTCTCTAAGGAACAATGATCCTGGCTACTCATAAAATTATCACCTGTGGAGCAATTTGGTACAATTCTCAGGCTCTCGTTCCAGAGGCCTAGCATGAAATTTACAGAGATAATTAGCCAGGGATGAAATTGAATAAACATGTAGACACAGGCTACCTAATGCTAAGTTATTGCTCTAGTTACAGAACCTTTGCTGATGTCTCACGTCGTCCTCCATGTACTAGCACTTTTTTCTCTTTCATATTATTTTTATAAGGCCATTAAAAGCTACCAAATGGTGATTTATTTGGGATTTCTTCCTCTCCCATTGAAATCAATAGATATTTCCACTGAGTTCAGGGTAAGCTGCGTCTGGGCCTTTATTCGCAGAACAAGTACACAATGGGCAGCATCAGTGCAGATTTCCCAAGCTGCCATGACCAAGTGTCTCAAGAGCGGACTGAAGTTTGTATGTCGCCTTTGTAGCTGGGAGTATGTTTCCCAGCATAGGGAGACAGATGTGCCAGTTCTGCTTTAGCTCGTGTGCTAAAAATAGCAATGTGGTCGCAGCAGTACACGTGCTGGGGAGGAGCTAGCCACATAAGTACAAGCCCATCTGACCCCCGGATCCATACTCAGGTGGCTCACCCCTTTATCCCACCCATGCCACAACAGGCCACACTGCTCTTTTTAGCAGCCTAGGTAGAGCAGAGCCAGCAAACGTCTGTCTATCTGCACTGGGAAGTACACCGAAGACATACCCAGCATGTGCACGTGACACGTGAAAAACAGAGCTGGGCAAAAACGTTTGGACAAATAGTTGATTTGATAAAAAATGCCATTTTGGTCAACCTGAAACTATTCACAAATTTGACACAAAGAGTTTTGGCAATTCACAACATTTGCAAAATGTTCAGATCCCCTCATTAACAGTCTCATTATGGACTTTTTCAATTCACTAAAAATTCCACACAAAAAAAAAATCAGATTTGGTTAAACCCGAACCATTTTTTCCCCATTTACTGCCAGAGAAGCCAAAAAAAAAAAAAAAACCCTAAAAGACCCAACGAATTATTCACACAGCTGTGTTGAAAAGATTGTCTCCATAGCCCATTCAATGCCTGGCTTCTCTGCTCAAGCTGACACATGTACCAATTAGTATCAAAATGTGTGTGGTGCTTTCAACGTTTTCCTAATGTTGTATAGAATCCCTCTATTTTCCATGAGGATTCAACCTGGGATACTTGGATTCATCCTCCTGCCATATCTTTTGCAACTTAATGATGATTACTTTAAGTGTTTTAGATGTGCTCAGGGTATGGCTATTTCCCCACATATTAAGGTCTTACAATTTGCTTAATTTCAACATTATTCATTATTATTTGCCTTAATCATAAATAACTAAAAAATTAAATAAAGTTGTGTGGCCGACAGTTTCTCGGTCTTATTTCACACCCCTCCCTTCTTTTCCCCTGAAGGCATCCAAGCATTTGACCCTGTAGGAATAATCTTGTAAATGTGAGACCATCCAAAATTGTAGTCCCAACATAAGCAAGGTTTATTTGGGGTTTCTTTCTTCCCATCCACTCCTCTCGTATCGAGTGTGATCTGAGCAAATGCTGCAATTAGTTCCCACAGCACATAACATTTTTCAGCTTCACAGTCCAATACATTTAATTCTGTCATTGGATGGATCATAGCAGCAGCATCAGAAAAAACAGAAATGACAACAACAAAAAACAACCCAAAAGCCCTTACTGCCATTGTAACGTTAATGATGCTTTAAGGAAAGCAATGTATGGTAGAAAAACTAAATATGCCACACTTCCTGAGTTAACAACCCAGTGTTATGAATGATCTTCTTTATTGCAGCATTTCAAGTTTTGTGTGCTTAAGTTCTCATAACTGAGTATTTCCCACTTAGGTAAACAAACAAACAAATTCCTTATTTGTTATGAGCTATTTTTGAATGGCTGATTGCTTATAATCCCCCACTATCATTACAAATTTAATTGTAACTTCAGCTACAGAACTCTATAAGACTGCTCCATAATTACTGTTAATACAGTGAGCCAAAGTCCCTGCTGGTGTAAATTGGTGCAGCTCCAATTCAAGTCAATTGAATTTACGACACTAATTTCTAAGCGTGGAGAATTTGGCCCATGGTTACAAATTGCTTGGTAGTGATCTGGGTAGTGCGAGTATTCCACTGCCCTTTCTAGGATGAAATCAGAAGAGCTCAGTGTATTTTGCCTTGGCCTCTATACTGCTGTTTGCCAAGGCTCATGGTGGATTCTCCATCATTGACAATTTTCAGATCAAGATTGGATGTTTTGCTAAAACATCTGCTCTAGGAATTATTTTGGGAAGTTCTGTGACCTGTGTTATACAGGAGGTCAGACTAGATGATCACAGTGGTCCCCTCTGGCCTTTGTATCTATGAATATTGGTGAATTTATCCTCCCAGCATGCCTCTGAGGTTGGTATTATCCCTATTTCACAGAAGGAACTGAGGCCCAGAGAGATTAAGCGATTTAGCTATAGCGATCCAGGGAGTCTATGATACAACCAGGAATCAATCTCCTATCTTCCAAGTCCTACTCTACTGCTGTAACCAAAAGGTCATTCCTTCTACCCTGCCTCCTCATGGAGATTCTCCTGTAACTCAAATGGTAAGAAGCTTGTTTTTTCAAGGGCCCTGCAGTTCGTGACCCCCATCACTGTTACGCCACCCCTGCTTTCAGGCAGTATTGAATGTCTTAATTCCAGCCAGTACCGAATCAGGAAGTTCAGAAATGGCCCAAGAAATCCTTTTCAAGAAAGCCAATCAGTGTAAGATTTCAGAGATGGGCCTTCATCTTTATAGTGGGTTGAACCAAAATTGTTGATTCAACCTTCACACCTTCCCAAAGTTTGATTGCGTTCTGCGCTTTGATGCCTGATACTGTATCTTGTAGCCACATAGCCAGCATAAAGGTATTTTATTTAGCAGTAACACAGGAAACCTATGTGTCATTTTCCTTCCCCACCTTATTCATGCACGTTTACAACTGGAACATCCTCCTCCCTGTGTTTAGACAGGGATGAACCTCTCAAGGTTGGAAGTTTGGCTTTGATTCAGAAAAGTTTCCAAAGGTCAAACAGCTTATCCAAAGCATAGCTGAACTAAGTGCTGTATAAACACATGGTAAGAGAAAGAGTCTCTCTACTAGAGTTTACAAACTAAATAGACAAGACAAAAAGGCACACAGTAGGTGAAGTGACTAAAAGGTCACATCGCAGCAGAACTGAGAATCAAACCGACGTCTCCTGAGTAAAGTTGGGTAGAATTTCTGGCCAACCTTTTTCTTTTCCCCCAATGCCAAAATGTTTTGCAAATTCATATTGGTTTCACCAAATAGTTTGTATGAAACAAACAAACAAACACTACCACCTAAACAAACCCTAAATTCTAGAAAAAAATAAATATTTCCAAACTGAAACAAATGAATTTTAAAATTTGAAACCACTTTTGATTTAGAAATTTCCTATAATTGTATTTTAAAAAGTGAAAAATGTTGAAAAATGACTGACCTGAAATGTTCGGTTTTTTCTGAGTCGCTGAAAATTTTGAAAAAATCATTTTTGGCTCAATCCAAAGCAATTTTTTTCTTTTAAAATTATTTTTGAAGTTTCCAGGAAACCAAAAAATACATTATTCATACACCTCTCCTTCTGAGAGCCAATCCCAGGCCATATCCACTAGACTGCTCTGACTTTCTTACCATGTTTCCATTCCTTTGCTTATTTTTGTTTTCTAGATCAGCTCTTATGAGTTACCCATTAGCAAATGAAAGATACAACCCTCCTCTGAAACTCATGTGCAGAATATACACAGCCAGCCTATTTCCCTAGCAGTTTCCCCAATCTATCTATTTTTAATCATTTGTAATTATTAAAATGCTATGTTCTTTGATTGTATAACTATTTAGGAAAGCAAAGATGAAAGTCAAATCTGGTAACATTATTTTCTTTCACTTTATTCATCAGGCCTCTGGAAACTAATGAGATTTATTTTGAGAATTAGTTTATAATTGTGCTTTAACTGCACTGTGACATTTAATAATGTCAGAAGGATTTTGCTTTAGGCAGAGTGATTTCAGTTTCTGCAGAAAATTAATTACTGCTTTCTGAATAAACTATAATTTTTTCTGTGAGCTAAGCAATATTTTCAAGGTTAAGCTGCTTTATGTTATTTTCCAAAATTTTAAAGAGAAAAAAGTGTATTAGAGATGTAGATCTGGTATGCTGGTTAGCATTCACTGCTGTACAAAAAACTGATTGCATTAAGCAGTCAGAGTCCTGAAATACCTATGATTATTTACTATTATTTTTTATTTTATTATTTTGTTATCCAAGAGTTTTCAAAGGGAACAGTGATTTTTGGGATCCTCCATTTTTGGGTGCCCAAGTTGACTCCTTAGGGGGGTCTGATTTTAGAAAGTGCTGAGAACCCACCTTCTGAAAATCAAGCTCTTTTATGGATCTGGGTAACAAAAAGTGTCCAATCACTTCTGTAAATCTTTGCCATTTTCCATAAAATGGGGCTGATAGTTAGAGTGAGGTGAAATTTTTTAAATGAATTTTTTTTTGGCCAAAAATACACTTTCAGTGACACTGAACCATTTCACAAATTCATGTCCATAACACTGAATTGTTTTGGTTTAAAAATACAAAATAAGAAAATTCAAACAAATTTAAATGTTGTTTCAACATTTTTAAATGCAAGATTTTGATTTTTCAATTCTAAACCACTTCTTGTTTCAAAATGTCCTTTACATTTTTTAAATAAAAGCAAAAATGTCGTAAAATGGTCAAAATCAAAACAAAATGTTTTGTTTGACTCAAAATTATTATTTTATTTTTTCAATTCACCAAAAAGTTAGGGGGAAAAATGTTTTTGGTTTGACTAAAAAGTAATTTTTTCCCTTTGGAATTGCCAGGAAACTGAAAAATCCATTACTCGCCCAGCTCTAAAAATACTACTTCCTTTCTGCCACCCTTCATCTGTCTTGTCTGTCTGCTATTAGATCTCTGGATGTACAACATGTAGCACCTGATATAGCTTGCAGACTGTAGGCACTATTGGAATACAAACAATCAGTCAATAATTATATAAATCTGGTTCACTGTAGTCTTGCTGGCTCTAGCAAAATTGCCTGTTCTCAGCAATGGATGCAAATGAGCTGTCAGCATGTTCTAGCTGAAACTGTAACCTTGGATAGATTCTGAAATGGTGCTAAATATGGTTTATCTTTAGCTTCATTTGCAGCAAAATTGTGCTCCGTGCCAGTTCAACAAAACCCCTTACTGGTGATTTTGCTAGTATAGACAAGGTATTTCTAACAACCTTCCACACTTTCCAGCACAAGCCACACCTCTGTGTCTAATGCTTAGCTTGAAACCCCACCTTTAGACTGTTGTTCTCATTTTAGTTGCACTTTCTATGAACCATGCCATCCAAGTCCAAGAAAAGAAATCAACAGCTGCTATTGAATGTTCCACTTAGGACCAGGTAGAACCTATCAACTGTACTGCTGAAGAGCACAGATTAAATCCTAGCACCCCATTGATTTTATGGAGCTATTAATGCATGATGGTAGCACAGTGGAGTTAATGAACAAAGGGATTAATCACAAGCAATATATTGAATGTCTTTTGATGGAACTGTATTATTGTTTGCAACAAAATAACTAGACTATATTTTACGTATAGGAAGCATATTGTAAATATGGGAAGCAGAAGGAAACTAGCTGTTAAGGCTGAACTTATTTATCTTACCTACATCAAAACCCACTCGAATATCATGGTCTGGAAAGTTTGAGTCAGACTTACTTATTACTGGGTTTGTATTTATCTGAGACTGTGAGAAGGAGAAGCAGTAAAAAGAGGAAAGAAGAACATGCTGACGAAAAAATAAATACAGGATGTATATCATATATATAGGGTAATCCATTTAGCTTTGACGTTAGTCATTGTTTCTTGTGATCCAAGTTGAGGGTTTTCTTTTAGCATGAGCATTCTGATTTAATGACAGAAGATAAAACCAAAGGTTAAATTGGGAGTGTGTGTGTGAAGGGATGGATTTGGTGAACTGGTACTAGGTTTGTGAAACGAAATACTAGTTAGAGAGGTTTGAAAAAGCCTGATTTCCTGGAGGTTCACATGGTCACACAACACAACATCAGTGGTAAGTATGCATCTAGTGGTAAGTATATGCATCTAGTGGTAAGTATCACTAAGGTTACTTAAAAGAGCTGCTTTGACACTGTATCAGGAAGTGAATCTTCTACGGGAATGCTTGCTTTGCCAAGGGTACAGCAGTAAGGTAGATTAATTAAAAGTACCAACTGGTAAATCAAGTGCATTTGTGACTTTCAAAATAGCAGCTGCATTTACATACATTTTAGCCTGATCACTTAGGGTCCGAGCCAAAATGTGTTGAAGTCAGTGGAAAGACTGCCATTGACTTCGAAGGTTTTGGAACAGGCTCTTAATTCCTTGGGAGTGAGTTCAAAGTTTTGAAAGCCAGAAACTTGCCTATACTCACAAAATGCCTGCTCATGCCCTTCATGTCTGCTGGTTCTACTGACAGCATCTGAACTCTTTTCTCTTCTACTGCGACTGTTTCTCCTGTTGTGAATTGTTCTTTGATCACTGAATCCTGGCCACTAACAATTTAAAACTCATTCTATCTACTTGACACACTCATTATTATTGTGCCATGGTCTATAACAGATTCCTTTAAAGTGAACTTGAGTGGGAAACCACCAGATTAGTTATAGGAAATAAAGGGCTGAGAAAAAGGCAATGACCCCTGCGAGGAAATCATCATTGCATTTCTCAACAGGATTCGCACTTTTGCAAGTTGTAGGGCCAATTTCTCAGGTGGCATGAATCAGTGTAGCTCTCCAGGAGTCAATGAGTTACACCAATTTGCACCAGCTGAGGATCTGGCCCTGTACATATTTTTTCATCTAAGCCATGGGAGTGAAAGCTTGGAGTGAAGTTATGAGCCATTCCATCTCTCCAAGTGACAGTGTACAAGAAAATGGGTAGAGGAATGATAGTATTTAGAGATTCACAAATCTTTAAATGGGGACAAAACAGCCCAAGTCAGGATGGAGCAAGTTGCGATTAAACGAAGTCTTGCTATTCAAGGGTGAGTTTCTCTAACCTGTTTTCTACTCCCTTAGGTAAGTATGTAACATGCAGTTCAACCCTAACGAGCGGCATAATGAGGGTTCCAACTTCATGGTGTCTTGTTGCCATGCCATATTCTGGCCAGCCCTTGCCTGGTTATGGAAAGGGAGAAAGGGGAAAGGAACCTTTATCTCCTAGAGCCCCCTGTATAGAGGCTGATCATAGTTTCACTCCTCCTGACTGCTTCCTGATAGCACTGCTTAGAGTGCACTGCTTTGGCCCGCACCCCTCATCTCTGCATTGCCTACTAAAACTAGCCAGCCATTCATCACGGTGCACGCTCCTGACGGGCAGCGATTCTGCAATTCATTAGATCTCCCAGAGGGATTATGATGCTTCCAGTGTGGCTGTCGAGTGTAATGCCATAACTGGTCCCTTAGTGTTGACACAGGTCAAAGAGGCCCCCAGGTTATAGCATGTAACTGAGAGAACCTCCAGGTACCAAACTGCATGGAACTCAGTGAGTGAACTCCTGGCCCATTGAAAACTTCAGTGGGGCCATGAGTTTGCCCCGTGTGTTTGCTTTGGAAGGATTATGGGGAGTAAGTTGACATTTTAACCTATGTTTCAAGAGCTAAGGGGGTGGTTGGTACAATTTCTCTCTTGGCACGTGCTAGGCAACAGATACAGACACTCTCCCTAAGAACAGATTTTTTTTCTTTTCCAAAATCTGTCCTTGATTTAGGGGCCTAGAAGTGTTACGGTGGTAAATACATCAGATAATTTGGCCCTAATTGTAGGTGTTGGCCACTTTAAAATCTGGTCCCTTATGCACTGCACCCCCTGATGCTCTTGTAACTCCCCCTTCCCCAGTGCAGCTGGAGGAGCTGTCACCCCCCCCCCCAAATAAGGCCCCTGTGACCCTTCCTTGTCGGCGCCTTCCTCCCATGCCTGCAGCCTAACAGGGAGGAGAGGTCCACCTTCTCACCCCTCCCTCCACCTGCCACCTTGCCATCTGCCCCCCGCCACCTCCTCTAGCACCATCTCTGGTGGCTGGGGCCTCTTCCCCACCATGACCAGGAGGCACAGTGTCCATTGCCTCCTGGTGGGTGCCCCACCCCATGAGGAGATGTATATGTGGGTGGTGGGGCCCTTGGCCATTGTGGCAGCCTCCAAGAAGCATGGAAAGGTCATCTTCTTTCTGGCAGTGGAGGCTGCCACCCAGGAGGTGGTAGGGAAGGTCGTGTTGGGGCGTGTCTGTGTCCCCTTAAAGCCCCTAGAGGACCTGGGCATACATTAGTGCTCACCTCTGTCCTTCTATTCCTCCTTAATTCTGCCTTTCTTCCCTCCTCTCCAACCTGGGGAAGCCCATCTCCATCGTTAGCCCTTTCCTATGGGTGCTGAATCCACCATGGCGCTGGGCACAACATCGGTGAAGGCCTTCTTTCTGTATCCACACCCCTGACCCTCGTGCCGGGTCATGCGGTGTTTCATCCCAGCAGCTCAGCCATTCAGGCCCCTAATCCCAGCCTCACCCCAGCCTCTGTCCCTGCCATTGCCCCTGACCCCAGTCCCAGTCCCACCCTTGATACCACCCCTGTCCCCTCCCCGCCCCCCCCACTGCTGCTGCCCTCGGAGTTGTGTTGTTTCTCCTTACTTCTGATAGGCTGTATTCATGTGCCCCCTTCCACCTGGGGTCGCTGATTCCCCTCTACCACCGCCCCTTGTGCCCGCCTACTTCCTGGAATTCAAATAGTAGCACTGTCTGGTAGCCATCTGGTCTGACTCTGTCACAGTGGATATACCTCTGCTAGTTTCAATCTAGCTAGCACAGGTAACAGTAGCAGTGTCGACGTGTTGGCATGGGATAACAGTTGGAATATATGCCTACGGTCCCCAGTGGGCTTGTGCTCTGGTAGCTAGCCCATCCTTCATGGCTACAGCATTGTTACCCGTGCTAGTTAGCCTACCTATGTTACAATCACACCTTAAGTGTAAAAATACCCTAAATGACACTTTCAGAACAGGAGGTGAAAGAGAGGTATGGAAATATGAAGTGATTTTCCAAGAGCATAGAGCAGGACACTGGCAAAGCTGGGACTAGAACTAAGATGCCTCTTATTCTCAATAACTTGTGCTAATAGCCTCGGAATTCAGTATCCATAGGGCATGCACTATTCTATCTGTTCTACTGTAGATCCTAACACCTGTAATTTCTAATCCAAACTCCTCAGTTTTTCCTCATTAAAAAACGAAATGCCTTGAAACCAATTACTTTCCTCCCAAATATTTAATCATTAAAAGTTTAATTATAATAATAACTTTAGGGAACTTCCCATTAACTTGGTAATAACCACCTCTTGGACTAATAAATGCCTCAGCCTTAAACCTCTGGAATATATTAGCCCAGGGAAATGGTTATTACCTCATATAGGAGGAAGCACCTTCAAATAATTTAATGACTCATGTTTCTCTCATCCTGGACTTGTTGGAATTTAGTTTAATAAACTAGAGAGATGAAAAAGAGTAAAATAAAAAAATAAAAATCATAGTCTCCAGTGGCAATTACTTAATGACACACCAGTGTTAATGCACTTTTGAAAAGTCAGTCTAAAACATTGCGGAATAATTCACTTTAGTTGTTGCTCAGGTAATTCACAAAATCTTAGATGACTTCTCTGGTGTTTACTTATGTAAAGTGTTGAAAAAATGTTATGCTAACATATTGCCTTTGCCATTAGCATGGTGTCCTACATCACTTTTCAAGGACTTCACCTGAAGACATGCAAATGAATTGCTCATTCTTAATGAGGACAACAGACTGCTCATTTCACCAGGAGTAATTTAATGGTGGGTGTTTTTTGTTTTGTTCTTTTAAAGAAAAATGTAGGAAGGAAAAGTACAGGGAAAATGAGGGATTCATTTCTGTTCTCAGCTTGTGCATCATTAACCAATGCTTGTTTGTCCCTACTGGCTTGAGAGAAAGGATGTCCTTATCGTTAAGGAACTGGAGTGGGCATCAGAAGATTTGGTTTGATTTCCAGTTCTTCCACAGATGTCCTGTGTGACTGGACAGATTGTGTGATCTCTGTGTCTCAATGTCCCTATCTGTCAAATGGGGATAATATTGACCTACCTCATGAAAGGGTAGGGGGAGATGCAGTGAAGATGAAGGCAGTAATGAGTGTGGGGAGACATGATACTATGAAGACCAATAGAAATATCTAGATCTTAGAAAGCAAAGAGGATCTTGGGTGAAGGTAGGCATGACCAGTGGCAAAAGATTGGTAGGCAGGAACAGCTATGGAGCTTTGGAGTCCGTTTCAGAGATAATAGCCCGGCCCAGGGTCAGGCCTAAAATCAGAGCTGGAGACAAGATGGGGATCAGGCTGAGGGTCAATAGCAGGTATCAGGGTCTATGTGACAGTTTGAGCTAGAATCAAATTCCAAGTGAGAGCCAAGGTCAATACCAGGAGTTCCAGAACAGAGAATACAAGGTGGTTGTGGCTGCTAACTTGTGATCCACATTGTTGCCTGGACCCTTCCTGGAACACCCCTTGGATTTATATGGGGTGGGGAGCCAAACAGGCACCAGGAAGCTGCTATCTGTCAAATCCCTTGAGGCAGGACTTCCTGTTGTCTTTGCATGCAATAAGTCATGGGAAGGGGAGTGCGAGCTGGGTACAGCTGCTACTGGATGGTGATATGAAGGTGTTTGATGCCTGGCAACTCTGTAGGTTTGGGCTGGAGACCCACTGGGCCTTATGTTAGAAGACTAGAGGGGTTGGGACACATAGTGGCACATAGAACGGATCCTTCCCTTCTATCCTCTTGTTCAAATCCATGTAGGTCAGTCAGATGTTATCAGCTGGCCACTTTCAGAGACCTTTAGTGCTTGGTACATCTCAGCCCACTTTCTAGTGGGCAAGCCTCTCATAAACTGTACCACAACAAATGGAACATACATTGGTTGACTTTTGGGAGCCACAGCAGAGATGCCCGACATGGAAATAAACACGGGGACTGTTTATCCCCGAGAGGTCATCCCCTTACACTCCAGTCTGATCTGAGGCAAACAGGTGAGGCCATGAGGAGATGCGTGCCTGGGTTGTGCCAGTTACACATACAAACAGGAGATTTTACCTTCTAAGGGCCCAATTCTGATCTTACTCACACAGGCGTAGATCCGGAGTAACTGTATCAAAATCAGTGGTGTTTCACCACTATAAATCAGAATCAAGGCCAAGGCTTGAATCCTGCTCCTTTCAGCTGCACAAAATTAACTATAGCAGTACTTAAAAGAAAGAGGTTTATTCTCTGAAGAAAGCAGCACATGGTGTTTGGTACAACAGAGCCTTGGTCAGTATTGTCAACCCCAAGCTTTCAAAATTCACGAGGGCCCTCAAAATTATGAAACTGGCTTAAAAATCATGAGTTTAAAAAAAAATCCATGGGGTTCTTTTTATTTGCATTCAGGTTTCAGAGCTTTTAAGGTTTGTTTCCAGCTTTCTCTGCATCCATGAAAGCTAGAAACCTACTTTCATTGAGATCACATGATAAAGCGGCAAGAATTGGCAACACACGGCTTGATCCTGCACCATGGAAGTCAATGGAAGGTATGCCTTGAACTTGAATGGGAAGGGAAGCGGGAACATGCCCCAATAGCATCGGCCTTGTGACACAAAAGCCAGGGTAGGCAGAAGCATCTCTAAAAATGACTGTGGAGCATCCCCATGTAACAGTGCATAGAAGCTACTACAGGGTAGCAACCTGGTTGATTGCCTGTTCTCTTCATTCCCTCTGACACACCTGGCATTGGCCGCTTTTTGAAGACAGGATTCTGGGCTAGATGGACCATTGATCGGACCCAGTATGGCAGTTTTTATGATAGGAAACTTGTTAGAAGTGACTTGTGGGGATATATTTTTTATGTCTGCTACACAGGTTAGATAGCCCCAGCTATCTCTGTTGCAGTCAGCAGAGTTATTTGCTTGTGCAACAGAGATCCAAATTTGTCCCATTATCTCTGATGGCGAAGATCCAGTGTAGTATTGCATTGCAAACGAGACTGGCTTCCCAGTCATTACACCATGAAGGAAGAAGTTTTGTCTGCAGGATTTTTTTTTTCCTTCCTCCCTCCCTCCCCGCCCCCAGGTTTGTGATTCCAAGATGTACTTGGACTAGCAGCAAGCCCCACGTGCTCCAAATGTTATAAATCGCTGAGGTCCATGAGAAGGAAAATGCAAAACTCATGAATGAGCCGCCTTCATGCTTTACCAACCTCTCTCCAGCCTCAGTGAGCAGTCATTTGAACAACAGTTGAGCAGAGTCAGCCATTGAAATGCTTAATGAGGAAACAAATGCTTCTGATCACACTCTTTCTGGTCGCTTGCTTGCTCTCACTTATTGCATACAGAAGCAGGCGTGTAACACTCATGCTCATCTGCAAGCCAGTAGACGTGCCTTAGTGGTTACAACGCATTAGCAAGGAAAGTGTGGTTTTAGAGATGGATTAAATGGACTCCGTTTACCTTTTCTTGTTTTATTTCTCATCTACAAGTTGAACTGGTTGAAAACTTTTATCAGAAAGATTTAAAAAAACCCAGCACTTTCTATGGGAAAATTTCAGTTTTCCCAAAAAGTTTTGATGTTCCCCATTGGGAAATCAAAATGGCAGCTCCCTGGCTGCCTGCCTTGGAAGGCTCTTCTGAATTTTAATTTAACTTTCTCTGCAGGAAATTGACAAAAGCTTTACTGAAGGATTGCCAAGGCTAAGCAGCCAAAATCTCTGCCTCCTACCATTCCCCAGCTCCAGAGGTGGAAAGGAAGAGAGCCTGGATACTCAGACTTCCTGCCCCCTTCACTCTGCCCCCTCCCAACCAAGCTCTGGGAGCTGGAGAGGCTCTCCTGCAAAACTGAAATTTTCAGAATTCCCATTTTCAAGAGACTTAGGTGCTTAAGTCTCATTGAAACACTTTGTGCCACATAAGCTCCTATAGGCCAGACTTGTAAAGGTATTAAAGATGCAGTTAGGCACCTAGCGGGATTTTAAAAAGCATCTAAGCACCTAACGCTCATTGATTTCAATGGGAGTTAGGCACATAAGCACATTTTAACATCCCATTAAGTGTCTATTTGCATCTTGAGGCACTGCAACAGGATGGCTGGTGCATGGGCTGGACAGCCTGGGGATAAACCAGCCCTGAGTACAAAATGACCCCGCACCTAAGAGGAATCAGGTGATCCCAATATAAAAGGCAGCAGGAAACTGAGTGGAGGAAGCTCAGGAAACCAGAGGTTGCGTGGAGCTGGTGGAAGAAGCAGCTATAAAGAGCAAGTGTGGGTTCTGCAGAGTCTTAGCCAGATAAAATGTGAGTTCAAGACGGGAGGATGAGCAGAAAAACAGTATGTTGGTTTTGGATTTCTGAGTTCTGTTTTTTCCACAGACTCTGTTGCCAGTGTGAGGCAAATCGGTGAAGAGTGAATTAAAGGATTTGAACAGAAAAGGTCACTGGAGACTACTGAGTGGGTTCTTAAAAGGGCCTGGTTGAAGGGGAAATAGAGACTGAACGGTCGCAGAGTCAACTCTATCCACAAGGGGCGCTTGGGAGGTAGTAGCTGCAGGCACCTTAATAGCTTTAAAAATCTGATATTTCAGAAAAACAAATCCTAAATCATTTAAGTGCTTTTTGAATCCACCCATAAGGCTTATTTTCAATTAATAATTTTCTTCCGTCACTCACAACTACCCATGAAAAATAAATGGAACATTTCAGAACACTTCATTAATACTTATGAGCTTTACATAGGGCAAGTTACTATCCAAAGTATTTCAGTTCGTTAAACAGAGTTTCAACCATTAATTATGTACTTGGTCATTCAATTTTAATAGAATGGAATATAGTTATATGTTGGAACTGAATGACGTGTTTAGGCCAATAACATTCCACTGATTCTATCCTGAACAAGAATTCCTTTCAGTATGTTCTGTATGCACATGTGAGATCTATCATCTATTAAATGTGTTTACACGGCTTCCATCACTGAATATTTGTGAGGAATGCAGGTAAAAATATGTTTACCCCTGTAAGTTAGGTAAATATTATTATTGCTGGTTTACAGATAGGGAATTGGGACACAGAAGGATTTAAAATTTAATGTAAATGGGTCTAAATCCTCTACACTCTTTTGAAAATGTCAACCAATGTTAATTTTTTTTTCTTTTTCACCTGTCAATTGTATTGCGTTTGAACATTTTAATAAACATAGTTGCTGATATAACACAGCACTTGTGCCAGTGCTCAGGTTTAAGAATGTGCTTGGCTGAAAAGGGATGGACTTAAGCACATACTTAAAATTCAGCACATGCTCGTGGGCTATGCTAAATCAAAATTTTAAAGGTTAATGATAGGATTGTCAAAGCATCTAGGAAATCTTTGTACCCAATTCTCATTATTTTTAGTGGAAACTGGATGTAGCTTCAAAATTTTGGCGTAAAGTTCTAACACAATGACCGTTGAAGTCAACATAAGCCATCTCATTGTTTTCAATGGGCATTGGCTAAGAACCTATGCTAGCTAAAAATAAACCAAACAACCAAAAAAACCCAACTCCAAAACTCCATCCCTTCTTTTGGGTGTCTCCTCAGTTTTGGAGTGTCTGCAGCAACTATCTTCGATTAATGGTGCATGGCAGCACGGGAGTTTCAAGGCTAATTATATAAAAATATAGAAAATCAAATGATGCATAGACACAACAGTGCAGCCAAAAGAGTCTTTCCATTGACTTGAATGAGAGCTGGATCAGACCCTGAACGAGCATAGCACCAAACAGACTTCTTTCCTAACCCATAATCATAGAACTGTAGGGAAGGGACCTCAGTAGGTCATTTAGTCCATCCTGCCACGCTGAGGCACTGCCAGATATACTATCCCTGACAGGTGTTTGGAGGATTTTAAAAAGCAGATTGGTCAAGTGGTGGGGATTCCACAACCTCTCTTGGTAACCAGTTCCTGTATGTAACTATCCTTATAGTTAAAAGCTTTTCCTAATATCTAACATACATCTCTTCTCCCTGGGTGCAGATGAAGCTAGTTACTTCTTGTTCTACCTTGAGTGGACATGGAGAACCGCTAACCCCATCCTCTTTATAACAGCCCTTCACCTACAGGAAGAATAAATGTAATTTTGTGAACCAAGACCTCCTGAATTGTTCACATTTCTACAAAGACTGTACCCTGCACAACTAGGACTGATGAAATTATTCATCTATTTCCAACTGTTTACCTGCTGAATTAAGCCATTTCTGTTCCACTTGCAAACTGTCCATGAACAGATCACAATTTTGTATGAATGTGTTCAGTATTCAGAATTGCTAGGCAAATACTTAAGCCTTGATCCTGCATCCTGGACCTCTACTGTGGTCCATGCTCCTTGCAGATGCAGAACATCTACCTATATGACTCTTTGCAGAATTGGGGTATTACTGAGTATAAGTTGTGAGAGTGAGAATGCTGTGAGAATGAGCAGAGGGTTTAGCCCCTCCCATTTGAAGGTTGTTTGAAGGTGTCTGGGTAGCTCTGCAGGAACCACAGCCCTGGTGAGAGTTAACTCCTAAGAGCAGTGGGTCAATCACGTGAGAGCTAAAGAGAGATTTTGAACTGTTTGGGGCATACAAACAAATGGCATAACACAAAAATAATGTTGCAGGGAAGTTGTGAAGTAACATTACTTTATTTCTTAGAAGTCAAAATAACACACAGGAACTCAAATTCAGAGAGAGACAAAGCAGGCTGCTCACTAGAACAGAGCGGCATAACTCACCCCCACCTTAGCCTAGGCTGTCTGTCTGCAGGCTGACTTTGATTGTACAGTTCTTTTTAGAGCCTCCTAGCCTGCTATCAGGATAGGAAACTGCTTAGTCTTTAAGTGTTAGCTTATAATTTTAACACAGTTTTCATCAGTTTCACACTGCTCTGCAGCTCAAATTATAGATAATCCCAGCCTGGTTTCATTTTAAACTTTCTCTGTCTTCATCTCTTACAGAATATAAAAGGGATTAAACCAGTCAGTTTCTATGGAGATATAAGGGCATTATGTAGAAATTACTCCACACTCTAAGATAAAATTATATCCCTGCTATATAATTCTTTGTTGGGTCTAAAAAACACTATAAAAGTCGGTCATTTTCTCTTCAAGCCTATAAGGTTTTTCCGATAAGAGGTAACTGATTGAAAAACCACAAATTCATGAGCACTGTGGTTGCCTAGAGAACCTTGTGGTTTACTCCTATCACATATAAATAATTTTTTTGTGGATGTGCTGACAGCTAGCACTGTTTTCACACACACTCATGCTTCCAAAGGCAACATTTTCTTTCCTATCCTTAAGCGTGTAGCTGTGCCACTCCCATATTAGGTAATGAGAAATACCACGTTGGAAATGTCCTCTGAAAGTTCACATTGTACAAGCAGCATAACTGTGCTGAACTATTTCAATTAGCAATAGAATGAATCTTGTGCTGAAGTGGTTCAAAGGTGACTTACTCTAAGCATCTAGCAGGTGCTATTGAAAGTAGAGACTCGGGGGGTACTTTTTTTCCAGTCACCTTTGCAGCACTGCAGCATATTTGCAAGTGTCTTATCAGTGCATATTTGAATATTTCAATTACACACTTGAAAAAATACTTTAGTGCCGTAGGACCAAAGAACCCCAACAAATCCAAATGGCTCTTTACACTTTAGCACTTAAATCAAGTATGAAATAACATTTTTAATTAAAATCAAATACTTTTTGCTTTTTTCCCCCCTCTCAGTGAAGAGCTATTACTGAACTGCAGCCTTCAAATTATTAAAGACCAAAAAAGTGGGAGATGCCCTTTTTTTAAAATGGAGACAGTAGCATAATGGATAAAACTAAAAAACAAACAAACAAAGTGTCAGACTATGGGCAGATAGTTATTAAATCAAAGAATGAATTATGAGGGGATGATATTTCAAGTACCTAAAGCCTGATCCAAAACGATACAATTCACATTGATTCCAATGGGTTTTGGGTCAGAGTCCCAATGATATATAATGTTTTTACTGCTAGGCATTTTTATTTTTCTTCCAGTGACAAATAAGTCTTTAAAGCATAGGTTTATTTTAGAAGCACATTATTTTAATCACACTTGAATTTTGTAGAATCAAACACATGGTGGTTTGCTTTAGAGGCCTGGATTAAATGCAACCCAAATCTTTGAAGGGGTTTGAACTTAACAGTCTTAAATCAGCATGGTTATGTTGTTCAGTGTCTATGTTCTAGTGGTTGGAGCAGGAGATTGTGGAAACTTGGGACACTTGAATTTTGTTCCTGGCTCTGGTTCTGACTCACTGTATAACCATAGACCCTGATTCAGGAAAATACTTCAGCATACACTTAAATCCATTTTTATGCACAACTGCAGTTAAGCACTTGCTTAAATTTTAACCCCATGCTTGTATTGTTGATTTCAATGGGATTTAAGCATGAACACAAGAACTAATGGATATAAACTGGCCATCGGGAAGTTTACACTTGAAATTAGATGCAGGGTTCTAACCATCTGAGGAGTGAAGTTCTAGAATAGCCTTCCAAGGGGAGCAGTGGGGACAAAAAGCCTACCTGGCTTCAAAACTGAGCTTGATAGATTTATGGCGGGGATGGTATGATGAGACAGTCTTGTTTGGCAATTGACTGATCTTGGATTACTAGCGGTAGATATGCCAGTGGCCTGCAAAGGGATGTTAGATGGGGTGGATTCTGAATTATTACAGAGAATTCTTTCTTGGGTGTCTGGCTGGTGAGTCTTGCCCACATGCTCAGGGTTTAGCTGATCACCATATTTTCCTCCAGGGCAGATTGGGAAAGGCTCCGGGAGGTTTTCGCCTTCCTCTGTAGAATGGGGCACAGCTCACTTGCTGGTGGATTCTCTGTACATTACAGTCTTTAAACCATGATTTGAGGACTTTAATAACTCAGTCATAGGTCAGGGGTCTATTCAAGGAGCGGATGGGTGAGGTTCTGTGACCTGCGTTGTGCAGGAGATCAGACCGGATGATCATATTGGTCCCTTCTGACCTTAGAGTCTCAGTCTGAGTCTATGTGCTTAAAGTTAAGAATGAGCTGCAATGCTTTGCTTTGCAGTGACCCACTGCTGATGTACATGTGATCGCATGTATGTAGATTGGAGCCATGTTTAGCTTATGCACTTAACTGGGTTATGCGATTACATGATGTTCGCTAAGGAGGCATGAATTTTGCATTGATCATAATCTAGATTCTACTGGAAGATGCGATGAGACAACTGAGATTAGGTGTGAAATTTTCAAAAATGCCTAAGTCCATTTTCAGAAGTGACTTATTGCCATATTTTCAAAGGTATGTAGGCACCTAAAGATCCCACTAAGCATCTCCAATATGCATCTCTAGGTGCCTAAATACCTCTGAAAATCTGGCATTTGGGAGCCTAAACCCTACTGAAAACCAGTAGAAAATAAGGGCCCAAGAAATTTTTTCAAGTTGGATTTGGATCCTAAGACAGTGAGGGTAAGATTTTCAAAAGAACCTGAGCATTAACATAGGATTTATGCCTGCTACGGCTACATGGACTCTCATTCCTTTTTGTCTAGAAAGAGGTATCTTTTTTAAGACTTGATAAATTCTTTAAAAAAAAAATCAAGTCTGTTGCAGTCATTGTGAAAGTACTTTTAAAGTGTCAGCAACAGACTGTTATTAGTCTAGAGTAAGAATTTAGATTGTTCACATAGTGTCTCTTAAAATTATACCTTGTGGGCCAAAAAATCACTTTCTGAATGGATTTTTATTTTGGGGGTATGAATCTCAGGTTGTTGGAAGGATTTTTTTCTCCTTTTAGTGTTTACCTGAAGAGCTGCATCCTGTGCTAGATACTGGTGTGTCATTAGTGTCATTTCTTCAAAGGCACTTACAAGACTTTTTGAATTTTGACACTAAGATTAGATAAAGGCATAGAATTGACTGTTGAGTACCAAAGAGTTCTACGGTTGTACAAATGACTAAGCTCTCACAATAGAGTGGGTCTGTCCTTTCAGATTACCTCAATACATTGAATTGTGCCCCCACGTGTGTGTGTGTTACTTTCACTTTACTTCTCTGTAGGTGTGTTGGAGTGGGCTGTGACTACACAAGGGGTCTATGCTAGCACAGGCACCATGGCATATACACAGATTTATTCTCATTAGACAGTAAGGGCAGAACTAGAGGTGGGAAAAGCACATAAGGTTTGGGTGTCATAGACACCCTGCAGGGCAGCTTGGAAGTTTGAAGCCTGATTCTCCATTACTGTACATATTGCATGAAACCCTGACCCTATTGAAGTGAATGGGTGTTTTGCCATCGACTCCAATATGGCTAGCATTTAACTTCTTATGCAGTCATTTGTACCAGTGCCATGTGAGTGTACAACCCTTCTATGTTGGTAGGGCAGCATTTTACATCCAGTTTGCACGAGTGTAAGAGACTGCACAAGGTTCTTGGACAATGGAAAATCAAGCCCAGGTGTCCATGCCTGGGCCTGAATAGTATATTGTTTTGAAAAATGCTCCCGGTTGCCTTCCATTGCCATTATTACTATTTGCCACTCCCTCCCTGCCCCCCTTCATGTTTTCCTTCTTATTGTTACTAGGCCTGATTCTGATTGCATTTATACCAGTGCTAATCAGGAGTAATTCCATTAGACTCTGTTACTTACACCAGGGTAAAGTTGGTGTGAGATCAGAAGCAGGCCCTAAACTTAGTTAAAGACTGCAAAGTTTAGGGCTTGACATTGCAAACCCATTGCACCTGTGAGTAGTCTCATTGCTGTCAGTAAGACCACTCTCATGAGCAAGTGTTTGCAGCAGCAGATACCTGGTCACACAGTAATACCCTGTGCAGTGCCTTTACTTCTTCTTTGAATGTGATATACAGTTGCCGTCCTTCCCACCCCTCCACCCACAATTAATTTAGGTTATTTTTATTTTATTTCAATATAAGGGTCTGCTCCTAGGTTCATTAGAGTGTGAAATGACTCTAATGGATTTCAGCAGGAATTGGGTCTCTTTCTCTTTTCGGGTTTCATAGTGCTGCCATTGCCATGGTATCTGAGCCCCCACTACATAAAATATGTTGGCAATAGATAAATCTGTGGTGGGATTCATAAAGTCTCTAGCTCTTCTTTCTTAAATTATAAAAAGGTCTACTTGGAGTAGGATTTTTTGGGAAAGGGAGGAGTGGGAGAGGTGAGGGGATAGGGGATGAAAGATGAGCAAGCCCTTGAGAATGCACAAGAGTATTAGGTGCATGGAAACATTCTGCCAACACAGCCTTCTAAGTGTTTATGCAATGGCCGCCATCTTGGCCAACACAGCAAGGAATGAACCAGGGACTTCCAGAGCTAAAAGTGTAAGCTGCTATAACTTGCACTAACTGCAACTGTTGTCAATGACTGTAGCAACTGATAGCCTCTGAGGTTTGACACAAAGGGGGATTGTGACACTTGCTTTTTAGTTTTGTTTACTCTAGCAAACTATTGGGTCTCCTAGTCCTCAAGTGTGTGGTGCACACGGGTAGATGTCAATATCTGCTACTCCTATTGAATACCAAAGCACAGCATTCCTGCTGCAAGCACAGAGACAGCCTTTTCAAAGTATGAGAGGCTGCATGCTACACATCTGAGATGACAATCTGCCCCATGCTGGATTTCCTGGAGGCAATCAAGGCAGGGGAAAAAATCAATGTCTGTACTGGAAGGGTTGTGTTCTTTCTAAAGCAAGCAAGTAATAGAATGCCAGCTGGTGATCTGCTCCAGGACAGTGCTGCTTGGAAGGCTTCTGTCTGGATAAGATGCCTTCCCCTCCACCCGGCTTACTTTTTATTTACTGTGCTCTTGTTTGTCTGGTGCCTCACAAGGCTGGCTCTGATTTATGCAGGACCCACTTTGAAATCAGTGTATCAGTGTCAGGTAGGCTTTCACAATTCAATTAGTTCATTTAGAGGGAGAAATGGGGGAGAAAAAGAGGGTTAATTGCTTAGTTGAAGGAAACTGGTTGTGATTGGGTCCCAAAATTTTTCTTCTGAGATGGAGGGTGTCCAGTTGAATTACCTGGTGTAGGGAGGTCATAGGTGCATACTGGGCAGGCTTGTGGAGAAATGGACTAATCCATTGCATATTGAAGTAAATGGGAGTTTTCCCATTGATTTAGTGAGCATTGGATCAGACCTAGAGTGGGATCCCCAGATAGTCCAAGACCCTTTGCACCTGCTCACTTTTATGTGGCTTGTGTCCCTAATTTTAGCTCTTTGTCGCACAGGATGCTTCTGGTTCAATGCTCTGGGAAATTCATGGAGGTCTTACATGGACTTTAGTGGATTTTGGCTCAATCCCCATGTTGCCCATTCATGCTCCAGAAGGTAAGAGCTAAGTGAGAAGTCTGCCAAATCTCCCTTGTCAATTGGTGCTTTACAGTCACAGAACATGCGACCAGCACCATTAGGTGACTTGCTAGGTTGTAGCAATTGGTTCTTGTAATGCACCAGTCATCGCAATACCAAATACATGTGTTTGCATGGTAGCCTGTTCTCAAAGGGCCCAACATGCCCAACAAATAGAAACACCCCTTAAAAAATACAACAGAGTCAATATGGGTCTTATAACCACTAGGGCTGGTGCAGACAGAAAGAAGGATTGCATTGCATTAGAACTAAATTTGAGCCATGTCCAGGACAGTTTCAGTTTCTTCAGATCAAATCTTCAGATAAAATAGGTGGCCCACCATAAAATATTCTGAGAATATGCAGGAGATACTCTCTTTAGATAGAAGAAAAGGTTTTAGGATCACTTACGTTCACAAAATGGGATAATTCCCTGGCTTTATTACCAAGTAACTTTGATGTAGAATTAGAACAAATTTGCATTTTAATGCATAATTCTCTATATTTCTCCTTTGGGGTAATCCTCTACTTGAATGCAAATTTCTTTGTAACGTGTAATGCAAGATTGTAATAGTTTCCCCCTAAAGATGGGCAGAATTGTTACGGAAAAGTTCATGACCTCTTTTGATCAGAGGTGTTTGGAAACTTCTGTCTGAAGGGACCTGCTATTTTAAAGTACCCAGCCTATCACTGTAAAATGCCCTCGACTCTCTTCTGTTCAATCACTCCTGAAATTGTTGTCCTTGAAAGTAGTAGCTGTAGGTTTCTTATGCGACCTTGGAAAAGTCACTTAGTCTCTCTATGGTCTGGTTTCTCATCTATACGAATATGTCTACCCTTCGATTTGGGGGGGTGTTTCCCAGATCTAAGAAACATATTTGAACTAGCTCTCATGCAGTGGGAGAGGCTAGCTACCGTAAGTCCATACCCAAGGTCTCATAGCCAGGTACTTGGGGCAGCAAACCTCCTTCTGCTTGTGCAGCCTTGGCTACTTTCCCTTTTTAGCGTGATGGCTTGATGAGAGCTGAGAGTCACACCCACAGCTCAAATGGGGATGACAAAACCTCCCTTCCTCACGAGACTATTGAGAGGTTCAATAGCTAGAAGACTGAAATGTTCAGATACTAGGATAATGGGGGACCAGGCAAGTACCCCACATAAAGGAAGTTGATGGGAGCTCGGATTTGGAGCCATTATGGTCCAGGGGATCTGTAGTGAAATCCTATCCTCCTTGACCTCAATTGGGGAAAATCCCATTTACTTCAATGGGGCAAGGATTTCCCCCATTTGCTCTATTTTTGGATTGATCATTGACCTGCTGTGTGACCTTGAGATAGTCACTTCACTTCTTTGCTTTTCTGTATGTAAAATGAGGTTATCGATACCTTCCTAAATACCTTTGAGATCCACAGCTGAAAAGTGCTGCATGATAGCTATGGTTTATTATTTACATGCAGTATATTAATGTGGCTTTACGAAGATTTAGCCTCTGTTCTATCAGGATTGCAATTCTTGCTGGATTCAGTCATGAGTTACAAGCCACCGGAACATTATTTTAGCTGTGCCCAAGTTTTCCATTTAAAAGAACATCTTATGTTAATGTTCCATATGTAAAGTGGCAGAAGCAACAGTGTCAGACCTAGGTGTACAGGATCCCAGATATCTCAGCTCCCACTGACTCCAGTGAAAGTTGAGCGTACTCAGTACCTTGCAGAAGACATTCAGCACCATGTAAGCTTAGGCCTCTATTCCGTACTGTTGGGTCTTCCTGAAGATAGCATTTTAGATCTGGAAATTTGTCTTTCTCTTAGTGGACTGTGGGATAAACTTCCATGCCTGGCACCATTCAAATCTAGAGTAAACAGTGCACCGGAAACTACGCGGGACAGAACAACTTTGTATTGATTATGTTTGCATTTAGAGAGTTGAAGATCAGACTCTTGAGGAACACCAAGAATTCAGCAAGACTCACAGAAGGATTGGGTATTTTTGTGGACAGCAATATCCAGAGGTAAAATAATAAACCGCACAAAAATTGTTTTGGAGGAATATGAAACCACGGGCAACAGAGTTTAAGCCAATTTGGAACTATTAGGGCTGAGGAGGAGACTTAACCAGAAGGCAAATTATCTGCCTATGATGGGATTTCTTGGACCTTCCTCTGAAGCATCCAGTGCTCTTTTGGGGATAGAATCTTGAACTAGATGGACCATGAGTCCAATCCAGTCTGGCAGTTTCTGTGTTCCTAAAATTTCCGTTATTAGGAGGTTCAAAAGAAGAAAACACCTATGAGCATGAGATAGAAAGAAGGGGGAAATAATTTTTCTTCTTTCTACCCTGCATACTGAAATGTGAAAATCTATGTATCCAGGACAAAGAATAAATACTCTCTTCTTCCAAAGAAAAGAGAAAAAAATGAGAAACATCACTACGTAAGAATTACAGAGCTGTACAATAATTGCCTGGCATTTCTATACACTCTAAAAGGCAGTCTGAAGCTTTGAAGTGAGCATATTGTCCAATTTATCATTTTCCATGCAGCGTTTTTACTTTTAGCAAGGGACATGCATCATAATGCTCAGTCAGTTTTAGAAATGGATTCTCAACATGGACAGATGGTGTTTAAGATGCCTGATGAGAGGAGAATGACTTTGCTTGGAATATGGCAATGTCAGAAGAGAAGTCAGCTTCCTGGGTTGTTGTCTCATTCTCTGTGACTGGCCAGTATTTGAAATGCTAAGTAGTCACCTGCTATGCAGATGGGCCCATCATTAGAATCTAAATGAACAGAATTTTTGCTGGTGTAAAGTAATCGTCTGCCACCCACACATGCACTGGTAACCTATAGAGCCTGGTCAAACTCCTAGAAATTTAAGTTCTAGCTTTACTGACTTATCTTTGGATGCTCCAAAGATGCTCATGGTGCTTTTGTAAAGTATTTCCCTTCAAAGTGAAATCTGGAAGAACACCTAAGAAAAGGCTCCATATATATTACAAAACAAATCAAATGAATAGAGTATTGTCCCCACCATGCCCACCCCAACTAACCTGCTGTGCTTTGAAATTTGTCAGATATTTGCAACATTGTAAATTCTCCACATCTTAACAACTAGTTTTACATGTTACAGTTTTGAATTACTGTCTATGGACTAATTAGTTAGCTGTGAATCCACAGTTTGTTTATTTTATTTTTTTAAATACAGTATGTTGTCATGGTCCTAACTAAGATGGGACCTCAGTGTGCTAGGAGACAAGACCGTCCATCCTTTCAAATAACCCCTCCCCCACCAAATTATTTAATAATAACTCCATCTAGCTTTTAAATTGCAATTTTCATCTGTAGGCCTGAGTGCTTTGCAAAGGAGGAGAACCCTTATCACTATTTGACAGAAGGGGAAACAGAGGCAGAGAAGGGCAGTGACTTGCCCCAGGTCACCCAGTAGGCCAGTGGCCAACCTGGGAATAGAACCAAGTTGTCCTGAGCCCCAGCCCTGTGTTCTAGCCACTAAGATGTACTGCCTCCAGAGTCAGACACTAGAATATATTATAGTCGTCTTCTTTAAAATAAGGTGGTTTCACTGACAGGCCACATCTTCTGTTATTCGACTGAAAGCACTGCATTACTTTAAAATGCTGGCTATCAGTGATCTGCAATGACATTACTCCTATCACATTTGCCTGCATAGGACAGTTGGTGCTTCACAGTCTTTAATTGTTTATGCGCTCCCTGATACTGCTTTCATTATAGCGGCAGAACGCAGACAGTAAAATTGCAGGGGAATTATTTTCGGCCTCCTACAAATCTTCCCTTGATGTCGACTGTTAAATTAACTTACATTATACAGTAGTTTGCTTCCTGGAGCACTGTACAAGATGTGTGGTGCAGCACTATCAAAGTCACCAAGAGGAGGAAGTCCAAGCAGCAAAGGATTGAAAATGGGAAGCAAACACTAGTTTGTCCAGGGAGATAAACCAAACCAAAGTTTCCCCCACACAACCTCTTTCCTCTTTCATTTTGCAGTAGCTTCCCAGACACCCTGCTGCAGGGCATTACATGCTAGGGGGAAGCCTCTAATTATCACTATGGTCAAATGATGCCCATTCCCTTCTTGGGTGGACTTTTCTCCCTAGTTTGATCATCTGCCCCTTTAAGAGGATCTCTTCAAAGCAAAGTGCTCCCCTTTTCTCTATCTGTGACTTCCCCGTGTCCTCTACAAGGGCTCAACCCTGTGATCTTAAAGCTTAAGCCTTTACCAGTCATGGACCCAGGTCTCTTAGCATGGAGGCAGTAGCAGACTCTAAACCTCCTCATGTGCCCCAGCCAGGGGGATGTGACAAAGACACTGTTTGTTGCCTCGTGTGAAATCTTCACCTAAATTCTGGTGATCGCTGGCTGCCATATCAGCCCCTTTAGTGTTATGACAGATTCTGCCTAGCAAATAGCTGTCCCAGGAGGAGGGACTCCTGAGCTCTGTGGCTGTAGCTGCAGCTCATGGCTTAAAAATTTGACAGCCCATGAAGATTTTGCACAAGGCAACAAAATAAAAACCAAAAAGCCCTTGTGCTCTCTTGCTCCGGGCACTATTGTTTGCTGCACCGGTCTCATGAAGCAATTTAAAGCAGCCTGAAGGGGTTGACACAGCAGCCATGCATCACCAAGAGGTAGGGAAGATGCTGCATGGTTAAACCATCGCCCTCCAATCACTCCCGGAGTGGTACAGGGCAGTATGATGGCGCTTCTGCTCCTTTATCTGTCTCACTACAGCATGGAATGTAGACTATGTACACCCCTGCCAAAATCCCAGTGAAGTCAGTGGGAGGTGCTAACACTAACGGTCAGGTTGAATTTTGTATATGAATGCCAGTAAGTGACAAATGATGTGACTCTGGATGTGTTGAGAATCTAGATCGTGTTGGATACCTTACTTCTGAACATCAAATGATACGTGACTCTCCAGTCCTCTAAGGATGACCATTGTACAGTCTAGAGGCACACCCTGGCATAATCAATGTGTGCCAAGCAATGCTCATAAGGAATGCAGTGGCTCCTAAAGCTTTAGCAACTGCAAATAAACATTTTGTGCCCTAAACTCCTGGAATGGCTTAATGACCGCTGCGGTGGATACCACCACCCCATGACCTAGGCCATAATATGATGCATGTATATAACATCATTCATTAATATGCCTAAACAAAGGCATATAGTCTGCATGCAATGCAGCCTTCACATACACGGATTTGTGTGTATTGCAGTAGCGCTTAAGATCCTAGACATAGACCAAAATCCCAGCGTGCTAGGTGCTGTACAAACACAGAACAAAAAGCTGATATAAGATCTTTGTGTAGAATTAGAATTTCAGTGCAATGGCATTGTGCTGCCCAAGAGCCGTTTGGGGAATACACATCCTTGGGTACTGTGCATGCTTTGCCACTGAATAAAGTTTCAAAGGCTGAAATTAATAGGGGAGAGTCTCATACTTTACATGGCAAAACATAATAGGAGGAAATATTACGCTGTGTTCAAACCCCGAGTGGTAAATCTCAGCTGATAGAAATTTCCATAGCTCAACCAAACTAGCTATGATGATTCAAATTGACTGAAGGTTTTGCCTTTTCTTTTTTTAAAGCTCTCTACTTTAGAATTTAGAAGTGTTTGAGCTCTTATAATTAGAACTTTGATTTTTTTTAAAAGCTCATAAATAAAATATTGTATCTACTAAAGTAATTGTAATTAAAAAAATGAAACTTTATTTTTTTCTTTTTGAATTTTCATATACACTTTTAATACACCAATGAAATCCATAGCCACTTTATCAACATTAACAGAAATGGATACTTAAAAAGTGCCATAGACCACAGTGGAAATTATAGTATTGCATACAGCTAATGGCTTGCTATTAATGAGATTAAACATGAATTCCAAACTAATAGGACTGCAAGGTTTATATAGTTTCCTATTCCTGTAATTGAAGTTGCTAATTTTGCAAACTTTGTTAAACATCATTAGTTTTAATCAGAGTTAAAAATACTCAGAAAAATGGGATCATTTCTGGGTATGTTTGTCTTTATTAACATCTTTACCAATTGCTTTTTTTTCCCTTCCGAAATGTACTTGACCATTGGATCTCATCTGGTTGTCATTCTTTGATTTAAGGTATCTTTATACCACTGAATGCCTACAGGTAGCAACAGAAGTTCCATTTATGGAATGAAGGTAGAACCCTGCTCTAAAAGATGAAGGTCTTATATACAAGTGGAAGTAATTAATTATCATTATCTTTAATTGTTCAAGTATTATCGTTGGACTAATGAAAGTAATAGTCAGCTGTGTGTCATAATATGTTGCACTTGTATATTTTTCATTTCAAATCTGAATGGACATATGAAGTACCCAGCACTGAAATCCCACTTGGGGTGAAACGTGGCAGTTTGAATTGCACATTAATGCTGCAAAACGTTTTAGGAGTGAAGGACACCATATCCAGCTAAAACTGCAAGAAGATATTTGATAAAATGTAATTACGTGCAGTGAAATTTATTCACAATCTCTGAATTAACAACCAAAGAGTTATGGGGCCTGATTCTCAGCTGGTGTAAATCAGCCTAGCTCCATTTCTTCAGTGGAGCTAAGCCAATTTATTATTATTTTTGTATTTGTGGTGCCATAGGCAGAAGTCCTAGTCACGGACCTCCGTGGTAGGCACTGTACAAACACATAACAAACACAAAATTCCATCTGGGAACCCTGACACATGGGATCTTTGATAAAGACAAATGATCGGTGCTTCAGTTTTACTCCCAGAATCACAGCATCCCCTACCACTATGCTGGGACGTTGCGGTATTGCCTCAGAAAGATGAGCAACACCTACTGAAATCACCAGTACAATTTCTTATTCAATATCCATTTATTTGATTATTTGTATTGCTACAGTACCTAAGAGCTCCAGCCATGGAGCAGGACCCTAATTGGGCTAGGTGCTGTACAAACACAGAACAAAAAAGAGAGTCCTTGCCGCAAAGAGCTTGCACTTAAAGTATAAGACAAGAGACAGCAGGCAGAGACAGTCACCCAGATGGGGGTACAAAGAAACAAGGAGACAATGCTGGACAGCATGATTGTTGTCAAGTTTTAAATGATCATTGGGCTCCTACTGGGTCCAACTGCACCGAGCTGATAGGATTGCATCCAAAGATGGTTATGGCTGCAGGGTATAGGAATTATATTTGTATGTAGGCTAGGGAAATCTGAAGGATTAATTATTATCTGTTCTAGAAGTAACTTCTTGTTGTTGTAGATGCAAATAGATGGACAGTAATGGTAGAAAATGGATAGTTAGGTGTATTGCTGAAGATTTTTTATACAAGTGGAAGTAATTAATTATCTTTATTATTAACTGTTCAAGTTCTCTCCAGTATTACTGTTGCACTAATGGAAGTAATAGTCAGTCAGTCGTGTCATAATGTCTGGTTTTGTTTCTTTTGTTTATTATCTCATTCTGCAGTCAAATTGAAAACAAATAGCAAAATCTTCAGCTGGTGTAAATTACCATTGTTCTATGGATTTCAATGATTTCTAATCCTCAATGTGCATTTGATCAGACAGGAGACCGCTGTAGAAAAAGGATTTTGTCTCTGAGCTGTTGTGTTGGAGATTCATAGTTTTCAGAGGTTCCCTTGTTCTTTATGTATGAGCTGATATGGAATTAGATATTCACCACCCGCAAATAAAATGTGTGTGAAATTGAATGGGGTTTCCAGGGAGCTTCCTCTTCAAGGTGTTCAGCCTTAGGGCTGTAGTAGGAAGAGTAGCTTTTTAAAATAGATCACAGTGTAGCTGTTTAATTTTCGATCTGTGATGCTTAGATGTTTCCTGCAGTCTTCTTAATTAATAAAATAAGTTAAGTTTAACAATCAATACATTTTAAAAAGTTTAAATCTTAATGAGGTCATAGAGACGGAAACCAATATAGAAAATACCTGCAGTAAAGGTCATCTGGTCAGCATGGAGGATTTTGTGCACTCTCAGAATCTCATATAGTAATTTCCATGTAATAAGAAATACTTTTCTTCTGTTATGATTAAAGCACAGACTGGGAGATAGGAGGTCTAGGACTTATTCCTGGATTTTTCTTGAAACCTTCTTGTGTGATCTTTGGCTGGCTCACCAAATTATGTTATTTAGAGTGTGCATGTATGTGCACGTGTATGTTGTTTCTTTAGATGCCTAGATGAGTATCCAAATTTTTCCAGGGTGTTCAGCAAGAGAATTCTGAGTTTTCCCACCCCGTAGAAAATTTTCAAGATATTGAAAAGTTTGCCCATATCGAGTGGGGACAAAAATTTGAAATCTCAAACTGAAAATTTAAAAAAAAAAAAAATCACATAAGGTCAATCAAAATGTCAAGCTTGGATAATTTCAAAATGTTTTATTTTGAGTTCCAAAATCTTGAATTTTTTTTTACTATAATTAGCTTACATTTTAAAACACAAAGTGGTTTTGAACTGGACATTTTTCATTTAGAAAATGTCTAAATGCAACTTCTTGATAATTTCAAAATTTTTTTTACACAACAGTTTTTCAAGTCGAGAAATTTGTCAAAACCGACCTTTTCCCCCCAAAAGTTTCAGTTTTTACTAATCTGCATTTCTCTCTTCCTCTCTCTTGCGCATGCACACATGCAAAATCTTTCATAAAAAAACCTCCTGACCAGCCTAGTGCTGAATTTCTTTGAAAATCTGTCAATATGGAGGTGCTGGAGAGTACTTTAAAATATCTGAACCCATGTGTGTTGACCACTAAAAAAATCTCGCCTACAGCTCTTTTCAAAATCTCATCTTTAGGTCCTGAATAACTGAGCCAAAAACGTGTGTGTGTGTGTGTGTCTTTCTCTCTCTCTCTCTGTTCCAGAGAGGAGATTTGACCCAGGGTCTCCCACATGCCTGTTGAGTGCCCTAATCATGGGGGGTAAGAGTTAAAAAAAAAGAGGGCTGGGGTGAGGAGCGGTGGGTAACAGCAGCAGCACGCCTACCTCTTCTTCTTCTAGCTAGTTTGTGAATAGCCAAAATTATTCGTGTCAAATTTACAAATAGTTTCAGGCCAACCAAAACTACATTTTTCATTGAATAAACTATCTGAAAAATGTTGCCAAGCTCTAGTGCTAACACCTCTAGATCCTACAGGTTTCAGCTACTGTTATTTATTGGTTTTACAGTAGCACTGAGAGACTCCAGTTACTAACAGGCACAACGTTCTGGGGCCTGTACATACATACATAAGTACATTTGTTGCCCCAAAGAGCTTGTTATACGAATAGAGAAAACAGGCACAGGAATGATCTGTGTCTCCATTTTACAAATGGGGAACTCCGGCACAGAGAGATGAAGTGGCTTACCGAAGGTCATGGAGGATATCTGTGATGGACCTAGGAATTGAATGACTTTACATTCACTGCCTTAACCACAAGACCAGCTTTACTCTCAACTGGATGTGTATTACTTCTGGCAACCTAGTCATTACCTTTTCTGAGTCCGGTGACACTCTGATCAACTCTAGGATTCCACAGTCTAGTTAGTAAGGCTGTACTCTGGGCTATGGAGACCTGCTAGGTTTCCCATCAAACACATCCCTCTATGCACACTTTTTGATGTATCCCTCTGAGGAGCAAATGCCCGGGGCTGCCTTTGCAACTTAATTTTTACTTTAAAAGCAAGAGAGAGGGAAAGATGGGGCTGTGTGTGCTATAAGTATGTCACTCTGGGGATAAAATTAGCCAGGCATGCTCCCATCTTTGAGGTGACAGTCCCTAACTGCTGTCTATCCCTTCTTCACTCCCTTCCCTGCCCATAAAACAAATCTCTCAAGGGGATCTGACTGTGAGGTTATACAGCAAGGGAGCGGAGGCAATTGTAGCAGATGTATGAATAAACAGAAACACATTTTGAAGGTTGGAAGTTGCTCTACGAAGTGTAACCTTTCCTCCCTTACATAGGCGTGCATGAGCGTGTGCGCACACGCAGTGTGTGGCCCTAAGGCTTGTGCTGTCACATGCCATTATGGCTGCTACAAATGCCACTGGGCTGTCACTCTCCCCAAAACACCTCAGCCCTTCTGAGGGACAGAACTGTCGCTATCCCATGTGGAGCCTGCTATCGGCTGCCATACGCACAGTGCATGCTCTTGGGTGGAAGGCTGTTCAGAGTAGCAGACAGCATAGGCCAGAGGCATTCTGGGTTCCACACCTGAGTCTGCGGCAGATGTGCAAAAGGTCAACACGTTTCTCTATACCTCAGTTGACTCAGGCCAAATGGTTCAATTCTTCATCTTGGTGAGCTTTTCCTCATGTGAACAACCAATGGGGCGACAGCCGTGCTCCTGAATTACAGAGAGACCGTGAACTCTTCAGAATTAAGGTTGTATCATCATACCTGCATCTGTTAAAAGGGTCGATTGTGAGGCAGTGAGTAAAACAAAGCTGGCACTAGTTTGTTGGAGGCCTTTGTTATATGTGCAGTTCCCAGGACACTAAATTGGATCACAGCTGTGCCGAATCTGTCACATTTCATCTATTTGTGTTTTCAGAGTTGATGATTAAAGAGTCTTAGATGGCTGAGCTGAGGAAGCTGAACTAGTACGTGAAGGGCAGAGGAAGAGAGCTGGATAAATTAGGGGCAATCAGGTCAGGGAGCACAGGCCATAGCAACAAGATGATGATACCGACGCTGGCAGGGAGATAATCAGTTGTGCTGTGAAAGAAATGATGAAAGAATCAGAGTGGCACCATCAACTAAGTTTTGCCTTGGAGAGAAGAAGGGATGCCTTAGGCAGCATCAGAGAGGCCCAGAAGGGACTCCTTCCACTCTCTGGTGTTGTTTGGACTCAAATCCACTTAGATCAGCTCACAGCTATTCTACTGAAGCAAAACACTCTAGGATGAGTGTCCCTAGATGGGGCAGGTAGCCATTTAATGTACACGGGGTAAAGAGAACCAACCCTTACTCAGTGCAGTGGAGGGAGAGTAAGGATGTACCCCCTCCCCTTAGTGTGTAATAAGGGATGGCCAGTATGGCATCCGATGTGCCCAGTGGAGTTATTACTAAATTGTTCCCTATCCCAGGGACAACTCCCTGGAAAGGAGACTGAGAGCTGGTTGGCAGACTGTGTGGAAATATGCCACACTTCTTAGCAAATTGCTCACTTCCCACAATCCCTGGTGACTAGGCTGCTTTAGGATTCTTTCATTAACAATAAGTGATGTGGCAGGCAGGTGAGTTAAAGGAAAGAACTCTCTGCTGAATACCTGCAGAGACCAGTTTTTGACTGGTAGCAGCCTGGCCCAGCCCCTGGTTTCACACCAAACTAGGTCCCTCCTGCAGATGACTCTATTTCTCACTTTCACTCCTCATGCTAAAGGGAGGCTTCTTAACATGCCTGATGGGGAAAGAGAGCAGCACTGTCCCTTAGAACAGGCAGTGTCTGTCAACCACAGTTCGGTTCCTAGTGATGAGTTCTGCAACCCTTATTCACATCAAGCAACACTTACACAAGTAGTCCCTAAACTCAGCTTCTGGATCTACCCATGTGTGGGTATGTCTTCACTGCAAAGAAGGAAAAAAGGTGTGTTCTTAACTTGGTTTAGTTAATGTATGTTAACTAATTTGGGTTAAAATAGGAGTAAAGACACACCTACTAGGCTTTTAACTCAGGTTAATCTATACCTCGAACAGATCTTGGAGTTGAATTTGTGCTGCTAATCCAAGTTCAAAACCAAATTGCCATGTTTTCAGTGCTATTTTAACCTGAGTTGGGTAGCTAATCCTAGTTAAGAATGCACTCTCTTCTCCTCCCTCCGGTGAAGCCATACCCTGAGTGAGTGATACTTAACTTGAGTAGGTGTTGCAGAATTGTGCCATTCGAAACTTGTCAATGCAGCTCTTTTAAACCTCAAGTTAAATGAATGCCAATTAAGTCAAGGTATTTTAACACCTTGGTAAAGCTAGTTAGACACTGCCCCATGTGAGTTACAGACTACAAACATTGTTTGCATAACCCATTCTGATCCCCACTTTGACCAAGGGAAAAAAGCTAGGTCCTTAACTCATGTTGACTAACATGAAATGAAATAAAAGTGAGGTCAAGGCAATACACACTTCTAACACAAGTTAGTAGGTTGAGGGAAAGACTATGGGGAGGCCTACAATTTACCCTGACCTGATAATCATATTAAATCTACCACCTGTGTTGTCTTCATTAGGATTTTATCTTGTGTTTGCTAACACAAGTTAAGAACTCACCTTTTTTCCTAGTGAAGACAAAGGTATGTGAATTCCTGGAGCCTGGCCCCATGATGATCCAATAAAACCTGGGAGAAGTGTAACAAAGGAAACAAACATGGAACAACATATATAATAGAATGTGGAGTGTGATAACAAGAAGAGATTGTATTGACTTGTCAAATCTGGGCTTGAATTTACATAAAATCAAGGCATTCATTCTTGCACGGAGTCAGATCTGACAGTTCTGTGTCCTTGTGTTCTGTAAACATGGAGATAACGCTAAAAATGGAATTTTAACGCTTGACTAACTCTGCACGTTTACATAATGCTATAATGTAAATTCCCGAGATACTTTGTTAACAATTCACTCAGACAATTTATGTAATGGGACAAACATGTCCAGTAAAGAAACACATTTAGTCTGACATTAGTGAAGAATTCTCATATTGTTAATACAATAGCTTCACGGATGTTTAAGATCAGACTACTAGATCATCTAACCTGACCTCTTGCATAACAGGTCATAGAATTTCAGATATTCCTGTACTGAGTCCAAACATTTGGGTTTGAGTAAAGCATATCTTACTGAAAGGCATCTAATCTTGATCTGAAGACTTCTCCGGATGAAAACTCCAGCACCTCACTTTTTAGTGTGTTCCAGGAGTTAATCCCTCTCATTGTTCAAACTATGTGCCTTATTTCTAATTTGAATTTGTCTGGCTTGAACTTCTAGCCTTTGGTTCTTGTTATGCTTTTCTCTGCTAGATTGAAGAGCCCTTTAATACCTGGTATTTTCTCCCTGTGAAGGTATTTATACACCTACATGATTATTATACTCGGAAGTTATAGGGGGAATTCTGATTGACGTTCTTTAGGTGGTGGCAGGCTCTGTCTCTCAAAGTGGGTCTCTGGTAGGACAACTGTTTTCAGTATTTTTGCTCAGATACTCAGATAAAAGGCATGATGTATGATTCCAAATACTGTAATGAATTGGTTACTTGAAGCGTGTGTTGTGTGTATGTGCAGTTTCTCTTGTCTCTGAAATGAGAACTGCCTAGTTGTGTGTCATGGGTCCTATACTGCTAAGAACTAATGAGATTCTCCTTTAACTCAAGGGGAGGGGCCTGTACTACTGAAGCATAAGCATTTGCTATTGTCACAAAGTTTACAATAGTCATAGGGACCCAATGACTTGTCTGAAGTACATTTGATAGATCACTCTACTGGGAGGCAGGAGACCTGGATTCCGTTGGTGGCTCTGACAGTAACTTGCTATGTGCCTTTGAGCAAGTCATGTGCCTTTTCTGTGCCTCAGTTTCTCCTCTGTACAATAGAAATAATTTCATTTAACCACCTTTGTAAAGCAATTTGGGATCTATTGATGGAAAGAGCTGTTGTGAAATAAAAGTAACATTAATTAACACCAAAATATATTGGTGGGACATGAAGATTTCTGATATAATTTACGAGTGATTATTTTTGACTGAGTGTAACAAAGGACCAAATGCATGTGCGCATAGTACAGACAAACACAGAAATGATCAACAGAGGTAGGGGATGTTACTGCGGTTGATGTTGAGAAGTAGTAACCAGAGGTTATTTTGGTGGATGCCACCTACCATGGAAAAAAACCAATAAAAGTTCACTTTCTTATGGTTGTCTGGGGAAGCTGCCACAGACAGTCGCCTGCAATGTATATCAGAAGGGCTTGACATTTATGTGAGCAATTCAGTGAAGCATACCTGACTGCAGCTTTATATGAAACACAGCAAGAAATGGGGCAACAGGGCATACTGTTCATATCCTAATCCAGGCAATGATGGACATATTAGAACATCCCCAGGCTGTCCAATTGCTTGCCTGTTTTTTCTCTTGGTACAGAGACATTTCACATCATGCAGAGTTAGTTTTCAATATGTGCAGGCAATGGAAAAGTCTCTCTGCTCAAACTATGGGTTCTAAGATGCTGCTGACAAGTAATTGGGGCAGAGAGCCCTGTGCTGGAAAACATTATATTCCATGTAGAATTCTTTAACTGATCATTAAGTTCACTAAAGAATTCTTTTACCTGATTATTAAAAATTATAGGGGAGAGAAGATTATGTCAAATAAAGAAAATTAACACTGGAAAACATTTGAACCCTATGATTAATACTCCTTAGCCTACTAAGAAAAGAAAAGTGAGTATTTTTTTTAGCTCTTTCATATTCCTTAAATGTGGAAGTAAAATATACAAATCACCATGCGAAATAAAGTAGTAGCCGAGTGGATCTTAAAGTGACACTGTCAATTAAAAAAAGGCGCAAAATGTTCATATGAGGATACTGAAAATGACATGCCTAAATCTATATTTAGGCTCTTAAATACAGTTGGATTGACGTCAAAGGGTGCTGCTAATCCTCAGCACATCTGCAAATCACACCACTTTTATTTCAGACACTATCTTTAGGCATTCACATTTGACAATGCCCACCCATAGCAATGTCAATTCTAAACTTTCAAATATTATGAATCAGGCCTCCACAAATCATGAGATTGTCTTAAAAATCATGAGATAAAAAGACTTTTTTGGTCCTCTGATTTGCTATCTGTGTTTCTGAACCAGTATAGTTGATGTTTTCCAGCTCTTTTCTGCAACCATGGTAGCTAGAAACCCTTTTTTCAAATGAAAACCCAGATGATCCCATAATAGCATTACTCTAGAACATAGATGTCGAACTCAGGCCCGCGGGCCAAATATGGCCCACAGTGTAATTATATTTGGCCCGCGAGAAAATACCAAATGTCTACTAGAGCTGGCCTGCTGGTAGGCAGCGCATGCACCGATTTCACATGTGTTTATAGTATTAAGCTTTGCTTGTTCCAGATTCAATGTTTAAGCAAAACTTAAGTTTGTTTCCATATGAAAAGGTTCATCGTTACATTTGATGAGAAGGAAAAACTTCCTCAATTGTAGACATTTTTTCAATAAATATCAAGGTTGGCCCGTGACTTTGTCCAAGTTTTTAATTTTGGCCCACTGTGTATTTGAGTTTGACATCCCTGCTCTAGAAGCTGGGACTTTAAGAAAAATACCAAAGATTGTGAGACATGATAAAACTGTGAGGCTTGGCAACACAGCATAGTTAAAAGAAAACTTTTTAGTAAGATTTTGGATGATTAAATCACAAAGAATTTTAACAGCCCCGTTTTCTTTCCACCATTTATTGATTGTTCTTTATATTGAATCAGTGAAACTAGATGGGTCAGTTTCACTTTCTCGTTGAATTCAGTTTCATTTTCCAGTTCTCATTTATAAGCATAAGGTGGATTAATATAATAAAAGTTGCTTCCTTCCTCATGGAATATTTTATGGTTAAAGCACAGGGTTTGGAATTAAGCAATCTGGATTCTATTCCTATACCTGTTAGAACAGTTTAAAAATAATCAATAATTAAACTACTTTGGTTCATATTAGGTTTTGCAGAAGAGCTTATAGGTCCAGATTCGGCAAAAGTGCATTGCTGAATAAAGAGCATATGCTTAAATTGTTTGCTCAGTTAGGGTTTTCAATCCTGAATTAAGTGATAGTCAATCGTTAATTTAAACTGTGGCATCAGCCTGGATGATGTAGGTTGTTTAGAAGATGAATGTTATTGACATTCAGTTTTGTGGAAGTATTTGGGAAATACACATGCTTCTGCCATAGGTGGGGTGTGTGTGTGTGTCTTGTGAAACTGAAAAGATTGATAAAACTTGCAGAGAGAGACAGTCCTTCCTTTTCTTTTACAGATGATCTTGTTGAAGTGTTGGGAAAATGGAAGCAAGCCCATGGAAATGGCAAGTCCGATCAAGGGGGAAGTCACTGAAGTATGGCTATTCTCTCTCTCACTTAGCCAAAGCCCTGCTGTCCAAATCTCGGCATTATTCGACTCCCATCGGTGTCCCCCAGCATGTGCTAGACGCCCTCTGAAGCCTGTTGGGGGACTGCTGTCACGGGCCCACACAATCACGCCCAGGACCGAGGTGCTGCTGAGGGCTCCCGGTGCTGTCGCAGAACTGGTGGCACCCAGACTCTGCAGCCACAAGGGGCAGAGAAGGGTGTGGTCCTGGTATGGAAGAGCAGAGCCCTCTCGCTAGGACTACAAAGAATAGAAGGGGGCCGAGCCCCTGGCTTCAGCGGAGAGGCCAGCCCCCTCCTGAATGGCTCCTGCTCTCTTGATTATCCAAACTCCCAAGTACCTGAATAAAATCTGTGTTCCCCCTCCCCATGCCAATTGGGAGTGTATATAGTGTGTGTAAGTGTGCGTGTCTGTGTGTCCACGCACTTCCTAAGCAATTGCTCTGGTCAGATGTCGAGAATGGCTTGTTCCAGGACAACACTTAAAAGGTCATGACTTTGGGCTTTCATTTCTTGTATCCTGTATTAAAGTACTTTGTACTGCGCATTTGTGCCTTGAATTGTCAAGAAACTGAAAAGACATAATTTTGTGGTAACTCCCATGACCTATGTTCTTCATGTTTGGAACCTTTTCTGTTCCCTAAAATTAAGTCTCCTCTCACCTCAGCCTTAATGCCAGGAGATTATAACCTCTTGGTGGCCCCCCTTGTTTTCATTCTGAACCTGAGGGAGGGTAGTAGGAAAGACTGCATGGATGCAGCATATTGTACCCTACCGTGCTCTTTCTCTTTGTTTTGAAATGGAAGAACTACAGCAAGAAACAAGATGTGTCCTGCAAAATAATGTATAAGAGAAAAAAAATACTATAAATAGTCCATTCAGCCCCTATGTCATATTATGCAGGAGTGAGCAAGCTCCTTGCCTTTACCTTGACTTGTGCTTTACCTACACAGCCCAGCGTTCCCGCAGCATACACATCAATTTGTTGCAGCTGGGCTGTCAAGAAGCCAGTGGTCAGTGCAAACACACAGCACCCCTACACACAGCCCTCCTGTGCCTGCGATGGAATAACCTGAGGGCTTGCTTGGCAGTTCAATCCTGCAGGAATGTGGAATTCTTTTGGGGCTTAGCCCCACCAGTAATGTCACAGCTGTGCTGTCTGGGCATACTGCAATGGGCTGTACTGCCTGCTACGGTGATCCAGAGGCTGCAATACCTCTAGCTACCAGCTGGGGTTAGACCTACAGCACGTAGACTTGCAAGGAGTAGGAGGAGGCGCAGAGCAGGGAACACTGGCTTTGGTGGTGCTAGTCCTACAGATGCAAAATATAGAGCTGTCTGCGCAGAGGATAGCACTGCCTATGGCCTCTACCCTCCGTAGTGCCTGCAGCAAGCAGCAGAGGAGGCAACCTCAGTTTGTTGGTGCTGTGTGCTGTCAGGGAGCTAGGACAGAACGATGGAGGGGCGAGGGCCAGGGCAGATGCACTATGCCCCTGCACCGATGTCCCTCCAACTGTGATAGATCCTGGGTTCTTCCATAGAGAGATTTCCCACCCCTCCCAGGCCCCGCTGTGGGTTTTTGCACAAGAAGGAGTCTTGGCTTTACCTTCTTTTTCACTCTCTGCTTTCTCTCGTAAGAGTTTCTTTATTTGTTGTTCAGTTGGCTCAAAGAAATGGGAAAGACACGGGTGACATGTAGGCCAGACCCCATTATAGTCCAAACAATTGAGAGGCTCAGCTACTGCCACGACCTCAAGTTATTCCCTGCTGTTTTGCTAGAGGAATACATGCTTTTCATTTCACTGTATCGCTGGCTAGGTCAGAGTTAGCATGTTGAGTGAAATCAAGGCAAGGAGTAAACATAACAACAGCATGATTGAACCCCCCGAAGCCTTTCAGTGGAAAGGTGATGTTGATAGAAGCATATCTAGAAGTCAAATTAATCACTGCAGTTTAATTATCTCTAATTGAAGTGACCTATAATTCTATTCTACTTGAGCGGAGCATCCATAATAGATTCCCCCCTCTCTTTTTTTTTCTCATAAATGACACTAGCCCTAGACCTACAGCTATGGAAACGGGGAAAATAAACCGTTTGCCCCACTTCAGTTTTTGCATAGACTGAAACAGTGTAACAAACATGGGGCTTTTTATTTTTAGGCATCTTGTGGGGCCAGGTTCTGCTCCCCTTACTCATGGGGAGTAGCAACTTGCTCTGTGATTAATGCCATCGAAGTCCATGGCGCTGTTTGTGCAATAGGGTGGAGCTCTGTGTGGCTAAGGATACTGGACTCTGGCCCACGGAGGAGGAATGACCTACTGATGGGATTATTCAGACAACCAGCTACTGCTCAACACCCAGGAGGCTGGCAGAATGTGATGCTGGATGGACATCTCTTATGAGCTGGCTACTCTCTGGCACCAGGGAGTAAGCAGCCCTTGTGGTTTCCTGCACGCACACCTGTATTTTGGGTAGCAGCACAGGGTGGGAGAGAACCTTGCCTCGGCCCCTCCAACAGCACCGCTGAGTTGGCTTGGAGGAGGAAGCAGGGTGTGCCTGGAAAGGGCTGGCATATTTTAATCCCAACTTGCTCCACGGAGGAAGTATCTATCTCTGGTACTTACATGGCCCCCATTCCTATCGTGGCTGAGTCCCTTGCAGTCGTTAATGTATTTATCCTCACAACACCCCTGTGAGGTGCCAGGGCTGTTATCCCCATTGGACAGATGGGGAACTGGAGGCTAATTGACCTGCCAAGGTCATACAAGAAGTCAGAGGCAGAACAGGAGTCTGAACCAGCTGTCCAAGGCTTAGCCTAATGCCCTAACCACTGGGCAAACTAGGAGGCTCCCAATAAAACCAGTCGTGACTACTCGTAGTCATTATAATTTCATTAGAAATTGAATGACTTCACAGTAGTTCATAGGGCCCCAAATCCAGTCAGGGCCTCATTATGTTAGGCGGTGCATATACACTTAATAAGCGACAGTCCGTGCTCTTAAGAACTGACAGTCTACAGAGATAAGAGAAAAAGGAAGCGTCAACACCCCCATTTTACAGATAAGGAACTGAGGCTGAGAGATGATGGGTAAAATTTTCAAATGCCTAAATAATTCCATTGACTTTCATTGAGAAATAGGCTCCCTGAGTGCCTAAGCCCCAGGTCTTTAAAGCCATTTAGGCACCTAACTGTTGGGCGGAGCGGGGGCTATGGGAGTTTGCAACTAAATACTTTTCAGGGTGTGGGTGTTCAGTCACTTCTGAAAATGCAGTTTAGCCTCCTAACTCACCTAACGCTTTTGAAAATTTTATTCTGTGCAGCTTGTTCAAGATCACACTGGAAGTCAGTGGTAAAGTTGGGAATAGAATGCCTCTCCCAGATCATTGCCTCAGCTACAATGCAACCATGCTGTCCATTTGACCACTCCTATCTTCTTCTGGTGCACCTATTGTCATAGCATCTAATCTTCCAGCTCCTTATTTTGCTGTAAATAAAGCATTTCCAGTGAGGCTGTGAATCTTGAAGGGTGTGAGCAATATCGTCCATCTTGTATGGTAAATGTGTGCATTATATCAAGCACTAAAGCAAATCCTGTGATCAACAGCTTCTGTGCGGTGCTTCACATTGTTACTTGAATTTCACCTCCAAAATATATATCAAACTTTGTTAGTTTTACTTACATTGCCACAGTTGATGGATGGCATTCTTGAAAGGACCGACATTGTATCTGACGCAGCGAAAGAAGTGATTACCATTAAACACTTCCCTTGCAATTGCATTGGCACATCGTTAATTGTCATTGTAAACGTTGTACCAGTTCTTGGCAAGAAAGCTTTTTGGTCTTTTGGTAAGCGGAAGCCTTTAGAACGTTGAGTTGATACCATAAAGGATTTTTGATTGTTTTTGGCAGTGTACTTCCTTTTGAAGAATTAAGCAAGTATTGAGGATGATCATCCAGAAATGCTAAGTCTTTTCACAGTCTCTCATCAAAAATCAGTGCTGTTTGCATCTCATTTAAGGAACTAATGTGTCTTAGTTAGAATCCAAAATTGCGGGTTCTTTTCTGAACAGCTATTAAATTTGCGGAATTGCTTTGGAAATAAGGCTTAATGGTATGTATGACTTGAATTGGGATTCCATGCAGAAGTAAATGTAGTAAACATTTAGGCCTGGTCTACACATAGTTTTTATACTCATATAACTATATCGGCTAGTGGTAAGATTTTTGTTTTTACCAAAATGGTTATACTGGTACAACACCTAGAGTGGATGCAGCTATATTAGTATAAGCATGCTTTATACCTGTATAATGTATTCTCCTTTCCCATATGGGAATAAGCTATGCCAATATAATCATATTTATACTGGTGTAATTGAGTCCATGCTATGGGGACTGTATCTCTTTAGTATAGTTAAAGTGGTACAACTTGTGTGTACAAGCCCTTAAGAAGTAGTTACTCTGACTGAGATGAAATCAACCCATTGCTACCTAGAGGGATTTAGGAAATGTGCAACTAGAAGTAAGTGATTCATTTTCTTCCGTGCATCTTGCCATCATTCTTTTCCGCTTGTTAGTGATAAAGTACCAAGTGGCCATTCTGAGCATCTGAACCTCTCATCATGCATTTAATTTGCTGTGAGGATATAATTGTTAAAGGCACACTAGTCACCTCCACTGAGAGCCAGGCAACAATTTGATTGTGATATATTTGTTAGTAGATTTACACTGACAATGTTCCATGTGATCTAACTGATTGCAAAAGCAGCAATGCGCGCTGTGAAGCACAGCAGGTAGACAGGTAATACATTTTGAAAAATAGAAAGGAGGAAATAATTACTTAATGGCTTATAAATTAAGGTGACATGTACAAAACACTAACAAATAAAATAAAAAATAAAATAAGAGTGGTCATTTGCAGCTGTACCACATCAAGCTGTGTGCTTGTCAAAGCTCATAAACTAATCAGGCTTTGGCTAGATGAGCACTGGGATGGGAAGTTTCTAGGGGAAACGAGTTGTTCTAGAATGTAATGTTTGATGTCTCAGTAGTTGGTGCTTGTTCATCTGAACTGGTACTGAGTCAATGCCGCCAGCATGGTGTGAAACAGTGTGGTACTGTATTCTAGATCAGAATGAAAACCTAGGTCATGATCGCTCATCCGTGTCTCATGGCAATTTTTTCAAGAGTAACTCAAGTGTCTTTGCCACATTCCATCTTGGATGCAACATATATTCAGCCTTCTTAAATCCTTCCTCCCATTAGTTCAATTGGACGTTTCAGTTTCCTGTCCCATAATCTGATTTGGTGTTGCTATGCCCTTTTAAACAGACGCTGTACTGCATGCCAGAGGTGTCTGAACTTCTTTGGAGAGCAAACTGATTCCTATATGTAGCAGGAAGTCTATACAATCTGTACATATGTTTTGAAAATCTCTTTGGGACGAAAGGAGATCCCATTGTGTTAGAACAGTTGCCGTTGCACTAGAGTGCACACTCTTTGGGGTGGGGACTGTCTTTTTTTAATTATTATTTGTGTGTGTGTGTGCTCAGTATCTAGTTAGAATGGGGCCCCAATCCTCACTCAGGGTCTCTGGGTGCTGCTGTAACACAAATAAACCACAATAACAAACAGTGGGATCACTTAGGATCTTTGATCCAGCCCCACTGAAGTCTGCAAGAAACTTGCCATTCACTTCAATGAGGGTTGAATCAGCATCTCAAAAAGTTCTTACTTGTTCTGCCCTTTAGGAAATATCTCTCAGAACAGTAGAAGCATTTTCAGCCTGATGCTAGTTTTCCTTAAGACCACTTCATGCTGCTCTGGCATTGTAAAGAGGCTTTAAACAGGAAATAAGCTATACCCATCTTAAGGCTCTTTTACACTAAGTAAAGTGCTCTTAGAGTAAACTGGGAATCAGCCGTTGTGTGACCACTGTATTTTAATCAAAACACTCTTCTCCTTCATTTGTCGCAGCTATTGTGCTGACAAGAATGAAACCTTTCTATATGCTCCTAGGCTTATTCTAGGGTCACGTTTGCTCTCCTGACGGCAGGTTTTGCTCTTTTCGGCTGTATCTTCGTGCTGTTTCTTTCTTTTCTCTTTTGTAAACTCTCAGGATATTGCAGCGCTTTAGAGGTGCTTCCTGCCTACGTTCTGTGCTCGTTCTTCACGTGGAGATGCTTTGTGATGGTGGTTATCTACTCGTGACCGTCACCGCACTCAATCCTCATCTTCCCCATCTTCCGTTCCACCTTGTCGTGTCACTTCACTGGATGCTTCCTTTACCCTGCTTATGTAACATTTAATATGCCCTTCCAGGTACGTGCCAACCTGGGCTGTGAACACGTCCGATCTCACAAGTCCAGCTGAATGAGTATTGCGGACTGGAGACCTGCCGGTGACTCTGGAGATGCTGTAGGCAGCACTGCTTGTGACTGAGCTGGCATGGCTCTTCCTTCTGAGTCATTCGTGAATCAGTGACCCAGCACAGGGCTAACGTGGTCCCTCTTGCTCGTGGAGTTGGTTTTTGGATGAGACATTAGCCAAGATGCTGACCATTTGTGGCCAGCAGCTGTTGCAAGAGAAGGGTTGTTAACGCAAGCGTCCTAACAAAAATCCATTGGAGATGCTCTGCTTTCCCCACAGGCTCTCTCTGCACTGAGAAAGTGCCTGGTTTTTATTCCACTTCTTCCCTTCTCGTGAGGCTTCGCTTCTAATCTACAGTTCTACCAGTGCCTATACAACAAGCCCCAGAATTCACTTGATCTGAGGCTGGGCCTGGGAACAGGAATGTGTTGCCCCGTTAAAGGAGCCAGCATACCCTGTGACCATGTAAAACTCCTCTTCTTCCATTGCTTGTCTGAAGAATCCTGATCCTGCCTGCTCTTTGCTACTACACCTAATACACGAATTCCCAACAGACAATAAGGGCCATAGACTAGACCAAAATCTAATCCCAAAAGTCATATTCTATGGAGAGAGTTTTCAAATCTAGCATCTCATCTGAATTGATTGCAGTAAATGGAAAGAACACAAATTCTAAAACCGCACAGGATTCTCATAATGCAGCTACACAGAGGGAGTTCCATGTTAGTTTATAGGGGAGAAAACTAAACCCCTGTACTCAGGCCTCCGCTGGGCTATCTGGTTTTATGTAGATGGGACGCTAAGGAGCACTGGATTGCCTGTTACTCTGGAGTTGACTAAGAGTTACAATGACATTGATGGCCGTCACATATCCTGCTATAGAATGTTAGCAACATAAATTACAGCCATTTAATTGTAAGGAATATCAAAATTTCAGCTAAAGCTTAGCTGCGTCTCTCCTTTCATTCCTCTTTAATATGTAGGACAGGAAGCAAAGCTAACATCTGAGACATTCTTGAGGCAGGGAAAGAGTAAACTAATGAGAAATCCACCCAAATGTATAGAGTTTTACTGTACCGAGCCCCATTGGAACTTGAACAGCTTGGCAGTTGTAATACTGCAGAATGTTTTATTATGGTGCATTTCCCACAAGGTGAATTAAAATAAGGATTAAAAAGACCCAATAAATCAGATTCTATAGCTGCCTAAACCACCTGCAAACTGTTAGTACTTGTTTTCAAAATCCACCATCATTCTGCTGTCATATTGATCTCAGTTTCATTAGCTGAACTGGCATTGTCTGTGCTGGCATAATCTACTGGTTTCATCAATTACTGGGAGTTTAATTGTAAGCATTGTCTTAATTTTGTCAACAGCATTGTAGAGTGCCAGTGATACCCTTTATGTTCTATTTTTAAGTGTCTCGGCTGGATGTTTTTTCAGCAAATTTTACCTCAATGGGAAATAACAGAGAGATGATATGAGCACTTTCTGTAGGCAAAGGGATGCTGTGCATGAAGCCTAAAAGGATAGATCACAAAGGGATTCCAGTTCTGGCAAAATGCTCCCTACACAAACGGTCACTCAGCAAGAAGCAAGGATAACAGAAGTGATGTGTGTGTGACCTTGTGCAGTATCACTGAGGTTGCAAGCACTGTTGAATAAAAGTCAGTAACAGGAGTTGCACTTGGGGGGAGCGGGGGAACCCTGTATGCTACCATCTTATTGCCAAGACCGAGTCGTGGCTTTTTTACAGATGCAAGCTTTGAAAACCATAAAAAGTAAGAATGGCTATATTGGGTCAGACCAGTGGTCCATCTAGCCCGATATCCTGTCTTTCAGCAGTGGCCAATGCCAGATGCTGCAGAAGGAATGAATAGAAGAGTAATCCATACCCTGTTGTCCAGTCCCATTGTCTGGCAGTCAGAGACTTAAGGAACCCAGCGCATGTGGTGGCATCCCTGACTATCTTGGCTAATGGCCATTGATGCAGATGCAGAAGAGGTCAGATTAACTGGAGACATTTTAAATCCTGGATTAAGAGCCTGATTCTTCATTGCTTTGCAACTAGTACAGTCATTGGCACTAGTGCAAAGTAGCTGTAAATTTGCTGCCATTTGGATCTGTCCCTTTTTTTTTATTATTTTTTTACAACCATCTTCTCCTCACTGAGCAAATGAGCACAGAAACTTGGTGCACAGAAAGTGCAAGGCAGGGGACAATCGCTGTAGCCCCCAATAATCAACATTGCAGTGTGTGATCTATATACATATTCAACATCATTATACTTGACCCTTAATTAATATTTCACCTATGTTAGTGACTATGCAAGTCAACATTTGAAATACAGGGAAAAAGATTATAGGACAAATTATCTAAATCTATTGCATGTTCCAATGTCTGTAGAAATAATTGTGAAGCAGAATTTCCCGATAAGATTTATAGACAAGAGGTCTGGTGATCCAATTCCCACTGAAGTTTTGTTTGTTATTTCAGAAGGAGGAGGATCAAGCTGTTGTCACTTTTTTGGGGGGGCCACTTTTAACATCCTCGGGGAAAACTTCTTTAATGCATAGATTTAAGGATCTTTCTAAAGTCTACAACATTTCTCTGTAGGATGTTGGAGTTTAATCTCTTTGTCTCATCTACAAAATGGAACTGTACTGTATGATTTGCCATAATTTCCAAGAAAGAACTCTCACTGATGACCACCCGCAGAGGGCCTGATTGTGAGAGGTGCTGCAGCCAACTGGGGACATGCACAGGTCTGTTCAAGGAGAGGCTTGGGTCTCTGCTCTTTGGGGGATGCCTTTTTCCTCTCCTGCACAAAGAATCTTCTGTATGCATTTCCTCCACTGATCCTCAGGATCCGACAAAAAAATCAAGCAGGACAAAGCCACGGTCATATTGACTGCACCGATCAGACCCAGACAGGTTTGGTTTCCTTGGCTTATCTTCTTCTCCTCTCCTCTCAACTGGCCGTCAGTCTCCCACTGGTGCCCAGTTTTCTCACACAGGTTCTAGGAAATGTCCTTCTTCACCCCAAACTGAACACACTGCGGCTCAAGGCCTGGTACCTAGATGGTTCTCAAAGCTCTCGTAGAGGTTCAGGAGTTTCTGCTAAACAGTAGAAAAGATTCTATTAGAAAGACTTATCTTCAGAAATGGAAAGGGTTTTACCACTGGTGTGCTTACTGTAGTTTGTCTTCTATTGACACTCCCATCTCTGAGGTGTTAGACTTCTTATTTACTGTGAAGAAAGCAGGACTTCTCTGAGTTCCATGAACGTTCACTTAGCTGCCATCACAGCATTCCATTCTCAGGTACAAGGCTTTTTAGTATTGGCTCACCCTGAAACATCAAGGTTTACAAAAGGTCTGTCAGATCTGTTCTCTAGTGTCAGACACCCACCTCCCACCTGGGACTTAAATTGCGTTCATCGTTCTTTGATGAAGCCAATCTCTGAACTGTTAGAAACCTACTTTCTTCAGAATGTCTCCATGAAAATGGAGTTCCTAGTAGTTATTACCTCTGCGTGAAGGGCTGGAGCTTTAATGGCTGATCCTCCATATCCTGTCTTTATCAAAAATAAGAGTATTGTTTTGACTACATGCATGTTTTTTATCCAAGCTTACCTTGGATTTTCATATCAGTCATTCAGTTCATCTCCCAGTATTCTATCCCAATCCTCACAGCCAAAACAGGAAGCTCTCCTTAATATCTTTGATGTCAGGGGCGCATTGGGTTATTATTTGGACAGGACTCAACCTTTCTGATCCTCCCTGAGATTGTTTCTGTTGCAGACAGAAAACCTCTTGGTAGTCACTGGATGTCTTTAGCTCTAAATGGGTTTCTGGTTACATACTCACTTATTAGGAGGCTGCTAATGTACCTGAACCCCTAAGGTCATTGCTTATTCTGTGAGATTGTACTCCATGCCTGGGGCCCTGCTAATGGATGCATCTGCTATGGAAATATGCGAGGCTGCTATATATGGGTTTTAATTCCCACGTTCTCTAGACACTGTGCCTTAGCTGATGCTTCCCAGGGAGATGGTGGCTTAGGTTCTGCAGTCCTTCAGGCAGCCTTTAACTGAGGTCTGCAGCTCCCACCCTCCTTCAGAGGTACCGCTAGGGAGTCACCTCAAGTAGAGCACCCACAGAGACGCTACTTGAAGTAGGAGGAAAAGCTATTTACCTTGTATAGTAACTGGAGTTCTTCAAGATGTGTCCCCCTTTGGATGTTCCACTTCCCTCCCTCCTTCCCCTCTGCTTTGGAGTCTCAGCTTATTGGGGCTTTGCAGTAGAGAAGGAACTGAGGACGATGCATCTGGGGCAGGAGGAAGCATAAGGTGCGTGCATGAGCCGAACAGGCACTGCTGATGAAAATCTCCGATTGAATGTGCAAGGGGTGCACGCATACCTCAAATGGAGCAACCTTAGGGGGACACATCTCAAAGAACCCCAGTTACTGTCCAAGGTAAGTAACCTCCCCATCCTGGGTCCTGAAGGACCAAAATAACTTTTTCTGTGCTGCAAATGGCTTCCCCTGTGCCGCTCTTTATATGAAGCTCTTAATGCTGAGGCTGTTCAATACCTTCAACAACCAGCAAGTGCCTAATCTACAATAGGATTCTCACCGTGGATTAAAGGTGGGATTTTGCCCTGACTGTATAAAAGATAAACTCTACTCTGTATCAGTGCATGGAACAAGAAATAATAAATCACCAGCTGACTCATTGATTTGTCCTGTGATTCCCCCGTCCCTCCTCTCCAAGATCTCTTTAGCAATATAAATTATATTTATAGGAATAGCATACATAAAAAACTCCTGATCTGTGGAACATAAAAGTCTGATGCCCCTCTGTTTCAATAGAACATCCTTCACAGATTTTGCTAACACATACTGTGCAAGGAATCCATCCATCTTCTTCATCTTAACTTGAAGTGCTAAAACCAGGGCCATTGGGTTCTTAGGAATTCCATTTATCTACAAGGTACTTTGCAGTTCTACAGCATCTTTCAGAAAGGAATTCAGAGCAGTTTACAAACACAAACTAATTAAGCATCACAGCATGTCTGTAAGAGAGTTATCTTTACCCCCATTTTACAGAGGGAGGAGACTGAGGGATATAGAGGTCAAGAATGCACTGAAGGGCACAGAATAAGTCAATGGCAGGACCTCTTTGAGTGAAATTCTGAGCTCCAGGGCGTCATCCTACAAGGTGTTGCACCACAGAAAAATACAGCACACCTTTACCTCCCTTTGAAGGAGTATAATATCCTTTAAGGGCCAGCCAGACATCACCATCTGACTGCCTCTGTATAATCAAGGAGGATCCCTGCTCTATCTGGAGGACTACCCTATTTAAAACAGAAAGAGACAGGTATGTGTATGTGTATGTGTGTGTCGGGGGGTGCTGGTGCATATCAGTGATCCCTGGCCCAGCTCTCTGAAGGCTGGTGTGACTAGACACAGAGATTTTCGTTTGGGGACTTTTAAATGATGAGAATCCAAACTTGGGCTCCAAGGTAAGAGCCTTTAAACTGCCATTCAAGTGATCCTTTTAGAAGGCTTCATTAAAGGGAGAGACGCTGGTGTTAATTAGTGTTTGGCTTTTCTTTGCCTGGGCTGTTAAAGTCAACTCACTCTTACCGCACAGAAAGGGAAACTGAGGCATGCCTCAGTAGCGCCACGGAGGAGTGCAGAGGGGTAGCCAACACCTTTTACAGTCTCTTAAAAGGCAATGGTGGTTGAGGGAGCTGAGTATATCAGTGGAGACACTCAGCCTCTCTCAGGATTGGGCCCCAATTTTCTAGGCTCTGGCCTCAATTTAGCAATGCACTTAAGTATGTGCCATAGTCCCACTGATGCTATGGGTATTAAGTTACCCACTTAGGTAAGACTCCCATTGACTTAAGTGGCTTTTGGATGAGGTCTTTAGTTCAGGCAAGCTTTAGACGTGCTTCAGACTTTCTGGGATCCTTATCCAGCCAGACTGACCCCTTGAACTTTCTGAGATTTCCCCCATTTTCACTCCCAATCCCTGTGTTCTGCAGGTGGCTCTTCAGTAACTAACATCTGATTGTAAATATCTGGCAGGCAGAAGTGTGTTGGTTTGGATTTCCTAGTTACTCAGGCAGTGGAGAGAATTTTTGTTGTGGCTTGGAGTTCATCCAAAAGTATTTCAGAGTGAGAGAAAAAGTTGACCACCCACTGAGAATGCATTTTCTTGTCTCTGCTGCTTCCCTGTTCAGACTCATCTTCTGAGTTTAAAATTAGAGGGGCAAATATACTGTGTATCCTGGGAAGGCATCCAAGATGCCTGTCTTGAAGAGGGAGGCAGTCATCAGTGGCAGAATTCAGCAGAGCCCTTCTGGCCTTAATGATGCCACCGGGAGTGCTGAGAATACGTTCTCAGTGCATGACTTTCTGTTGGGTAGCTCAGTCAGCATTCATTTCTGCCGCCATTGAAGCAGATGGGCATTTCGCAACTGACTTGAAGGGGCAGAGGATCAAACCGGCAGAGAGAACCAATTTATTGTCAGTGCTGGTTACAACAGCTTTCCCTGATGTCTTTGGTCACAATATTCTTCCATGGACAAGGAGGAGGATGGAGTTTGGCCAGATAGACTTGAGTCACTTTTCACCAAGTCATATGTCAGAATAAGTCCCCTAAAGTCGATGGCACGTCAGTGTAAATCTGCTCAGAGGCCAAATGCTTGGCTGGTGTAAATTGTTTCCACTTGAGTTACACCAAATCACATCGACTGACAATCTGGACCCTTCTTCTTGCTTTGTTGAGTTTTTAGGACATGAAAGGAACCCCATCATTAATGTGAAATTTGTGACTAAACACTGAAATGTCATCATAAGCCCAGATCCATGAGATTTCGGTTTTCCTCTGACTTCAGTAGGCTTTTGATCTGTCCTGTAAAGAAGGGGAAGACCAAGTGCTGTGTCTCTGCCCTTAATTAAACTAGATTTCACGGGTGTAACTCCAGTGGGTTCAATAGACATTACATGAATAAAAATGGGTTTGAAAGCAATGGATAACTTCATGGACATTTGCACTCTAAATTGTGTCCTATCTTAAATATTCACTTGAAGTAGATTGTGGAACCCTTATGTTGGTGCGGGCTTGCTCACATGAGAGCTCTCCTGTAAAATTCTGCAGGATGACTATTGTGTGGAGGTGCTCTCCAATGTTACCAGTTCAACAGTCTTAGCCCTTAGTGGTTTTTGGGTTTGATAACATCAGAAGGAGTTTCATCTGAAAAGTTCTAAGATTTGTGTCCTATGGGAAAGTGTCATGGATATGAAAGAAAAGTTTTAGGGAAGAATAAAAAGACCAGAAGAATGAATGCACTGCAGGATCAGCTGCTTCCTTTATAATCTAACAGAAATGAGTAACATCTGAGATTCATTGTACTGTAGCTCATCAGTGGTTTACTAGTGAGTTAGAATTGGTGCTTTAATGCCTGTGGTATTTGCAAGAAATTACCTTAGTCGGTTGATAATTTCTAAATGGAGGAGAACAGGTATTGATTATTCACCAGTTTCTCTGTCAGTCTTTTGGAACAAGCCCCATATCACTGTGCTTTACCCACTGGCATAAAACTTTTACAATACAACATTTGTACATACATAAGCAATATGTTATTGCAAAAATATTGTGTTTAAATATATGTTGTTACTCAAATGAAACACAGTTAAACATAGTTCATAATTTAACAGGTAAGGAAAAAGTTTGCAAGGTGATTGTGCCAGACTCCATCTGTTCAGACGAACTAAAGCAAATAGAGGACATCTTTAAAGGATGAATGCAAGAAGTTTTGTTATTGCTCTTGATGAGTTTAATTGCAGGGAATAGGGACCATTAAATATGTCTACAGGACATATTGATTGCTGAATAAGTGTGCACACCCCTTTAAAGGCAAAGTCAAAGAAGATTCACCTTTAATTATATGAGCCATCAAGACAGACATAATTATGAAAGAAGAAATATTAGGCAAAGTGGATGGTTCTCTATTCTGTTTCATCTGTGCAGTATTCTAAGGTAGTTAGCAAGGGGGATATTCACGACTCTGTGCAGGGGGCAACAGAAAACAAAATTCACCGTGGTGGGTATGTCTACACTGCAAATGGGGGGAGGTGTGAGGGCAGCACATGTAGACATGCCTTGTATAGCTAGATCAAACATAGCTCAAGTAATAATAGCAGTGAAGCCACAGCAGGTGGTGGCAGGGGCTAACTGTTCAAATATGTTCCCAGGGGCTTGGGTGGGCAGTCCGAAGCTGGGTCAATACCCTGCCGCATCTTCTCTACTATTGTTATTCAAATTAGTTTGCATCTGCCTGCACTGCAATCACAACTCCTAGTTTCATGTACACAAACCCCAAGTCCTCAAAACAAGGCTTCTGTGATGCATATAGACCTTGTGCTGCCTCCCCTCCCCCCATACGGGAACTTCTCCCCAAGGGAATAGTTTGCTTTGGTGTAGTTAGAGAAAAGGATTGGGATCCCAGCCGTCCCAACTCTTCAAATGACTGTTCAAACTCTGTTCACTTGATCAAGTTATCTGTAACATAGATAAAGATCCTTACCTCATTGGACTGGTCTTTCAGGAATGATATTTGTAAAGTGCTGTATGGCCCTTGGATAAAAGATATAATATGATTTTAAAGTGTTACAGTAACATTTACCTCCATAGGGTGTAGTTCCAGAGGAAGACTCTGTTTCCCTTAGAAATTTTGGGCCAGATCCTCAGTTGCACCAGTTTACGTCAGCTGAGGTTCATCCTTTTTGCTAAGAGTGGGGTACAGACAATGTGGCCTAGTGGATACAGAACTGGACTGGGACTTGAGAGATCTGGATTCCTTCCTTGCTTTGCCACTGGCTTGTTGGGTGATCTTGGGCAAGTCACTTCACCTCTCTGTGCCTCAATTTCCCCAACTGTAAAATGGGGTTAAAGTGTTTTGACATCTACTGATGAAAGATGCTATATAAGAGCTAAGTATTATTACTATTAGTAGTAGTAGTAGTAATAGGACAATAATTAAAATTATTATTATTATGTCACCTTAAGAGGCTTCCATTTTTTTAGCTTACATTTTTCTTTGATTCATGCATTGATATGAAATAGCTTCTTCCTTTATGAGAGATTTTTCTAATAGCTCTAATAAATATAACTGGGATGAAACTTTTCCATATATAATCAACCTGCATATGGCTTTAATTATTGTCATTCTGTAATTACTGTCCCTCTAGGCCAATTCCCATATGGAGAAAAATCATGGAATATCATAGTAAAATGATACATTTTCAGTATGTCGTATGCAGTGGTGGTGTACCCATGACAGTCCTAGGATATTAGAAAGACAAAGTGGGTGGAGTAATATCTTTTACTGGACCAACTTCTCTTGGTGAGAGCTTACACAGAGTTAGGTTGAAGAAGAACTCTGTATAGCTCAAAAGTTTGTCTCTCTCACCAACAGAAGTTGGTCCAATATAAGATATTACTTCTCCCACCTTGTCTCTCTAAATTTTCAATAGACATTTTGAACCATCCTCTTATATTTAACAGTATTCGATTGACATACAAAAATACCATAGAATGACTAAAAAATCTATAGAAAAGATCTAATTCTTTATTAAATTATATAGATTTGTAGAGTAATTTCCGTAGAATTTTATAGAATAACTATAGATCCTGATTCCTTTAATCCCTATTAGATATTTTTCAAAATGGTTCCCAATTCATATTGTTGGAGATTGCTTTGATGTACAGAATGATGAGTTCTGTTTGAGAATCAGTGCCATGACATGGCCCTTAGTAATGACTTTACCTTGTATAGAAAAATATCATTCCTTTTCTGCTTCTGAGAAGGAGTGTGATTCTGACCTCAGTTACACCAATAACTCCATTGAAATCAGTGGATTTATACCAGCACGAAGTCAGAATAAGGCCCAGCAAGAATGTATGAAGATGGTGTTCCTATTTTATTTTATATACCCCTGTTAGTTGATTCAGCAGCTAAATTCTTCCCCTAGCATATGTATTGCAATCATTCCACATATTCACTGGAAAACCTAAAAAGTTTAAGACATAGTATTTTTACCACTTAAACTCATTTTTGACCTATTTACTCTACTACAATGTTGTTGTGGTTTGGGTGTATATTGAGGGAGGTGTATTTTGTTTGGTCTGTTACTCGAATGCATTCGAACTGTACACAACAGCTACACCTAAAAAATTATGTTGTCATGAGGATTAAGGAGAAATCAGAATTTGCTGGTCATGGGCACTGCTTCTGCAAAAGAATTGCATCATGACCAACTGCCTATAAAGTCTGCTAAACAGAATGTGTAAGATTAGGGGCAACATTTCAGAAGTACCTAAATGAGTTAGAAGCCTAAGCCCCATTTTCAAAACTGACTTTTAGACCCTTTTGAAAATTTTACCTTAAATGTCTTAGAAAGTCAATGATACCTGGATTTCTAAGATCCAGGTCCTCAAAGGTATTTACGTGTGTAAATCACTTTTGAAAATAGAGCATGGGCTCTTGAGTTGCTTAGACTTGAAATTCTACTCAAGCTGTAATAATTCCACTTGAGACTCTTTTTTCTAAAAACTGAATCTAGCAAAATTACCAAATTTTCTCTCAGATTGGACAATTAAAATTATTGTCCTAGCTTTCCTTCTATCGCTACATGTACTCCACAAATAAGGGTAACTAGGCTAAATTTTGCTTGAAAGAAATTAAACTTCTCTTCAGTTGAAACTTAAGGTTGAAAACATTTTTGTTATTTTCCTGCATGAACATCTGACTTTTCCCTAGAAAGCAATTGCCCTAAAGACATACAGGATTGCTTATTCAATTATGGCTGCTTCCTAACTCATAGTTTTTAGACATTCATTTTTAATGACTTTATGCCTCTAGAAAATGCCAGCAATATTGCTCATAAATCATTGTCCTTTCCTTGAGCTCTCCTGGATTAATATAAATTCACTTTAATTACGTTTCTGGTTGAAGAAATTGCACTTAATCCCACCTGTTTTTCTAAGTAGGTATTAAGTAGACTGCTGCAGCCCATTAAATAGCAGTGGTATAGGTTAATATTGTGATTAGATGTAGATGAGCTATATTGCATAAGCATGTATATGCCACTAGCTATATATAAGGTATTTTAAAGAGGGATGAGATATGCTGTACATTTTTCTTGACTGATTGTTTCCCGTTTAGATCTATCTCGTTGTGTCACATTTGCCTGTTGTTGTCTAGGATTAATAAACCTTTGTTTGGTGTCAAGGTATGAATAGTAATTGTTAGATGTTAAAAAACATGGGCCACCCTCCTGAAAGTTTTGATCCATATATGTGTGGTAGCGGGTAGGTTAAGTTTAAGGAATGCTAAAGAACTATTAGTCACCTTCTGAGTTGTTGGTGAAGCCAGCTACAAGGTCTTCTCATTTGTCTACGTGATAGGGTGAGTCGGCTTTGTTCTAAATGTAAGTGGTGTTGATCACATGATCTCAGCCAGACATGAGCCAAGATGTTGTTAGGTAAGTAACTATATTTTGGCCCAATCCTGTGAATTATTCCGGTCATATGGATCCCCATCCCAGTTTGAAGCTCAACTGGAGTCTGTTGAACAATATCATTTAACACCCACTTTGCACTGGTATACATTCCTGCAAAAGGCACAGCTGTGGATATGGTGAGTTGGCTTCAGTAAAGCTACTTCTGATTTATGTCTGTGTATATGAGATCAGAACTGGGCCCAGTGGGAGTGTAGGCGTGGGAGATCTCCCAAAGTACCCAGCTCTTTAAGGTTGTCTCTCCTTTCTTTTGGCTGAGTATCAAGCTGAGAAAAAATGTCCTATAAATATTTTATTTTTCTTCGGTAGCATTTTTTGACGTGATTAAATTCAAAGTGCTGCAAAAAAATATTGCCACAGCCCAAGGAATAAGAAATAAAGCTGTGCTCCAGAGAAGCTAGCAAAAACTTTGCAGCTTTTCTTTAGCATAATTAGTAGCATAGTTCCTTCCAGTCACCATTCTTCTTAGCTCTGTCTCCCAAATTACTCCCTCTCCATCTGAGAAATTTCTGCTCAGTGCTGTCTGCTTTGCTTTATACCAGCTGACAAAGGTAAGCCGGCTGAAAGAATACATTCAAAAGTTTTGAGAAGTTTTGGAGCGTTTGATTAAGAGGAAGAGTATTTTCAGCAGGTAAATCACTCTAAATTGTAATAACTTCATTCTCCTAAACAGGGTAGTAAAAGGACAAAGGGAACTCAGTATGTAGGAAACTATGATCATGTTCAGAGTCATTGCTTTAAAACAAAGCAGCCTCCTCTACTCTGGCATTGCTCCAAAATGATCTTTGGTCTATCCCAGCAAGTTTTGCTTACCCTTTTTGATACAGACATTAAAAAAGAAAAAGATATGCCAGTCACTTTTGAATTCTGTAGATTGGCAGAGGAATTTCTGTCAAACCGTAGAGAGGAAGGGTGGTCTCGTGACTAAAGCCCGGTATGGAGATTCCAAGTCAATGACCACACTACAGCCTTCCTGGGTAACCTTGGACAAGTCACTTGGGGCCAGATTGCCAGAGGTATTTAGGAACCCACAAGGCACATAGGCACCTAATGGGAGGCTCACTCAGTTGTCATGACTCACCCTTCCAACAGAGCCTGCAGTGACTCTTCCCTCAGGCACACTGCAACAGCCTCTGTCTGAGCAGGATCTGGGCCCGATGACCCCCAGGTTCAGGTATTTCACAGCCCTGTCGCCCGAGCCCCATGATCCTGAGTCAGCTGACATGAGCCAGCCATGGCTGATTAATTGTAGCGTAGACACACACTTTGTGCAACAGCACTCCTCAGCCAGGAGCCGTCCTGCTGCCTTGCAGTGTTACAGACTCTCTAGGCTTCCACCCTGCTCTTGGCATGGTTCTTATTCCTGCCCTCATTCCCAGCTTTGCTTGAGCCGTGTCCCAGCCCATTTCCGCCTTATCTATGTCCTACCCTGGCCCTGCTCCAGCCCTACACCTGCCTTTTGACCCCCAGGCCCTTGGATTGACTCCAACCCGGCTTCGACCTTTGGCCTGTTTCCTGACTCAGACTACAATCCTGATTTGGCTTGACCATAGACTCTGACCCTGGTTCTGATCCACAGCCTGTCCCTTGACCCCACTTTCAGTGCTGCCCATGGCCTGGTCAGGAGGCCTGACCACCTAGAATCCAGAGCCTGATAGCTGGATGCCAAATCACTAGCAATTAGGCCCCTAACCTGTTAAAGTGCTAGGTACCTTTGAAAGATCAGGCCCCTGGTCTCTTTTAAGCCCAGGATTTGGGACCTGGATGTCAGATTTCCAAGCCCATGCTTGAGCATCCACATTTCACTGTAAGCCTGAGTTTACAGTTGCTGGACCCAGGTCTCACAGCCATGCTAACGTGTCCACACTGCGCTGCACAAACTTTCTGACTCTGGTCTGCAGCTCGAGCTCCATCCATGCTGCAGAATGACTTGGCTTAGATCCGCGGCCCAGTGGGACTTAGGCTCTAGCCCATCCTCCTAGCAGGTCCTCAGTCCTAAGTGCTTGCTGACCCGAGTCAGACTGATTTGTGTGTGGACAGTAGGAGGGTTTGGTATCCAACCTGAGTCAGAGCCCAAGCTTAGCATTTTGGGTCAATATACCTTCAGTGCTTTTTCCCCCATTGCTAAAATGGGGATATGAATGCTTACATTCTCCCACCTTCTGTCTTCCTTGTCTGTTTAGAGTTTATACTCTTTAGGAGAGTGACTGTCTCCAGTAATATATGCTTAACACTTAATAGAATTGGGTCACAATCTCATTTGGGACCCATAGGAATTGCTGTAATACAAATAATACCTTATGATAATTGGGCTTCGTTGCTATTACAGTCTATACGATTTAACATAAAGGGAGTTGGCAAAAGATTTTCCTGCTTATTTCCAGACCAGAAAGTCCAGAGTCCAAATTGCCAACCCGTTTGATCTTTTGCTTAGCTTCGCAAGCCTGTGCTTTACACAGACAAGGCAAAGATTTTTAGAGTCTTGCCAGCCTGGGTAATGGAGCTTGTTAGAATAGAGCCTGCTTTTGCTTTTAATTTATTTAAACCTCAGAAGAGGGGAGCCTCTAAAAGAAAATGACAAAGTTTCAAAGTCCGTTCCGCCTGTGCAAGTTGCATGATACGATCTTATCCCCCTACAGGGGGTGGGAGAGAGGAGGAGGAATGGCCCAGAGTAAAAAGGAAGATGTGCTGCAGTTCTGAGCTAATGAGAAGGAAATGAGATATTACTCTGCAAACTGACTAGCAGACATCTTCTTTGATTAGAAGAAATAACTTGAGCCCCTGGTTTTTACAGACTGTGCTGTGATCTACAAAAGGCACAGTGTAAAATCAAATCCGATTGCAAAGAAGAGAGGCCCTGGAGGTAGGGAGAGGAAGAAAAAGGCCACTATGAGGCAGTATGGGCTAGTGAGTAGGGCACTTAACTAGCACACAGGAGGCAACAGTTCTGTTCCTGAATCTGCCACTGACCTCCTGCATGACATACGGTAAGACACCTTGTCTCTTTTCCCCCTCTCTGATTTCGTTTATACAACATCTTCCCCACAGGAAGATCTCTTTTGTGTTTAAGACACTGGAACTCAGAAGATCTGGGTTTGATTCCTAAATCTGCCATAAATTTCCTGTGTGACTGTATACCGGACATTTAATCTCAGTTCCCTATCTGTAAAATGAGGGTACTACCGCTTCCTTTGTTTAGACTGAACTCTTCAGGGCAGCTACTGTCTCAAACTAGGTATTTGTAAAGCCTCTAGCACTCTGAGGCTCTACACTTGGCTGAAGCCTTCAGGCATAACTGAAATACAAAGAATAAACTAAGAAGAAGACAGGCAATTAAGGCCTGCTCTACATTTAAAACTTAGATCAACCTAGATACATCACTCAGAGCTGTGAAAATCTTGCGTCCCGAGTGCCATAGTTAGATCAACCTAACCCTCACTCTAGATGTGGCTAGGTCAATGGAAGAATGCTTTTGTTGTCTTAGCTAGTGCCTCTCAGAATGGTGGATTATCTACATTGACAGAAACACTCTTTCCATCAATGTAGGAAGCAGCTATACTACAGCGGCATAGCTGCAGCTGTAGCTTTTGTAGTATAAAGAGAGCCTAAATCAGGCCAGCCCCTGGAAATTTAAATCTGAGGCTTGGTGATGGAATGAGAAGTATTCTCAAGTATAAAGAAGTTTAGCTGGAAATTGCTATTTTATTCTATTTATTAATCTACCTCAAATTAACACTTAAATACAATGATACTTGGTATTTTGGTGAGATCATCAGCAGGTGTAAATTAGCGTAACTCCGCTGTGATTTCCACCAGCTCAGGATCTCATCCTTTACCACAAAAGAACTCCAAGCACTTAGAAGCAATGAACAATTAATCCTCTCAACACCCCATATGGTAGTTAAGTTTGATCATGCCCATTTTACATTAGGCTTTGAAAGGCCAAATGGTTATTTGCAAGGTTACAAAGTAAGAAAGTGGGTGAGCTGAGAATAGAACCCAGGAGTCCTGGTTCCCGGTCATTTGCTTATGCAACTTAGACAAACTCCCTTTCAAATGTTATTATAACAGTAGAAGACCCACAGAAGATTAGGCCACTGTACAAACACGCAGTATGAAAAGAGCTGTCCCAAAAGAGCTGACAGTCTAAACAGACAAAGGGTTAGAGGAGAGGGGACAAATGCACACAGAGGTGACACAACTTTCTCAATATCATAATGGAAATGGGTTGCAAAGCCAAGAACACAACCTAGGTCATTTGAATAGCAAAGCCTGTTCACTGGACCACACTGCATCTTTAAATCCCAAACTTTTCTAGGTTCTGCCATTCTTACCAGTAGGAAAAGCTGAGATGATGAAAGGAGGTGGTTGGCATTGTTGGGGGCAGGTGTTGGCAGGGAGCGGGATAGTGGTTAAAAGTAGGAGAAGCAGGAGTCCAGGATTCTATTCCCACCTTTCTCTGTGTCATTTTGTGACCTTGGAAAAGTCACTCAGCCTTTCAATGTAAAATACAAGGTATATCTGATGAATAGCTGCGTGCTGTTTACATAGATGTTTAGCTCAAAGTAGAAACCTGGCCATGTTGTTAGACTGGACTGTGGTTTTGCTGTTGAAAGTAGTATTCAATTCAAGTATGATTCTCCACACCCTTGGCTTTCATCTTTTGCAACGGCTAGGACAAGACCTGGAGCCACGTTTCCATCCATCAATAGATGACAACTTAGGCAAACTATATCTAGTTAAGATACAGAGCGCTACACATTTGCTTAACCCTCTCACTGATGCCAATTCTGCATGTGTTTTATGACCAGAAATAATTGCATTCAAGCATGATATAAAAAGAAGGGCAATCAAATCTCAAGCATCAGGTTCTCAGCAGATCACCACAAGTTTCAGGAAAGAGCTTTTCTCTTGTACACAGTATTATACAGCCGACCAACTGCCTTAGACTTCCTCCCTCCTCCCAATCTTATGAAGCAGTAGATCAGTGGTTCCCAACCTTTTTGGCTCGAGGGCCACAGATACCATTTTATAATCTGAAGTCTCCGCCACCAGTCTCCGCCAGCAGGTCCCCTCCACCCCCCGACTGCAGCCAGATGGAAGGAATTAACTGACTTCCTGTCTCCCAGGCTGCAGCAGGGAAACCGCACACATCCTGTAACCCTGTGCGCTCCATCTGGGTCCCTAAGCAGTGGCTCCCTTCTGCAGCCAGGGGAATGGAAGATCAGTGTTCCCCTCCCTCTGGCTCCAGCAGGGACCCCAGCACCTAGAGACCCAGAAAGAGCTGGGGAAGGGGAGCGCTGATCTCTCCTCCCTCTGACTCCAGCAGGTACCCCAGCACCTATGGACATAGGCGGAGCGCTTTGCCATGCTCCCTGTTGCAGCCATGGGGAGGGGAGCACTTATCTCCCATCCCCTTGGCTGCAGCAAGGAGCCTGCATCAGTCTACGTGCTCCACCCGGGTCCTTAAACAGTGGCTTCCTTCTTCAGGCAGCAGGAGGGGAGCCACGGGCCACCTTGAAAGCTCCAGTGGGCCACTTTTGGTGTCCGGGCCACAGGTTGGGAACCACTGCAGTAGATGATGCTCACTGCTAGAGGTGGGATTCTGGATTTCATGGAGCAAAGGTCTGATCAATTAAGGCACATCCAAAGAGTTTCTATATCATTGATATAATAGCATCTGGGGACCCCCTGCCAAGTTCTGACCCCATTGTGCTCGGTGCTGTATGTACATGTAATGTGAGGTGATCACTGCTTTGAAGTGCTTACAATGTAAATAATGGGAGGGAAAGAAAATATTATTTTTCCCATTTACAGATGGGGAACTGAGACACAGAAAGCAAAGAGGCCAGATTTTCAAAGGTATTAAGTCCCTAAAGATGCAGATAGAAGCCTAGTGAGATGTTCAAATGCACCTCAGCAGATTAGGCATCTAACTTTGATTGAAATGGATGGGAGTTAGGTGCATAGTGGAGGTTTAAAAGTAACCTATCTTCATCTTTAGGCACCGAAATACCTTTGAAAACCTTGCCGTAAAACTAGGAGATTTGCTGAAGTTCACAGAGGAAACTTGTGGTAGCATTAGGAATTGAATGGGGATGTACTAGGTCCCATTCCAGTCCAGAGTCTTAGCCCTCAGGCCACCCTTCCTCTCAATGGGTTGGCCCACGGTTTCTTTTCTCCTGTTAGCACAGGTGATGCCTCTGCCGCTCAGACCTTTATAGCTATGAAGCACTTGTTACAAAATGTCATGGTCCTTGGGTACACTGCCCTTTCTGACATCCTTTTCTAGTCCCCTGCATGCACCCCTTTTTCAAGTGACAGATCTGTGCCTCCACTTCTCTTCGAGGCGGGATCCCACAATTCAACCACTCTCCGACTGGATCTGTGAGTTGCACCCTTCCTTCTTGCCAACCTAGCAGGCCCAAAGTGCTGGGCAGCTGCAACAGTTTCCTTCTGGAAACCTGTGGACAGGAATAGCATGCAGTGACACAGCGGAGATACAGCTGTGTCGACGAAAGAATGCTTCCGGTGACATGGCTCTGTTGGTTCAGGGAGGTGGTGTCCCTACATGGATGGAAAAACCCCTTCGGTCCGTGTGGCTCTGTCTCCACTATGAGATTATGTTGGCGTAGCTACAGTGACGTAGCTATCCCAGCATAGCCTCCATATTGTAGACATACCCTACATTTTTGGCAATCCCCAGAGAGCTATGTATTTATTTATAGGCACACTTAAACTGCTTGTCACTAGCATCTGAGAGGACAGGTAAAGTGTTGGCACACATGCTTGTGACACAATAAAATCCTTTCACAGCCAAGCCTTGCAACAAATTCCTATTGACAGCCTATAGCCCTCCTCCTGCGTTGCCGTTGCCAGAAGAGGGTTGCAGGAATATGTATGTGAAATCATGTGAATCTTGAAGATATGAGGGTTGACAATAGAAGTCTTAGGGGGAAATAAACCATGCAAATGAGAAAACATAATTGTTTATATAAGTGTGTGAATAGAAATTTGCTACAGCATAGCTACTTCTTTTCTTAGTGAGAATTTAGTCATATATCAATTAACCTTAAGCCAGGCAAATAGTTGAGGATTAATTTCCATGATAATATTAGAAACTTAGAGGATTTGCTGGAAACTATTTGAAATGTCATTAATGTCCCTTTTAAATACACAGAGAGAGAACAGAGTTAGAGTAAAATCCCCACGTTTTTCCCCCTCCCAATTAAAAATTAAAGGCCATTGAAGGCCAGATTCTCAGCTGCCGTGATTCAGTGTAGCTCCATTCAACTCAGAGGAGCTATGCTGATTTGTACCAGTGGGGGAATCCTGACGTTTCTAATAAAGGAAGAGAACTTTGATTCTGAACTGTTGGGCACACATGCAGGATGCTGACAGCATCTCAGAATGTTAACCAAAGTCCTTCTGCAAATCAGAATAATTCTATACTTGCGTCTGAAGCAGGATGCCCCCTCGGATTGTGCCCATCCCTGCCACGTGCAGAGCATCTTCTGCAAGGTTCTGAGTTTCCACTTTCCTTGCTGGCTTTGGGGGAAGACAAGATTGCTCGGTCCCTGGCAGGATTGGGCCCCCAAACTAACTTTCCAGCAGTACTGACTGTTTACCCTTTTGGGCAAAAGCACATCTTTAAAAATTGTAAATGTTCCAAGGACTAATTTATACCCTGGGCATTCGGGGAGAGTTTTGGTTAAATGATTGACGGGTGGCATGATTAGCTGCTTGTAATCCCATAATTAGCAGAAATGTCACTTGCATCGCACTGCCTTCTTGCAGCTTTTTCCCCTGGATCCTCTTTTTGCAGTTTTCCCATCACCCATTGGGCCTAATAGTGTTACTCGCTTTATAATCCGGGGAGAGGGAAAGCACTCACAGGGAAATCAAAATAGCAAATGGGTGCTCTCAGGCAGTGTTTCTCAACCTATTCAGGTTGGCAACACCCTTATTTGAAGTCAGAAGTTTTCATAATCCCCTTACGTTTAATATAAAAATGAGAGTACAAACCTGTTATCAATTATAACCACAGTAATCCCATATAATTGTGTGTTTTGGGAATTGGACAGAATACTTGATATTGAAAGGTAAGCGAGTGTGAGGGAATGAGATTTTCTCTTCTTTGGACTGGAAAAAAAATCTAGCTCCACACAACACCCAGGATTTCCCTTTTTGAGCCCCAAGGTGGTTACAACCCACTGTTTCAGAAATATTACTCCACTGTATGATAACTTCATGTCATATTAGATAACTGTATTGACTAGTGGGGAGAGCACTGGACTGGGACTCGGGAGACGTGGGTTAAATTACTGGATCTGCCACAGCTTTGCTGGCTGACCTTGGGCAAGTTACTGCCTTACGTGTGCCTCAGTTTCCCCACTTTTAAATTGGGCCTAAATGATACTGACCTGCCTTTGTAAAGCTCTTCGAGCTCTGTGGATGAAAAGTGCTGTATTAGAGGTAGGTATGATTATGTTCATGATTTGTCTAGCATGTTAGCTAGATGTACTGTGGCAAGAGGTTGTGCTAGACAAATAAAAGGACCCTAGCCATAAAGTACTAGCTCAGCGGTTCTCAAATTTTCCACACCAAGGCCCCCATTACCACCCACCACTCCCATCTAGCTGAGATTTAGCAGGATCTTGCCCCTGACTCCTTCCCATTTAGCACTGCGAGAGGGGCGGAATGGTCCTGACCCTCAGATGTAGAACACGTATAGCAACTAGTTTAACTTCATAAACTATGCATGAATCTGGCTTAAAATGATGACTATAGATGACTCCCTCAGGTCAGAGAAGGATCTTGAATCAAATGTATTGGAGATTGGCTTTCAAAATAAGACGCATTTTATTCCCTTGGCTCCTTCCAGGCAGCTTCTAAAGTGTTCTTGTTAGAGAATGGAGAGAGAGAGGGAGATTCTTTCACCGGGCATGGTAATTTTGTATTATCGTGTAAGTGGAAATGGATAAGTACATCTGTCTTGCAGTGCTCTTTCAGGCATTGTGACCCATGGAAAGAAGTGGCTTCCATTAGCCTGTGGAGTGACATGGAATATGTGATGTGCACTATGAATCATGATACGCTGCGCTTCTTCAGATTGCACTGTAAGGCCCAAAGGGACCATTATGATCATCCAATCTGACCTCCTCCAGAGCACAGGCCAGAGAATTTCACTCAGTAATTTCTGCTTCATGGCCTTAACTTCTGAGCTCTCATTTGTCTCTTAGAAAGATATGCAGTCCTGATTTAAAAACTTGGAGAGGTGGAGAATCCACCACACCTATAGGTAAGTTGTCTGAGCGTTTTTCATCTTAAGATCTCAAAGCACTTTACAAATTCCATGATGCCTCACCATCCCTGTGAAGTTAGGTGCTATCTACCCTTGTGTTACAGCGCAAGGTTATGTAAAGTCCCAGAAACCAGTTCCTCAGCTAATACAAATAGCCATCACTCCATTGACTTCTCTCCTTTCTGGATCTTCCCTTATAGAGAAGTTAAGACTCCACTTCAGGAAAGCATTTCAGCACATGCTTACATTCATCCCTATTCCAGCAGAAGCTCCGGTGTGCTTAAATCCCCTTGAGTTTAAATTAAGCGTATGCTTAAGTATTTTGCTCATTAGACTGATGCACATGCTTAGTTAAGCACACAGCTTTGCTGCATCAAGGTCTGAATGGGTTGTTCACAGTCACACTGGAAAACAGTGGCAGAGTAAGAAATAGCATCCAGGCCTCCCCAATCCTAACTTCCTGGTTTAACCTCTAGAGCACACGCCCAAAATGACATACACAAAACGACATCCAAGAAAACAACCATGCTGGCCATGTGCGTGGCACAGAAGGTAGCAGGAAGCAATATGCAGAAATCTCTTGTGATGTCTTACTTTCTTTTGTGTTTGTGTTATTCCACTTGGCTGCTGCTGCAGTTCAGTTGCAGAGATTCGGCTTCTGTTGTAAAGATACCAAATTCTGCGCATCCCAGGGTAACGGGTGCTGTGCAGCAAATGAAGTATTAGCCAACTCTTGCTAACATGTCTCTAGGAGAATCCATCAAAACCCATTGCTGTCCATTTATCACTGCAGGTAAATGGCTCGGTTTAACTGGAGAAGCCAAATTATATAAGAGATGGTCTCTTGTCATTGCTTTTATATAAAGAGAAAAAAGAGTGAGATGGTATTTTTCCCCCTCAGTGGGATGCAGAAGCACCACTTCCTTCCAATCTTTATATAAATGGATTTCGCATTACTCAGGTACAATGCACCGTAATGATTGGAAATGTCAGAGTGATTAGAGTAAGCTGGCATTTCTAAAGCATCCCACTACATGATCTGGCAAGAAGATTCAAATTATCCTAAGCTGCTAAAACACCGAGTTTTTATCCCATGAATATGATACAGTAATTTCTCTATATGTTCAGGAAAGGGCTCTGTTGAGCTTCCTCTGATTATGTTGTTACGTATGAAGAGCAGAGTTTGAGAGAAATGAGGGCATGTCAGGCATTCTGGGTGTGAAAGGTCTCTCTTACAGTAAATAGCAGTTTATTAGCTATACTTTCTGGACATCCTTGGTCCAGCTGATGCGCTGTGATCATAGAAGTCAAGTTTCTATAAAAATGGAACATCGAGTCTTCAAAGGGGATTTGTATAAATAATATTATTGCCCCCATTAGCCTGAGGGGTTAGCCAATATTCATGACCTTGCTGGGTTGTCTCCGTTAGGAGGAGAAATTGATGGTAGCAGTCAGGTATTTCTTTGGTGCAATCCTCGTTTACAAAGAATGTAAACAAAGGCCTGCTTCCTGAATGCACTAGAAACAAATGACAGCAGACAGTTTCCTTGTTCAAAATTGCAAGCCTGCCTCCATGGTGAGAAATCTGCCCAAATGAAGTGCTCTCTTGGCTCCCTCTCAGATCCACATTCACACTGACTTCTCCTGTCTGTTCACTTTATCTCTGCAACCAAATAAATGCTTCACCCCTCGTGTTGACAATCAGTCTCCAGAGAAACCCTAGGCCAGATGACTCAGCTGGTCCTCAGGCTTTCCACACTGGTCTGTGCTTTTGGTGGTGGCTTTTATTGTTTCAGACATCACTAAATAAAGGGGTGTTTAATTGTGCCCCCATTTAGCTTGAGTGAAGGATGCTTTTAGTATACCCATCAACTTCTATTAGGTCAGTGACTGATGGCTGTCATTAGCACCTTCCACCATAGCAATATCATAGTGCCTTTCAAAATACTTGGGAATAAACAAAGGTGGCATTTTCAAAAGCACCTGCATTGATTTGCAATGGACGTGTAACTCCTTAGTCACTTTTGAAAATTCCACCCTAATGAAATAATTACTTAAGCCTCACTATACCAGGCAGATATTACTGTGCATATTTTACAAGCATGTAGATTAGGGCACAGAAACCCGAGGTCACTTTCTGAAGGTCACACAAATCAGTAGAAACCAGGGTCCTGGTTTTCAAAGAGTTCAGCTCCCCTTTAGGCACCTCAGTGAATTGACTGTATTTTCAAAAGTACACAGCACTCAGCTGCTCCCACTTTTCATATCCGGGAATAAGGACTCTTTATGGCGTGTGTACAGTGCACTGTAAGACCAGAGTTAGTGGGACTTGAGTCAGCTGACCCATATTACAGAACGCTGGCTTTGAGTGTCTGCCCTGAATTTTAATCGCAGGTTAAGAATTTGCTGACCTGTGCTTGAACCTAGATCTCTGGTGTCCACATTGAAGTGCACAGCCCTGAGTCAAAGTAACTCTATCCCACAGTCCCTAGGGCCCCCTCCCTTGAAATGTGGCTGCCCTAGCCCTAGGAACATGGAAGACTGTGGGAAAACTTTACTGCCCACCCTGCATGTTACGAGGAAGCTTTTCAAACCCAGGAGGCTCTGTGATAGTGTGTTTGCAGATCAGTGATCAGAACAGCAGGGCTTGTGGCTACACTGCAAAACAATACGGCTTGGACCTGGGATCCCAGCTTGATTCTCACTTGGCCTTCCAGCCCTGCAGGGTCCTGGGACCCTGAGTCTGAGCCGTGGGTTAGCGCAATTGCTGTATAGACACACGGTGAATTAGCTTTCAGCCCGGGTTCAAGCACGGGCTTACATAGCAATGTAGACATACATACCCTTTGTGGCCAAACAGGAGCTGCTGGTTTCTGAGTTCTCATGAAAATCTGCCCATAAGAATCACAAATCCCAGTCCCTTATTCAGACCACTAGAAACATTCCCTCAGATATTCTCATCCCCTCTCTTCTCAAAAATGCGCCAAAGTCACCTACCCTAAGAGAAACTGAAAGGGAATTCAGAGGACTTTGTAGGAAATCAAGACATTAGAAATAATTTAATATCTATCCTGGGGTTTTATATTGCGGCCCACCACCAGAGTATTTGAGCACCTTCCATGTTAAATTGATAGCAATAGCAAAGTTCTTTGTGACATCACACTCACTACTTCCTACGTGGGAGAGAATTTTTGTTTAGGGTATTTATTTTATTTTTATTCTTTATTTTGTGGGGTTCTTATAGGATGAATGGTTACAACCTAAAGCAAAAGAGGGTGTCAATATAGTGAGTGGTGTTCTTCTGGAGGAAAGGTCTTTAACCTAGAGGAAGGTTTTGTAGTATTTTCTAAAAACAGTCACACTCTGGATTTGCCTGATCTCCTCTGGAAGTTTGTTGCACAGCCGGATTCCCTTGACTTGTGTTCAGCTCCCATGCTTTGTGATCTGCATTTGTGATCTGCAAAATCAGAATGAACATGTCACCAGGAGAAATGCAGACACCTACACTCAGGTCCTCAAAGGTAAGAGAAAAAAACTTTTAGTTTTGCCTTTTAATTAAAGTCACTTATTGCTTTAAATTATTTTCCCTTCAACTCCAATCCTGTTTTGAGACTTATTCCTACCCCGGCTTGAGGGTGAGAGTCAGTTTAGCGAGAGACCTCAGCAGGCATCATTATTGCATAAGTAAGCATAAAGCACGGGTTTTCTTTCCTCTTCTGCCGTATGAAAATGAAAACTGTTTATTTTCCCCCTATTTAGTGCAGCAGGTTAGTGGTAATCACTCCTTATGAAATTACTTGTAAGAAAATAATATCTGAGTAGTGCTGTGGGATTAAAACATATCTTTGAATGACCTTTCAAGAAAGCACTGATGCAATGTATGCTGATCCAAAACCCCTGAGACATGCATGCATCCCATGATTTACCAGACACAGCTCGTTCTATTGCCTGTGATGATATTCTCATATTTCTGCTCCCCGTATAAAACTAGCTTTTGTAGCTGATGGTATTTAGCATTGGTTAAACATGCTGGAGCGAACGTGGCTGCTAACACCTTGTGATTTTAGCTGGGTGATCAGTGACTGAACATTTTGTTCACCGCAGTTGCAGATCAATAATGGATTTTCTATGTGCCAAGGTACTAAATTAGCCCAGGGGAAAGAAAAATGTGAAGTGAAAAAGGTTAAGAGAGAAACAAGTTAATTGCTGGAGAACATCTGCATTACCTTTTGTTAATGAAGACTTCGAGCCAAATGCAACTCGGGCATTAATCCAAGTGGTTCGGTAGAGTTATGCCAGGGATTAATTTGACCTATTATTTATTTATTTATTTAGCACTATGGCAGCATATAGGAACCCCAGTCATGGACCAAGACCCCATTGTTCTAGACACTATACCAACCCAGAATGAAAAGATGGTGCCTGCCTCAAAAAGCTAACATCAGTCTCTGATTCTTATTCTAGTAATTTCATGGGGTGGAATTCACCTCTGTGCAGAGTCCAGCCCAATTCTACCCCATGTGTAGGCACTACCTAAGCCTTCAAAATGGGGCATGAGTGGGATTTACTTAATGCACAAATCTGCACAGAAGCAAACTTTATCCATCCATTATGAGCTACTGGCAAGTCCTTCTCAGTTTCTCTGATGCTATAGACATGAATTTTGAAAGGCTGTGTATAATCCACTACATTTTGTGTGGGCTGGGCTTGGAACAAGGCTGGTAACCTGTTTACTTTGTATAAACAACTGGAGTCCACAAAGGGCGAAATTCCCCCTTGGGGTACATCTACATTTTATGGTGATGTGTAGAGTACAGACACAGCACACCCAGCAAGCATAGGTATAAATAGCAGTGTAGTTGGTGTGCCACAGTTTAGGTGAACTAATTGGTTATTTGTGTAGGATTGTATTTTGCCTGTTGGGTGCGGTGATGGGCACCCACCCCACGCAAGGCTGGGTGGGATTAAAGTGGGCAGGCAGGCCAATTAACTGCCCAGGCTGCACCTGAGGAAGAAGGCAGGGCCCAGGCCACTAATTAGAAATGGGCTCAGCTGTGCAGAAACAGGAGGGGTCTGTATAAAGCCCAGGAGCTGTGTGCAGTAAAGGGCTATAAGGAAGTGGTCCAGAGTCACTCCCTAGGAGGAGGGAGTTTAGGCTAGCAAACCCACAATGAGGGGGAAGATAGAAAGTAGCCCAGGAAAACAGCAGCAAGGGGTAGAACTGTACTGACTTTGGCTGCTTGTTATAGCGTCCCTAGTCTGGAATCCAGTGGAGGGGGCAGGCTTCGGTTCCCCACCCAGCCACTGGGAAGTGGCACAGGGCACTGGAGACACCAGCTGGTCCAGAAGGACTTTGTTTTCCCTGGAAAGGGAGGACCTTAGTGATCTTGGTCGGAGGACCAAGCCACGAACAGGAAGTTGCAGCTCCTGCCATGAGAGGGGCTGCAGGGTGAAAGAGATGACTGGTGGAGACACAGCTGAAGGAGGGCAGCACCTGGTGAGAGCAATGCCCAGAGCCGCCAGGAGGTGGCGCCACATGTGGTGAGTGGACCCTGTGACAGCTGGTCATCATTTTGAATCATGAATCTGATTAGTTATGGTGCAGAGATTTTTTATGAGGGCATTTTTTACGTTTCTTTTTAAATTGAAAGCTAAGGAAATAATAAATAATTAGCCAGGGAAAACACTACTGTTCTGTGATTTACCTGTTGGCAGTTCTAGGGTTAAAGCCATAGGCAATCAATTATCTGCAAGAAGAGAAACTATATATTAAAAACGAACTCCTTAATACTTGGATTGCGAAAAGGACTTCCTCGCTGCTGGCGGGGAGAGTGCATCTGTCTTCTTGCCTTATTAGATGAGGAAAAGGAAAATATAAACAGAGAACAGTGCCAGTCTAGTCCCTTACGTTTTTCCCAGCTTGCCAAATGCCACTGTACTGAATGTTCTAGTGGGCTACTGCAGCTGTGAATACATCTGCTATTCCCACGCTCTTTGCCATGGGGGTGGTCCCGACAGGATTTCTCTATAACAGCAATCTGTCGATGCAAATATTGACGAGCGCCATCTTCCCTTTCTGCTTTTTCTCCAACCCTCCCCTCCCCCACAAAACAAAAAGAAAGTGCACACACAGAAAGGACAGACAGTAAATGTGCATATTTATCCATAGAAATTGTAAATAGCAGAGGTAGGCTGAGAGAAGGGAAGGAGGGATACCCTCCCAACTTCCCCTAATTTGTGTAGGTAAATGGACATAAACTATTTTCGCATTGGGGTTGGCACCAGCTTTGCATGGTGCTCAGCTGAAAAAGTTCATTCAGCTGTGATGGATTCTGTCCTTTTGAGGGAGGATTCTTATTTTTAAATCTTCTGGAAGCAGTACATGGGGTTGGAAGGGATTTCCAGAAACCCTGCATGTAATCCCCTCCATAAATGTATCAAGCTGCAGCTTAAAACTAGTTAGGTTGTTGGCTCCTACTGGGAAGCTTTTCCAGAGCTGCACTCCTCTGATGGATAGAAACCTCCTCCTAATTTCCAGCCCAGTGACATCTCTCCAAAACAGTTGCAAATGTTTAAGTACGACCACCGTACTGGGTCTCGTGATTGTGATACAAACATGAGTCAGAGAGAGGGAAGGCCCTGTTGCATTGTTACAAAAGAAGCAATTAAGAAAGATGAGGTGAGAAGACTGGCCCAGTTGTTGAGGAACTGGCCTGAGACTCAAAAGAGCTGGGTTTAGTTCCTGGTTCTGTCCCAGACTTGCTATGGGCAAGTCCCTTCTTATTTCTGTGCCTTATTTTCCCATTGGATACTTCCTTTGTCTGTTTTTCAGGGCATGGACTGTCTCTTACTCTGCTTTTGTACAGCTACCTAGCACAATAGAGCCCTGTTTTCAGTTGGAGCCTCTAGTAGTTATGACTAATGAACAAATAGTTATGAATAACGATGAGGTCAAACACAAATTTTCCTGTAGGTGGCCTCATGCAGCATACAGGCACCCATGTGAGCCAGCACTTACTAGTTAATTCTATTTTAGCTGCTATACAGCTGAGATTGATGGCTACAGAGAACGTATGCCCAGAATGCCCAGGCTGTGCCCACCCAACAAGAAACTTACATAAACCCATTTTTATGGTAATCACAAAAAGCCCAGACTGATATTAATGAAAATGTGACACTTATCACCTTGCATATAAAAATTTCCATTCAGTAGTATATTTCAATGAATGGAATGGTATTATCGGTATTTTACAAAAAACTTAATGAAATTTTAAATTATTATTTTTTCTAATCCACATGTTTAGCATCAGATTAGTGCCAGTTCTCCCATGAAGCCTGTGCAGCTACATCAGAACTGAATTTGGTTCCTTTCTCTGTTGAAGGCCTATTTTGTCAGGGTTTCCGGCTTAATTTTCCTTTGAAGTGTAATAATTAAGCTGATAAACATCCTGAGATTTTCCCCATGTTTCCCAATCTGTGGGATGTGTTATGTACATCTCTGAAGGTTTGTAAGAAGCACGGTCTGTTGCCTCTACTTGACACACAGGCCTACGAGCAGAGGTGCCGAGGACCTGATCCAGCTCTTTTGCGATAAATGGAAGAATGCTGGTTGACATGAATGGGACTCGAACTGGGTACTTAAGTTCACTTTCTGGATCTTCCACCTTCTCTTTCTGCTCCCTTAGGCTAATTTTCAGAGAACTGCGGGTGCTCTGCACTTACGAGCATCAGGCCCTTAACCTCTTTGTGGCTGTTTGCCCACCAGAATGGGAACATAATATGGTGCTTACCTGAGGCATAATGCTGTGGACAGGGATGGTCCAGGTGCTGACTGGGATCTGAGAGACCTGCGTTCAATTTCTTACTTTTTCAAGGCAAGTCTCTTAGTTTGTGGCTCTGTTCCCCATCTGTAAAATGTGGATAATAGTCCTTCTGTGCCCCCACAGGTGTTGTGGGAATAAGTCCATTAAAGATGGTGAGGTGCACAGCTACTATGGGAAACGGGGGCAGCTCAATACCTTAGCTAGCTTAATATTTGTAAAGTAGTTTGAGATAATTGAATGAGAAGTGCTGTGCGGGGTCACCATTAAAAGCATGGCACCGGCGATAAGATTTGGTTTTTGGCCATTATGGCCCCAGAGGCTTAGCACTAGGAAGTTTGAATGCTTCTCTACGTTTCTTAGATGGGCAAAACTGTATTGGAGATTTCCAAAGTGCAGCTTTCCTCAGTGTGGCTGCATTGCAGTTTGGACTAAACACCAGTGCCGGGGAGGAAGAATTTCCCTTAAGCCCTTGCACAGACTACCCAGATCATGGAACTGATGGGTTACAAGGTACTGCATACCTAGTGAGTGGGAATAGGCAGGAAGGGATGGGAGCAAAGGTGGAACCATGTCTTCACCCCTTAATTACTGGTCAGTGTAGTTGAGCTGGCTTAAGAGATGTCCTACTTTGATGTTGATATAGCAAATGACAAGCCCTAAGCCAGGAGGAAGAAAGGGAACCATAGCATCTCAGAGGGGTGTCTCAGTCTGAGCTTCACAGAGCTAATCCTGAGTTGGTGTGATTTATTCACTGCTCCTTGCTCAAGCTTGTGCCAAAAGTCACAGTCCCAGACCTATATTTTTGGCACTTTTTTCCAAATTGGACCAGGAACTGTGGTGCTATGGTATTATTATTATTTTTTTTAAGTGAACTTCATTTTTTTTAATCTCAAAAGAACTTTGTTTTGGGCTCAGTTTAAGTTTGTAACATCAGCTGTTGTATTCACCTAACCATTTTGTTCACCTCTCCATATTTGTACAATCCACATGATGTGGTACTCGTTTTCCCTTTAATGGTGGCTGGATCACATATAGAAGTTGAAAAGCTGCTGCAACTTGCTTAAGAGAGGTTCCTTTTAGCTCTGGAGTAGAGGCTCATGCTTTTCCAACCAAAGGTCCTAAGTTCAATCCCAGCTGTGAAGCCCAACTCAAGAGCATGGTTTTATTCCTTATGGCATTTAGGGCCTGAAACATAAAATTGTGTGTTAGAAATCTCTAGTGGGAATCGTTTTTAAAAAGATCGCTCTTCCCTTGAAAAATCAATGCTAACTTTGCCATTGATTTTCAAGGGGAAACAAATTCAAGCCCTTAGTGTGGTAGTTATAGCTGCTTCTTCTCATCTTTGATTAACATTTCTTCATATTTATTTAAAGAGAATCACAAGGCATTTGCTTGGCACCAAAATATACCCTGAGTACTTTGAGTCATAAAGCGGTTTGGGTCCAAATTTAGCAAAATAAATAAATGGGAAATGACTCAATGAAATACGCAGGGAGTGGGGGGAATGATCATTCCATCTCTGCTATTGTCTTCAGATTTAGAAATTGCAAGCAAACATCCAATTTAAATAATAAGATGACCTATTAATGTTTTCCTTAATTTTCAAATTTCTGATATGCTTCGGTCCAATTCAGGACATTGCTTAAATCCTCTTGAAGTAAATTGCTCTTAAACATACCTTTAAAGTTAAGTGTGTGCTTAAATGGGGATGGGTTTAAGTATGTACTGTACTTGTTTCCTGAACTGGGCCTTCTGCTTAGTTCCTGGGGAGTGACTCCTAAAACCTCCATCTCAGTTGATACTAAATGTTGCACCTTTTTCAGAACATCCCACAGGGAATGTGAAGACTGAATTGACCCTGGGGCCAGGCTTCCAAAGGGAGGAGCCTAAAGATGCAGATTAAATATCTAACTTTCAATGGGAGTCAGACGTCTAACTCACGTAGACGCTTTGGAAAATCCCACTAGGTGCCTCTGTGCATCTTTAGGTCCCTAAATACCTTTAGAAATCATAAATACCAAACCTCCCTTGACCACAGTGAGAGTTGTGATATAACAACATCAGGGTACATCCTCTGCTTGGGTAAATGAGCACGGTGCCATTGGTATGAAGAACTAAATATGTCACTGCAAGAACCGTTCATTCCAGATCTAAATTGAGGCATGTGGCTAAATAAAGCATCTAACATTGACCAACCGAATTATCATTCCATTAGTCTTAAATGCTGTTTTAGAAGGCCACCTTACAAATTATACAAATTTTTAAGTAAATAAACTGATAGAGCATGAATTTCAAATCTCCACAACACCATTTTGTGTCTGTATTTTTGTAACTGAAATAAATTTTAGGCATAAAAGCTACCATTTTGGACCCCAGGTGTTTTGCGTGTGCCTAAAAATCAGGTGCTTAAATTTCAGCATGGTACTGTCTCTGCCCACAATTCACTGTGGTCACAAGAATACAGATGGAGTTAACTGCAAGTACTGAATTGTGCTTGCAGAAAGAATCCTATCCTGACAATGTGACTGTGCTAAGTATGAACATTCATTCACAAAACGTACGTTACTAATTTAGCTGCCTTCTTAGTGAAATGACCTTTGTTAATGCTTCTGAATAGACAACATCAAGGAAAGAAATAAGGTGTTTGGCTTTTGGTAGAGGTCATTTCATTCACAAAACTGTATGGATTTTTCTTACAAAGCACTTGCAGTATGCAATTTTCTACAAATGTACGTTGTTGCTAAAAGATGCTGTTGGATAAACTAAATTGCCTGCATTAAGAATAATTCCAAGAGAAATTAGAGAAGGGGATCAGTTGTGCAAGAGGTATTTAGTACTTTGTGTTAGCTTATGTGTGTATTAAATCAGATCACTATGAGCATGAGTTGAGAAATTACTAGGTTCTGTGGTGGAGCAAATTTATCATTTCATGTTTTTAGCTAACATTGTGTGAGTTTTCTTTCTGTACGATTCTGCTGTGGACAGATATGACAATATCCTGGAGAAACCTTATTGAATTAAGTTTAAGTATTTTAGGAGTTAATCATATCAAAAGTTTATGTACTATTAAGGGATTGTATCTGTTTCTTTGAGGGAGAGGGACCACAGCCCTCCAGGAACTAAGAGGGGGGTGCGATGGGGTGACTGAATGTGCTTCCCACATAGGCTATAAGAGAGCTGAATTAGGCCAGGTGGGCCCAATCAGCAAATTAAGCTGCAAAGCAGTGGAAGGGGCTGCAGGCTGTGTGGAGGCTGTTAATTAGCTAGGAGGATGTTAACAGAAGCCTGCAGTCTCTCTCCCTGAGGTAACTGAGGGAGAAGGAAGGGGAAGTAGCAACCCCTGAGAAAAGGGAAAGGACTATAGGAGGAAGAGTTTATTTGTAGGCCTGTGTGAGTGTGAGAGAGAGAGGGGTCAGACTAAGAAGGCAGGAGAATGAAAATCAAGGAGAAGCATGGTAGGAAGTAGTCCAGGGGTGACAGTTATAAACAGGAATTTTGGTACCTGAGGTGGGCAAGCATGTGTGTCATTTTCCTGCCCCTATGGCTTTGTGCCCTGGGCAGCGGCCCCACTCACCCCACCCTAGTTGCAGCCCTGAGGGGTGAGCACAGTAAGGTCAAGGTAGCCTTGCTTTAGGGCCTTGACCTGGAACACAGAGTAAAGGTCAGGGCTGGGTTCCCCTAACAACCACTGCGGAGTGGTGTTGCTAAGTGCAGTAAATAGGGAGTCTGCTGGAGTGTCATAGTCAAGGCAGGGGATGTGAGGACTGCTTGATGCTGCTGGTGCATTTCAAAGACTCCACTCCACGATGGGGAAATCATGGTGTGACCTGGTTGGAGGCCTGAATCATGAAGCAGCTGTATGTGACTTCAAGAGTGGGAGGAGAGCTCCAAGCTGGAAGTCTAGAAAGTGGGCTCTGAGCCTGGCAGAGCTAATCCCTGAGATCACCAGAAGAAGGTGCCACTCTTGCGGTAAGTAGTGCACCACATGATGGGTGGTTATGCAAACTCACACAGTTTGTGACACCTCTAAAAAGCTACCACCACTTGTGGAGAGGCTTGTATATACTGGTTTAAACTGGGTTCTCCAGGGCCCACCAGACACAGAAAGTTCTTTTGGATAAATACCCTGAGTTTAAACTGACTCAGGGCCTTCTTTCTGATCCAGCAAATGGACAGGACCTCTGGTTCAAGGTGCCCCCCCCCTCCCCCCAATCCTTAAGGAAGTGTTGGAAGGTCTTGGACCATCTGAGGTCTCATGAGCCTTAGGGGCTTGTTCTCAGCTGAAGCTGTGATGAACTTGTGAACACAGAAAACCCCCTGTGTGGGGTTTCAAGGACTAATCACCCACCAGGACCCTGGTATGAATGAGTGGGTAACCTTTGATAAGATTGGTAGCAAGCATATAGGTTCTTTTATTGTCTTAATATGTTTTGTGTGTAATGCTTTTATCTTAGAAATAAATGAGGTTGCTTAGAAACAGCTATGTGGAAACTTAACTGAGGCAATTAGGTGGTGTGCCATCTCTGATGGGAGAAGCAAAGCAGGTCTACTGAGGCAGGCTGTCTGGTGTTGTAATTCAGTGTAGGCAGAGAATTGTTCAACCTGGAAATATTTGGGTCAGAAGGGGGAGATACACACCTCCTCCCAAGAGAGGTAATATCTGGGGAGCCAGAAGCCTAAGAGTGGATGGCCTTGCTGGACCACAAAGAGTAATATAGGTGCAGTTGCTCTGAACTCTGTCATCCTTTTAAGGGCTGTATATGATTAGTGTGAAACTGATCCTTGTATAGAGGAGCCATTACAAGGTCTATGCACCATTTATGTTCTCAAAATTAGCAGTGCATAGGCTTTGAGTTTTACTTCTGGACCTGCGTGTATTTCCCATTTAGTGCATTTTTGTTGAATTGGATAGATCTCTACGGGCCTGATTCTCACTTAAAATGAGGAACCTTTCCATAGATTCGAAGGCCACAAGAGACCACTGTGATCTAGTCTGACCATCTGCCTGCCACAGGCCATAGAATTTACCCAAAATAATTCTTAGAACAGATATTTTTCAAAAACCATTCAATCTTGATTTAAAAAATAGTCTGATGGAGAATCATTTGTCTGTGATGGAATACTACTAGATCATGTTGTACCTCTCTGCTAGATTGAAGAGCTCACTATTGAATATTTGTTCCCCATATAAGAACTTACAGACTATATTCGAGTCACCCATTAACCTTCTTTGTTAAGCGAAATAGTCTCAAGGCACTTAATCTATCACTATAAAGCATATTTTCTAATCCTTTAATCATTCTCGTAGCTCTTCTCTAAACCCTTTTCAATAAACAATGTTCTGGATGAACTGTGGGTGCTAGAACTGGACATAGCAGTGTGACCATGGCTGCAGTACTAGAGTGGTGTAAAATGGCTTTAGTGTAAATGGGGATCATGTCCACTTTCTTTGACTTTTTGTGTTGGTTTCCTGCCCCTTGAATTTTGCTGTGGATTATGGAGTAAAGAATGCTCAAATCAAAACTCAGCTGAAATAGTAGAGTTTCTTCTTTTACATCACATGTATCCTGGTTTGGAAAGAAAAACATGAATCAAACAAGATTAATTTCAAAGGCTCATGAATCTAAGTGAACTTTTTTGAGTCATCTGAGCATGGTTTTGTTTATAACAAAATTTAGAAGCGAGTACAATTTGCATAATTTCATGTTGTCTTGCCAACCTTCTGCACAACTCTATCTTGACCGACTATTTTATCTAATCTAATTTCCATGGTATATGAGCAGCTCCTTGTTTCTTCTTTTATACTAACGTTGGATAATGTAAGAACCATCTTTGTAGATTTGTCTTCAGTTCTGTTGCTGTTTTCGTGTTTTCATATTGACAGACTATATGGTGGTATATAGTCAGGATATGTTTCTCTTTGCAACACCCATATAAAAACATGGATGTTATATTACACATCTTAAACACTTTTTGTGCTGGTGGGAACTCTGCAGAATTGGGCCTTAACTGTGTAATGCAAAGCAGTGCATTTAACTCTAAAGGCTAAATCCTGAAGCCCTTACTTGTCTACTCTGGGAAGCATTGAAAAATATGCATGCATTTAAAGCAAAGTAGTTGTTGCACACTAACTCGCTATATGGGGACTCATTCCATACTATGGGTAAAACTAAAAAACCTTGGTGGGTTCATTGTAATAAAATGACAGTGTGGAATCCTATGTACCTCCTAGGAGGAAGGAGATGCAAATGTGCTTGCTCTATTAACAGCCTAAGTGCCCACTCCTGAGGTATACATATCCTAGTTTAAACTGGATTCTCCAGGGACCAAAAGACACAGAAGGATTTTAGGATAAATAGCCTTGTTTTAACGTGGCTCAGGGCTTTCTTCCTGATCCAGCAAATGGACAAGACCCTGGTCCATGAAGGGCCCCAAACTTTAGGGAAGGATCAGAAGGACAGGGCCTACCGAGGCCCCGTAAATTGGGGTGCTTGTTCTGATCTAAGACTAATGAACTTGTAATCCTAAAAAATCACCTTGGGTGGGGATTTTAAGTACTGCAGCTTCCAGAATCCACATTAGGGTTGGGGTGAACCCTGGTAAGCTTTTTTTGTAGGTGTACAGGTTTTTATTGTTTTCTCTGTGGTGCTTTTTACCTTAAGAATAAAATAGGTGTGCCTAATAAGAACTGCGTGGTAACTTACAAGTGTCAACAATCACTCTGTTATCAAGAAAGAGTATCGTGTCTCTCAGGTGTGCTTGGGTAGCCTGCCTCTGCTGGGAATAACACTGAAGGCAGGGACCTGTGAAGCCTGAAAATACTCCGGTGAGAAGGGAGAGAGACAGAGGTCTCCACCCAAAAAGCAGTGGCAGGGGAGTTGCCAGCCTGCGAGTGGGTATCCATGCTGGACACCAATACTGAGCTGAAATACAAGCATAGTTGCCCTGAACTGTAACACACATGTTGTGACCCTGGTTCTCATTTGCACTAAGGCCCTTCACACCACTCTGGCAAAGAGAGATTTAAAGTGAGCTTAAATTACATTCACTCTCAGTTTAAAGCCCTTTTACACTGCCACAACAGTGCAGTGCGGCTTTATTGGAAATGAGAATCAGGCCTTTTCAGTTATTGCACTTGCTGCTGATCTATATTTCACCCTATATGAGGCACGTTTTTAGGCTTATCAAATTCTATTTTATTGGTCACTTTCATGACATTTCAAAGTACTAACATGGTAATTTTCAACACAGGTTAGTGGTATGAATCATAGAAGATGAAGAAGAAAGTCTTAGTGACCTGAGTCAAGGGGGATGACCTATGTTTTGTCGTTCTGACAAGATTTGGGGGATCAGATGGCCTTTGATTCTTACCGTACATCTGCTCTTGAATGAGCACAGTAGGAGTTATGTCCTTAGTCAGGACACAGGGGCTGGAATGGGGAGAAATGATTCTCATTTTTCTTGACTTAAAATTAGAAAGTTTTCATCTTCAAAACAGCAGCTTTTCCAGTTCTCTGAAGGGGAAAAAAAAATAACCTTGGTGCTTTACTGTAATTGTCACTTACTGCTGTTTCCCTCAGCACTGTTAGAACCAGTGTAGCTTGTACCTTCAAGGCGGACAGCAGTGCTAAATTCTACCCAACTGTGACTGTTGCTTTATTACTATGAGGACATAAGACTGAGCAGACACTGCAAAGGAAGATATTTCAAATTCCTCTTATATTCTCCGTTTAGGAAATTACATTTTGCCATGTAGTTTTTAATCTGGGGTATAGACCATACAAAATGACAAGTGAGAATGATTTAATTTTACGATAGTGCTGCACTGGATGGCCATTTTATGCTGCAGTAAAAGAGGGATTTGAAGTATTGGTGTACTTTGCTCTTCCTTCCACTTTTGAGCTTCTTATTTCTTTGAAGTTCGATAATAAAACTCTAAGCGTGTTTTTGTAGCCTTACTGTTGACTCCAAGAGCCTGAATCCTTACTGCAAAATAGATATAAACAATCACCTTACTCAGGTAGTTTCTTGCATTCACTTTACACAGGTGTCACCGCGCAAGGTAGCGTGGAATCTTTTCCTGCCTTTGCATTGCTATATGAAGCCTGTCACAGGGCAGACCTCTTCCTGCCCTGTGAGTACCACTGCCTAGAGTGTACTCGTGGTCTCCTAACCTCCCCCACAGAGATTGTTTCCCTTTCACCATGTGTTCATTTATTCTTCAGCTCCAAACCAACACAGACGGTATCACTGATATATGGCAGGAGGAGACTTAGCTTTCTCTCTTCTCCCAAGATCTCCCTCTGAGCTCCGCTTTACTTCCAGTTACTGAGCCAGTTGTCTCATCAGCCCAGCCATTGCCACCCAAGCATCAGTGATCCCCAACAGAAATGAAACCTGCAGTTTCCTCAGTGCTGCAGGAACCTCAGTGACCACAGTGCCAAAGCTAATGTTGTGTGACAAGTCATAACTAGTTGCCCTAATTTAGTTGGGTCCTAATTATTTATTGCATTGCACTTTGTGCTGTCACTTACGCCACTGCAAATCAGTATAAACTGCCAGTAATCTGGTGTGGTAACATTTTGCACTGGTGTGAGAGGCTATAGAACCTGACCCATAATGTGGTTCATTTACATTTGAAGAAAACCATGTTTAACTTGTTTCCATTTCTAATCCTGGGTTAGAAATTAGGTGACATTTTGTACTCACACTGGTGTAAATCAGGAGTTCATTGAAGTTAAGTAAATTACACCATTATAAGTAAGATCAGAATCAGAGGTTGCAAAGACCTCAGAACATTTCAGACTTCAATGTTTTGTTCCTTTTTTAAAAAAAAGATGAAAATTTCAGGGTTCTGATTTCATTCAATTAATTTATATTATAATCTATTCCAAATTTGAACTAGTACGTCAGATGATCAACTGGTAGAAATAACGTAGTTTTATTGAAAGTCAATAGTTATATCAATTTATACCAGCTGAGAATCTGAACCTGTGTATTCAGAGATGAAAATTAGTGTTTCTCCTGCCTCTTTATTATGCCTTCATGGGAAGTGAGTTTTTCTAACGTACGTTGAACCTCAAACGTATAAACAAAATATGCTTCACGCAGTAAATATGTCTACATTGTGAATTTGTAATTGCACACACTGTATTTCTTCAGGGTGCCCAGAAAAGTGATTTAAAGCAATGTAGGGTTTTCTATTATGTAGCAGTTTTGCATAATCGTCATGTAAACTATTGTACTGCACCACAGAAATAAGTCAAATCTGAGGTAAACTTGCACTTCAGAGTTCCTTGAGGATTTATTGAAAGTCTGCCAAGCTTAATTCAGCTTTGTGTGCCTTAAAGTACATGCAGTGAAAACTCTCTCCTGCCAAAAATTTATTAGAACTGGTGATTATTGGTGCTCAGAGAACATTCTGCTTAGAATTGACTTGTTTCTTCATTCACGTTCTTAATTATTGAAATGACTGAAGTTAACAAGTCTAATCATATTTGTGGGAATAATTGACAGTCAGCCTTGGTAGGGTAGAGAGAGGAGGAGGCTAGGTATTAAATAAAAATGAAAATATTTATCTTTGCTTCGATAACCAGAGCAACCTTCAAAAATGAACAAATTTTCATCTAAACATTTGTAAGGCTTGAAAGATGAAAACAAAACCCCAAACCCACACCGTTCATAACACTCAGTAGCATTTCACAAGAGAATGGGCAAAAGGAGGGGGTGGGGGGGGGAAATAATTATAGCACAAATAGCCTATTACATTGGAACTATTTCACACCCAACTTAATTAAAAGAATCTGAAAAAATTATCAACGAAGCACGAAGGAGCATGCAGCAGAAGCAAATGTATTTCACAGTGTGATCTTTGCAGCCTGCTCTTACTTCAGGAGAGGCATTTATGTAGTTAGGAAAACTTTGCTAACAAAGTGAAATGATATTAAGGACAGTGAGGGTTTTTACGCACCAGGTTGGCCACTTTGAGGGCAGCTTCAAGGCAAGTGTCAAGGGTTTCTTGAGCCGGGCATCTCATAGAGCAGGCTCACATCACATTTCACAGAGAGCCAATTATCACTCAAGTCAAAATAACCAACTGGGCACTCAACTTTGTAATATAAACACGCCTTCACATAGATCCAAGGCAAATTCTGTCAGGCCTACACCCCTGACTAACCCAGGTTACATTGTAGCAAGATCTCAGGAACACTCTACGAGACGGACACCGAAGTGAGGAAACAGCAGTTTATTGTTTGTCGCCAACCGGCCCAGCGGAATCATTTCCAAAGGCTGAGCCCCGATTATACTGGGGCGCTGCCTTATATACCCTTATTGATTACATGAATATTCATACATAACATTACATTATACATAGCATGATTGGCTTGTTATGACTTAACAACATTTGTACCTCCCTATGGGAGGGGGCCTTAACTTGGTTTTAATTAGTTATTGGCACTCTGAACAAATATACTGATTTTGAGATTAATATGGGGAGGTTAATAAGGGGCTTTCCGAGAAGATACTGACCTCGGGCCAAGATCCAGTACAGGTGTCCAAGGAGTTACTGATCTGGGGCCAAGATGGGGAGTTGTGAGAGTGCTGAGGTAGTGTTAATGAGGGGAGATTGGTAAATCACTGGGCAGGTGTTAGCAGCCTTTTGAAGTTGTTAGTAATGGGAGCGTTAAGCCAAAAACAAATGCGGGGCCTGGCGGCTCTAATCACAGGGCCTGCCTGACCATACACTTGGCATAAGCAATTAAAAGCACAAAGTTATTCATAAGTGATTTTATAAGAGTCGGGGTTCTGGGGCGCTTGCCTCAACATGAGTTACTGGGAAAGCTTTTCCTATCCTGAATTCACCCAGAATTTGCTCCTAGTAGGGGCAGCAGGTGCTGAGCCCTGATACTGGCCTCCACCTGCCCCCAGCCCTTTTCGGAGCTGGAGGACTAGCTCTGGTTGATCTTTGCCTGCAGCTGATTGTGGGAGGCTTCTCTGGTCTGCCCCTGCAGATCTGATCTTACTACTCCTCCCATCCATCAGGACAATTTCTTAGGGCAGGGTGCACCAAACCACCAGGGCCTCCAGTGGTGGTCAGCATATGCTTGATACATCCTGTCACAGCAAGTCTTATGTACTGATACTAATACGGTTTCCTCATCTGGTCCAAATAGTCCTAGGCTGAAATTTTTCCCCTATTTAGAGGGCAAGCATAAGGTCTCTGCATCACTTAGTCTCTTAAAATGAGACTTAGGTAGTGCACAGGGCTGAATTTCATCCATAAAGATCTGTGCCTTACTTGCAGATTTAGGCTGTTCCCAGCATGCCATAGGCTTTATAAATTTCTATGAGATGGGAGTTTTCTTGTCCTCGTCCTCCCTCCCCCCCCACACCAACTGACGTATCCTTTTTTCCAAAGCATGTGGTTGTATCCTGCAGCCTTTACTCAGGCAAACTCTTAGGAGTTCCACCTGAGTGGCTATTAATGTCACTAACGTTTAACGGCATGCCCAACCCTATAGCATTGGGAAGGGTGGGAGTCAATGACTGCAAAGGGACAGTAAAACCACTCCCGGGACATAATGGTATAACAAAGGCCTCGTCTGTTGATTCAGGGCCAGCAATGCTAGCTATGCTCTCCATGCCCTTGTCCCACCTTTCCTTCAGATGACAGAGGGCATCATGGAGCAGGAGGAGATCTAGCTGGAGAACAGATATGCTGCACAAGGCTTATAGGCCCAACCCAACTTCTGCAGCACAGAGAGCAAAAAGGCACAAGCTACCTGCCTTCTGTCTGTATTGGCATATTGGTGTATTGAGATGTAGGACTACCATGCCATTGATCTTAGTGGAGTAACAATGGGGATAAATTGGGCCCAGTTGTGAAAGATTTGGTACATATGATTAGAACTGGTTGGGAAATGTTTCTATTACCTCTTGAAAGTCTGACAAACCCATTAAAGTTTTTGTTTTCACTGGCCATTTTCTATAACACACAGGCGTAGATTTTTTTTTAAAATTAAGTTTTTATTGAAAAAGCAAACGTTTTTTATTTGCTCGTAGTTTCTAAAACCCAAAAAAGCTTTCACTCTAAAACAAAAAGCTTTCTATTATGAAGACTAATATTCAGGTTTTGGGTTTAGATTTTCAGTGAGTACCTGCCTATTTTAATTGAAGATCTGTTATGAGAACACTCATTTTTGATGAAACTCAATCATTTGGCCAAGTTTTTTGTCCAAAATTTTTTGTCCTTTTTGACTCTCTTAAATTTTGAAATCAAAAGTTCAAAAATGTAAGCATCTTTATTAGCTGTTTCTTGGGTGTTCAGGGTCTTGGCTGAAAGGAATGTGTGTGTAATATATATTGCATTTGAGTTACATTTCTACAGCATGAGAAATTGCAGACTACATGTTTCAAAGTGTCAGTTTCTACTGTAGTACAGTAATCAGCCCCTTCGTACTCATTTTAATATTTAACCAGGAAATTTCCACAGAGATGAGTTATCTTATTGTGAAGCAGGACTTGGGTCTGATAAGAGAAGGCAACAGTGCATACTTACACCATTATCACAATCCCACAGCCAATAAAGTTTCAAAATAAATCCTAGATCACTTTTTATTCTTTAACCAATGGGAGTTAAAATCCCATATGATTTGTAACACTTGTATAGTGAACAGAAGGGAATTCCAAATGGAAGTATCGCTGAAACTAAGCAATGTTTAACATAAGCAAGCCCCTTTGCCATACTACTACTACATACAGGAACGATCCCTTGCCACACAAATATTTTTCTATTTATTTATTTTTAAGGTATCCATCATCTTAGTATGCAGAATTTATTCCATTTGCATCTCCTTATGTATGGAACTGCCCCCAGATCACAAAGGGAGTCTGGCACAGTCAGGAGCTGAACCTATATCTTCTCCACTGTCTTAATTGCAAGATCATCCTTTCTCTAGTGTGACTTATTCCATGGGCTTCCAAGTGCATCTTGCTTTTCTTTGTTGCTTCTTATACATTGTAAAGTCTAAGGGTCAGAGACAGTCCTGATGATTGTCTCTTCTACAGCAGGTTTTTCCAAATGTTTGTTTGGCTTAACATCCAACAAGGAGTTTATTGGGTGAACATTTCCCCTCCCACTTACACCTCAATTGATCACCGCCCCTCCACTTCATGATCACAGAGCATCCCTTTCACCATGACAGAAGTTGTTTCTCTGTGGGAGTAGCGTTAAGCAATTATTTAACTTGGTTGAGCAGATGGAAACCTGGAGGAGGATCCAATACCTGTGACCAGCGATCTCTGTTGAAGTTCTATTTGTATAGTGCCAAATAATAATAGAGGTTGTGTGGAGGATGGTAATTCCATTCTGAAAAGGACTTTGAGATTTTAATATTTGATTTCATTCCAATTCAGAACAAAACCAGAAATTCTCCTTCGAGTGATTGCTCATATCCATTCCAGTACAGATGAGTGCATGCCACTGTGCACGGGTTCCTGGGACTTGTCTCCCCTTAGCAGACCCCATAAGGTTGACTCAGGCACCCCCTGGGATACCGCGCTCATGCCGCAGCACACAAAGCACCGCCAACCCCTCAGTTCCTTCTTTCCGCCCGTGATGGTTGCTGGAATGAGCTTGCCATCGCAAGTATCTCTACCGTTTTTGTTTCAAAGTTTTTGTAGTTAATGTAGTGTTAGTGTTCGTTGATTTAGATAGGAGTCCTTAGGGCTCATCAGGGGCCTGGCCATGCCTGGCTCCCCTGGTTTCAAGCCTTGCTCTGGCTGTTGCAAGGCTTTCTCTGTCGGTGACTCCCATGACCGTTGCTTGAAGTGTCTGGGGAACAACACCAAAAGGACATATGTAAAATCTGTCAAAGTTTTAAGCCCAGGACTCAGAAGGAGCAGGACATTTGGCTCAGGGCTATCCTTATGGAAGAAACACTCCATTCCCGCATCCGAGCCTTCTCGCTCCATGTCAGGATCAAGTGTTTCCTCAGTGTGGAGTGCACTGTCGGCACCGGAGCCATCAAGACGGCAATCTGAGGTGCCGAAGACTAAGAAGAAGAAGCCGCGCATGGTGCGCGCTCACTTCCCCCCCCGCTCCTGGTACCAGTGGGACCGAGTGTAGGGATGCAGCCTCGGCCTGTCGAGAGAGCCTCCTCCCTGACTCCTGGAAGTGGGGGAGTGCCACTACCAATGCTGTCGACACCAGAGGTGTCCCAGGCAGCGAGAGCTCTGATGGCCCTGCCTAGGCCTCCGTCCCCCCCTCGGCTGAGGGAGAAGGGGCCGGTGTTTCAGGGTAAACCTGCGCTGGGTGCCCCAGGTGGCTGTTCAAGACCCCCAGCTGGGGAACAGTCTCCCGCCAGACAGCCAGCACGGGTAGAATGTGGAAGCTCCAAATCCAGCTCAGAGACTTCCTCATTGAGCTCATCTCCACATGGGGGACAGTCCCAAGCACCAGAATCCTCCGGCACCAGATGCCATTCCAGAGGCAGCAGGCACTGGTCATCTTGAGGCTCGAGTCCCCAGCACCTACTCATTCATTGCAGCACTGTTCCAGATCCTCCTCTGAAAGCCCGGCACCACACCACGGATCCCGGTCGCCGGAGTCTAGCCCGGCACCGCGCAGGTCCCATCGGCACCATTCGACCTTACTGAAAGGGAAACGGAACCAAAAGTCCTTGGTGCTGAGGAGACGCTCCTCGTTGTCGGAGCACGCCTCATCGGCACTGGCGCTGCACATGGTCGAGGTCTTCCAGGGGTCGCTACCCATGTGAGGGAGTAGACGGGATCAGAGTAGAGGAGGTCTCCACTCCAGGGACTGGACCACCCAGAGAGTCAAGGTGTCGCAGGACTCCCAACAGCCGGTACTGATGCCGGCACTGGGGTGGCCCCAAGGACCATGGCAATGGCCTTATCAGGTTCTGTGGGGAGCTCAAATGGGCCCGGGCACGGTCTCGATCTGCTCTTCGGCTGCCCAGTCGGTGCCCCTTGTCACTAATAAGGGGCACGAGGACCATTCCTCTGAAGAGGAGTCAGACCCAGGTGAAGGGCCCTCATCGGGGCCTCGGAAAAGAGGCAGGCTCACACAATCCTCCTCCTCCTCTTCCCCCAATGAGGCAGCCCTTTGGGACCAGAGGGCTCCGTTGAGGGACTTCAAAGCTCATCAAGAGCTATTGAAGAGGGTAGCTGCAAACCTCAACTTAGAGGTCAAGGAGTTGTCAGAGGAGGAGAACCCCCTCTTTGGGGATTATGGTATTCAAGGTCCCTCCCGGGTAGCCCTGCTGGTGCATGACAGGGTCCTGAAACTTGCCAAGGCCCTGTGGCAAACCCCCGCCTCAGTAGCTCCTGCTTCCAAGGGCACCAAAAATAAGTAGTATGTCCCAGCGGAGGAGTTTGGGTTTAGGTTTATGCATCTGGCCCCAGGGACCCTGGTGGTAGACTCTGCAAACCAGAGGGACAGACAGGGGTCCCAAGGTAGTACGCCCAGGAACAAAGATAATAAGAAACTGGACTACACTTTACACCTGAGCAAGTCCAACAGGGCCCTGCAGTTGCGTATCGCCAACCATCAGGCATTGATGGGGCGGTATAACCTGAACCTCTGGAACTCTCTCCAGAGGTTCGCAGAATCCTTACCCCAGGACCAAGCAGCTGACTTCGCTTCAGTCCTGGATGAGGAACGCATTGTGGCGGCGGCAGCCCTGGCGTCAGCCTGCGATGCGGCGGACACAGCCAGCAGGGCCATGGCATCTGCAGTGGCCATGAGGAGGTGCTCCTGGTTGTAGTTATCGGGGCTCTCCCAAGAGGTGCAACAGTCGATCCAGGACTTGTCCTTTGATGGACCGGCTCTGTTCTCAGACAAAACTGATGAGAAGCTGCATGCTTTTAAAGACTCACATGCCACTCTGCGTTCTCTAGGTCTGTATACACCTCAGGCGTCACCTGACACAACAGCCCCGCCAACAGACTAGGTCACCACCTAGGCCATATCTGCCTGGCAGGGGTTGAGATAGGAGTAGAAGGTATGGCAGGCAAGTATGGTAGACAAGCCGCATCCTCTAGGACCTAACAGGGATCCGCCAAAGGCCACAATAGCAAGAAGGGGCAGTTTTGACCAAGTGCCCGAGGGTGGCACTTCCCCTGCTCCTCTGGATCCATCCCGACCTTTCCTGGGCAGGCTGCACTCATTCTTAAATCAATGGACAAGCATAACCTCAGACTGCTGGGTCTTAGACACAGTGCAGAGAGGTTATGTTATTCAGTTTGCAGCCTGTCCACCAAACAACCCACCTCCCTTTTCTCTCTTCAGGGACCCCTCTTACGAGCAATTACTCATACAGGAGGTCAACAATCTCCTTGGCCTGGGGATGATGGAATTGGTTCCCCATGGGAAAAAGGGAGAGGATTCTACTCATTACTTCCTCATACCAAAAGCAAAAGGGGGGCTGAGACCCATTCTGGACCTGCGAGGGCTAAACAGGTTCATAAAGTTGAAGTTCCACATGATCTCTCGAACCGCTATTATACTGGCTCTGGATCCAGGGGATTGGTTTGCAGTCCTTGACCTAAAGGATGCATACTTCCATGTATTGATCCTTCCAAGCCACAGGCGCTTCCTCCGCCTTGTGGTGTCTGGTTGCCACTACCAGTTTACGGCCCTCCCGTTTGGCCTTTCATCTGACCCCAGGGTATTTAACAAATGCATGGCAGTGGTGGCTGCCCATCTCAGGTGGCAGGGAGTGCAAATCTTCACGTACCTGGATGACTGGCTGATAAGGGGCAGGTCCAGGGCTCACATTCAGGACAGCATAACCCTGACCTGTGCCACATGCACCAGGCTTGGTCTGCTCATCAATGAGGAGAAGTCCACGCTGTCTCTGGTACAGTGGATAGAATTCATAGGGGCCACCCTGGACGCGGTAAGGGCCAGAGCCTTCCCCCGCGAGCCAGGTTCAAGACTATGGTGGCAATTATTGCCCAGCTTTACAGGTGTCCTACAACAACAGCCAGGCATTGCCTACAACTGTTGGGTCACATGGCAGCCTGCACATATGTGGTGAGGCTAGCATGCCTCAGATTCGGGTGGCTCCAGACATGGCTGGCCTCAGTATGTGCCCAGCAGGCACTCCTTGCAGAGGGTGGTCACAGTTCCCCCGCAGTGTTGGGTTCTCTGGATTGGTGGCGGAGCCCCAGAGTGGTGTTGAAGGGAGTTCCCTTCAGGGATCTGGTCCCGTCGGTCACCCTGATCCCCGACGCTTCGGATGTGGGGTGGGGAGCCCACATCAGCGTCAACCTGAGCACTCAAAGCCTCTGGTCGGTGGAGGAGAAGACTCTCCACATCAATGTGAGGGAACACAGGGCAGTCACACTGGTGTGCAGCGTGTTCCTCAGTTTTCTAATGGGCAGAGTGGTACAAGTGCTGATAGACAATATTGCAGCCATGTTATATATCAACAGATTGAGGGGGGGAGGGCACGGTGTTCGGAACTGCGCCAGGAGGCAGTACCACTGTAGGACTTTGCAGTCAGGCATGACTTTCATTTATCTGCCTCTCACCTCCTGGGGGTCAGGAACGACGAGGCAGACCACCTCAGCAGGTTGTTTTTACCTTGCCACGACTGGTCACCACATCCAGAGGTAGCAACCTCCATCTTCCACAAATGGGGTGTTCCCTGACTGGACCCGTTGGCGTTGTCCTGGAAAAAGAAGTGCCCGAGGTTTTGTTCACTCTGGGGTCACGAACCGGGCTCCATTTCTGACGCGTTGCTCAACGAATGGACGGGGACCCTCATGTATGCATTCCCCACTCCCCCATTCTGCTCCTGCCCAAAGTCCTCTTGAAAATCAAGAGGGACAGAGCAGACGTGATACTGATTGCCCCGGCGTGGCCGAGGCAACAGTGGTACAGCATATTCCTGGGCCTCTCAATTGCCGACCCTGTGCAGCTCCAGAGACGGCACAACCTGCTCTTCCAGGACCATGGCCAGCTTCTTTACCCGGACCTGGACTCCTTGCACCTGATGGCTGGGAGACTCTGTGGCTGATGGAGGGGGAGAGAGCCTGTTCGGTGCAGGTCCAACAAATTCTGCAGGACAGAAGAAAGCCTTCAACACAGGTCGTGTACCGGGCCAAGTGGAAAAGGTTTACCAGCTGGGTCGAGTCTCAAGGATTGCTCCCGAGCCTCTCACCTATTCAGGCCATCCTGGAGTACTTGCTACAGCTGAAACTCCAAGGCCTGGCCCTAGCCTCCCTGAAGGTCCACCTGGTGGCCATCTCAGTCTTCCATCAGCTGCTAGAGGGGAGATCTCCATTCTCCCACCCAATGTCGGTTAGGTTCCTCAAGCAGGTGGAGAGGCTGTAGCCACAGGTCTGAGGCCCGGTGCCTCCCTGGGATCTGAACCTGGTCCTCTCCAGACTGACGGGGCCTCCCTTTGAACCTATGGCTTCATGCCCGCTACTGGTCCTGTCATGGAAGGTAGCCTTCCTGGTGGCCATTACTTCCGCTAGGAGGGTCTCTGAGATTATGCCCCCCCCCCATACAGTGTCATTTGAGGACAAGGTGCATCTGAGACCCCACCCAGCATTCCTGCCCGAGATGGTCTTGCAATTTCATTGTAACCAAGATACCTTCCTCCCCATGTTTTTTCCAAAACCACACGGTTTGCAGGAGGAGCGGAGGTGGCATTTCCTAGATGTGAAGTGAGCTCTGCCATACTACTTCGACTGGACAAGCCCTTTGGGAAGACAACGTAGCTCTTCATCACCATGGCGGACCGGATGAAAGGATCCCCAGTCTCCACCCAGCACATCTCCAAATGGATCACCTTCTGCATCAAGTGCTGTTACAAGCTGGCGGGTGTACCACTCTCTGGAATCGTCACAGCGCACTCCACTAGGGCACAGGCCTCGCCGACAGCCTTCCTGACGAAAGTGCCCCTGTAGGACATCTGTAAAGCTGCCACCGGGTCATCGCTTCACACCTTTACATCCCACTACGCCATCGTCCAGCAAGTGAGAGAGGACGTGGGATTTGGCAGAGCCGTACTGAGGGCAGCTCACCAGTAACTCCTATCCACCTCCAAGGTATTGCTTTTTAATCACCTATACTGGAATGGATATGAGCAATCTTCGAGATGTGTTGCTCATATTCATTCCACACCCACCCTCCGTCCCCACTGTCGGAGTTGGCAGAAAGAAGGGACTGAGGGGTGGGCGGTGCCTTATGTGCCACGGCATGAGTGTGGTGCTCCAGGGGGCACCTGAGCCGACCCTACAGGGTCTGCTACGAGGAAAAATATTTCAGAAACCTGTGCACGGTGGCGTGCACTCACCTATACTGGAATGGATATGAGGAACACATCTCGAAGAACAACAGTTACTCGTAAGTAACCGTGTTTTGTGTTTTGTTTTGTTTTTTTGAACTTCTCAAGTGAAAAACATTCTGAAAAGATTTAAGTTCTGATCTCAGTAAAAATGCTTGACAAAATTGAAACACTTCTTTTTAGTTTTGACTTTGTGTGTTGTTAATATTATACATTTTCCTTTTAAAACTGAAATGAGAATATTCTGGGTTCCGGAATGTGTTCCCAGGTAATTCCCTACACAGCATTAGGTGAAGAGTAGCACATAGTGTGGTCTGAGAAACCATAGCTGGAACTATTTTTTTTTTTCTCTGAAATGCAATTGTAAAACTGTGTTGATTTTGTTGAAAAGTATTGAGCCTTTGACAGAACTGCATTTTCTGATGAAAAATGGTTGTTAAAGATTTTCGACTAGCTCTGCAGGTAATACTGATTTTTCTGATCCTATTAGGTTTTCAGTTCACAGTTATATAATAATTTTAAAGAGACACACCCCTACATCAGAGGTAATTGCTAAATGATTTCTCTCCATTGTTCTTCTAAGCTAAATTTACAGGCTCTGTGTATCAGAGATATGTTTATTATTTTAAGAGCCATCTGCTCTGCACTGTTATCAAGAGGACTCCCCCTGCAATCCATCCATATAAAACACATTTAATTACTATGCAACTGTGCATATGAATTATTTCATTTTATTCCTTTTAGATAACATTGTTCTCATTTATCAGGAGAAGAAGTCCGTCGTTTTAAATATGCTAGGAGAGAAGGCACAATTATCCCCTATGAATTATCCATTATTTCTTACTGTTATAAATTAGTGATTAGACGTTTCCAACCTAGATGCTGTCTTTCAAACTGAACAATATCAGGATGACCTCAGATGACTTCATTGTGAATTGAGACCTAATTCTAACTCGACAGTACCATTCCTGTGGACCTTTTTCAGCCCTAGCTTCATTATCATGCTTAGTCTGAATACTAACCAAATTCACTTGTCACATTCCTTGCTGGTTCCTGCCTTGAACAATTCACACTTGTCTTTTCTATGTGAATTTAATAAGTACCTATCAGTGCAGGTACTGGGGAAGGAAATGTTGTCTAGCAGGCATATGAGGGACTGCGGGTCAGAACATTTGGATTCTATCTATACCTTTGCTGCTGGGGGACCTCAGGTTAACACGATCGTGGTCCAATTGACATCCAAGTGAGCAGGATTTTGCCCTTAACCACTTTGGCTTTGCTTATTCAAGAGAACTGTAGCTTGCTAACCACCACTGGGCTCCCCTAGCACATGTATCACAATTTGAGTTCACACACAAGTGTTCCTAATGCCACACTTCCATTATAATCTTGTTTTGGATTAAGACTTTCTTAAAGCACTAGTGGTTATCCCATTGCACCAATCTCTACCAACGAAGTATCAGCATGGATGGGAATTACTGGTATAATAGCTCCACTTTGTAAATAGTCCTCCTACTATTGTCTCAAAACACACTGCTTAAATAGCCTCTCTGGTGTACTTTCTACAGGCATCAAGCTGTCTGGAAGTTACTTATCTGTGCTATGCACACCATGGGGCTTAGCTTAGTTATTTTCAAGTAGCTGGACTCAAACTGTTGGAGAAGCAAGAAAAGAACAATTCTGAAGTTATATATTAATCACAATGTAAAAGGTTGAAAAACATCAGATTTTACTGCAAGAACTATCAACATGAGAGCCATGGGCAAAGCATTTTCATGATGCCAGATCTCTGCACCCAAATAGCACATTGGACTTGCCATCACATTTCATTCTTGTTGTGGTTAGAAGTTCAGCTCAAATCATCTGCTCACATGATTCATTCTTGTGTGTGTGGATAGAAAAAAATTATGTGCTAACCATTTTAGACCATTATTAATTTGTTGTGCAGTAGTGCCTAGCGACTACCAATCGGACTAGAGAAGAAGGATGGTCCAGTGGTTAGGGTGGTATCCTGGAACTTGGGGACACCGAAGTTCAATTACTTGCCCCGCCATAGATTTCTTGTGACCTCAGGGAAGTCTCTTGGCCTCTCTGTTCCTCCGTAAAACAGGGATAAAACCACACCACTACCTCACAGAGGTGAGGATAAATACATTAAGGAATCCCTGTCACTGGAGTCCTTTTAGAACAGGTTAGACAATCTGTCAGGGGTAGTCAGGGTAATCCTCCCTCAGCACGGAAGCCTAGACTAGAGAATCTCTTGGGATCCCTTCCAGCCCTATGACTATCATTAAAGATTGTGAGATACTCCAATAATAAAGTAATGGGGGCCATATAAGTACCTAATAGTGTCTTAACCTATAAATCTAACTATCAACATTAAAACCTAGTTCTAAAACAAGAACCTGCCATGTTTTCCTTGTTCAGAGAGGCAAGAAACCCCTCTTATACTATGTTTAGCCTCAACCATGTTTCAACAAAGTTATTTTTGTTCAGAGGAGGCAGGAGGGTTAAATGTCCTTAAAGCGTTTCTGCTTCAACTGATGTAGCATTTTTTTTAAATGCATGGCGGAACCCTATGAAATGTTTTCTTTTACTCATGAGCCATTCTTAAAGAATCCCTTATCCAAAGGGTGAAAGGAAGCTTCTTTCCAAAAACAAACTCTTCTTTTATGATGATTCACTTACTTGGCCTGCATGAAGATATATCTTCAAAGGCAAAGAATTGGTCCCAGTCTGGGAGTAGCAGTCCCCACGAAGAGCCATCTGGTCATTTGAAAAAGGTATTTAGAAGGGATTGTTTCTCATGAGTGTTTATAAATCTTTATAGCAGTAGGTGAGACACAATTCCACTGCAGGAAGGGTCTTTGATCAGGGGGAAGCCCAGTGTAAATATTAAAAAGCCCAGAGTGCTCCAAAATGTTCAAAGCTGCCAAATGAAAGCCTGGATGCTGCAAAAGCTTATGCATGTGTACTGTACTTGATGCAGAATTTTAACTGGGCTACTCAAGAGCGTTAAGTTGAGCAGATGCAAAAAGGCTTACAGGATCAATGCGTTAGTTTCATTGTTGGCTAGTCTTGCAGTTTGACTGTCTCATGAAACTGGGGAGTAAGCTTGGAAAAATGTGATTTGAGTCTCAACTTAATTTGTGTTTTGAAATGAAAGTGTCTGGATCCCATGATTGCAGTGAAAAGCTTAAAAACGTGACTTGAGTGTATTCTGAAGTCTTAAACCAAAAGATAAAAGATGCCCTGCTTTTTTTCTTTTAAAGACAATTTCATTATTTGTGGTAAGGAGGGGGGATAACTCATGATTTTTGAATGCTCGGGATTGGCAGTGCTGAATTTGGGCTGGAAACGTGTTTCCTCAGGTTCTTCAACCTGCGGGTATAGGAACAAGCAATATAGTATGGATGAATTCAGAGCCATGCTGCACTTCTTCCTCAAATTCAAGCCAAATGTGTTTGAGGCTCAAAATTGAACTTTTTTTTTTAAATTCCTGGATGCCCCTGTAATTTTGGGTTCCAGTGGAGACTGAAAGCAAACCTAGGCTGGGTCTACACTGATGGCGACAAATGCACCGCCGTCACGTCGATTGTTCTGGATCGACTGAGCGGTCTGTATAGACGCGCTCAGTTGATCCAGGAAGCGACGCAGGAAAACCACCCTGGGAAGTGGCATAGCGCTGCGTCGAAGGGAGCGCTGTTCCCTTTGATGCAGTTCAGTATGGACGCCGCGCAGAGGAGACACTGCAAAGTTGATGGGAGATATGCAACTGATTTATGTTGCTTGCGTATCTCCCGTCGACTGCCACCGAATTGCAAAGGTAAGTGTAGACCGGGCCCTAGTGATCCTCATAATTAAGAATCGAAAGCATTGACAGTCCTTAACCAACTGATCCTTGCTGCACCCCTCTGAACTAGGGAATTACTATCTCCACTCCAGAGGCATTAAATGATCTACTGTATGCCTCAGAGTGAGTCAGTCTCAAAGCTTACATGCCTCTGACAAAGGAGGGTCTGCAGCAAGACTTGGATTAGGAGAGGGCAAGGGACTTCCTGTTGAAATCCAAGCATTGAGGGCAGTTGGATGAAGACTCAAATGTCAGTTGCACACACAAACAGGTAAATGGAAAAGACGAGTTACTGGTGAAGCAGGGGGAGCAGAGGAGATGGGAGGGGATTTTGAAGGGGATGCCAAGTAGTTGGAACTTGATGGGGTGCTGGGGAAAGCCAGTGGGAGGAGATGATGTTCAAAACAACAGGCAAAGAAAATGGTTGTTTGGGAGGAGGATTTAGGTAGCCAGGACTGGGGGAAAATATGTGTCAGTGAGACTAGATTCTTGGGAGGGGAACCTGGTAAACATCTGCAAAGCAACCTCATTCTCCATCTTGAAGTCCAACTTCAAAACTTTCCTTGGCAGATATGCCTGCCAAAGTCTTGACGATAATTAGGCTGCTGGTGTGCAGAGACGGTTGCCTATCATGCTAGCAATGCTGTCTCATTTCCTTGCACTCCCTGATCTCTCTCTTGGCTGACACTTCAATTGTAAGCCCTTGGGAGCGGGAACCATTTTTCTGTTCTGTGTTTGTACATCACCTAGCACAGTGGTTCTCAAACCTCACCACGCTGCGAGCACCTTCAGTTGACAAAAATTACTACGTGACCCCGGGAGTGAGGAGGGAAGCCCGAATCCTGCCACCCCAGGCAAGGGGGCCGAAGCTGAAGTCTGAGGGTTTCAGCCTTGGGCTGGGGCACTGTAACCTGAGCATCATCACTGAGGCCTGAGCCCCTTGGCTTTCACGCCTTTCCCTTCCCCCTCCCCAAGGTCAGGGTGGCAGAAATGGTAAAGTTAAGCACCTTGATAGGATCTCACCAGTCTGTCTTGGTGACTGGACCACTTGGAACTCCAGTTTCCAGCTGTGGTAAATCAGGGGCAGAAGGTAAGATTCATTACCAGACAGTATACACTGGAAGGCAAGTTGCAGCTAAATTGATCAACCCTGTGTTCTGTATGTTGTGGTGGTGGAGAGCGCTTGTAATTTAAATTGTAATTGTCACTTGTTTATTTAGTCATCTCAAGGCATGAATCATTCTGTTTTAAACATTAAACAGTGAAGTCTTGGGCCTGTTAAATTGACACTACATTAAGATTCCGGCTGCATTCCAAGTGTCAGACACAGAGCTTCCATATTGCTGATATTGCCTTGTCCCTTTTCAGATGACCATGGCTGCTAGCCTCATTAATATTTAATACTGAATAGTGATGATCTCATGGTTAAGGCACTGGACTGGGAATCTGGGAAGCTTGGTTCAGTTCCTGCCTTTAGATATGTACACCCTGTGAGACCTTGGACAAGATATTTAATTTCTCTGTGCCTCGGATCTCCTCCTGTAAAACAGGCTGATACTATGGTGATGAAAATATTAACATCTCCGTAGGTTCTGTCACATGTACATCAGTGATATTTTGGAAACAGAAAGTCATGGGGAGATATCTGTGCACCATGAAGGCTTGTTAAAAAGACTGCAAAACTAATGGCATCTTAACATGATCCGCCTCACTCTTATCAGTGAAGGTTATGTACAACAAGATATATTGTTCTGTGTAATACAATAAAGATTAAGTAGAATCATAGGGTTAGAAGGGGACTGCAAGGGTCATCTAGTCTAACCCCCTCCCAAGATGCATGATTTGTTGTCTAAACCATCCAAAAGAGACGGCTATCTAGCCTTTTTTTTGAAAACCTCCAGTGAAGGAGCTTCCATGCCTTCCCTAGGCAATCTGTTCCATTGTCCAACTGCTCTTACAATTGCCATGTTTCTTTCCTGATACTTAATCTAAATCTGCTAGTTTGAACCCATTGCCTCTTGTCTTGCCTTCTGTGGCAAGAGAGAACAATTTTTTGACTTTTTTTTTTTTTTGGCAGCCTTTTAAGTATTTGAAGACCACTATCATATTGCCACTTAATTTCCTCTTTTCCAAACGAAACATACCTAGTTCCTTCAGCCTTTGCTCTTATGGCTTCCATTCCAGCTCTTTGATCTCTTTGTCACTTGCCTCTAGATCCTTTCCAGTTTCTCTACATCCTTCCTATACATTGGTGACTAAAACTGGACACAACTGAGGCCTAACCAGTATGCTCTAGGCACTATCAGCTTCCGTGACTTGCTTTTTTGAAACAACATCACATTGTTGATTCACGTTGTGGTTGTGATCCACTGCCTCTCCGTTCCTTCTCAGCAGTGCTGCTGCCATGTCAGTTATCCCTCATTCTGTATTTGTGCATTTGTTTTTTCTTCCCTAGCTGTAACATCTTACGTTTTGTCTTTGCTGAATTTCATTTTTGTTGTTTATAGCCCAGTTCTCCAATCTATCAAGATGCCTTGGAATTTTAGCTCTATCCTCTGGGTCATTAATAAAGATGTTAAACAACACCAGACCCAGAACAGATCCCTATGGAACCCCATTTGAGACCTCTTTTTCCAAACTGATATCATTCCATTATTAATTATTCTTGGTTAGCGGTTGTTTAACCAATTATGTATCCACTTAATGGAAGTCCCACTGAGCCCACATTTCTCTAGCTTGCTTATGATATTGTCATGCGGGATTGTGTCGAGTAAGCAGTGACTTGGGAGTCGGTGATGATGTGATGTATAATTTGTACCCAATCCAAAGCAATTATTTACAATTGTACACATAAATGAGCGATAAAATTTTGCTATATTAATGTCTTTTGAAGAACTCAGTAAATGTTAATTAACCTGGGTAAACTGCATTATTTTTTGTAAGCATCTCCAGGAGAAATGTGGCAGGTAGCTGACATCTGATTTAAATTAAGTCTTTAGTACCTTTGTGTTGGGGTACCATAGAGTACACTGTAGCCAGACTAGGCTACAGAATTGCATCTCCAGTGTGGATCCATCCCAGTGATTCACCATTCTAGCCGCTAGGGGTTACTGTGGGAGTTTGAGGATGGCTGACAGACTACAGCAGGGGTTAGTTGGCTTGGAGAATTGTTGTACAGAAGATTTCTTGGTGAAACAGAGGAGAATCCATAAAACCTAGTTGCTTGTGAGAAGGAGAAGCTGCAGACAGTGTTAAAGGCCCACATTTGCTGACTTGTTCAGAGAGAGAATCTATGGCAGGCAACAGCATTAAAGTGCAGTAAATGTTAATGTGGTGACATAAACAATTTGCCTATAAGAAATGTATAGACAGAAAGCATTGGAAATGATTTTGGGTCTTGACCCACTGTAAGTGCATGTTTCATGTATTGGGGAACTGGGAAGTTGAGACAAGATTTAAAAATTTGTCCGGCTGGAAACCTAAGCAGGATTCTGTCACGTATTTTCCTGACCAGAAAGGCTTTTATATGAGTTGAATAACCATGATATTTAGTGCAAAGTAATGACCATTTTGATATGAGTGCCGCTTGTTGTAACAGATTTCTGTAGAGCCTGTAATGTGTGTGTGCCTCAAGGCCATTTTATGAGTAATTGCATACCAGCATGGAGGGGGCTCAGGCAACAGAGGCAGTTACCATTTTAAAAAAAAAAAAAAGCTGCTCCCGAAAGTTTAGCAATCAGAAATCAAAGCTCGTCAGCAGATAAGCTGGAGCAAGACTTGTTGACGGTTAAAAAACAGAATCTACAGCAGCAGAAAATCTGTCCATTAACAGCCGAGGCTTGTAACTTGCCACAGGAGGGCAGAAGTACCCTCACAGGTGTGGGATTTGCTGGTTGAACAGTAGCCAAAATGTCACAATTGGTTTAAGCGAGCAATACGCTGGGGTGGAGATATAAAGTTGTTAACAGAGAGGCACATTGGAGAAGCCACTTACCACAACAGGGGTGCACCAGACTTACACTGCATAGAAGGTCTGATCAACCATCTCACCCCTCCCTAGCTCGCTGCTCAAAATAGTAAGATAGGGCATTAGAGCTGATAACCAGAGTGTGAATGCGATAAAGGTTCCACCTGGACGAAAACCCAGGAATGTATTGTAAAGAGTAAGGAAATTTGGCCATAAACAATTTATTGTTTTTGTTGCAACTGAGTTCATCCATCTGTGTGGTGAGTATTAATCAAATGTTGTTTAGTTGTAAGTATCTGTGTTAGTATCATTAGCTGTTTAAGTCATAAGTTTTAAGTGTGAAGTTTTGAGTTTAAGGAATTGTAAAAGAATGAGGGGAGACAACTTGTAATAGAAAAAAACCCCAATAAATAGTGGATTTAAATTGAACAGAGAACGTATTGTATGAATGATAGATTTATGAACCGTTGACCAGGTCTTGGACTAGGACAGGTTCTAGCCGCCCTCTTCCGTCCACAAGTTGATTAGGTGAATAGCAAGGGGGGCCTGTCTGAACCTAGTGAACAAACGGGCAGGTGGAGTATGTGGACCGAAAGGTCTATTCCTTTTTCCTCCAAACATGAGCCCCTGCAGCTCTGCTGCTTAATAGAGCTCCTGTGACAGCAGGGGAGTGATTCCCTCTGTCAGTCTATCTGTTGCCTCTCCATCCCCCTCCTGCTAAATAAGCATTCTGTCATCGGATTCATTCACCCAGTTGGTATCATGGGCTGAATAGAGATGGTGCGGACCCCTCAGTCAGTCAAACCTGAGTAAGGTGTGTGTGTGTTGTGCAAGTTGTATGACTGTGTGTGTGTGTAAGTGTGTTGAGAAATTAATCTTTTTAGGAAAATCTAACTGTCTCAAGCAAGAGATAAAAGAAGAACCCCCCCCCAGGCAAATTGTAAAAGACACAAAGCCATTTTCCGAAACTTCCCCAAGATGATAAGCCTGCCCCCTTCTCCACCCTCTTCATTCTCCCCCTCTGAAGCAAGAAATACATACAAACCAAGGCAGGATTTTTTTTAACCCTTTGTCACCTCACCGCTCTTAACTCATTTCATCTTGCAGCAAAATGATCAATCATGGTATTGTGGTTTCACTGAAACATACAATTTCAATGACTCGTATTCCCCCCTTTGCACCTTCTGTCATTGACACCAGTGCAAAGTGTTGTAAAATGCTACTACAACGTAGAGAATGTTTGACACTTGCAATGCATGGGTAGAAATGACTGCCCGAAGTGTTAAGCAGTGAAGAATCAGGCTTTAACATTTTCATGTTTAAGTGAATTATTCACAGGCCTTAGAAGGAAGGAAAACTACTCCAAAATGTTATATTTTCAAGTGTTTGTTGAGTAACTGCCTGTTACCGGGCTTGTTTTTTAAACAGAACAGCCTGGAATTTACATGAGAATGCCCATATTGGGTGAGACCAATGGTCTATCTAGCCCAGTATTCTGCCTTCTGACAGCAGCCAATACCAAGTGCTTCGGAGGGGATGAAAAGAACAGGTAATCATCAAATAATCTAGCCTGTAATCAATTTCCAGTTTCTGGGACACAGAGGCTAGGGACACTTTAGAGCATAGTTTTGCATCCCTGCTTGCTGTGGCTAATAGTCATTGATGGGCTTATCCTCCATGAACTTCTTTTTTTTTTTTTTTTTTTTTTTTAACCCTGTTATAGTCTAGGCTTTCACAACATCCTCTGGCTATGCTTTATGTGAAAAAATAGTTCTTTTTGTTCATTTTAAACCTGCTCCCTATCGATTTCATTTAGTGGCCCCTAGCTCTTGTGTTATGAGAAGGAGTAAATAACACTTCCTCATTTACTTTTTCCACACCAGTCATGAATCTATAGATCTCTGTCATATTCCCCATTAGTCATCTCTTTTCCAAGCTTAAAAGTCCCAGTCTTATTCATTTCTCCTCATATAGTTGTTGTTCCATATCCCTTATAATTTTTGTTGCCCTTTTCTGTACCTTTGTCAATTCCGGTATCTCTTTTTGAGATGGGGCAACCAGTTCTGCACGCAGTAGTCAAGATGTGGGTGTACCATGAATTTATATAGAGCCAATATATTTTGTGTCTTATTATCTATCCCTTTCCTAATGATTCCCAGTCTTCTGTTAGCTTTTTTTGACTGCCACTGCACATTTGAGTGGATGTTTTCAGGGAGCTATCCAAAGACTCCAGATCTTTCTTGAATGGTAACTGTTGTTTTAGACCCCATCATTTTATACGTATAGATGGAATTATGTTTTTCCATGTGCATTACTTTGCAATTATCAACATTGAATTTCATCTGCCATGTTGTTGCCCAATCACCGGGTTTTGTGAGATCCCTTTGCAATTCTTTGCCGTCTGCTTTTGGACTTAACTATCTTGAGTAGTTTTGTAGCGTCTGCAAATTTTGCCACCTCACTTTTTACCTCTTTCTCCAGATCATTTATGAATGTTGAATAGCATTGGTCCCAGTACAGAGCCTTGGGGGACACCACTGTTTATCTCTCTCCGTTTTGAAAACTGACCACAAAAGGACGAGTCTTGCACCAAATTGACAATGTCTCTAAATATGTACTGGGTACCTGTTATGAAGAAAAATCAAAACTGCCTAGATATGTTTGCAGCTCAGGAAAAAAAAATCCAAACATAACCTTTTTGACTAGTGTGAATGAAATTTATTTACTTTGTTTTGATGTTACCTTTCAAGATGTACTGCTTCATTTTGGTGTATATTGAATGTCTGTCTTTCAAAATATAAGTTCCATTGAGAATACTCCTCTGTGATTAACTTCTCTTCTTCCCACCTGTCACTTGTAGATGCTGCAGTTAGCAGGAGTTTTGTCTTGGGTTTAAAAACCATGATGCTAAGGAAATAGACCTAAGAAAACATTGAGAGGGAACATAACTAGTGAGTAATTTTTTTATCCATTTCTTTGTGCTATGTATGTTTTTGTGTTTTTTTTTTTTTTTTTTACTCCATTTGATTGCTAGTATATCATGACTAAGGAAAAGCTCATGCAACTGGATGAAATATAGAGGTTGGGAAAAGAAATGTAGTGTATTTTTTGTTTTTGTTTTTTCTTCAACAGTAAATTCATTCTTGGAGCTCTCTGGAGCATTGCTGGAAGGTCTGGACAGATTGACATTGCACTCAGGTTATGAAGCTGTTGATGTCAATGGAAAGACTCCCATTGACTTGCAAGTAATTTTGAATTGGGCCTTTAGCAGCATAACCAACCCCAATCTATTCAAAAAAACATGTCAGACTCCCCCAAAATCATGATTTAAAAATATTGGGTTCAGTTTATTATTATTTATCTTGTAGTTTGGGCCTTGAGGATGCACTGGGGTTGTGGATTTTAAGCTTTGCTCTGTAAACAGGAAACCTAGGTATTACTTTTAATGAAAGATGCCTTTCTCACATAATTGCATGGTTCTGGGAGACGAGACTTTAATAGCCCCAAATATCATGAGACTGATGGAAAAATAGTGAGATACGGCAAAAATATCTTTGCCACTGGCAGCTGTGCATGCTGGGAAGCTGTTGCCAAAGCCCATGATATCGTCCATGGATGTTAGCACTGTAAACCAGCAATAGATTTCCATCCCACCTAACATTCAGTAATGGTTCATGTCATGTTATTGCCATCCAAAATAAAGAAAGGTACTTTGTCTCCCTGCTGGATTTATACTTGAAACATCAAATAACAGTGAAGAAGGAAGGCTTTGTGGTTGAGGTGTGACAGCCACTGTCTTGGCCAATGCCAAGGATTGAACTGGGGATCTCCAGAGATAAATCATCATCAGTCTCTCTAGATTTGAGTTAAAAAGCCAGTTTCCCTAGTTAAGAACTGTAACAGACTCTCATCCTCTGTGGATCAGGCACGGAGGGGAGGGGGGGGGGCAGGGATCCAAGACACCTGCATGCAAAACAGTGCCCGCCCCTGTGGATTACAAAGGCAGCGGACCAGGCCTCAGGAAATCCGTATTCAAGTCCTGGTTTTGCCACGGGCTTCCTGCAGGTTGTTTGATTGTTCACTGCCTCAGTCTTCCCACTAGTAAATAGAGACAGTTTCTCACATTATTTGTGTATGATGATGGTAAACCCTTTTTGTTAGGGTCTTTCTCTTACCATGTGTATAGGGAGCATTTAGCCCAATGGGTCCTTGATCATGGTAAAGGCCTCAAGGTGCTACTAAAATATAAATAATAGCAAGTGTTTGGGAGCTGCTGGCAAATGCTGACTTTCCAGTGTTGGGGTGTGAGAGAGAGATGGAAGGAATAAGCATCTCATGACATGACAAGGCTGTTCTTCTCAATTCAATCACTTGTGAATTAAAGAACTGAAAGACCTTTAAACAAGTGGCAAATGTCAGGTCAATTTTCTTCTGCAAGGTTTTGTTTAGAAATAAAACTGATAGAAAACAACCTGATTTGCTATTACCTTGAGTCAGGTGAGGCCATTCAAAGGCAAGATTAATTGTTAAATCACTTGTACATAAACTTTTTCTGTGTTATGAGTGGATGAGTCTTCTCTCCAAGAGTGAGAAGTCATAGCAGGTCAAATCAGATTTTTTTCCCCCCTAAATGACAAACTATTCTTTTTAAATATGGGGTGAAAAATACCCTACTTCCAATTTTCTAAAACTTCCTAGGTTTCTCTGCAAATTCCATTTCAAGATTAGATAGAGGTCCAATACTGCATTAGGTTTCTCTTACACTTCCGTTAAGATGGAATTGACACTGAAAGATTTGATTGAAGTGTAACCAAAGAACAAAATGGTATACTGAGATTTTCGGAGCTGATTTCAGCCATCTCACTCTTTCTCATGCACACTCTCTCTGCGTGCACACAGAGAGAAAGAAATGGTCCCGCTCAAAAAAAAGATAAACATCCCTGAAAAATATAAGCCAAAGCACTGCAATAGGAACAACCGTCTAGCTGAGTCCAGGTGCACAATTGACTTGCTCGTCCTAATGCTGATGAGGATGCAACACTAATGCTCTAAGTGAATAGAAATTTCCAGGCCTTATCTAATTTACGCAATACACCGAAATCAGGATGTTCAAAATAAAGGCTGACAAGCTCCCCAATGTGCCTAGATATTTAAGCATATGACTGGAAACTGTGTCACTGGAATTAAAATATGTGCTGTAATGCCTAGGTACCACAGGATGGAGTTACAGCTTTAACTTTGGATTTTCTTGACTTTTAGTCAAACTATTAATGTTATTTTAATGCGTCGTATACTTTGACTGCTCTGTAAAATTACATTGGGTGAGATTCTTCCCTGTGCAGGGGACCAGAACAAGGCATATGTTACTTTTGTCCCACTTATACCATATTTTGAGGATTCAAGTGCTACACAGGCCTTGTGTGGGTGCTCTGCACAGCACTGAATTTCCTCCCCCATTGCGATTAGGGATGGAGTAACTGGTACAGACAAAGTAACCATTCGTTAAATAAATTCAAAACTCATACAGTCTAGTTCAGTTAGATCAAGGAGTTTCTTCTCTAGTCTGCCTCTCTGCAGAAGCCTCTTTAGCGTCTGCATCTCCACCTACCTCCATGCAGACACTCTTAAAAGCATTGCATTTTGTGTGTAAATATAGTTTTTCTTAAAAAAGCTGGGTCAACAGCTCTTGAGACTGAAGTCTTTTGTTGTTTGTAGATGTATTCTGCGGGCAACGAAATAGAAGCTCCCCCCTACCAGTGGGACTCAGCCCTGATCTGCTGGGACCCTTTACGTTCATGAGATGGAATTCAGCCAGTATGGACCATTTAGTCCTTGGCTTATCTGGCCAGGTAGCCAACAAGAAGGGCTATTTGTGCCAATTGTGACTTCTGTATTGTGGACACTTGTCCATTGGGAAACTGAAAGGGGACCCAAAGAACTGTTTGACATAGGCCACCAAAAAGTCCTTAGATAGATGAGCAACCTAGCTTTGAAAAGCTCCACATACCAATGCCCTGAGCTGTTTTAAACCCCAGTCCCCATTTCCTTCTCTCACAGCAGTCTTATATAATGGCAGAGCCTGTCTTAAACAATCCTTTGCTTTGCTGTTCTGCCTGCTCCAGTGGTGATGGGATGTGAGCAGGGCCAAACTTCTCCCCTACCGTTTCTAGCCTTGAGCATACAAAAATTGTGTTAGGAGTGAGGGTTCTGGTACAGTGCCAGATGGATCTTCCAATACTACTTTGCATAGTGAGGTGGGAGTTAGGAGTATGTCCAGGATTGAGGTCTAGGATGTCTGGAGATGTGATAGAGTGGGAAGGAGGGTTGGCAATATCTTCTGAAGACAGTGTTTTTTTTAGCCAAAGAAAGGGGCTGAGGGACTAGAGTCTTGCTCCAGAACTTACCTCTTTGCGTCAGGGATTGTTTTTGTTTTGTGTTGTAACAGCATCAGACATGATGTGGTCCTGGACCGTGACTGTGACTCTTAAGTGGTACTGCAATGATGATGATGATTATACCTGTTGCTGATGTGCTTTCAGAAGCATCCTCACAGGTAAAGGGCAGGACCTTACAAGATCTTGAATAAAAGTTTCAGTCATTTTAGTGGGTTATAGCTACAAGGCACAGGACTGGCAATCGGAAGAGCTGGCTTCTGTTCCTGGCTGCACCACAGATATAAGTGGCTTTGGGCAAAATCCGTCTACCTTATTTTCCCCCTCTGTGGAAGGGTGAGTTAAGGGATGACTTCACTCACATTTGCAAAGCACCTTAAAAGGTCTAGATGGAAAAGATGTGGTAGAAGTTGACTGCATTATTACTTATCTGAACTGAGTCATTTGTGGTTCGTTCATCAATCAATGGAGATGCAGTAACTGTCCCTTGGGAATTTTGGAATAGTTCATGAGTACAGCAGGTTAAAGTGTTGGTGGTGGGAGGATTATGAAAACCATTTGAAATTGTATCCATTTTGCAGGGCTTGAAACACACCCTTTTTAAAACATAATTGGCACTTTTTGTTTTTTTTTTTCAAGAAATAAAAATTGACTGTTTAAAAAATATTTTCAATTAAAATTGTATATGAATTTTAAATACATGAAATTTTACAAAATCCAAACAAGTTGTCTGTTTTTTCTACAAAATGTTTCATTTTTGGAAAAGGGTGTGTTTTCAGTGAAAAAGCACTGTTCAAAAATCTTTGACCAGTTCTATTTATAAGACTATGCATGACGCCCTTTTTTTAGGGTCAGAAGAAACACAGGTTAACAATTTTAAAGTTGCTGTTTAAGCTGACATTTCCTCTCCTGCCCTTTTCTTGTGAAAAGTTAAAAACATATTTCCGGAGTTTTTTGACTCCATGTTTTTCACCGAATGTCAGACAGTTACTGTGACCCAGTTTATAAAAGTATCCTAGAAACCATAGTCCTTAGTAGTATTTCCTTTCTAATACAATACAAAAAATTATAGAATCCAAGTCTTTATGATCAGTAGCTGTATTTCCTTAGGCTGTGGTCTTGTCACATCTCATAAAGCTAAGCAGGGTCAGATTGGATCAATAACTGGATAGAAAACCTCAGAAGGAATCAGCATTAATGAGTCACTAGCTAGCACTTTTTTTCTGAGTCACTGCTCTGCAGCATAGTTGTATTGGCGGGATCCTTTGGATGATGCATAAAACGAAGGTCTTTTGGAATCTCTCTCTTTATTAAAGTCATGAAAAGGAAGAAATATTGAGCACTGTACAATCACTATTTAAATACTGTACTCAGCACGTTTTTGTTTTGTTTTTTTGGTATCTCATTTACTCGTTCATAGATGCTAAAGCCATAAGGGACCACTGTGATCATAGTCGGACCTCCTGTAAATCTGGCCTATAGAACTTCCCTGAAAAAATTCCTAGAGCAGAACTTTATTTAAAAAAAAAAAAAAAAAAAAAAAAAGCAGTCTTGATTTAAAAATTGCCAGTGATGGAAAATCCGTCATGACTCTTGGTAAACTGTTGCAATGGTTAATTACCCTTTGTTCCAGTCTTAGGCTATGTCTACATACAAAGATATGTCTACTTATGTTAGGTCAACTTATAGTCACTGCATTAATTACTGCGAGGCTGATTTCCACACTACCCTCCTTGGGTCGGTGGCACACATCCTCATCAGGAGTGCGTCTATGGACCTAAGGGGGCAGTGCAGGGAGCTGAAAGTTCAGTCTTTCAGCTCTGCTGGCAGGAGGCTGGCTGCCTCCTGGGCTCCTGGCAAGTTGCCTGCAATCCCCTTCATCTTGCCTCCCCTCCCTGAGGAGCAGGGTCCAGTGTCCTGGGCTTCTCACCCCGCCTCCCAGCCAGGAGTGGGGTCCAGCTGTCCAGCTCTCCAGGAGAGCAGGTGGCAGTTGGGCTCCAGCTGCCTGGCTTTCCTGTCAATTTCACAACTGCAGTGGAGCTGTGAAATTGACAATGAGAGTCAACAGTCCTTGTAAGGAATGCACTGACACTGCCTCACCCTAACTACACCGACATAAGTCCTATGCCTCTTGTTGGGGTGGTTTTATTATCTTGGCAGAGTAAGGGAGTTACATCGGCGGGAGATGCAGTTCATTGTGTACATCTCCACTGTTGCGTTGAGAGAAGCTGAATTTTCCCCCCTCCCCCCGCCCCTCAATAAAACTCTGTACTGAAGATCAGGCCTTAATTTGTCTACTTTCAACTTCCATCCACTGCATCTTGTTATACCTTTTTCTGCTAGGCTGAAGAGCCCATCATCAAACGTTTGTTCCCAGTGTAGGTACTTAGAGACTGTAATCAAGTCACTTCTTAATTTTCTCTTGTTTAAGTTAAATAGATTGTCTTTAAAGCATAAAATCCATGCTCTTTTTAAATGATTCACTGTTTCTCTCAACCCGTACAGGAGAAGTCTCTCTCAAAAAATCAGGCATGAGTAATTTAATGGCAATAATAACTTTCTTCTGTTGCTTTTATTCCTCACATCATATTCTATTAACCATCGCTCTTTTTAGTATTTATTCTGCCTGTGTGAATTTTGGCCCTGATTCAGCAGTCTAACCCAGTTCAGCAGCATACTGGCTGAAGTACTTTGCTGAATGGGAATAGAGTTAAGCGCATGCTTGGGGCTATAGCTGGTTCAAAATGCCTTATTTTCAGTGGGCATAAATTCAGATGACTTCCTGAGGAGCCTGGCCCACTTAAACCAATTGAGGATTAGGCCCTCAGATTTGCTATTTAACCATGGTTCAGGCACTTTACTGCCAGCTTCCAGTCCACCAGTGTGCCTTAACCATGACCTGGAAGAACCATCTTGAAGGATCGTTGAGTCTTCATCCCTATCTCAACAGAAACGATATATTCTCCTTCCCTCCTCCCCCAGTGAATTTTGTTCATGGACTGTACATCTGCTGGGTCCCTTTTCCATCCCTTCCAATCACTTTCATCCTTTGGTGCCTTTGCCAAGACTGCTAACAGTGTTAAATAGTGTCACAGTGCTTTCTGGGTTGTAGACATTTCTCCAAAGGCATCTTGGCTGAAACCATCAAACTCGTTTCACGTTGACCGCTCAACCACAATTGGATGGCAACTACTCTTCGTTACTATCAGCCTGCGCTAGGTTTGAACATACTGCAGAGACGGAAGGTGCTAAATAAAGCCTGTGGCCAATCCTCAGACCTAGCCAATGTGTACGTTTAATAAATACCATAGAGAGGAGGCGTGAATAGATACTGTTACCTTCTGGATCCTATGAATTTATTAGCGTCCTGAGTCTTGTCTGTGCACCTACCTACTTCTCCAGTTTACAGTACCTTACAACTGGCTGCTGCGATGATTCTAATTTTGGCTTTCAGGCCTTGATGAACACAAGGATAACCACCCAGGATGAGTTCCTAGTGTTGATCTAGGAAGTGATATTTTGTTAATAGTTTTGCTGAAAGCTATGGAGAGGGGCAGGACAGGGAAAGAAAAAACTTCTCACTGAGGGTTGATCTACACTGCCATCTTGGGGATCAGAACAATGAAGCAGTGGCAGCACAGGCTAGCTGCCTGAATGATTATCCGCGGTTCCGGGCAGGGTCTTAAAGCCGGCACTGGAGCCTGTACTGCTGTGGCTTGGCTGGTCCAGTACAAGCTGGCTAGCTCGATTAAACCTAGCTTGGGTGTGTCTACATGAGTTGCAGTCCCACTCCGTGACAGGAGTGTAGACATGCCACGCAAGAGAACCACACTGCTTGGGAGATGTCCGGTGCAGCACAGCAATAAAATATTGGTACTCCCCAGATGAACAGATTACTGCAGGTTCCAAAGAATGCCATGAGAAATTATCAATTAAAATAACAGTTTATGAATAGCCTCACTCCTGGCATGCAGATATATTTGGCATCATAACTATTTTATTTAATGCACTTCCCTACTCCTCCTCCTCTGATGCTCCAGCTTGGATTTTATTCATCTCATCTGTGTCCATTTCCAGGCACAGACTTCCAGCAGAAATAATGATCAGCGTTCCTGACAGGCTACCACATGTTTCTTTAACCTTTAGTTACATTGACTAAGAGAGCCCCTACAACCCCGAACTGCGCCTGGGAGGTCTATTGTGCAAGGCACTGAACAAACACATGAAACAGTGCCTTCCTCAAAGTGCTTACAGTGTAAATAGACAAGACAAAGGGCACAGGGAAACAGGCATAGAGGGATGGAAGTGACTTCTCAAGGAGTTCACGGTCACATAGCAAAGCACAGGCCAGAACTGTCTCCTGAGTTCCAAGCCAGCATTCCATCCTCTGTAATTCTCTTCCGGGATGCCTGTGATATCCATTTCTGATCCTTCCTGGTTGATTCTGAGCTTCTCCCAGGTTTAATTGATCACACTTTCAAATTGCAGGAATTCTGCTTGCTTTTGTGGAAGTTTGCCATTTAGTCCCCAAGTAATGCATGCATTTTTCAATAGTGTGGATGATACTTGCTAGTTACAGCGTGTGAGACTGTCCACCACCCTGTTGGCAAGGCTGTCAGAATGGCATCTGTGGTACAGCTGGCACCCTGGCTTTCAAAGCTGCTGCATGGAGTGATACAATTTCCAGACATTTATGTTGGCATATTCTGAGGGCCAAAATCTGATGTAAAAGCAAAACTCTAGAAGCAAATGGAACTGCCTGGTGTAAAGTCCATGAAAGTGAGCAAAAGCCTTCCATATATTGAATTTAATTACATTGGGAGCGGTGTTGTGGAATATAGTGATTGCAGGTCAGACATGCCCATAGGTATCCAGAACACCTAAATAATGAAAACTGCATGATGTTCAGAGAAAATCAGTGGCTGCTGTAGGTTGTCTCAGGTATCTTAAATGGAGCATGCAGTTATTGTGGTGGTGTGAAATCTCTTGGTACCCAAATTTATAAATCTCTTTGACTACATGGGTACCAAACAGACAGAGGAGTGGGGAAGACAATGTAACACTAGAATGTGTGTTAGAATATTTTATGGCTGAGGTTTCAAAATCAGCTAAGTGATTGGGATACTCATTTCCTATAATCTATAATAAACACCGCCTATTGAGGCACATGAACATGTATGATGGATTCTATATCGCTAACTCAGAGAAATATTCATAGGTTCATAGCTTTTAAGGCCCAAAAGCACCATGATGGTTATCTCGTATGACCTGTAAAACACAAGCCCAAAAAACTTCACGCCGTAACTTATGCATCTAGCCCATAAATTCTGCTTGAGATACAGCCTGTTTTTCAGAAAGAGATCCATTCTTTGTTTAAAGACTTTAAGCAATGGAGAATCCACCACATCCCTAGATAAGTTGTTATAATGGTTTGTTACTGCCACTCTTAAAAATGTGTGCCTTATGTCTAGTCTGAATTTGTCAAGTTTCATCTTCCAGGCATTGAACCTCTTTATGCCTGTTTTCTGCTATCCTAAAGAAATGTCTACTATCAGAAATCTCTTCCCCATGTAGGTAACCCATTAGGGCAGTCCCTGTCTAGGCCAGGGGTTCTTACAACAAATGTTTGGGTGGCTGGCTGCTCTGAAAAATTTTCCTTAAATATTTCATTAATTTTGGGAAAAACAAATGAAATACGCACATAGACATGTCCAAATCATTGTCATTTATTTATGGAGGGGTTTTATTGAAGACATTATTTATTGTTGTTGTTGTTGTTTTATCATCTATTAATATATAGCTTTATTTTGGTGCCCTTGGCCTTCGCTACCTCTCCTAGCCCCCCTATACATTGTCTCTGGCCTCTGCTGTCTCCCACCCCACCCCCATTGCCCCGAGCTTCTTTCCATAGCCTCGCACTTCAGGCTCACCCCGTTCCTTGTCTCTTGACCTCGGTGCCCAGTAAGGCCAGCCCTGCTGAAGCCAAGAGCGGGAGGCCCATGGCTGAAGGTGGGGGGAGGAAGGTTAAACATGACCCTGGAGCACCAGGGCTGAAGCTGTCCCCTGGAACCTCTGGGCACTGCAGGGGGGGAAAGTGGCTTTGCCTTCTCCACCATCTCTGCCCAGGAGGCTGCAGGAAAAACCCCTGGCGGCTGCTTTTCTAGGCACATGTCATCTCTTTCACTCTTCTATCAGTTGGCGAGGTTGTCTATGTAGACTGTAAGCTCTTCTGGGCACAGCCTTATCTTAACAGATGACTATAAAGCATGCAGGGCTTATTTTGGCTTTACATAAACAACAATTCTATTAGAAAATTTTGCCTAAGTGTTGCATATTACATGAGCGGTATGGGAGTATAAATTACACTTGGAATCAGAATTATATTGGCTACATATTTCATTGATACATGGAACTATGAAGTATTTATAAATTATTTGCATCTGCCCTGGAAAGATTGCTGCTCGTGTGATGGAATGGCTCTTGTGTCCCCGTTTAAATGATTGCTGCAGTGGCATGGAACAAGTTTTCATGGGAGCATCTCAGCTCTAAGATGAATAAAAAAGGGAAGAATTTCAGGTGATGCAATGAGGATATATTTTGCCTATACAGGGGGAAAACTATATAAGCATCATGATGTGGCATCTGAGCTCTATCTGTCACGTGTCTGGTCCCAGCCCTGCAATGAACACCATGCTTGTGGACTCTTGTGCCTGCACAGAATCCCTTTTCTTTACTGACAGGTGGAAGAGTATAACCTTACAGGGTATCCTTGCAGTAGCAGGGCAAATGTTTACCAGTTCATAGAGTATCCTTTTATATAGAGCGTGATCTTGGTCTCACTGAAGCTAAAAGGACTTTTGCCATTGACTGCAGTAAGGCCAGGACTTCACCCCAGGTCTTTTTAATACATTGTGGCTGAATCTGGTTTATTTTTTTTTTTAATGGGAAATTCAATTTTGATTAAAAAATGTTCCCAACTTTCTGTTTTTTTGGGAGGGAGGGGAGTGGATATGGGTTCCCCCCCGCCCCCCAGTGAGGAAGCAGGTTGGGATTTTTTTTAATTTTTGAAAAGTATCGAATTTTAGACAAATGTCATCAAAATGTTGCACTTTGTTTTTTTCCAACTAGCTCTATTGATTTTTTTTTAAAAGGGCAAACCAATCAAAACTCAGTTTAATAATCGTTATCTGCAATGATTAAATAAGACCTGAAAAAAGCATGTTGGTCATAAATCCTTTTGGGCTTTCAGCTGAGAAACCACTGGGATTTAACTCCATGATCGTAGAGTGTAGGGGAGGCAGTGTGGCTACATGGACAGAGCACTATACTGGGACTAAGAAGAAGTGTGGTTTATTGCCAACTCTGTCACTAGCCTGCTGGGTGACCTTCGGCAAATCACTTCATCACTCTGTGCCTCAGTTTACCCATCTGTAAAATGGTTATAATACTACTGAAATTCTCTGTAAAACTCTTTGGACATTCACAAATAAAAAGTATTCTGTACAAGCCAGCTATTATTCCAAAAGTTCCAAGAAAAACTTCAACCAGATCTTACTGCAGTTTATTGAAAACACATCCATTTATGCATCAAAAAGTTGTGGCTTTTAATGAGCAGCAAACAGTTAAAGAATTTTCTCTGCAAAATGCCTAGTAATCATCCCACCCACAGGATATTAAAAGGCCAGTTTTGTGCCAATTTCAAAGTGCCATACCATTTTGAAATATCAGAAAAATTCTGTATATCTAATCTATTAAACACAGTTGATCATTTGTCCTATATATTCTGGACAATAATGCTGTGTTGGTAAAGGCCTATGCATCTAAATTTATACTTTGTCCACACAACCAGCCCCTAGTTCTTTTGCATTTCCCCCTCACACAGACTTTGGGGAATGCTGGTATAGATTTTCATATGATTCATGCTTTCATAGGTGAGCAGTGAAATAGCTAATGTTGACACTTAAAAATATCATTATTGGCATCTGAGTTAGCCACCACTGAAATGGATGAGGCAGTTCACGCTCAGAACAATTGTGCAGGTGTTCTGGAAACTCAGGCAGAGTAGCACATTTGCTTTACAAAAGTGGCTTCATGTCGTCTTCGGGTTCTGTAGGGTTATTTAAAGGCCCAGACTTTTCTAATGAAATCTTACTGACTCAAGCGAAAATCATTGATCTTTAAGTACTACACATTTTTTCTCTCTCTCTCTCTCCCCCCTGCCCTCCTCCTCCCAAATAGGAATTACATTAATGGGTACTTATTTTGATTATTTGTATGTTGAGGCCCTTTTATTGAAGATGCAGTTGCTGTCATCATGAAACGTGAAAAAGGTTGGCTTGCAGAGGATACTGCTAAAGATGATTTATTGTTATGACTCTCTTCATTGAGGCGCTCAGGCATTTGGAAAGATGTCTGCCACATGCCTGTGGATTTGGGTTAATGGGGGGGGGGGGACAGAGGAAGCTCTCACTTAGCTAAAGCTATTAGCTAGAGACAAAGGAACAAAAATCACTGACATTTATTGAAGCCTTGAAAATAAATGACACTCACATTGCAGCAGTGCCTCAACATCCCAGCCATGGTCTGAGTCCTGTAGTGTGAGGTGCTGTGCAAACAGAGAGAGACAATCCATGCTCTGAAGTGTTTATTTAAATTGCAAAGTGTAGAAGAGGTAAGAGTCAAGTGACTTGCTCAAGGTTACCTAGCAGGTCAGTGCCAGAGCTAGATAATCCATTTTTTTGCAAACTCTGATAGCTCAGTGGAGTCAGGGCTGGTCCTAGGGGCAGGAGGAGAGCAGGATGGTTGCTCTAGGTACCTTCTTCCATATTGATTCACTGACCATTGCCCATTTTTTGCTTTGCTCTGCAGCCTGGCCCATGAGTTTGTATTTTGTTTTTATGTCTGATACTATAAGCAAGTGGTTTTTAAATGAGGTGAAACTTGGCGTGTGCAAGACAAGGCAAACTCCTGAGCGGGGTACACTAGCCTGGAAAAGTAGAGAGCCCCTGCTATGAAGGATTGCTCACCAACATGAGTATCATAGAAGATGAGGGTTGGAAGGAACCTCAGGAGGTCATCTAGTCCAACGCCCTGCTCAAAGCAGGACCAACCCCAAGTAAATCATCCCAGCCAGAGCTTTGTCAGGCCAGGCCTTAAAAACCTCTTCCACCACCTCCCTAGGTAACACATGCCAGTGCTTCACTACCCTCCTAGTGAAAAACGTTTTCCTAATATCCAACCTAGACCTCCCTTCAGCCTCTCCGTGTAAGTCATGTGCTCCAGTCCCCTAATCTTTTGTTGCCTTCTGCTGGACTCTCTCCAACTTGTCCACATCCTTTTCATAGTGGGGGGCCCAAAACAGGATACGATACTCCAAATGGGGCCTCACCAATGCCGAATAGAGGAGAATAATCCCTTCCCTCCCATCTGCTGGCAATGCTCCTACTAATGCAGTCCGATATGCTCTTAGTCTTCTTGGCAACGAAGGCATGCTGTTGACTCATATCCAGCTTCTTGTCCACTGTAGCCCCCAGGTCCTTTTCTGCCGAACTGCTGCCTAGCTGGTCAGTTCCGTCTGTAGCAGTGCATAGGATTCTTCCTCTGCACTTGTCCTCCTTGAATCTCATCAGATTTCTGTTGGCCCAATCCTCTAATTTGACTGAGTCACACTGTATCCTATCACTGCCGTCCAGGGTATCTACCACTCCCCCCAGCTTAGTGTCATCTGCAGACTGGCTGAGTGTGCAATCCACTCTATCCTCCAGATCATTAATGAAGATGTTGAACAAAACTGGCCTTAGCACCAACCCCTGGGACACTCAGCTTGTTCCTGGCTGCCAACTGAACATTGAGCCGTTGATCACTACCTGTTGAGCCCGATGTAAGAATTGTTAAACAATATGAAATTGCATGCAAGATTATCAAGGGATGGTGAAGAGCAGTAATAAATGACCTGATTTGGGAAGCACATGCTTAAATTAACTTCAGTGTGATTCAAGCATGTACATCAGTGCTCTCCTGAATAGGCATAAGTGCTTTCCTGAATGGGGTTAGGGGATGGAGAGGAGGGGAGAGAAGGGCAGAATATGCAACTGAGTCCTTTCAAAGCAAAGGCTCTAGACAAGAGGGAAAAAAATAACAGCAGATTAACTGAATGAATGTAGTGACAGCAGAAATCTTTTGTGGAACCTTATATACTGTCTGTACATGCTATAGAATGAACATTTAAAGAAATGTACAGCTGTTGCATGACCCCTACTAATGCAGTAATATGTCACCTGGGTTGGAGCAGGAGAAATCACACAAGCTGGATACAAAGAAATAGGACGATTTGGTGCTAAAGACTGCATAACAGACCTCTTTCCCACCCCCGCACCTCCCATCCCTTTGGCTGAGCTGCAATGTAGCATTCTTTCCCTATTACTAGTTACATCTGAATAATCTGAAGTGTGATAAAACTTCCATGTTTTAAATGATTTAAAATTGGACTGGGCAAAATGCTAACTACCACTGTCTGCGGAACAATACTGCATTGTCAGGGGATGGCCAACAGGTTCTAATGCATGTCTAATTTCTGTGGAAGTGACTGATGTGGGAGAGGATATTGCTTTTCTGGGTCAATTATGTACTTCTTCTGTACATGTAGTAAATGAAAGCATTTCCAGCCTGGTTTATGGTGGATTGCGTGGGACATCACCTACTTAGAATTGCATAACGACTGGTTTTGTACTCATGACTCGGATATTAATCATACCTGCACTTCAATGGATACACTTTAACAGACTGTCACTTATATCTCTCTCTTTTTTTTTAATGACTAGTGTAGTCTCATCACCATATAAATGCAGAATCTTATGAAAGTACGTGACAGGAAGATGCATGGTGTACACAACAGATGTTAAAAAATATTGAGTATCTCAAATATCCCAGCACAAATTCATATAACTATTTGTGCAGAAGCAGTAAGGCAGTGGAATAGGTAACATGATTGCCGCACTACAGAAACATCTGAGCCTTGTCTTAGGCAAGTATTTGGTTCATGCTCGGTTAAGTTTGACTGCAGTTGTGTTGGGTACTGTAACAAAAGTTCACTGAAAATCTATTTTGTGTCCAGTTCCTGACTGGCGTAGCTTGGTATAGCTGTATTGGAAGTCCATGGAACTATGTCAGTTACCCCAGCTAGGGTTCTGACCCATTATCCTTTTTAATAGGGGAAATATGTCGTTTTCCATTATGCATTGTTTTGTCACAATTCCGATTAATTCTGGAGAACTGTGGAAAGATGATAAAGCTGTGTTGCTTTTTGTATCCTATATATTATCACCTAGCAATTTTTTTATCATTTCAATTATGCTCCCATATAATGAGTTCAATATACTTTTGTTATGTTACTATTAAAGCTGGCTATGGGGTGACAAGGCTATATGATCTGATGTTACAGTTATTCCATAATACTCCAGAGTAATTAGAACATAAAATTGAACTGGAACTTTAAAACACATTTCAACTCTATTCCATATATATTGCTATTCCCTAGGCAAGGACAGTAAATTAATCTTAGAGAAAAAAGTCAATATTATCATATAAATGCTAATGACATTTAAAATACAGTATGGTGACTACACCTGAAAACACAGGCATGTAGAAAGTGTGGAATAATTGATAGAGTTTAGGAACCAGTTGGTTAGGTCTCAGTTTAAAAAAAAAAAAAAGGGCGGGGGGAGGTGGAGGGGCAGCAGACTTGATTGCAGAAATGTTCTCTTGTGTATACACTTATTTAGTTGTGAATAGAGAAATGCTTGCATAATGGTTTTTATGTCTTTTGGCTTTGTGATGTATCGTCATCTTTTTAGATGTGTATTTCGGACTTGAATTTTTTTAATTTTCCCTTTATGAAGTGATTCATTAAAATGTGAGAGGTTAAAAATAATTACATGTCTCACCGATATTCTTCTGAACGCTATTCTTCTGGCCCTCTGGGCCATATTGTGACACCCCATGTTTATGATGAGTAGTACGCTACTCCGTGAGTAACTCAGTTGGAATCTATAGAACTACACACAAGTAATAGATTATTCAACATGAATAACGGTGGCAGAATCGTGCTGTAAGCCAGCATTCAGACTCACCAGCCAGCAGTGGAAAAATAAAGTCTCAGCTACAGCTCTCTTCACTTCTTTTTCCTCAAGGCCTGCTTTATTTCCAAAAGCCTGAACACATCAAATCAAGCTACTTGGTAATAAGCACCCAAGGCTTCTCCAGCTTCAGCCAACTGGATGGAGAAAAGGACACACCTTTCTGCTAGAGAAGACTCATACACACTAGCTTCCCCTTTCCTTTTATAACCTTGCCCACCTTAGCCATATGATAAAGGGGAACCTGGAACATGCTGAAGTGCCTTTATACCTTTTCACACTGGCCTTTTACAAACAGTACCATAAGCTGTCATACATGTAGTCTTTTACTGGGGGGAGGGGGAGGAAACTGCAAAGGCAGCAGAATTGTGGTGTGAAACTAATGAAATGTGGGAAAAAATAAGCAAAATTCACACAAAATCATTTTTTACATGCTGAATGCAAAGAATATGTGCAAATGCACAAGTCTACAAGATGGGCAGGGCAGGGCAGGTGAAAAAGGTACACTGGCTTCATTGTCCCCTTCTCCCGAGGTTGGTTTGTGTTTTGCTCTTCCTGTTGCAGCTTTAAGGCCTTGATCTTGCAAACACATTTGTGCTTAATTTTATGACCATGCAGTCTCATGGATTTTTCCTGGGACTATTCACAAAAGTCATAAAGTTAAGCATGTGCCTCAGTGTTTGCATCATTGTGGTCTAGACCCTGATTAGGGAACTGTCCATTTCTGTGGACACCTATGTTTCCGTGGAATCCCTAGAGGGAGCTCCAGCTCGGCTGTCAGGGTCCATCCATGTTAGAGCATCAGGGCTCTAGATTGTAAATACTTCTGAGTGTTTCATGTAGGGCTGTTGCAGGTGGCTTCAACCCCTTTAAGGGGAGACTGTCTTAGGCCACCTGTGACTAATTAGACACCCAAGAAGTGATAGTTACCTATTATAATGATCAGCAGGGACCCACAGTAGAGAGCAAGTGATGGAAAGCTGCTAGAGTTGGAAGGTCTCTGTAGGACCTTCAAGTCAGTTGCAGAGAAGGAACTGCAGGGGTTCTTCAGAAGAGGGTGAGAACAAGGGTGAAAGACTGAGAGTGAGTCCTGGATAATACTGTAACCAGCCCAAGTAGGCAAAGTACTTTTATTATGAGGACCTGTATATAAGTCTTTACAAAGCCTTGTGCGGCAGAGATTACTTTATTTTTAATAAAACTCTGATGGAGATAATAAAAAGACAAGGTTGGGAAGAGACTAGGACGTGGAAGATAACTTGGTTGAAAAGAAATGGACTGGAGGCCAGGAGGGTACACTTGGGAGACAGTCACCCTGTGACAAGTGCCTAGAAAAATGTATAAATTAGGACTTTACAGTCCTAGAAATGCAGAGCTGGAAGGGACCTCAGAAGTCCTCTTACTGAGTCTTCCGTGATGAGGCAGGTCCAAGTATACCTAGACTATCCCTGTCAGGTGATTGTCCAACCTGTTCCAAAAAACCTCTAGTGATGGGGATTCCACCACTTCCCTTGGCATCTATTCCAGTGGTTAACTACCCGTCTAGTTAGAAAGCTTTCTTAATATCTAACCTAAAACTCCTCTCCCTTGCTGCAGATGAAGCCCCTTACTTCTTGTCCTACCTTCAGTGGACATGGAGAACAATTGATCAGTGTCCTTTTTATAACAGCCTTCAAATAGGTTAAGGGCTATCAGGTCCCTCCTCAGTCATGTTCTCTCAAGACTAAACATACCCATTTTGTAACCTTTCCTCATAGTTCAGGTTTCTAAACCTTTTATAACTTTGGCTACTCTCCCTTGGACTCTCTCTAGTTTGTCCACTGCTGTCCTGAAGTGCGGCACCCAGAACTGGGCACACTACTCCAGCTGAGGCCTCACAAGTGCTGAATGGAGTAGGACACCTATCTTCCGTGTCTTATATTTGGCACTCCTGTTAATACACCCCCAGAATATTAGCCTTTTTTGCAACTGCATCACATTGTTGACTGATACTCCATTTGTGATCCACTGTCTACCCCAGATCTTTTTCAACAGTACTATCATCTAGACAGTTATTCCCCAATTTTTAGATGTGCATTTGATTTTTTCCTTTCTAAGCGTGCTACTTTGCATGTCTCTTTATTGAATTTCATCTTGTTGATTTCATAAGAACAACCATGCGGGTCAGACCAATGGCCCATGTAGCCCAGTATCCTATCTTCCAACAGTGGCCAATGCCGAGTGATTCAAAAGGAATTAATCGAACAGGTAATGGATCAAGTGATCCATCCCATTTATTACTTCCTCCCTAGTCATTAGGCCAGTAACTCTGTCAAAGAAGGAAATTGGATTGGTTTGGCATAATTTGTTCTTCACAAATCCATGCTAACTATTCCTTGTAACCTTATTATCTTCTAGGTGCTTACAAATTGATTGTTTAATAGCGTTTCTGTCTCTTTCCAGGGATTGAAGTTAGACTGGCCTATCATTCCCCAGATCCTCTTTGTTCCCCATTTTAAGAAGAGGTAATATGTTTACCCTTCTCTAGTCTTCTGGGACCTCATGAGTTCTCAAAAATAATCATTAACAGTTCTGAGATTGCTTCAGTTAGTTTCTTAGGTAGGTCACAGTCAATTTGATCAGGCCCTGCTAAATTGAATACACCTAAATATTCTTTAACCTGGTCTTTCTCTATTTTTACTTGTGTTCCTTCCCCCTTGTTGTTCTTGTTAATTGTGTTGATCATCTGGTTGCAATTCACCTTTTTTTAGTGAAAATTGAAGGAAAAGAGGCACTAAACACCTCAGCCTTCTTGATGATTAACTCTCATTCTACCAAGTAGAGGACATAGACTTTCCTTCTTCCTCCTTTTAAATTTGTAGAATTTCTTATTGCCTTATATGTCTCTGGCTAGATGTAACTCACGTTGTGCCTTAGCATTTCTGATTTTTGTCTCTACATGCTTGTGCTATTCTTTTATATGCCTCTTTAGCAATTTGTCCATAGTAACACATTTTGTGGGATTCCTTTTTTATTTGCAGGTCACTGAACAGCTTTCTTATTGCCACCTATCACTGTAGCATATGAGGTACTTCCATATAGAATCAATAGCAGTAGTGAAATCTATGGCCCCTAATCCTCAGTGTTGCTACTGTGGCACAAATAATGATAACATAGGTTTTCAGGAAAAATATTAACTTACAATTGTGAAATGTTTGTGTAGAAGATGGATTAAAAAATCTTTGCATCTCCCCCGTCAGCTAAAGACTGCATTTTAGCTTCCAAAATCATCCACTTGTGAGATCTGAGAATCTTTTTTTTTCCCCCTGAAGTGATAAAAATAAGGATTGCAAGATTGTTCGCTTTCTTTCTCTAAATTTCTCCATCTGCTTCCACAGATGCAGAGTGGCTTAGCAGCGCGTGAAATGGTTCTCATAAGCTATGCAGCTGCTGTCTGGGTGTACTTTCCCAGCCAATGGCTTCCCATGTTTTTCAGTATGGTTTAATTTTCTACATCACAGAGCTCAAAGCTGGCAGATTAATTTCTCTGTCCTTTTTCTATTGGTTTTTCTGGGGCATGGGTGGGAGGGAGGCTGACGATCTGTTGGGGTTCCCAAATTTGTGAGTTACTGTTTTACCCCTCTGAGCCTCCGCAAGTGAGAGTTTTGCTATTGCTAAGATGGGTGACAACGCCCTGACACACTAGCTTGTTTGCCTTGCCAGCAATTCAGTGTACTGAATTGGCGTATAGTGAAAGTAAAGCAAATTTATTGAGCAAAAAGTTATAGATTTAAATGATACAAAATATAAGGAATAAAGATAGAAGGAGTTGCAAGGAAACAAAACTAAAACTATGCTTCTAAGACTAAAATTAATTTTTAGCAAATGACAGTCTTTACCTAAGCAGGTTTCTCGCCTAAACTCTATTCCCAAGGACATCAACTGCCTTGGTTGAAGGATCCAACATTCTGTGTTTTCAAGAGCTCTGGCCCCTTCAGTCCTTCATATGATGGATTCCAAAATGGCTTTCTGTCCTTTTATATCCTCTACAGTTCACTGATCTTGCTCCAAGAGACAGGGAGCTTGCTGTGTAGACGAGGGAGATGACACCATGTTAAATTTTGCTGTCTCTCTTCCCTCTTCTTCTCACTTCTCCTCTCCCCCCCCCCCCCCACCCCACACACATCATAGCAGTTAGGAGGCTATCTTCTCCCACTTGCTAGCTGGATGGTTTTGATTACTTTTTACATAAATGTACCTTCACTATCTGCCTGATGACCAGGCTGGTTAGACCAGCAAATACATGCTCCTTTGTCGAAGGCAGATTGTGCTTATACTTTGTTTTCCAAACAAATGTTAAGAACAAAATTCTGGCACGTACATAACACTTTGTACATGTTCCAAAATATATACCACACAAGAAGATTAATGATCAGTGAATTATTAGTTTTCCAATAATTTATCACATGCCATCTTATGGAGATATATTGGTAACAACAGTGTGTTAGGTGTAGTGAGTGCATCAGGCCTGATAAGGGTTGCTGATATGGAGTAGTGAACCATCAAGAGACCTCTATATTAGAAGGTTGGGTTTTTATAGTCCTAAAAGTGCATCCATTCCTAAATCTTTCAAGAACCCATTGTAACAGTTTCCCCAGTTTTTCTCTCTGGCTGCTTAGTGCATTCTTAGTGTCAAGAACACCAAAGATGTCAGGGTTTGCTTGCACTTTTCAATATACCTGCTCATGAAGTTCACCCCTGAGTAACAGGGCTGTCAACCCTTTGTCAATCTTAAAAAACAGCACCAGCATTACTAGTGTTGCTGCTATAAACTAAACTGCTCTTGTGGTGCAAAGTTTTATATCTGAAAAAGAGTCAAAGAGAAACTTACTTGGGTGGTGGTGTGTTCTACCCTAAAATATGTAACCAAGAACTTAACTTTCTTTTTTTTATCCTTTGTACTCAGGGAAAATGAGACAGACGAGAAATAGATGACATGGTTGAAATTTTAGTTTTTCACTTCCATCAATCACTGCTCTTCAGGTGTCTCTCAAAAGTAGCAGTTTATGTGCATCATAGGTCAAATATTGCTGATTTTCTTTTTTCTTCTCCTCCCCCTCCCCCAAATTCTGTCCACTCATCATTTCAGAAGTGCCATACTGGTACTGGTAGAAAAATTAAGACTGATCCTGCAATTGGATCCATGCAGAATGCCTCTGAAAGCTGTCATAGTCCAGTAGCACCCAGAAGCCCATTGTGCTAGGGGTGATCCAAATGTACAATAAGAGACAGTCTCTCTCTTATGAAAAGTTTACAGTCCAAAGGAATTGTAAGTCAGGGACAGGATGAGAAGGGAAACAGAGGCAGGAGAGGTCAAGTGGCTTACTCAGTGTCACACAGTAGGGCCTGCAACACCATTGAGAAGTATCCCTTCTGGTTTGTGTAGTCTGTGCCAAGGTGGTCAGGTGCTAGGATAGGGATATGGGTGCCATCTATTGCCCCCTTCCCTCTCCCAGGTCAGAACCCCATTGCGGAAAACCCATCCACTATATCCTGCACGTTATCCAAAGATACTATCCTTCATAGCAGAAGTCTATGAATGGCCGTGCACACTTGCATCACAGCAGTTCCAACGGTGGATTCATCGACTCTGAATTGATTCCCAACTGACCAGTAACTGTCTGGGGTTGCCAGCTTCCACAGAGCGATGGCCACTTGCTTCTCCACTGTCAGAGCTGGTCTCAGGTGAGGATTCACGGACTTCAGGGCTGGGGACAGCTCCACGCAAAATTCAGAGACAGTGGCCATTCACATACGAAAGTTCTGCTCATCATCCCACGCCTTTATAACAATGTGATCCCACCAGTCTGTGCTTGTTTCCTGGGACCAGAACTGATGGTCCACAGACTGAAGATGATGCGTGACAGCCTCTAGCAAATGGGAATTGTTTCACTCTTAGGCTTGTAGCAGGGCGGCCTCTGTAACACCACTATTTTCCATGCTGCAGTTTTTCTTGCCTTTGAAAATACTGCAGGATAAGCCATGAGATGTTTGTGATGTTCACAATGATAGTGCAGAGCTAAGCTGGCTCCATACCTGTCTGGCAACGGTGTATGTGCAGCCTAGAAAAACAGCGCGAAAAAGCATTTGCAGTTTATTGGGACAGGAAAGGAGGGGGAGGAAACATGTTGCATCAAGGGAGGAAGACGAGCTTCCCAAAGGCCTCTGCGGCTACTTGCGCTTTGGGATTGCTACCCACGGTGCACTGCTTTGAGCATCGACCCAACCATGGTGAGTGGGGACGGAAGAGCCAGACACAAGGAGCGTGGTGTGATCACACTCCTGCGACTTCTACAATTCAGCAGGTGAAAGTCGATTTAAAGTAAATCAACTTCACTCTGCAGTGTAGACATACTCTGAAATATTTTAGTCTAATTCAAGTTACTGGGCTCAATACGGGGGTAACAGAGTGAAATTTAATGGCCTGTGATGTAGGAGGTCAGATTAGATGATCTAGTGGGCCCTTCTGGCTTTAAACTCTATAAAACTATGATACGATTGCAAGTTCAGGGTCAAAGTTTGCACTGATTACTTGGATGGATAGTGTCTATTGAGCACAGGCTGCTGTTGGGGCAGCTCAGGGTTGCACAGCTTGGTGAGAGCTCAGAGCTGACACACTTGTTGGGAAGGGTGAATTATGTGACTGCAATCTGTATGTGCAAATAAGCCTGGCACAAATGGCACCAGCAAAAAAAAATAAAATAAAAATAAAGCTGGACCTCAGCCCATCTTAAATTATACTATGGAATGAGGATGCAGATTTGATCATTTGTTCATTTGCTGTTGATGGATACCAGAACAAGGAGGAAGCAGGGGAGGAATTGGTCAAAGTGGTACAATTGGGGCACAGTCCTCCAGAGTCTGCTCGTTCTTAGACCTGTGCCTAGATGCACCATATAGCCTTAAGATTTGGGTGAGAGTTGCCCATTTGGGGCACTTACTGCATTTCCCAGGTATTGGATTTTCCATGCAATAGTGAAAGAAGGGAGTCAAAGGTACAGCACAGAACTTTTAATTTTTCCCCCCTTTTGTGCCACTACACAATAGGTTAAACCTCTGTCCGTGTCTAGACCATGCATGGAAAGGCATCTCTGCAGACAAATAATGGTGGAATTAAGAAGGCAGGTCATTTTGATTGCATAGTCTTTCCATAGCTGATTGACTAGGGGAAAAATATCCCTCTGTTGTGGTGACAGGAATCAGAGACATTGAATTGTCTGTAAAATATTGTTAGAGAGGGGGTTTAAAAACTACGCCAAAACCATAGGAAGAAAATGCAAATAAATGGAAAAGACTTTGTGTTGCTTTCCCTGGGTGTGTTTGCAAACTGCGATTTACAGCGCGCACAGATTATTCTCGATGAAAACATTTTGACTGCCTGTAGTCAAAGCTCTTCTATGTTGTTAGTGCTCTTCCTCCTCATTCTGAGTTTCCCTGATAGATGTCGCCACCTCCGCGTTCTTAACTAAAATGATTTCAAGCTTTATTTCTTTAGCATTTGCGTGTGTTTTTTAATGATGATGCTTTTACTGCATTTGAGCATGTTGCACAGTGTCCTGAGGGCTGAGACGTTTATATTAATAATAGGCGTTTAATAGGTCACCTTTCATTCAAAGATTGCAAAGTACTTGATTAGCTCTGCAAATAGGGACTATTAAAGCCAGTAGTGAAATGAATTTGTCTTGGGGGTGGAATAGTTACAGTGAGGAAGTGCAAAACAGCCTATTCATTGCAAGATACAAAGGGAGTTGCAGAAACCATGGAACTACCAATTGCACCTTAACTAAGACTGATAGCAATACCTGGCGTTTTTACACAAAAAGGACATGTGATCTCTAATCACTACCAGCAACTAGGACATTGCTTGTATTGACCACCAAAATGATAGAGACCCTGGAGCACCTTAGGTATTGTTTCAGCAGTGCCATCTTCTATAGCATCCTGGGCTGCTTTTTTTTTTCTGTTTTTGTTTTTTGGTTGGTTGGTTTTTTGGCGTGTGTAGGGGGTTCCCATCAAAAACTCAGGCTCAACTCTTCTTAGGTTATGAGTACAGCAAGGCAAAATTTCTTGGCCAAAATGTTTTACAGTGAAAAACTTAGACTGAAAACACCCAATTTTTTGGCAAATTCTTGTCAGTTTTGCAGGATTGTTTGGGAGGAAAAATGACATGAAAAATATTAAATGGTCATACTTGAGACTTTTTTGGTCCAAGTGACTGATTTACTTTGCCCTGAAATGAATTTTATTGACTTTCCAATTCACCAGAAATTTTATTTTTAAAAAGTTGTTTTCAGTTTGACCCAAAACTATTTTTTTTTTACTTTTTGAAGCTGCCAACAAACCTGAAAAATCTAGTTATGAGACCTAACAAAACCATTTCCTGAGCTATTTATCCCTCTCTAGGCTAGCTTGTTGAGGATGTCCTATTATTTTCAATTTTGTTCTTCTGAGCAACCACATCAATTAACTTAGCAATGAATAGTGTGCTGCATTAACAGAATTCTTCTAAGTATCAGTAATGTGTCGGCTAATAAAGATGGCCAATTTGGCCAGCTCTCTGTTCACTTTATTTCTAATGTAGTGTCTTCCTTGGCTCTGCACCATCTCTAGTTATTTACAAAGGTGTACAATTCTATCAGTTTGATCAGGTAGCAATTTAGGCTGGTGTAAATGACTGCAAAAGGTACAAGGCAGTGGGGTACCAGGCCCCAACATTTTGTGAGGATCAGAAGTGTCAAGAAGAAACTATAGAAACCCATAGGCTGAGGAGAATGATCTTTCATTGCGGAACTGTTCTTTGTATGAGAAGTTCAACCTGATTAACATCAAAACATTGTGCATGTCCTTTCAGCTCAAGGTCGTCTTTGGTTGAATAACTTTCAGTGGTTGAGTAAAGGAAAGCTAAAAGCAGGAATTCTTTTGACCTTATTAAGCATGAGGAGCAGACTCCTTTTCGTTGACACTTCGGGAGCAAAAAGTATTCCGTTATCTCCTGTTCAGCTCTCCATAGCTTAGTACTAGTGACTCCTTGGAAGAAGAGTGCCACCTACAGTGTCACCACCCTCCCATCCAAGTAGCGATGTAGCCTGACCCACTTAGCTTTAAGGCTTTGGCAACAGCTGAGTGAAGGTGCAATGACCTAAGTTAAGCATCTGAGTGACCCCTGCAATCAGGATGGATACCAGCAAATGGCCATAAACTGCTAATATTGGTTTGTTTTTTGTGACAAGATTTTCCAAACTTCTACATAGTGTGGACAGCCTCTTCAAAGTATGTGTGTCATTGACCTACCATCCTTCTATGCATAACTGCATAAGCCACTTCTCCCATTGGGAATAGTCTAACATTCCAAGGGCAAATACAGCTATTGCAATTGGAGAAGTAAGACTAATGTATTTATTACTTGTTTTTAATGTGATTTAAGCAGCTGGAAATGAGAAGATTAATCCAGCACCATGTGACCAAAGGTGCTCCCTGCAGACCACCAAATATACCATAGTTTGGGAACTGGTCTCCTAAAATATCTGGGTTTAGATTGTCACAACTGTCTTGGTAGCTTTCCCTCCATTTCCCTGTTTAGCCCTGCACAGATTGACACCAGCCACAGACGAAAGCAGGGGCTACTGGTGTGCTACAATCCATAGTGAGCAAGTGGGAGGAACTTTGGTTATGCCCCTCTCCCCGCTCACTACCTTGAGAGCTGAGTGGTTCATTCTGAGCTCTTGGGAAGTTGGAGCTACATGCCATGCCTTAGCTCAAAGCAGGTTTGAAAGGCAATAATCTAGCCTTACAATACATATTTCTGGTGGATTTGGCATCTTGCCTTCATACTTAACTGTAAAGTACATTGCGTAAGGCTGGCACGGTAGAGATTAAAATAAAGTTATAATAATCTGTCTCTTTGCAAAGACCTTTCACAAACCAAACTTGAAAACTTTGCTAGCTGTGCATAGTGATTCTGGAGATAATGAAAGTCTCTCCACATATAGCACAACTAATTGGAAATGCCCCCAAGAAATGTCTCCCAGTAAGAAGAAAGCATGAGCTAGGTCTTGGATACAGACCATGGATGCCTCATCCTAAAACACTGCAGTCAAGGAATCCCATAGCCCTCTCAATGGTAGGTTTGCTGTTGTCAAAATTAACACAGCCTGAGACTGCTTAGTGAATAAAAGAAGAGATGTGAATTGTTAGGCTCCAGATTTCTCAGAGGCGTTGGCTCCTTTCATCAGACAGCTCTAAAAATGCACTCTGGTAGAATATAAGCCTGTCTTTGATAGGATGATGAATTGGTGAACATCTTGGGCCTAAGGCAAAGTGATACCTACTGGTGTTCTGTTCATCTATACTACAGGATACCTCTGATCCCAGTAACCCTAAGGGAAAAGATAATTGATCTCAGGTCTCCAAGAAAAGGAGGGTCACCTGTACACATTTGTTGTTGCTTATCACTGGCACAGACACGCTAACACTCTAAGCCATCGATAGTTGGTCCCGAGATACTTAAAAGTCCAGTATATTATGCTCTAACTGCAGATTCCGAGGTACATAGTTACACTTGAGCCATTGTCGCATTACAGTGACTCTCTTAGCTTAAGCTGGCAGCTTTTTTAGAAAGTCCCACTTGCTTTTTTTCCTTTGCCAGCATCTCATCTTTCTTCCTTTCCACCTCCCTCCCCCCACCTCTCTCCCACCCCCCGCATGAATGTCTCTTCACTGTGACAATTTCTAAGTGATTTACATTATAGGTTAGGTAGCATGCACACAAAAAACAAGTTATCATGTCAGGCCTTTTATGACAGACAAATTAAAATATTATTGTGATGAAATTAGACTAAGAATGGAGTCCTTGTAGAGGGGGGGAATCTAGGGACAATTTTGAAAACATAATTGACACAGATAGAATTGTGTGATATGTAAGTGTGCCAAATTCAAAGCCATAATGGAGGCAAACATTACATATCCATGCATTTGTGTACATTGGTGTGACTTGGGTGTCCACAGGGCAAAGGGCACATTTGTAGCTAGAAAAGCAGGCAACGGGATAGCAATAGATGAAGGGTTGACCTTACTGCTTATTCCCATTGCTGCTATGAAGTTCCAGTTAACCATGCCATGAAGCATAATGATGATTAGCTGTGGTGGAATAAAAAGGGAAATATTTCACAATCCCTTTTTGAAATTTGAAATTCTAGAAACTTCAACCAACTCTGTATAATTGCATGACACATGTAGTTTGGGGAAATTGTGGTATCATAAAATGTTCTACTCTTTAATTTTAATGAAGCTGGTCACAATAAACATTTAATTGTGAAAAAAAATGTCAAAGATGTTTGTTTAGTTAAGTTTAAAATGGGCCCATATTTTGTTGGGTCATTTTAATTTAACAGAATATTTTTCTTGAAACTGTTTTCTGACCCCTATTGAATTTTTTGCTCACTAAAAACCAAGTGTCAGAGAGAGGAAAATATTCATAGCTATTTGATAAGTTTCATTATATTTTGAATGAAGCACCTGTTTTTATAAAACATGTCAAAGAATCAAGAATATCATTGATATTTCATGATTCCCCCCCCCTTTTTTTTTAAACCCATTTTTATGGAAAAAATCTAATTTGAAAAACTTCAGTTCTATTTTCAAATTTTGAAATTTGGTATGTTGGAAAAATTTTAATGTTTCTTGTTACAGTTACTGAAATCCTAGATGGTTATGGGTTTTGTTTACAGCTGATGAAAATTTTCCCCCAGAATATTATTCCATTGGAAAATGCCAATATGTGGACACTGAAATGTTCTACAGAAACATGTTGATTTTGAAATTTCTTTTTGGAAGGAAAAAATAGGGGGAGGGAGAAAGCATGTCAATAAAATTGAAATGTACTGTTTTGACATTTTTGGAATGGAATGTTCCGTTAAGCATAAAGGCTTAGCATATAGTATAGGAGACCATTTAAAATGGCCCTTATGCTTACCAATCTGTCCAACCCTGTGTTTAGCTTGGAGACTCTGGTTACTTTATCCAGACAGGAGGAAGAGCTCTGAAACTTGAAAGCTTGTCCCTTCCACCAACAGAAGTTCGTCCAATACCTCACCTCATTGAAGAATTTCAATTTTATTGTAATAAAGCATTTTTAATCGATCCGATATGGGATTTTTCTGAAACTTTATTCTGAGAGAAATTTCAAAATTCTTTATTTAAGTTCTGACTCAGAATGAAACAAATGTTGAAATCACACAATTCTGGTTCCTGCGCAGCTCCAGCTTTGGTATAATGTGCATAGATTTCAAAGGAATATTGACTATGCAATTACATAGACCAGACTGATTTATGTCGTTGACTAAGCATCAGGCTCACATGTACAAAATACATTCAGCAGCTTTGTAAACACTGAGATCTTTATGACTGTGTTTTCCTGCCCCATCAGAGGTTGCAGGGTATTAACCCTAAATCACCCAGTTTAATTCTAGGGCTGATGTCCCATCCTTTGGTATGATTAATATTTGGGGAACTGTTGCCTCTGCAAATACAGTACAGTTTAGGTTGATATTTCAGTATGATGAATTGGTAAGGGAAAGGTCATATTCATGAAGACGACTCATAGCTAGAACAAACCTACAATCTTTACTCATGAAGAAAGATTCCACTGAAGCCAATAGGACTTACATGAGTAGGGACAACTGATATAAATAAGGGTTCCAGCATTTGGATTCTTTTATCCAAATGCTGAAACCCTTTAGCTCACTCAGCCTGCTAGCTAGCCACACTTTATTCCCCAATCAAACCTCTCTGAGGGAGCCAATTAGGGATCAGAGTGGAGGCTCACCTGTTACTCTCTGCACTCTGTCACAGTGTCTATCCATAATACATTGCAGTATGTCAGCAATGAGTCTCTGATTAAAAAATGAAGTGAATAAGGAAATACCAGTTATCTTCCATGCATTGTATGTACACCGTTCTGTAAACATTGCATTGTTAACCTGTGGAACTCATTACCACACAGTAAAAGCAAACAGCTTAGTAATGTAACATTGAGAGGCGGATTTGCAGTGGATTATAAATAAGAGTACCTGTAGTTAAACTGAGTAGAACACAAGCAGATGGCTTCTCAATCATCCCACTTCAAAGGACCATGGATAGAATTTTCTAAAGTGCAAGAAGTCCCATTTTTCAAAGTCTGTTGGATATTAGGGAGCCTGAGTCTCACTGAAACGCAGAGGATAAACTTTTCACAAATGACCAAATCCAGATTTACAAAGACATTTAGGCACTTGATGCAGAAAGTTACCTCCTGGGATTTTCAAAAGTGCCTAGAGAGGTTAAGTGCCTCACTCCTGTTGAAAAGCAATACATAATCTCCTGGAAGCAGGAGGAAAAAATTCTTTCCATAGTGTAGCATTAGTATAGCGTATGCCTCTGAAGCATTCTTTATGGGCCACTGTCAGCAATGTAATACCAAACTACAGAGATCCTTCGTCTAGTCTAGTATGTCAATTCCTAATTCACTGCATTTGTTTTATTAGCGCAATTTGTCTCAGAATAAAGTAAATGAAAAAGAAATGTTCACCTTGTTTGTCGCATGCCGTTGCCCTTTATTGCCCTAATCTTTTTGATGTTGCATATTGCTGGCTAATTGAATAATAAAATTTGCTTAATTTAAGGTTAACTGATTTGAATTTCTTTAAGTGAACTTCAACTAGGTACTAATTTGGATTCACTAAATTAGATTTGACAATTGCACCCATTTACCTTATTATGTCTATTAATTTGCACTGCATTACATTTCCCTTTTTGGGATGAACATAACTACTTTACTGCTTGGCACTACATTGACTTTTTAAACAGGATTTTTACTATTTTATTTTCTAATTAGCACTTCATTTTTCATTTAGTTTGACCCCATGGCATGATGATATTGTTAGCAAGAGAAGCATACTTAATTTTTCAGACACTGAAGTTTGAAAAAGTCCATACTTGTTCACCCACAGTTTTATGAGTTCTGCAATTAGTTTTAATTAAGTTACGACTGATATATTTTTGCTAACCCAAAAACAAACACAGAAATTAAGATGTTCTTGCAAATGGTTACACATGTCATGTTACTCACGTGAATAGTCCCACTGAGTTTGACACCAACAACGAGATAAAATACAGCCCCAGGTTTATGAATAATCACAACATTAGATGGGCATAGCCCTTGGCACAAGACAATTCCACCAGTGGCTGCCACAAGCTTCTCTCTCTCCCCAGCTCCCAGGATCCCCCAACTTACCATTTCCTTTTAGATTCCTCATTGGTTAGACTTCCCCCAACTGTTGTGAGCTATATGGCGGTTATGCAGTCAGTACCTGATACATTTAAGGGGAAGCCAGGGAAATTTCCTCTCTTCTAAACTGTTTCCTGGCATGTCTTAAGGAAATTATCTTCTCAGCCAGGTGATGCACCACAGAAACTGTGCTGTCTTCTCTGTCTCTAGCCATCTGTATCTGTTCTATTTCTGTATTTTTTTCCCTGTGGTTTGCATGTTCAGTTTGCACAACAGCTTTTGAAATCTTTTTATAATCTCGCTCCTCAAGATTTGAACAAATGGATCACTTCATAAAATGGATCACTTCATAAAATAACCAGCCCAGCTCAAGACATAAGCTGATATATTCAAAATAGTCTGTTACTCCCTGTTTCTGGGACCATTTCTTTGCCAGCTCAGGCATGATTTAGAGCAGCCAACTGAGAACAACTAGTGTTCAGTAGTGGTCAAGCCCCACCCCTTCATGCTCCTTATGACAGGTCTACACTGGCTTTACATCATCCGAAGAATATCCTATAGTCACGGAGTCTTGGCTATTTTCTGACTGATTTGTACAGTGAGTTCAGTGCAAAGGGTCAGGATCTCAGAGAGGTATCAGGGATGCTGTGTTCAGTTCACATCAGAACCAGCTATGAAAAATAGTCTCATCCTGAATGGCTCTTGTCTTAAGGAGAATGCACTGAATTAAGTACCTATAAATCTAATTTCCATTTCAAAGTCCTGCTTTTGGAAGCAGACTTTTTTTTTTTGACAGCACCCATAGATAGCCCAACATGAAATGTACATTATGAATTCGATTGTTTCCCATTATAGATTTTTTGTCCATCGCACTGCTTGTAAGGTGATTCCTTATTGGCTGTGCTTTTATGACAGGCTGTTTTTCAGTATTTAATGTGATTTTAATCTCTGTTATTGGCATCTGCATAAGAAAATGCAGATAGATGTCTTGCAGTGTACAATACATTGAGATTTGCCACTCGATTACAAATCAGGTAAGAGTTTTGCCTCCCAAACCATCATCTATGACTGGATGTAGGAAGGATTAAAAACCAGGTTACGGCATTGTTCATCTGATTATGGAATGACTGGTGAGGAGGGTATTTATTTCCAGGCCAATCACAGTTATTTAAAAATGAAATTAATACCTTTGAAATTTGTCCATGTTGGATACCAGGGATCTGAAGCCCTTTATTCATCTCCAAAATAATTTCAGTACAGGCAGCAACTTCCTCCTCACTACATCTCCACCAGCCATGACCTGGTAGCAGCTCCTCTTTGTGATGTATTGTTGACTGCATAGGAATTGCAAGATCTCTCTTTAAGAGTGGGACTTTCTGGTCCTTCCTGTAGGCTAGGGGCTTTGTAGGGAACTGTGTGATCAGCGTTAGTCTGGTCAGAGCCAATTTAAATCAAGATGAGGTGAGTTGTGGTTGGCTGCCTTAGGGAGTAGCCTGTTCTCTCTCTCTTTCTCTCTCTGTGTTTTTGGGTTCCTACGTGTTATCGTTTAGAATTCTAAGAGGAAAAAGTAGTGTTAAATTCACAGTATACACACACAAGTTATATAAAAAAAAAACATACTCTTGCTGAAAGGTTGCAATTTAACTCTTTGATTGAATGCACCTATAGAGATCAGGTCTCTGTAGTGCTCCAACACTGTAAAAGGAGAAGTTTACTGCAACAGCTGCCCCCTGCAGAATATCCTCAGGACATGGGCATCATCCAGGTGGGCATAGAACTGGCTTAAGGGTTCAACACTAGTCCCTTATGTAGGGGAAATAAAGAACAAGTGATGAGAGTGTTCAGCATTCTATCTATTCTCAGCTGCTCTCAGCCCCTTTTGGGCCATTGGCCACCCTACACTAAGATGGAGCAGCCTTCTGGCTTCTTTAATGGAAACGAGGAGCTGTGAGCCCAAGAATGCCAGGAGCACAAATATGGCATAAAGCCACCATTTGCCTCCAACTCAAAAGTACATGAACCGACCTCCAGCACATTTCATGCTAAGGAATTCACATTGACACTTTCCTTTGCCCACTGAGTCGCAAAACTGGCTGACTGAACATATTCAAAATTAGCAATTTTAATGAGTCCTCAAAATGGCAAATTTGGGGTGAGGGGACCATGATATTTCAATGTTTTTTCAAAAAGCTCTGTTGACTAATTTGCACACCTCCCTGACACTTCAGGGGCCTTCTAGGATCCTTTCTGAAGGTAAATTATATGTTCCATGCTCCTGTCCACAAAAAATTGGGCTGAGACCAGTTCATATCACATGGGTCAAACAGCCTTCTAGACGGCAGACTGAGTCATATCTGAGCTTGTGACCTAGACAAGGAATATTCCATTTTACAGTCAGTCTGCAATATCCAGTCAGAGAAAGACTGAAATGAGTTATGAGAGCTTTTCTGTATGTTCAAGCCGTACTGTTCTTCCTGTCAACAGCAGAAGTAGTTCATCCTCATCCATGAGGGTGTTAAGCCTGATTATGCCCCTTTTGCCTTCTTGCCACATTCTCTGCCTCCTTCAGCATGGGGCAGGAATTCAATGCATTCCTTCCAATCTTATCCTTTTAAAGCCACTTGGATTTGGGGAAATTCTGTGGCCTAGTGTTATACAGCAGATCAGCCTAGATGATTACCATAGTCCATTCTGGCCTTGGAATCTATAAATCCTCCTCTCTCTTACAATTCTTAAACAGGCTATGTCCCCTTTCTCTTAAAGAGCTCACATGCATGCAGTACTTTATCAGTTGAGAATGTCTTGGTTTGGCTGTGATGGAGTCCAAGCAATAATTTATTATGTTTGTTAATGGGCAGGCACTCCACATTTCCTATAGTTCAGAAAGTCAGCATATCTGTACTCCCAGCTAATGGTCACAGTCCTAGGCCTGGTCTACACTTACCTTCCGGATTTGGCGGCAGTCAACAGGAGATACACAAGTGACATAAATCACTTGCGTATCTCCCGTCAACTTCGCTGCATCTGCTCTGCGTGCCGTCCACACTGTGTTGTGCCAAAGGGAACAACGTTCCCTTCGATGCAGCACCACACCACTTACGGGGGTGGTTTTCCTGCATCGATTGCTGGATCGATTGAGTGGGTCTACACAGACTGCTCAGTCGATCCAGAGCAATCAATCTGATGGCGGTGAATTTGCCAGTCAGTGTAGACCCAGCATTACTTGAAAAAAACATTTTAAAATCTGTTGCAGACAAATAGCGAACATTAGAGCTAGTGAGGAATTTTTTGAAAATTAGAAAACTCAACATTTTTTCAACCAATTTGTCTTAAAATATATAAAAGCTCCAATCCTACTAATGCTTATAGTTGTGCTTAGTTTTACTCTTGACTAGTCCCAGTGAAGTCAATTTAAAGTAAAGTCCATGTTAGCTCAGTTTCGTTACTCCTACATTATGTGGGTTATACCTATATGGGGGAGGGAAGAGGGGAAATGGGCCATTGCTAATATTAGAGTTGATTGAAAAATGGAATTTCTGTCTTGCAGGAAATTCTGATATTCAACTTTTTTTCCTGTCCCAATTGGACTGAAAAAGCAAAACAGTGAAACATTTTCATGGAATGAAGTTCTGAAAACTTCCAATTCAGAAACGTCCAAATGATTCATATCAATGTTTTTGTCTCAAACTAATGTTTTTATTAAAATAATGCCATCTAGCATTTACATAGTACTTTTCATCTATAGATCTCAAAGCAGTTTAGAAAGGAGGTCACTGTGATTATCCCCATTTTACAAATGGGGAAACCGAGGCAGAGAGAGCAGAAGTGACCTGCCCAAGATCACCTAGAAAGCAATCCTGAATTGAAATTAAACACTCAGTGTTTCAGTTTTCCTGGTAGAAAATTCCACTGAAAACTCTGCCAAAATCAATCATTTCCCGTGGAAATCCGTTGAGATCAAATTCCATTTTTCATGTTCCATAGATGGGAACATTTTTCATTTCATTTTTTTATCAGTCCTAAATAAAGCAATAATGCTCTGGATATAACTCCGCAGTCCTGGCTCCTAGCTTTCTGCTCTAATCACTAGACACACTGCCCTATAAGAAAACAGGAATGAATACAGAATTGTATAGTTATTGTTGATTCTTGTAATGTTGGTTCGTTTTATTGGATGTCACATTCTCATCCATTTATCATTTTAGTTCCTTTCAGCAGTTACTCTTGCAAAAATGTGTACGTGCCAAGACTCAAAGGGAAGCCTTAGTCACAACTGAGTGCTCTGTGGTGCTGTTTATTCAGCTCACCTTTTCAATTAGCAGATGTGCTATTGTAGAAAAAACATCAAGGGGCCCTAACTGAAGGTTGTTTCCTTTCTATTGACTTGATCGGAACACTGAGAAATGACTGTTTTGTCAGCAGACTTGTCAGTTTAAGGCAGCGAATCCACCAACCTCATACCTGTATGCCTGGAGAGCAGTCTAGTAAAGCTTTTGAGGTCGGGCCAGCAATAGCACCTGCATTAACCTCCATTGAAACAGCTCCTGAATTATGAAGACATGTTATTAGTATCTCAATATTTTGAGGGTGAAGCAGATTTTTACGCTGTAAACCCAGTTGTAACCTCTGCCTTCAACAGGAGGGTTGGGGAAAAAACTTTCCCCATAGACTATCCCATAATAGTCTACTGCAGGGTTTCCTGCATCCGAAGCAGCTGATGCTAAAAGGCAGAGTGCTGGAGTAGGTGGCCCACTGCTCTGATCCAGTACACCAATCCGTGTGTTCCTAACTTTTCCAAACTTCAACAAGCCTGCTTGCAGATTCATATGCCAGCATGTCTAAGAAACAGTGATTAAGATATTGGAGAGAGGTGGATTCTTGACTGTGCTAGGTGCTGTACACACAGAACAGGTTCAGATCTGCCTTTTGGACCCATTCTCTGCTTTTGTGTATATTAGTGTGGTGCCCAGAAGCCAGCCACTCTTGGTGGGCTGGGCATTGTACAAACACATACTGAGAGACAGTCCCTGGGCTGCAGAGCTTGCAATCTAAACAGACAAACAAAAGGGAAGTGGACAAAGAGAGGGTCAAAGAGGGGCAGTGTTTTGTCCGGGTTCACACAGCAGGTCAGTGGCAGAACCAGGAATAAAACCGAAATCTCCTGACGCCCAATCCATTGCCCTAGTCACCAGATCATGCTGCTCAGTACAGTTTACCCTGAGCTCTCCAGAAAGCATATTTATGGAGAAGAATCAGAGATGGAATGTAGGCGTAAGTTTAAAAAAAAGGAAAAAGAAAAGGAGGAAATGTGCAACTTACTAAAAAAACCTCAAGCCTTCATCTTTTGTATTATTATTATTAACAGTTTAATAGATCAATTACATTCCCTTAGTGTCCTCCACTGAATCAAGAGAGGTTAATAAAGATTATTATATGTGCTTGTGGTAGGGTGGACTTAGGTCTGGAGGTCCCCTGCTTGAGGCCTCGCAGCCCTGCCTCATCCCGCCCCAAAGTCCTCCAGGCTGTCTAGAGCAGCTGCAGGGGAGTAGCCAATCAGAGGGGCTGCTGGAGTGACTAACTGGGGGCCAGAAGAGAGAGCTATCGGCTGGAGATGGGGGGCGGGTGTCTGCGAGAGGTGAGTGCCACCCCATTGTAGAACCAAAGAAAGAAGGTGGCTCGCATCTGACTAGAAGGGGGTGCATGAGGTGAATGCTGCCCTGCTCAAAAAGCTGAGTAATGTCAGGCATATATCAGCCAAAGGGAGGCACTCATGAGAGGCGAGTGCCAACCTTGTTACAGTGCTACGCTCTTAAAATATTGTGTTTTGATTCAGTTCCACTTTATTCTGTTCCAAACCACCAAATGTTTGGCAGTGAAGTGTTGTAAACTGAAAGATTAATTATAAGCTTCTAGTCTTTAGCTCTTGAGTAGTTTTGCTGTGCACTGTTAAACCACTGCCATTTTCCACCTTTGCAATAGCTGCATTTCTGTGGCTGGTGAAGTGGTTGATGTAGTTGAAATTAGTAACGCTTGGGGAGAAAAGGCACTGTAAAAATGTTACGTTTTATTACTACTTTTAATATAATATCAGTACCACTATGAAATGCACTGCCTGTTGTCTTGTTGCCTAAATAGAATGGAACATGGTTTCATACTTAACGGGTTAGGAAATGAAGGCTCAGTTCTTCAACCCTCAGTAAGGTAGGTTGCCCTTACTCAATAAAATGTCTATGGCGGGAAGAGAAACAGCCATGATACACTTCCAAGCGCCATCCATAAACTAAGCTCCACCCTTGTGATAGAATAGAATGAGGTACCACTCACAAGAGAGCATGCATATGTTCAAAACACAATCATGCAAATCATTCCATCGTTTTGTCCAAATCCCATCTCAAGACTTACCCCATTTTCAGAAGTTGTGACTTGTAATTGTGTCTAATAAACCTATTTAGCCCTCTAGTCTAAGTACTCTAGACAATATCTGCTACCTCGTGGCCTGTTTCTTCGAAGTGCTGATGGTCTCCTTCAAGATGTTGAGCCTTATTAACCCCGGTTGAATTCAATGAGAGCTCACAGCACCTCATCACCTTACAAGATTGCCCTTTAAAAATAATGAGATAACTAAAGAATAGCTAGAAATGTGTAGGGATGTATAGTGGGATCCAAGTAAACCTTCACCCAAAGCTGGGACCAAACTAGTTTTTGAAATTTAGAGAAGTTGGATCAAGTGAGCTCTCTCTCTTTTCTTTTTTCCTCCCTAGTCAGACATGAGTGAATGGGAGACCCAGAGTTTCTAAACAAAAGCCTGGAGGGAAGGTTTTCTCACCAGAGTGTGAATCTCTGGCAAATGATTCATCCTGCCGCTTATTTGGCATCTACCCTTCATAAATGTCAAATGTAATAACAAAAAGGTTTTAATAAGCCTGTCAGAATGGTTACATTTTAGATTTAGTGAAAAGGTTATGCATTTAAAAAAACAAACAAAAATAAACCCCAAACATCACAATCCATCATACTGCTGAATTTCATGAGAAGTCCTCATTGTCTGAATTGAAAGCTCACTGCCAGGCTATGGTGAGTTAGTTAGAAAAGTAAATTCCAGCTCTAACAGGTATTAAAACCTGCAGCACCACCACATCCATTTGCTCAGCAACTATTGGGAAAAGAAGTATTTTAAGCCAGTCACTTCCTCTCTGACAACTTCATTTTGGGAACTGACAAGAAGATCTTCTTGTGGTCTGCCAGATAAAGGGAGATGCCCTGGCACAGTCCTGCTCCCTGAAATTTTGTCCTATGTTTTCAAATGGCAGCAAGGGTGAGAATTGTTTTGGGACCCCGTTCAGGAACTCAAGAGGTTGCCTCACTGCCTGACTTTCACTGAATACATGCAATGGGTTCATATTTATTAAGAGCACAGAGTGCATCTTTTCACTGAGTAAGCTCCTGTCCTCCCACGCATCTTCCGATGCATTTAATTCTCTTCTCTCCATCGCTGCATAATCGGTCCATTACGGTGGTAAGGGAAAGAGGTAATTGGTTTCAAATGTTCCTGGCTTGACCAATTTATATTTTAATACTCTGTTGAGGACCTGATGTTTTCAGTGAAGCACTTTAATGTTGCCTACATAACTGATTGTTTTCCTGAGTGCTCAGTTTAAAAATTCCCGCCTCCCCCACCAACTATTTTTGTCTGACCTTGCATGGCTATATTAACATGAGGGTGTTTGTTGTTAAGTTGTTCTTAACTGAATGACTAATAATGGGTACAGTAGACACAGCTCAGAGTTGCCATTAGCCAATATAGTTGTCCATTTTAATACTATTACTGATTTGAGTTTAGAACTGTGTTGGACTACAATATATCCACTCCTAATTTCCCATCTCAAGCTTCTTGCGGAAGGGAGTTGATCCTCATTTGGACAGTTCATCCATTGTACGCACAGTGTCTGCTTACAATGGTGGGTGGGTAGGTGGGAGTGTATAAATACTAAAATACACACTCAAGCTGTGAATTGATCAGCGCAGCCACAGATGGAAGATCTTATTCACAGAATTCTCCTTGCTTATGCGATGTTGCATCTATTATAAAAGATAGGGGCACTGCACTTTATCATGAACTAGGGAGAGAATGTTTATCCAAACCTACCACCCCTCAGCAATTTTCTTTTAATCAATTAATCTCCAATTATGCATTTCTATGTTTTCTTTCCCCTAGGCAACTGAAAACTGAAGGCTAACATCCTAACTAGTAGAGACTGATTCATTGTTAATTAGTTTTCCTTCTCTTTTCTTTCTTTACAACTGTTTAACATCTGCTCTTCATGTTTGATCAAAGACTTGTACAACTCTGAGATTATTCTATTTAGCAGTCAACTGATCAGCAGATTCCTTCAGGGACAACCTAAGTTTATACCCGTTTAACACTCAGTCTCTAAAACATGTTCTGCATATTAGTAATCCATTGATAGCTTTTCAGTGACAGGATTTATGAAATATTTAAGGAGCAAAATGTTTTAGATGTGATATATGCTGACAATAACTAGTTACTGCAATCCAGGTTGGAATCACATTTTATGACCCATAGCAAAAGCAGAGCAAGGAGGGTGCTAAATATAATCTCAAATGCAATCTGACTACACAGGTAACTTTAGGGATTGCTTAAACACTCCCAGTATTATTATAATTGTCTGATGGTAACAGCTAGAGCTCCTAGCTGATTACTGACGTAATTAATCAGGGTCCCCATTGCATAAACAGAACAGTGAGAATCCTGCACAAAAGACTTGCTATTCCGAAGGGCAACACCAACAATGGTTGGAATGGAATACAGAGACACAGGGAGGTTAAGTGACTTGCAGAAGAGCACATCCGTTTATGCCATCCTTAGATTTGGCCCAGGGTGTCAAAGGATTAAATGATTTGATCCAGCTCCTATTTTATTCCATTTTACACTGACTACAACAGGAGTTGGCTCAGGCTTCTGATTTGGGAGAGAGGGAGTGTGGGTTAATTTCCTAGCTCTGCCACTGACTCATGGGGCTAGATTTTCTCTTGTCGCTTGAGGGATGGGGAGCTGAGTTTGGGCTGTAGCCCAAACCCAAGATAAAACTGCTACCTGGTAGCTTTGTATTCCACCACTAACTTTGGACCTGATATGGAGGCTTGCTCTTGCAGAGCTCCTCCCTCCACTTACCTCTGCGCTGAGGTGCAGGACTTACTGTGTAATCTTTGGTAAACCGCTTAGCCTCTCTGTGCCTCATTTTCCCATCTTCAAATGGGAAATAATAGCACTTCTGTACCTCACAGGGGCCTTGTTAGACTAAGTGCATTAGTGATTGTGAGATGCTCAGATACAATAGTGACTTTGTTATACTTATGAAATAAACAGCAGGATCTTATTCAGGGGACAAGGCAATATGCCGTGTTTATTATGAGTGCAGAAAATATTTTATAAAACAACTACCCCCCCCCACACACACAGTTCTGCAGGAGGGATACAATTACCAGGTTCTGTGTTGCTCGAGCCAAGTCACTGGCCAGGTGAATCGGACATGAGGATGGAGCCGGGCTCTGTCGGTTGTGACACGATGCTCCTTGGAGTTTGCAGAACAAACCCCAAGTCCTTATTTCATCACTCCTTTTTATAGTTCTTCATCCCCATTCGGGTCTATGGATCTTGCCATGTCAGATAGTTTTTCGTTTGATGCAGTCATTAAATACGTTGGATGTTGCAAATGTGACAGCTTTCTATTTATCATTTCATTCCTGTCTCATACTTCATCTTGTTCCTGTCCTTGGGTGTTAACTCCTCTGTGTTCCGGGATTATCTTGATCTTCGGCCATCTGGGTTGTAAAAGTTCTTTAAACAAAGCACCTTCTTTCCCTCCTGCTCTTGGAGATTGAGAGCCGCTGCCGCCTCCTCCTCTTCTTATCTCTGGCAGACTAAAACTGCATTTGCTCTTCAGTCACACAAACTAACTTCTTTTAAAACAATTACATTTTTATTTCATTTAAGTAATACAAGATAAAATTAATACATCTCACAGTAAAATCCTTATACCAATATAATAATATTATTACAAATCTTAATTCCACTAACACTTTTACCATGAACCTTGTTTACCATTACTGCCTCATGATTTACATATCAACCACATTCCTGGTACGCATTAGACACTTACAAATTACAACAACAAAGTTTTAGGGTGTTCCCAAACATTCATACATGGGTCCTAACAAACAGGGCCCCAATGTGTCAGAATATGCTAAATCACAGACCGTTTAGGCAGGATGTTCCCATACATTTTAATCGTCAATTACTTGTTTGTGGAGCCTGGGGTGGGGTAAATAAGCAATCAATGTGTCCTGAATATCCTTATCTATAGAACATGTTATTTTGCTTCCATAGGGTGAGTATTAACCCCTGTTTATCCACATACACAGTCCAGGCCTACAACTTGGGTCTGTCACACGGTGGCTGGCCTGCTCAAGAGAGATGCCCCAGTCCACCTGTCACAAGTTGAACATTGCTCCCCAGGTGGGGAAATGATTTGTCATGTGACAAACTCATTCCAGGCCTGGAGAGAAGTAGGTGGCTGCTGTGGGAAAGAAGTCAGCGAACACACAGCTTCAGGAAGAAGGGCTGTGTGACCATTAGACTTGAGGGTTATTTTATGGGCTGAGGCGGCAAGGAATTAAAGCTACAGTAACGTCTCAGAGACCCTAAATCTGAGGAATGAGCAGAAATGGCCCTTTGTGGAAGGTGAATGATATTAAATACTTTAGACACCAAAAGAAGGAAAATATTGTTCTACTTACTTTGGTTGTGACTGGATTATTCTGGGGGAGCTCAAACGGAAACTGAGGCAGGGTGTCTTCCGGGCCATAGTAGGGCACCCTGAGGGACAGTGTCTGTTTCCAGGGCCATATAAGTACCTTAGCTAGAAAAGGGTTTTTGCTTGCTTGAGGGATGACACCAGATCCACCGGCTGTAACAGCTAGATACCCACCCACATCGAGCTGTAACAGAACATCTTTCCTTGCCACTTTTTCCTTTGTCCGTGTTTATCTGCTTGTGTTTGATTGGAGGAACCTGACTTAACAAAATCACAGTTGAGTGAGTGAGCTGAAAACATTTTGGCTGCCACCCATTTAACTGCATCATAATAACCATGTAAATACTGCCATTGTAGCTTGAAAAGTGTGAGCCAGAGCTGGTTTGGGATGTGAAATTTCCCTTGGAGCATGTAGTTAACACAGTTGAATGCTCACATCGTGCATGCTCTTTAAGAAACTAAAACCTGGAGCATGGGGTGAACGCCTCCCACCCCACAAAATAATAAGCACTAAGCAGGGGGTGCAACATAATTTCTCAAATAATCCTTTAACCAGGATACCTGCCTTTGCCTCTTCATTTAGGGTTGTTTAACTTTTATTTCCAAAAATGTCCTTTGCTGGTTAATCAGCTTACATTATCCAAACAATTCCGTTGTTTTGTAAATTATTTCCAAATTTTTGGCCATGTCTTCCCTTTGTCTCCCACCCTGAACCCTGTCTGTGAACCATTGAAGACAATGGGGCTTAATGATATTAAGCACTGCACAAGAGCAGGCCCTGTGTCGTTCACTGTTCAGTCAGTCTCAAAAATCCATGTTGATCAAACTGGAAATTGTAAAATAAAGAATCCCACTGATATTCCCAGTCTCTTGTGCAACCTGTATATTTTTCTTTCTTTGGTTCAAGCTTCAGGTATTATTTTCTTGTCCCAAAGTTTTATTCTGCAGAAGACAACAAAAAATGATTAGGGAGCTGGAGCACAAGACTTATGAGGAGAGACTGTGGGAACTAGGCATATTTAGTCTGCAAAAGAGAAGAACGAGGGGGGATTTGATAGCAGCCTTTAACTACCTGTAAGGGGGTTCCAGGGAGGATGGAGTTAGAACATTCTCAATGGTAGTAGATGACAGAACAAGGAGAAATGGTGTCAAATTGCAGTGGGGGTAGTCTAGGTTGGATATTAGGAAAATGTTTTTCACTAGGAGGGTGGTAAAGCACTGAAATGGGTTACCTACGGAGGTGGTGGAATCTCCATCTTTAGAGGTTTAAACTGTGGCTTGACAAAGCCCTGGCTGGGATGATTTAGCTGAGGTTAGCCCTGCTTTGAGCAGGGGGTTGAACTAGATGATCTCCTGAGGTCCCTTCCAGCTCTAATATTCTATAATTCTATGTTGCCACATTCCTCTTGCTTACATGGCAAATAAACGAATCTTTTCAGTTCCAGCTCATGTCAGTATTTAAACCTTGTGTTCGGTTGTTGTGTAACATCTGCTCCACGGCCAGATTTCAGCCTCTTGCTTTGGGTTTTTTGTTTATTTTGGCTTATCATTTAATCAGCCAACTGATAGGACACTGTCAGTCCTTATTTGCCTGCTGAATTAACACAGAGTGAAAATCACCTCTGTGAAAAGGGCTGGACCAAGCACTATAAACTCCATTTATGCAGTGTCTTGAGGGCTAAAGTGAGAGTTAAATGACTTTCTACCTCACAATGCAAAAGTTACAAACTTTTACAGAGACAAGGTGGGTGAAGTAATATATTTTATTGGACCAGCTTCTGTTGGTGGGATAGCTTCCAAGCTTACACAGAAGTTGGTCCAATAAAAGATGTTACCTCACTCACTTTGTGTCTCTCTGTCCTGAGGCCAACGAAACTACCCCAACACAGCATACATATACTTCTACACATGTAAAAGTTTCATTGTATAATTCCATGCCATTTTACAGTACAGACAGTCCCCTTTTCATGAAACATCAAAGAAGTAGGCCGGTTTCATTCAGTGAACATACACTCTTACAAATCCTGTCTACTGTGCTGGCTGAATTGTCTCACGCATAAATTTGAAACTAAATCCTTTGTACTGCGTATGAACCAGGTAAACATTATGTCAGCTTTACGAAGGGTCACAAAGACACTAACTGATTTGATAGAGGACACACAATGTGCAGATTTGCCAGATGGCACAATGGATCTATGTACTTTAGATTTCCCACTACCTACATCAGGCAGCTGTGACTGCCTTCAGTAATGTAGGTCACAAATGCTGCCCCCTCAAAATTATGAACTCGGTCCCAGGTTTTTCAGTGGTGACCAGTGATTTGGGGGGGTATCACTTCCTGGGTGCCCAACCTGAGTCATTTTTGAAGTGATCTGATTTTGCTTTCAGAGGGTGAGCACTCACTTTCAGACAAGCAAGCCTTTTAGTGTCAGAGATTCAGGACCCAAAGTCACTGGTGACTTTGAAAATCTGGGCCTTCTTTTTGAACAATTGCTTTGCAAATGACCTCCTTTTTTAGACTCAGTGCCTGTAATGCTAAGTGATAGCTGACGTGAAAAAGCGCATCTCCTTTCCTCTTTAAAGGTCATGCGGTAGCCAGTAAGTCATATCAGCTGACCATCCATCAGCACCTACGTGTGTCATATACTTGGTGTCAGTGGGGAAGCTGGATTCCAGCTGCAAGTTGGTACTTACACTGCAGCTAACCATCACAATTCAAGTATTGGGTTAGATAGCAAAACCACAGTTAAAAGCATGCAACCAGGGAGTGGGTGAGCCATGCCCTCTTTCATATATTGAAGCCTTTTCCTAGGCGTAGATAAACAGTTGTCATGTTCCCTGATGTTTTATGTGCTCACACTTTAATCTGGGAACTTTGTGAATTGCTTCAGGGAGGCATGATCAAATTTCTTTCTGATACGTAATCCACTCTTGCAAAAGCTTGATTAATTTCAGAGGATGGTATTGGTGTTTAGAGGTATCACGATGTCAAATGTTCTTTATGTAATTAAGGGTAATTCCTAGAGGTGGGCTGTCACAGGGTCCTACTCACCACTTCTCCAGATTTGCTGTATGGATTAGCTCTTTCCAGGTCCAACACTTCCACGACGCGCGCTCATGCTGTGAGACACATTCCAGATGTCTCCCTTCCTGGCTTGGGCCTCCAGCCAGGACACGGTGTGATTCTACCCTTCCTTGTTATCTGTTTTTCAATACCAATGGACTCAAGCAGTCTTCCCATTTACTGCCCTGATGGTGCCGCTTCCCCAGTGGCTCGTAGGTGAATCTAGGCCCGCGTTCTGCTCCAGGTTCCAGCTCAGATAGACTAATCAGCAGCCAAGGTCTGCACCATCATAAACTCTGCTGCTGTTTCCCTAAGTCTTTTCCCTAAGGTTTTCTTCTTTCCTTCTCTGATATCCAGATAGCAGCTACATGCCCCTTATCTGCAGTCCCTTTGCTAGCCTCACCTGTTCCTTCTCAGCTACGCATCATTATCAGTCAGAGGATCCCATAGGCCACCTAATTCCCATCAGATGTGGTTTATCTGGTTCATCTGGCCCCCTTCTAAGCTCGTGTGGAGGTGAAAACCCCATCACCTGGGCCTATACCAAAATCCTATATCGCAACATTTTAAGGACTTCTGTAAGGTTTGGAATCCACATTTAAGTCCTGATTCAGCAATGCTTGTTTCTATCACATGAGTAGGCTTGTTTCCATCATTACTCAGGTGCTTAAAGTTTATCCCATGCTCAAGTGCTTTGCTGAACTGAAAACTTGAATTTCATGGTTGGGCTTTAATCTCAACTGTGCATGAAATCCAAACACAAGCACCAAATATCCTCAGACTCGGTGCATGTCGGATGCAACCTATAGCTCTAAAATAAAATGTTGTGGTTTAGATCCATGACACAAAGACCCAGCTCCTCCAAGCTGTTTAGCTGCCTTAACTCATTAAGGCCCATTTACACTACCAGAGTAGTGAAAAGTGGCCTTAGTTTAAAGAAGAATTAGGGTTAATGTCTTCTAAATTAATTAAATATCTTGTAAGATGCTGGGGGCAGGGGGGAAATTGTGGTGCGTAGTGCTCTCTGTAGTGGGGAGAAACATGCAAATGCGAGGTTGGGTGAAATTTACCTATGTGCAGAAGGTTCAGGACAAGAAATATGCACCGCTTAAATCTCATTCTGAGGTCCTCACAGGGATTTAAGAGATACAAAGACCCTCTGCTTGTCCTTGGCATAGGAGTGAATTTAATCTTATGTGATTATAATAATTTACTAATTTATGCAATTAACTTCACTATTTTTCCAGATATTTTTTTTAACTATTCATCTTGTTCTAGAAAGGTGTTGGATATGAGTGCAATTTTTTGACTAATAGTTTATTCACTGAAAAAATGCTGGTTTTGGATTGATAAATTTTGTGAATAGTTCCTGAAGCTGGAGGATTCTTTCTTGAAAATGTCAGTTTTGTTTCAACCCTTTAAAAAAAAATTTGAGCAATATTTCAAAATGAAAAATTCAAAATGTTTCCTTTCAAAACAGGCTAAAAAACATCTGAAAGTGTAAGGAAAAAATTTATTTCCATAAAACAACTGATTTGCTTTATTTCATTGGGGTGTAAAAAAAAAACTTTTTAAAGGCCAGAACAAAAATTCGATGGATTTTGGGCACAAAACTGAAAAAATAAAAATAAACTATCAGCTCTAGTAAAGAGTCAACAAGATTAAACCAAGAGATTACATTTTTTTCTTTTGGGGTATCATCTTGCCTGTAAATGCTCTGCTATACATTAAGAAGCCCAAGATTTGTCTCTCTTTAGTTTATACTTCACTGTATAGGATATACTGGAATTTTTTCCATCCTCCTCCTTAGACTTTTTTTTTCCCTGGGTGAATTTATTGATGGGGAAGGATGCAAGATTGATAGCCCTGGAGTGTGAATTCCTCTTTTTTAATCCAAAGTGTCAGCTTGAGCAGCATCGGTCGGTGCAAACTTCATCTTCCTGGCTCAGTGCTTTTGTGAATGCATCCCCTGTTGTGGAGAGATGATAATTAAGTCTTCATGGCACAATGTTTTCCTTCTCTTCTGAGATTTAAAACAAGGATGCTAAGTGTGGTTCTGGTTGCATTTTTTTATGATATGCTCCACTAGTCTGAGTCTAGGAATTGATTTCATATAAGCCACTGAAGAGCCAATGGATAGTAACAGCTTTCAGACATGAACCATCTGCACTACAATCAAATCTGTGACTTCATCCCTGATTCTGCAAAGACTTATGCTCATATTGAACTTTGTTAACTGAGTGGATCTATGTATGTGCTTGAAATGAGGCACATACATGAGTATTTGCATGATTGGGACCTTAGAACATAAAAATATCATAGAACCCTTACAAATTCCATGAATTCATACCTGGGGTAGGAAGGTAAATAAAATAACTGGTCAGGTTTTTCCAAATCAAAGTGGGAAAAAAGGTAGTTGCGTATTTCAGAATAATGGATGCTATAACTTGCTGAGCACTCAGGGAAAATCTGGACATTTTGTTAGGTTCCTAAATGGGAGCTATTGAAAACCTGGCCTTCATATAATTACCATGTATGCTAAATAGAGCATTATTGAAATAAACAACAAAGAAAGATTGCATGTCAACTAATACCTCTTGAATTCTACCGTCTTTTGATCTCCTACAAAAACTGATGAAGGAATTTTATAGCAAAAAATTAATGGTGGATAATTTTATGATGTCCTTTTATTTTTGTGGTTGGCTAATACTGAAAATGTTCAGACTAGATACCTCTGTGGTTCAGATCAATAGAAATTTTCTATTAGTGCTGAATTACTCTCATCAGTGGAAAGGAAGCAATCAAGTCAGCCATGAGGAAAGCCTAAGTGCCCATGTGTGTTAATTGAGACTGGACTTACATGACCCCATTCTTACGTTATTGTATTGAAATTATAATGTGGTGCATGCAAATATCAAATGTCACCCTAATGGTCATCATAGTAATGCTTAAAGGGGCTGATTTCCAATTAACTAAATAGCTATTCAGTGAATCCAATTCATTTCCACAAGTCTGTTGCGGCCCTGCTTGATACCAACACCTGCATTTCCTGAAGGCTTCTTTCACTATACCTGGTCAACAGGTTTTCAAGAACTAGAATTTTGGACAAAGTACTTTAACAAAATAATTGAAAAAGTTTAATCATTTTTTGAACAGCCCCAGGTGTGAATTGTCAAATAAATTCAGCAGCCAGATGAAGGGATGTCACAGATACTTCTCTCCCTGAGACACTACTATCTATTTAAGGAAATTATATAGCCTTCCCCTTCCCTCCCCCCCATTATTGTATGACGATCTTCGTTGTATTTATCCTCATGACATGTTTGTGAGAGAGGGGAATGCTAGTGGTTCCATCTTTCATATGGGAAACTTGGACACAGAAGAGCCAAGTCACTTGCTCAAGGTCACGCGGGAAGTCTGTGCGGGAACAGGGAATTAAATATGCATTTTCCAAGTCCCAGACTATTACTTAACATCCTTTTTCTCAATAAGACCCATAATCATATTTTAGGACTTACACCGATCGCCATGGGGATTTGGACAAGAACATCCTCTGAGAGGCAGATATGCTTCTTATGGAGCTTTGGACCATCCTCTGAAGCATATTGAGCTGGTCACTGTTGGAGATGGGACACTAGACACTGGTCTGATCCAAGCTGGCAATTCTTATGTTCCATACCAAAGATTTCCTTCAGTACGAGTAGTGCCCTCCAGGTCATTATGGAGGGAGGGGGGATGGGGAGTGACTCCTGAAATGTCTGTGCTCTTTTTTTTTGTGTGCTCATTGGAGGATTTCAAGATCCAGGATTATCAGCTGACCCCCTTTCACCATCAGTAAATTCACATGGTTAAAATAAACTGATTTAAAAAGAAAAACGAATTACAAAATTGGAAGTGTGACAGGGCAAGTTGTGCCTTAGAACCCTGCTTTTCTCCCTCTGAAGTGCACCCCCCAGGTGGCCGACCTCGCTTCCTTTAACTCTCAAAGGTGGACCCCTGCAATTCAACTACATTGGAACTGGATCTCTGAATGGCAGCCCCCCTGTTTCTCAGTTATGTTAATACGACAAACCCAACTGTGGTTGGCACCAGAAAGCTCTTTTCTTCTGGGGACCAGCGACTAGTGGCTGGTTAAAGTGACTCAGAAATAGCTTCTTCAAAACAAAACATTTATTTATTCACCCAGATTAGATAATCATGATGGTCCCTTCTGGCCATGAAGTCTATGAGTCTAACTCAGAGACAGAGGTTAAAACAGTACAGGTCTGTAAGTATATTTCCTCTTACCTAAACCTTAACCTTTCCTTGCAAGCTTTGGTAAATTCCATTCAGCCCAGGTACCTCCATCTGGGCTAGGAGAAGCAGATAACCCTGGGCAGCTGCTGACAACTCACTCTGACACAGCTGACAGATTTCTGATTCCAAGAAGCTCTTTCTAACTGTTTATGCCTTTTTTTTATCAGTAGGCTTTCAGCCTTGGCAAACCAGCTGTATCATTCTGCTTGAGGCCTGGATAACAGCATCTTCCTAATTGCTGGCACAGCCCTTGTTACCTGAACTCCTTTGAAGTTGCTCACTGCAAGTGTATTATCTCGACAATTGTTTTGTCTGTTTCTTTTACCCTCTAACAACATCCTTGGAGTTCTATTCAGGAAGACAGGGCAATATCATGAAGGTAAACCAATGTGCATATGATAGTCACAAGCTTATTGGAGATATCTCCCTCATTCTGCACAGGCACCAAATATGGTCAATTAAATGTTTATTTCAGACATTTGAAGGGGGCACTATTTTCAAGATGATCATTGAAAAATATTGCCTAATGTTCTTGTGGCTTTTTAATGCCCTGTGTGTTCATCAGACTTGCTAATGTCACTGGATAGTTAGATAAGACATGTAAGTTGAAGATGCCTATTAGCCTCCTACAGCCAAATCAGGTCTTGAGCTGGTGTCATTGAACATAGTTCCTGATAATCCCATTCTTCTGTCGTCGATGTCTGTGTAAAAACTATTGTTGACTATACTGGTTCAACATGATGCTCTCAGTCCTCGAAGATGACATGATTCAAAGTCCAGTGAAGGAAAATGGAAAGACTCAATGGGCTTTGCATCAGATTCAGGGTGGATAGTCTATGTGCATTGTTAGAGAGGAACAAAAAAAATCTTGGTATTAGGAGAATAGCTGTTCCAGACTAAGTAATTCCTGAAGTTATAGCATGAATGAAAAGTATTGCTTTTCCAGCTTGTGTAACAGGGTGTCTAGCACTTCAGAGCTTCAGGCATTAACCTTCCACCTTGACTTGCTTTCAAGTGAAAATAAATAGAAAACAGTACTAGGAACTGGCTTTGATTCAGCACTTTTTTTAGATTTCGCATCGTACAGAGCTGTAAAGCAAGAAAACAACCTCAGGAGGCACAGGTCCCACAACGCAACACACTTTTTAGCAAGGAGAGATAAATGTTGTTTCCCTTCAACAGAGGATTCTCACTAATAGAGGAGAAGGAATGTAAGAATTTATACTCTTTCACTTCTTTGGCCTCTGTGGTTAGCCAACAATCAGAACTTTGCAAGATTTTTCTGCTAGGCTGAGACACTCATTATATGAGTCAGGTGTATTTTTGGTATAATCTTGTTTGTTTATAAAGATTGTACTGAAAGTCCTGTTTCCCTGGCCACAGTAGGAACGAAAAACAGCAGACAGTTTCCTTATTCAACCCCCCCCAAGTCTTTCCCTCAGGTAAACTCTATACCCAAGAAGCCTTGTCTCTCTGCTTCCTCTCTGGGCTGTGCTCACAGCTCCTTATTTTGGCTTTTTATGCCCCAAAACCACACAGGTTGCAAATGTACATCTTGGCCCCTGTGTTTGCAGCCAGAGAAACCTTGCAGTCTTAGGTCTGACCTGCTGTGAAGCCTAGTGTCGTGGGCAGTAGCACCACCAACCTCCACTGTTTTACTGCATACAGGGCTTTGATTGCTATTTCTGGTGAGAGCACATTTGGCACAGCCACTGGCTTTAATGAGATCTGTGATTGTCTTTGGATCCAAGAATCTGTTGAAAGGCAGCTGTTAACAGTGTTCAGCATAAGAATACAAATAAAGAGAGATGAGTGAGGTGTAGATTTTGCCACACATGCCACATACACTAGAGCAAAACATGGCTCTACCTCCTTCCATGTGGGCCGGGAAGGGGGTATCATCCATATCCAAGATGTTGGCCTTCCAATACCTGCATCCTTGACAGACTCAAGGAGCTCAATATATTTAGCTTAACAAAGAGAAAGTTAAGGGGTGACTTGATTACAGTCTGTAAATATCTATAGGGGGAACAAATATTTGATAATGGGCTCTTCAGGCTAGCAGAGAAAGGCATAACACAATCCAAAGCCTGGAAGAAGAAGCTAGACCAATTCAGATTGAAAATAAGGTTACATTTTTAATGGCGAGAGTAATTAACCATTGGAACCATTTACCAAGAGTTCTCCGTCATTGACAATTTTTAAATCAACTTAGGATTTCTAAATGATCTGTTCTAGGAATGATGTTGGGGAAGCTCTGTGGCCTGCTATACAGGATGTCAGACTAGATTATCATAAGGGTCCCTTTTAGTTTTAAAACCTATGTATCTGTGCACTGGGAGGGAGCTGGTGGGGAAGGGACAGTGTCTAAGATCCCTGCTATTTTATATACCGCATGCTAGGTAACAACGCGAGAGGACTACATCTTTCTAAAACTAAAATGGCACTTTAGTAAGAGAGCTTTTTACAGAGATGCTGCAGCTACAACTAGCACACAAGCCATATGTACACAGACTGACTGCTTGGTGCAGCCTTTATACTCGTTCCTCTTGTAACCTCGCCTTATCACTCTGAGTTCCATGCTGGTTGCTACATCTGCTTCCTTCAAGCACGATAGTAAATCTCCCCCAACCCCAGAATGGTAACGCAGTCCAAGATACGATAGATGATCTAGGCCCCAACCTTGCACTGAGCTTTGTGAAGAAGTCCGAGGGGATCCAGAAAAGGCCTTTGACTGTGCAGAGATTATTGCAGGATAAGAGCCATGTGTGGGGTTTTTGTTGTTCATTTCTGTCCCTTCTTTAAACAAGAAGGGACACCTTTTCCCCTCTATTCACTCATTTGAAATCGAGGAGAGTGCAGGGTAGAAACTGGCCTGGGATTTTGTTATTTAAAGCATGCAAGGGATCATATCCATGCTCTATAAAAAAGTTCCAGGAGGTAATATCATCTTATTATTCTGTGCAAATCAGGGATTTATCTATGTAACCAGAATTGAGCTAGGACCACAAAAATGGACTTTATAATTCAAAATTAAAACCAAATTGCATAGGCCACAGTCCTGCAAATTCTTATGCAGCTGTTGAACTTTTCCCATGTGAGTAGTCCCATTGAAAGTCATTGAGCTGTCTTGCCTGAGCAAAACTAAGCAGTTGTGAAAGAGTTTGTGGATCAGCATCTAAATTACCCCATGACAGATTATGATGACACATGAAATATTCAAAGATTATTGTATCAACTTTATAAATGTTATATCTATCTTTATGGGCTGGCTAGTGATTGTATTCCTAGCTCCATGGGAATGCTACAGAGTTTCCTGAAGGAACTTAAATCTCTAGGAAATAATGAATGCAAATCCCTAATGCAAGTAATAACTAAGCGAAAGTTTCACCCCTTGCGGGGACTAGCTTAGACTGGTTTCATAGGCTTGACAAGCAAAAGAACTCTAAACTGTATAAAGTAACCAGCCTGACAAAGGGAGAGAGGTCACTCACTTGATCCACAATTGACATGAAACTTGGACCAAAAGAGAGAGTCACTGCAGAAAGAGTTGGAAATACCTTTGGAATCTACTAGGGTCTCCATTTGGAAGATGGGTAACAATGGGTAAGCTCTACCCATGCATATAAGCTGTATGTTGTTTTTAAGATACATTTTCTATGCAATGCTTGTCTTCTGAATAAATAGTACTTTGCTTTATCAAGGCATGCTGATCATTGGTTCATCCTGTCCTTGGCCATGAGAGAATGGGATTGCAGGTGCTGCACTAAAGTCAGTTCTGCTGAGATAATCACAGTGCATTGATGGTTCCTGCAACCCAAGTCCTGGTCTGGAAAGAGCGGATCGTGGGATCCTGCCCTGAGAAATGTGATGGCTAGAGGCCTGAGCCTAAGCAATGCCCTCAAGGACACAGAGAAAGAGTCTGAGGTGCAGTCACTGCAGGAAGGGTGACAGCTCCCACCACTGGATTTAGTAGATTCATATATTTTAAAGCCAGAAGGCACCATACAGTCTGACCTGCATAACTCAGGCAACAGGACCTCATTCTGTAAAACCTTCTTGAGGTGTCTTATCTCCTCTTCCTTTCTGCTTTAAATCTTGAGCCTCCAATGGGAACCATGTGGATGGATCCTAGCACCTGTGCGGACCTCCATTGCAGGAATGGTAGATAGTTGCAGTCCCACTCTGGGTGTGGGTGTGGGGTATAATGTATACCGAGCTGAGCATGCTGCCAGACTAAACAAATAATCATCCAAATAGTAACCCATGCTAGCAGAGTGGAGCTCTTTGTCTCCTTCTAGTGGCAAGACTAGGTAAAGCAGTTCGAATCTGCTAATGAACCTGCTTCTTTAGCTGCAGCAGAAGAGGCTCATGCTTTAGGATCTAGAGGTCCTGATCTCAATCCTTTCACATGGCCCATCTGGGGATGTGGTTACATATGTGAATAATGACCTATTAGTATGGCTGTCACATTTGATTGAGTCATACAGGCACTAAGAGGAGGCTATAGAATATTGCTGTGAGTCACTGTGCTGTACCGTATATTTCAATCTCTTTAAGCAGTGGATAAAATATATAAACTACTTTTTAGAAATAATACATACACGTGAACTCTTTTAAAAAATCACCAACAAAAACAAGCTACTGTCTTGAAAATTTCTGTCCTTAAATTTCTGTCCTTGAGCAGATTTTAATATGACTTTAATCAAACGCCATTGTAGCTTGAATCCTAGTCAACAAATCTCCAGTGAAATTCTATTAATTTTCAATTAAACTTCAAGTAAAGCAATTAGCATTTTCATTTTTAAAGAGCAACAAAGGCAGAATCTGTAATGAGTCTATCCAGTCATTCACAGAGGAATAAATGGGCTGGACAGACTTCTCCAGTCAAACTTCATCAACTATGTTAACTTTATCTTCTCCTCCCTTGTTTTGGGCACTTATTACTGGCTTTCCTGTGATGTCTGCAATCTCTTCTTCCTTCCCTTCAGTGGGCTCACGATGCTCCCTCTTTTCTTTTTACTCCAATCTCCTCATCTGGTTATGTATACCAGAGTAGCACTTCATGGCCTCATCATGCTATGGAGTGTACACATAAAGACAATCCCTGCGCCAAAGAGCTTTATAACCTAAATAGACCAGGCAGAGGGAAGGATGTATCATTATCCCCATTTTACAGATGGAGAGATGAAATGGCGTGCCTAAAGTCACTCATAGAGCATTGGCATTTGAACCCAGCCCTTCTGAATCTCAGTGCAGTGGTCTAATCACAAGGCTATCCTTTCTTAGTACACTTATCTCTGTGTATGAAGACCAGTTTGCTGCCCTGAAGGGCTTCAATCAATCTAAGCACTTACACGGTCTCCATTCGCACAGTAGGTGCGTGCTTTACAGCTTTAATGTATTTATCTTTCTGCCACCTCTGAGTCAGGGCACTGCTATTATCCCCATTTTACAGATGGGGAACTCAGAAACAGAGAGATGAAGTGACTTGTCCAAGATCACATGGCAAGTCTGTAGCAGCGCAAGGGATTGGAACCTAAACATTCCAAGTCCCAGGCTAGGGCTCCAGGCACACAGTTACCACTTAAAAATGTATACCTTTACATATACATGCACACTGTAGAAATATTCTTTCTCTTTCTCTTGATATATATATATATATATATATATATATATATATATGGAGTGTTATTCTTCATAATCCTACATTACCATGGAGGAATAAACACAAGAAAGGTCAGCATCAAGGCTAAACACTAATATGGAGCTGCTTATTTAGAAATTGTGTACATTCAGAGAGTATCTGATTCAATTACATTTCTGGCAGACCTGTGTGAAGCAGACAGGTGAAGTGTCTGTGTATTCTTGAATTGGCAAGGCACCTGAGTCACATTCTTGCTCCTGTAGCATGGAGCAGCCAACTAAACACAACTTCATCAATGTGTGCATGCAGTAGCACTAATCAGGCTGTAGTTAGCGTAAACCCAAGTGTGTGCTTTTATTGATATCCTGTAGAAATTACAGCAGCTGCTCAATGTTTCTCCTACTCTGTAGTAACCAGATTTTAATTGGCTCATGGCTGCTTCTATATAAAACCCATTTGTGGTCATTTTAACAGTGCTTTTGCAAAACCCTGGGTAGAACTCAGTTGTAGAGAGAGACCTGAGTTGCCACATTCACAACCTACCTCAATTTCCCAAATCAATATCACAGGATTCTCTTTAGTTAGAAACCCCTTTATATAAAATGTGGTACTCCTTGAGAAAAAGAGAAACCATTGTTTTCAGTTACATGGAGAAAAGGGTTTGTGGACTCAAGCTAATGGTTAGCATTGCAAAACTAATGGACTTCAGGGCTAAGTCCATTTAAATTTTAGGATTCAGTGAAACCTGCGAATTGAAACAAACCACGAGGGACTAAAATTAAAGAAAATGACTAGTGATTCTGGGAACTTGGGACACCTTAAATGAATCTGATACTCAAAAAGTGCTGAGTAATCACTTTCTGAAAATCAGGTCTCAAAGTAGGACCGCACCATTGTGAATCACCTTTGAAAAAGTTGAGCAGAGAGTACTACCATCAGAAAACTATCATAATACAACCCTCTGCCAGCTAACATGGTTTTTCAGCACCAGCAGGTAACCTAATCTGCGTCTTTCATCTAATTTCTCTGATTCTTGGAACAAAATATATCGGTTCATCTGGGAGAAAGGTGAATATACAGGACATAAGCTATTAACACCCAACAGGTGCTCAGGCAATATATGTTTGTGCCTTGGCAGGATTGCTTCAAAGCAGCATCTGATATTTAGGAACAATTTAGACAATGGGTGAATTAGGGACCCAGCTTGTTTTCCAAAGTGTTATTGATTTTGAAAACAGACGGGAGGGGGAAGGAGGAGAAAACCCCGCTGTGTATATATTTTGTTCAGCTATATGAATACAGCACACATGCTCAGTTGTGCATCTGTAACGTAAGCCCACTTGTGGCTCTTTACACCATTGCATTTTCTGTCTTCATGTTTTGGCTTGTTTTGGCTGATTGTTTTGATTTAACTCCACTGGAACTGGTTGTGCTCATTATTTCCTGTATTAACTGCTGCAGGTGAAACTTGGCCTTATATGTATCCTATTTCCATGATGGGCCATAGGCATACAAGCAGTAAGGTAGAGGCTAAGGTGGAGACTAGAAAGTCAGATATGCTGCAGCTGTAATGATTACAGCTCCTATAAAAACAGCCCCTGCCGAAGACAGCAGGGTAGTTGAAGAGAGGTGTGCTTCTGGAGACAGAAGAAGAAGGGACTCTGCTAGCCAGCTGGAATGGTAAAGCTGTTTGGGAATCCTGTTTGTATTGTAGTTTACAAGTATGATATATATAAATAAAAAGGAGCAGAAATGATGGACAAATCTGAGAACCCTTGCCTTAAAAGTAGGGAGTTTGGGTTCTGTTTGGGGGGGGGAACCATGGATTCATACCAGGAGTTTTTCCCAGCTGTGTGGATTTTGATGCCCATTGGCTTTCAATGACATTCAGGCTTATAGATCACATAAGCACCCTTGAAAATTGTAATCCCACTCTACACTATCCAGAGAACTAAGTGATAAACAAGTTTGCGAAGTATGTGGAGAGCATGGAAAAATCCTACATAAATGTTGAGATCATTGGACCAGTTTCTCAGCTGATGTAAATCACTATCACTGAAATTAATGGAACTACAGTGACTTACGCTACCTGAGGATTTGGCCCATTTCCATTACGGTTGGTACATGCGGACCTAGCAAATTAAAGTGACATCTGTCTTGCAGACAACAAATGTAACTTGTATAGGAATCCTGGTCTATTTGGTAGAACACCCCCCTGAAAGGGCAGGGGTAGATGAGTTTTGGTTTTGTACATAGCTTCAATACGCTATACAAGGAGAAGAGGGGGGAATAAAAACAAAACCCAGCCTGTAGCTACACCCGCTTTGTACATATAATGGGAAAGTAAAGGCACAATCTGCATTAAATCCAAGAGGTTATCTGCGTCACTGCCCAGCAGTCACGGTTGAAAAGCACAACAAAGAGTAACAAAAAATCCTGTGGTTTGGACCCTTGTGATCCTCAAGTCAAAGGGATGTGATGAGATGTAGCACAGCATGTGGCAGTAACACATGCATTCTTCTGATGCAGGGATGAGACTGATTGCTAATGAACTGACAGTTGCTATGTTATTTCAGATGCTCTTAGTAAAAGCCTGTTTGCCTGGCACCTATGCCCTAGGGCACACATCCAAACAACATACTGAGTTAGCAACATGCTAAACTAGTGAGATGTTGTGAGCAAGTAAAGTATATCTAATATAATACATAGAACTAGAGCGCTGCAGTGATCTCTTTCAGATGACACCATGCCCAAGTCGTAAGTCAGTCTTTAACTACTGAATCCTAAATCCCTATCATCATCAGAACTCTGCAATGAAATTATAGTTTCCTGAACATTGTTTCTCCTCTCCTATTGTCTGATGAAACCAAACTTAATACATCCTGAGTCTGATCTGGTTTTATGGAACCTTAGGCCTGATTTCCTCTCATCTACTACAGCATAACTCCATTGCTCTTGCTGGAATTACTCCTGATTTATATTGCAATGAGCAAAGGGCGTATGATACCTCCATCTTGTAGAGTTCTTAAAAAAAACAAACCACAACACACACACACCTTTTTCTAGTAAAGCTGCAGGGTATAGAGAAGGCTTTGGATCTGGTAGCAACCTAGTGCCATTTCTTGGGTTTTTTGGGGTCGCGTTTCTTTGCATACAAAAAGCTTTTTAAAAAGTTAATGATTTGTGGGAGTTCTTTTGAGTTTTTTTTTTTTAATTATCTATTAAGAATCTGCCTAATTCATTTCTGCCTGAGAAGATTTAAGGTGCCATTTTATTCCTATAACTTTTGGTGTGGGGATCTGTCTGTCAGAATTGTTTGTCATTATTGTAGTATCTGTGCACTTCATAATCTGTAAATTAGAGGTGGTCAAAACCTTTTTGATGGAACATTTTTTCCATTAGAAAATGCTGTTGAGTCCAAATAGACACGTTCTCCTGGAAAGTTTCAGTTTTGACCAACTTTGTTGCGGGAGTGGGTGGGTGGGAGGAACCTTCTGAGGCTTTCAGAATGGAATGTCATTATAAGCTGACTTTTTATTTGAAATCTATTTTATACAATATTGTTATAATAAACATATTATTTTGAAATAAAACCACGTTTCAGTTCCTGAAATGAATTTGAAAAGTTCACAGAAACAAAAGTAGAAATTGTAGTTTCCCAAGGAATGGAAGTTGTGTTACCTGTATAGCTCCATTTTCAATATATTTATCATCACAATGGCCTTGTGACACATTATTTAATGACTTCCCTACACTGCCAGTTTTGGGCTCAGTTATGTGCCTGTGCAGAGACACAAGAGCAGATAAAAAAAAAAAACCTACCCCAAACCCTGTGGGGCTACTAGGTCTTGGTTCTGGGCACACAGGGGCCCCATGCGCCTTTCTCCTCACTGAGCAGGTAGAGAATGAGAGGATAGGGAGAACCTGGACTCTGCCCCTCAATGCATCAGCCAGTGAAGTTGAGTAGGCACAAGGGTGAGAAATAACTTGGTTGTGGTGGCGTCAGCAAGCAGACTGCTATTCCCTTGGCAGGGAAGTAATTGTGGAGTGTAGAACTGTTATTGTGTTGTTCCTGGGATAGCACACAACTGTGCACTGCTCCTTTTACAAGGCGAGCAACAAAGCCACAATCTAGCCCCGTAGTCAAGGCATTATATTTTGGTTACCAACCAAGTGGTTCTGCAAAGAGCTGTTTTTGGTTTTCAGAATTTCGGTGCCATAACAAATGTAAATATTGTTCTTACTTTTTGTCCTGACTCAGGATGAATTTTTTCCCCAAACCTCAGTTTCAGCAGGACAGAAATTCGGTTTTTCTGGCAATTCTACTTTTGCAAAACCTAATCTGATTAGAAATGTTTTCATGGCTTTTCAGAAAGTGAAAGAATGTGTATTATGCACAATTTTACAGTAATAATACACAGATGGGACATTTATACAGTGCTAATATCTAAGTCCTGATTCTTGGCTGATGTGGACTTTGTCTAGAAATCTTCCCCCAAAAACAAAAAATTCTGCTTTTAAGTAGCTACCTATGTTATAAATGCTATACAATATGACATTTACAGCATAGGGCATGTGTATGTGCGCGTGTGCTCCCCATCCCCACCTCCACATACACCTGCATGTCTATATATATTGCAGAATACCACAGTGATTTCTTGGAGCAGACTAACAACACTGCCTTGAACTTTAGTGTTTGAACTATTATGACTAATCACTTGTGAGTCAGTTGTGATCCCCTGATCAAAGCCGCTGTAGAATTATAAATCTGAATGGATTATTTTACACTTGAGTTAATTGAGGTGCAAAGAGGTTAAGTGAATTGCCCAAGGTGTCACACTAAGCCACTGGCACAGCTGAGTATAAAACACAGGAGTCTTGACTCCCACTGTCATTTTGTAACCATTTTTTCAATGCAGTAATAATCACTCTTTTAAAATAGGGTTGTATCACTTGCCTGCTCTGAAATTCAGCCTATCAAAAATGCCCAGGCAACAAGGAAAGATCATTTAGTCTCAGGAATACTAGTATTCTCTTCTTATCAGTGCTCTCTCTCTTTATCACCCAGGAAGAAAAGAACACCAGCTGGGAGGTATGCAATGCAGTGAAGTGGTCAAGCAAGCTCAGAAGAGCTCCATTTGCAGTTTCTGTATGCAAGGTAACCCACACAAACACGCCTATCAATCAGCCTAATGCATATAATTGAGACTACGAATTAGTGAGACCAACTAAATGACAAACTATTGTAATTACGCAAAATCAAACTAGTGAACTAATTGAAGTGACAATCTATCAACAAAATGTATGTATTGAAACACGGTGCTACATGCAGTAATTAGAGGGTCATGCTAGTGAAAACTGTCTTTAGCTTATGGTGAAAAACAAGTGGAACCGCACTCTCAGAGGTGCATTTTTCAAGCCTGACTTTGAAAGCACCGAAAAAGCAAGTTTGTTAATGTAAGTTCATATAAGTATTTAGGCCTGTGTATTTGCCTGAGATGGGATTCTGGGACTCTGTGGCTACCTAAAAGTCAAAGCCTCTGAGCTACACATGTTAGCAAAGAACAAAGACCTAGTGTGTTCCTCTTGCCTGTCTGCAATTAGATGGGTTTTTCTTTATTACTGTAAAAAAATAAATAAATAAGGCATGCAGTTAAAATGTTTTAAGGCATACTAAATGTGTAATACATAAATGCACAAATGAGGGAAAGTTCTGACTTCTCTTCAAAACAGATGCTAAAGCAAGGCCAAGCAAAGGAGATGAAGGAAGGTGTTTAAAAAAACCCCCATAAACATAGGGCCATAAACGGACCATGGCCAAGATGGGACACACTCCCTGTCCCTCCCATGGAGTACAAAAGGGGTTTACCAAAGCCCCCAGACCCTCCCCAGAACAGAACATGACCATCTGTTGGAAGGGATAGTACTGGCGGGGGGTAATACAGGGGTTATCAAGAAGAAGGAGGGGGAGAAGGGGTTTAGTTGGCATATGGAAACATGGTCAGGGAAAGAGGGAGTTCTATGGGCATATAGAACTAGGATTGGGGGGCGGGGAACTCTATCAATGTATAAAAAAATAAGCCCAACTGGAGTAAAGGGCTTGGAAATACAGTTATGGTTTTATGCTTGTCAGTGTAACCCTCACTAAACCATTTGCGGAGTGCCTGCAGATTAGACTTTAGACTGTTGCTTTCCAGTGAACAGTGTCTGAGAACTTAGAGGGGACAGGGTCGGGGAGCCCTAACAAAGCTGACATCATCTTTCTTCTTCAAAGCCTGTTGAAGTGAGAACTGGTTGGGTTCCTAGAATCAGTGAACTCCTCTGTTATGAATTTGTCCTTATAGCACACTAAGGGGAACCTTGTACCATGAGGTTTGCAAGTTCCATGAACACTCACTTGTGGATCAGAGTGACTGAGATGAAGTGTCATCCAAAAGAGTTGTACTCAGTCATATTCATTCATTTATGACTCAGTTATTTATCTACTTTAAGAAGGCTGAGCTGAGCTGAGCTGACCCAGTAGGGATTTAAACATGTGGTTCCTGGGACCTTAGATAACATAAACCTGACACGTGAGTATATAGATTCTGCCCTCCTTATTATTATTGAATTTTGAGCTGGTGGATGTTTTTCAATTATTTTAAATGTTGATTAAAAATGTCAAAGTCAAATTTTGACCAGAAGAAAGAGAGACATTTTGACAAGGCTTTTTGTGAATGTTGGGGTTTTTTTTTTGTTTTTTGTTTTTTTTTTTTTTTTGCACTGTCTCTGTTAAGAATTAGTAATATATCTGAACAAAATGAGTCTGTAAACTTTTGGTTTGCCTTCACATTGAACTAAGATTGATGGTTCAAATGGCTTCTTAATTATTTACTTAGCTTTATAGAAATGCTAGGAAAATAAAAAGGACACCTCTCCATACAAGTTCTTAGTGCTACTCACTTCTAGTAAGCCAGACAACGTAAAAACTCCAAATATTCCTCCAACAATTGCCCACCCTTACAATTCTGACTACCAGTTTCCCTGGGTCATACACACTTAAGGTTCCTTTTTTCCACCATAGCATTCAGCTGTTCATTACTCCTCAAGTAGTCCCTTTAAAATGAGTGAGAGTACTTGCTAAGTAAAGCACCTCTAAATGTGAATAACAGTAAAAGAATCCAGTCCTTATTTAGCAGGAAGCCTGCTACTTTGCTTTTAGACAACAGTCCTCTGGGAATGGTAGAAGAAATATCTCCTCTTGCAAAGGTAATACAAGCTGTAATACTAATAATGCTCCATGTTAACGCACTATACCATCAGTTGTTGATAAAATAAAGGTGAAAAGAAAAATGCACGGGGAGACTCACTGAGATTCCCAATAGCTACAATTCTTATTATCTTTATAATAAACACCAAGACAGTATCAAAAACAATGCCAAGGCACAATTCACTCTGGTAAGGCATTAACACACACATTTTTTGGGGGGGGAAAACAAATACACAAAAAAGAGAAGTGATTACAAACTTCAAAGAATTGCCTTCAAGCAAGTAATATGCACGTACTAGCTGTTGGAGAGCTAAATGCTTCCAGTAATGGCACATGAACAATATTCATGTAAGCTAACAGCCTCTAAATACAACCCGTAGTGAAGGGCAAATCTCCCAAGAACGTAAGCCTGCATGTCCATGTGGGGTCAGATCAACGGTCCCTCTAGTCCACTGTCCTGTCTTCTGACAGTGGCTGGTGCCAGATGCTTCAGATGGAATGAATAGAACAGAGTCGTTATTGAGCGATCCATCTCCAGGCATCCAGTCCCAGCATCTGGCAGTCAGGGGTTTAGGGACACCCACGAGCTTGCATCCCTGATCATCTTGGCTAATAGCCAGTGACTGGTAACAGCTTTTTTAGACCCCGTTTATTTTGTATGTATAGTTCAGATTTTATTGTACACTGTGCATCACACTTGGTGCATATTTTCTACTGGGCATCAAAAGCCACGCCTGCAAATTTGACTATTGGCAATTGGGCCTATGGCATGGCATTGTTGTGAAACAGCAATGGTGCAGTGCACCGACCTTGAGCCAGGCTGTTTCAGATGCACTTTGACCTATGTCCACAGCTTGAATTGGTCCACAGGTGGCTGTACCGTTATATATGCATTGATTTCTGTAGACCCATGTCACAGTGATTGGCTCAGCCGCCTGAAGCAGTGCTTCTGGGACACTGAGAGGGACCTTTTTGAAAGATTTAGGCAAGCCCAGGAGAATTCAGAAAGAAGACGACAAGCTGTTATTTATTCCCTAGGTAACTCTGATGATTCCCCAGGTAATCCCCATAAGCCACCTTTACCTGGCTGCTTTCTCCAGTTGGAGGACAAGTGAAATGTTCCTCTCATTCCTTGCTCGCCAAGAAAAGCAGTTGTGAGGGGTCTGTGGCAAGACAGTGGAGTTTGTTCTGGTAATAACTGAGCTGGAAACCAAGACTATTAAGTTACGATCCCTTTTGCTGCAATGGCCTTTCCCTCCCAGGAAAAGAGGATGATGTCCGGTTAGTGGAGTCCACTTTTGCATGTTGGGCTATACCCACTCGCTGGTGGGATTGAGTTGCTTTACAGACTTGAGAGGAGTCAGCAGGAAGCACAGAACTCCTGAGTAGGGAAGGTGACTTTTCTGTACCTCTCACCTCAGGTCTGTAACATCAGATAAACAGGACGAGAACTTTGCTAGCCGCAGAAAGAGTGTAGTGATTGCACTTTGGAGAATAGCTTCCCCAAATGATCAGGGCTGACCAGAGGTTTTCTGTTTTTGATTGTGGGTTTGTTTGTTTGTTTTGGATTTTTTTGTTTTTTTTGGGGGGGGGGAAGGCAGGAGGGCTGAGAGGAAGACTCAGGGCAAAATCTGAAACTGAATTCCCCCATCTATCCAAGTAAAGTACTGAAAAGGGGGTGGGGGTGAGGGGCAAATTTCCGGAAGTGGCATTGCCGCTCTGCACACTGGGTCTCAATGCCACTAGGTTTGGGAGCCTTCTCAAATAGGAGGCCTGATGGGAAGTGCCCCTTTGGCAGCCCTCCCATTCTGGGTAGCCTGGCAAAGTCAGTATTTAGATAGATGCCATTTGGGGGGTTCACAAAAGCCACAGTGGTGCTGTTGTCATGGACATTTGTACTGCAATTCATGGTGTGTTGAACAGGCATGTGATCAAAGTAGACAGTGTGCCAAAGGCAATCTTACTGACCTGGCCTCATGCAGCCAAAATCAGTCATTTAAACATCTCTGGCTAGTAGTACAATGAATGGAAGTGGAGAAAGAGGAGGGACGTAACTGGTGTGGCACCACGTGCTCTGGAATGCAAGCTGTGGCCAGGCTGCTACTGACAAACACAGGCTTCTCTGCCTTTAGCCATGGCCTCTGTGCACGCTCAGTAAAGATCAAAACTCTGCCCGCTGCAACACTTTCTGCTAATGAAACAACTAGGACCAGTTTGGGTTTTATAACATATCAGTCCTGTATAACGGTCCATTTCTGATCTGGACGTATTTGCAGTCAAATATTGGATGCATTTTATACCCGTGCAGACATCCAATACAAGGTGCCACATACTGCTCAAAGCCCTGTTTTGACGACTTGAGTGGGCTTCAAGTAATGCACAGACCTCGAGCTGGCTTTCTGTACAGGGGTGAATTTGACCCATTGAGAGACTTCTCCTTCATCTCCTTTTACCCAAAGTCTCACCTTTTTTTATCCCTGAATTTTTATTGCCCATGTCTGATGGGATGTGCTATCTCACTAGAACTTTCTGGTTTGGGGGCGGATAGATTAATTTTGCAAATGTTTGGGGTGGGGAAAAGATCTGCAAAAATCAACTTCTAGGAGTTGAAAATCTGGGGAACACGTACATAAGATTTTCAAAAAATCGTCAGTGTTGCCCTAAGTTAGCTCCCATCAACTGCGTCAGTGGGCGCGATATTAGACCAATGCTCAACACTCGTGAAAATCATTTTACTGGCTTGTTTTCATACCTTTGGGTCAAATTCTGCCAACCTTTCTCGGTAGCTTATTGTGAAAAGAGTTGCATCAACCAAAGCTCAAGCATAATTTTTTTGAGCCCAGGTACAAACATGTAACATGGGTCCCATCCCACGCACATACCACAATCCCTCATCCCATACAGAAAATCTCATGAGCCATGAAATTTTTTTTTCCTTATGAGGGTTGCAGCCTGGACCAGGCCCCGGAAAAGTGTATCCTCCCCCCCCATGTGGGGGCTCTGCCGTTAACATGAACAATAGAATCCTTCTCTTTTACATTTTTATGCAGTTCTTCATTCTGAAATATTTGCATCATAATTCTATTGTTTTTTCGTTTGTCCTTGTATTCAGTACATGCACGGTTGTCATGGAAACATATTACACATCCTTTGAAAGATGCTCAGTCACCCCTCCTTTACTTTCATTCTCCTTCATAATAAGATTCATGGCTGGAAACTTTTTGTGGCCTGTGTGTTTATTTTAAATCCTCTTTTTTAGTATGTATCTGTAGAGAGAAATACACAGCGTGTAGCCATTCAGTAAAGACTAAATCTTTCTTCAGTAAGAATTATACAAACACATTTAACTTATTTACTGAACAAACATATCTTCACAAAGCTTTGAGTTATACTGTTGACTTCCAGTAGTATATTGGGTGGAAATGAGCACCAGGATAAAAAAATGGAGGATAAAAAGAGGATGAATAATAAAAATGTCAGTTTTTTTCTGAAGAACAAAACTGTTTTACATTCAGCCACACTGCCCTCCCTCCCTGGTAATATATTTTTAGAATGACTTAAGAATCCCTTATAGTTTCCAATGTTTTGAGGGACTTCTGCAATTGTGCTCTCCCTGACTTGACTAAATAAAATGTTTTCTTGGTAACATCCTCCATCACCTTAGTATCTCAGCTCCTCCCAAACCTTAATGTATTCATCCACCCAGCACCCTGTGAGATAGTGCTTCCCTACCATCCCCATCTCACAGGAACTGAGAAGCTGCAAGACTTGCGCACATCACACAGGGAGTCTGTGGCGGAACAGGGAATTATATCTGGGTTTCCCAAATAAGTCTTCTAACCTGAGGGCAGTCCTTCCTCTTCCTGATTTAAATGTAACCAAAGCTTGTTCCTTAAGCTTGGTAAATAAATTACAGCCAATAATTGATTCCGGGTGAAATTCATCCTTGTGTTGAGGGCCAGCATAATGCCTGTGCACTGCTGAAGTCCCACTGATTCTGGGAAGGTCAATGGATGAATGGTGTTTTGAACATAGGTGGAGTGATGGTGAATGACAAAGTCAAAGGCCTTCACAGAAGTTTCCCTGCTGGCATCCTCCCCTATTGTTTCAAGGAGACCCTGGCACAAAAACTCCACTGACCAGAAGAGTGGTGGAAGTTGAGTATCCAGGGGAAAGAAGGGAAAAGGTACCATAAGAGTGACAGATGGAACAATGGAACAAGAATTCAATGTCCAATCTACACAAAGGACTTGCACAGAGCAATGCTATGACCTACTTAGGTGTGCACTTTTTAGGCACAGATACAATGATTAACTCATTCACATAACCAACTACAAAAACAGGTCTGCAGTGCTGCATGCCATAATGTGAAACCATTCTTCCAGCTTGCAGCTAATTTTGCAGCTGTTATCTGAACTATGTGAGCAAACAGAAAGACCTGGGACATCCTTCTCAGTGAACCAAGCAGGGTTTTTACATTGATTACAGAAAACAAGGAGCAATTTGCTTACAAATGCATGTTCTCCTAAGATGGAAGAAAACGGAAATGTTTCAAAACAGAAAGAAAAACCAACCCAATGGAAGTGTTGACTAAGACTGTGTCTACACTGCAGCTAGAGGTATAATTTTCAGCTTGGGTAGATGTACATGTGCTAGTGCTGATCGAGCTAGCACTGTAGCTGTAGCAGTACAGCCTCGCTGCCTGAGTATGGTTTTATCCAAGACCTCAGGTATGCACTTAGGTGGCTAGTCTCTGCCATCGCCCATGCAACTGTGGCCACGCTGCTGCTTTTAGCACACTAGCTTGACCAAGCTAGTGCACGTATGTATACCCAAACTGGAAATTACAATTCCCAGCAGCCATGTACCTGCACCCTCACTGTCTTTCCTAAGATGAATCAGTACAGTGAAACAATACTGGAGTCAAAAGGAAAGTGTTAAATATAAAGAAAATTATTCGTATTCCAAATCTCTCTTTTGGAAAAGTTGTTTATGCTCTTTTAGTAGCACTGCTAGCCTCACAATGGCCTACATCGCTTTCTCTTTTTTAATATAGATTTTTCTTTGATCGTAAGTTAATTTTAAAAACAAATACCCTGTCCCCACGTTTTGAAAACTATCTGGATTAAGAGGCCGTGTTATAAAATCCTTTGGAGAAAAAGGGATTTAGTTACTGATGGTGAAATTTATCCCTTTGCAAAGTGCCAACACATGCCCTGTGGACCACTTAAACCCTTGTTTTGAAGACTTAAGCGGAACGTAAGTCCTTTGCTAGTCCTTTACACTAGGATGAATATCATTGTTTCCATTACATTGACTGTTTTCTAGCTTAGCAACCAAGGAAGATATGATCAAATTCGATAGAGACAATAAAAAGCTTCAAAGTAAAGCCTTGCACAGCTTGGTAATTTTATTTGACCAGGGGTTTGTGAAAAGATTTTTTTTTCCTGAGCTTCACCTATCTTTGTGCACAAACCAGGGAAAACAGATTTCTCTCCTAGCTTCCAGGCATACCCGTAAACTAGTTTAAGATTGACTTAAAACTCACCAGAGTTCACCTGGAACTGAGCCTACGTGAATTGTTGAGTAAAAATGATCCAAATCTCCATTTGGCAGGATATTCCAAAACCAAGCTCAGTCTGCAGGCTTCTGTTACCATTTCACATTTCTTGAAAACCTCCTGCATGCAAGAGATTTGGTGTTTTTTTTTTTTTTTCCTTCAAAAAAACTGAAGTGCCAAGCCCTGAAAAACACATGTGTGGTGGTAACTTTTCCTTCCCATTCTTCATCTACCTCATGTATTTATATTGTAAGTGCCACAAGGCAAGGATTGTTCCTTACTCTAATATCTAGCACAATGGAGCTCTGATCTCAGCTGGGACGTCTCAAAGCTAATAATCAGAAATAACAATAAATGTTATGCAATTTGTTGGATGGCAACTGTTACATTATGCTAATAAAATCATGGCTGTCTCATGCTTAGTTGTCATTATAGTCTGAACTTGTGATACTTTGCCCCCAAAACAAGAAATCTACAGCAATTTCTGTAGTCTTTCAAGTAATATACTGTTCTGAGTCCCAGGAACAGCTTTTCCCCCAGTTCAGCAAATGCTTCTAGTTTTTGAGAAAGATTCTAAATTATTTTTCTAAAACGAATGGTGAGTTCTGAAAGGAACAGAATGTACCTCTTTAGAGACTGCTATGGGATTACTCAGTGGTATTTTCGAAGGAGGAAGGTTACAAGGGCCAGAAAAAGGCTTATTGCTTATACCAGCAATACTGAGAAGCACTAAGAGAAATAAGCACATACATTCTCGCTATACATAAGCCAATAGTATTGTGTATGTGCATGTTAATAGGAGAGTTGGTTCAAAGTCTTCCATCGACGTTTTTCCTTATGGAAAACTAGTTTTTTCAATTAAATGTCAACTGTTTCAGGGCTTGTCTTCACTTACCTTGGAGATTCGGCAGCAGTTGACCGGAGTTACGCAAACTATGCAAAAAACTTGCGCAACTCCCGTCGACTTCTGTGCTTCTGTTCTGCGCACCTTTTTCACTGCACTGTGCATGGTTCCCATTGATGCAGCACTACACCACTTGAGAAGGTGGTCTTAATACATCGATTTCTGGATCGACTGAGCAGGTCTTCACTGACCGCTCAGTCGATCCAGAGAAGTCAATCTGACGGTGGCGAATTTGCCACAGTTGGTGAAGACATCAAAATGTTTTGGGTTTTCATTGTGAAAAACAAAGTGAAAATGCTTTTGTTTCACATGAAACTTAACGGGGAAAATCTTCCTGAACTTCCTGCAAAATACATGATCATTTATACATATGTTAGACAATGTGGACTGGTGGATAGAGCACTAGCCTGTCACATCAGGGAAGTAGGTTCTATTCCTAGATCTGCCATTGGTCTACTTGTTGACCTGGGGCAAGTCAATTCCTCTCTCTGTGCCTCAGTTTCCCCATATGTGAAATGGGGATAATGATAGACTGATCTCTTGTAAAGCACTTTAAGGACCTCTCATGAAAAGTGCCAAATAAGTGCTATGTTTTATTACATATATTAATATTGGATTAACACGATCAATATTTATATATTATACATATAATTTTAAATTACACACACCAATTAAATGCTGTGTGAACATTTATTGTTTACAGATGGGATTTTCCAAAGGATTCCAAGAAGCATACATGCCCAACTCCCATTTAATTTTGGTGGGAGTTGCATACCTCACTCCGTTAGCCTCAGGGTCACTGTTTTGAGCATTGCCTGCATCAGCTGCGTGATATCCCACAAAGCGTTACAGGGGCAGATGAGCAAAGGTTGCCCCCCATTTGACAGTGTTGGTTGTATACAGTCCCACATGTGTAGTAGGTAACAATGTTATTTTCCTGTCACTCGCTCTGGATGATTTAGACTGTTTAGAAGTCATTCCATGTCTTCTGGGACCTTTTTTAACTCTTGAATCAATCTGACATGTAGAAAAAGAAACTGCATCAAGAAGATGGAACAAAAGAAAAGGCTAGTAATGTCACTTGCTTCTCTAACAGTGGAGATAAAAGGATGATTGATGTCATCATGTATTTTACTTAATGACCCATCCAGAGCTTACACAGCTCCCAAAAAATTCATATATTTCACGTTATCCATGTAGTAACAATGCCTCTTTTTTAATGTGCAAGAACCTCAGCAGCAAAACATTAGATCAGTATGGAGGAGGAAACAAGAACCTACAAAGAGGCAGAGGGGTAATAACAATGCATTGGTGTATAGGTTCTCAATGTTCTTCATGTGCTAAGATACTTTATAGGGCTCCCCTTTATTGAAGTATTTGAGCACCTTACAATCTTCAGTGTATGTATTCTCACAAGCACTTTCCTGCTCAACACTCCATAAAATCAGGCTGTTTTCATGTTGGAAACTTCTTTAAAAAAAAGAAGGAAACTTCCAAAATCTACTTCTGAAAATCTTGGCCCCTGACTGTAGTATCTCAGTTGAAAAACCTATGCTGCACATTTAATTGATAACCTATGCAGGCCTTTGGTAATGATGTTTGTGTAATGGTGTGTGTGTGGGGGGGAGGGGATCAGGGGTTGGTGTTTTTTTTTTGGAATTTCCAAACTCAGAGTTCGTTGCTAGTGCACATTGTTCTGTAGTCTTGCCTGCCAAGGGTTTAATAAAACTAGACCATTAAAGGAATCAGACATAATTAATACTCTTATTGGATTTGACATCTGGGCATAGTTTAGAGAGAGAATGCAATCACATCAAGGAATGATGTTAGATAAAATGAAAATTCAGGAATTCACGATTCTTTTTACAACCTTTAAAGCTGGACTAACCCCATATAAAATCTTGGACGTGTTGTGATCAAGCGAAGAAATTAACACATGACAACTTTGGCTATCATCTGTTCTCTTCTTATCCCCTTTCCTTCTCAATGTTAATGTTTTAATAACATTGGGATAATCTGCTTTGGTTCAGAAATAATCTGATTGAACCAAGTGTTAGCACAGGGAGGTTGGCATTGTGTGGTTTTGAGTCATGTTCTACATGTTTGCATGCTCTACATGTTTCTCTTCTTAGCTTCTTTAGCATACTTTTCACTTTCCCCCCCCCCAGTAATCATTATATTCTGTATTCCCACGAGATCATATACCTAGAGAGAGAGATTAATGTTACCAATGTGAGGTTCTGAATGCCAAGCTGAGCTGTCTCTCTTGTCCTGCAGAAGGTGGCTTCTTATCAGTGGGTGCAATTCTCTCTTGTACTAGATCAGGCTAGATGATCATAAATTTTCCTTCTGGCCTTACAGTGCAACAACTGGGTAGAATCTGGCCCTATATAAATAAAATTATAGCAATTAAATTAAGAATGCTTAGGCCTGTTGTATACAATCTGATTTGGAGTAATGCAATGAAAGCTTATCTTTAATGCAGTGTCTTGTGCTGATTTTAAATCAATTAGCAATGATTTATACAACTCAAATGAAAGTAGGTCAAAGCAATTTATGAATTCAGTTCTCACACTAAAAGATGCTCCTTTTTTTCCTCCCTGAGGATTTATTATACATTCCTGCCACCTACTAAATTGCTCGTCAGCCTAGATCATTTCAGCACTTTGCACAGTTCCAGTAGAGTTGTAGTTTTCTGGAAATTAGAAAGCACAGTGTGTGACAGTGAGCAGCAATTAAAACCAGGGATGGCAGAAGGATAAAGGTAAAAGCTGCCTTTGTGCATCAAGGGAAATGAATGGAGCAAGTATATGTGTTGCGTAGGGTTCTACATCACATTAAGTTCCAAGCACCTATTGGGTCAGACCATAGCATGTGGCATAATGGCTATGCGAGTCTTCCATTTGCTTTTTAAATAAACTTTTTTTTAAAAGGCTCTTTACAGTTCAGGAAACAATTACCTCCCAAAGAGAAAATAAAAGGAATAGATGAAAAGTAGCGGAGGACAGACTGCATACATAATGCAAGCCCAGTAAATCCAATACATATGACATTTGATGAGAGTAATTAAATATCCTTTGAGATGTTTTTATCTGCTGTGGAATGTAATATACTGAAACTGTGATAACCTAAAAATTGTCTAACTTCTAAATAGCATTATGTCTTATTTGGCTCACGCGATGTGTAATTTGCCTTATGTTCCAAATATAAGAGCAAAACAGTTTCATCTCGAAAAAGCGTTGGTACCTTATTTTCAGAGGTGGTAAGTAGGACTAGTTAAAAATTTCCATCAGAACTGTTTCAGTGGGAAATTGGGTTTTTGACTAAATAGAGACTTTAAAAAAAAATCTGAAAAATTTCACTGAAAAACTGAATACTCCAAAACGAATAAGTTTTTGATTCTCAGATGAAAACCAAAATATTCCAGCCGAAAGCTGAAATTTTTCCATTTGGATATGCCGCTGCAGCTTCCTTATGATTCTCTTCTTCTGTATGGAGTAGGCCACTTTAGCCAGTCTACATCTCCCTGATACATCATAGAATTGTAGGTCTTCTAGTCCAGTCTCCTACATTCAAAGCAGGACCATGCATTATCTAGACCATCCCTGAGAGGTGTTTGTCCAACCTGCTCTTAAAAATCTCCAATGATGGGGATTCTACCACCTCCTGAGGTAATTCATTTCAGTGCTTAACTACTTTGACAGGAAGTTTTTCCTAATGTCCAATCTAAACTGCCCTTGCTGCAAATTAAGCCCATTGCCTTTTGTCCTATCCTCAGAGGTTAAGGAGAACAATTTTTCTCCCTCCTCCTTGTAACAATTTTTAATGCACTTAAACCCATTTCTTTTTCAATCTTCCCTCATAGGTTGTGCTTTCTAGACATTTAATCATTTTTGGTGCTCCTCTCTGGACTTTCTCCAATTTGTCCACATCTTTCCTGAAATGTGGAGCCCAAAACTGGATACAGTAGTCCAGCTGAGGCCTAATCAGCACAGAGTAGAATGGAAGAATTACTTCTCATGACTTGCTTACAGCACTCCTGCTAATACATTCCAGAATGATGTTTGGTTTTTTTGCAACAGTCTGACGCTGTTGACTCTCATTTGGCTTATGATCCGTTATGACCCTCTGATCATTTTCTGCAGTACTTCTTTCTAGTCAGTCACTTCCCATTTTGTATGGGTGCAACTGATTGTTCCTTCCTAAGTGGAGTACTTTGCATTTGTCCTTATTGACAAATTATTCATCCTATTTACATCAGACCAATTCTTCAGTTTGTCCAGAACATTCTGAATGTTATTGATAGCCTCCAAAGCACGTGCAATCCCAGGAGGTCAGGGACTTCAATGAGGCAACACCTCCCCACACTAGAAGAAAGAATGGGAGCAGAGGCATGCAAACTACAACTCTCAGGGGCACCATGATGTTTCCAAACAATTTTTTTTTTCCAAGAACCCACCCACTTCTTCTGACTAGCGGTAATCCTGAAGTTCTTTGGCATCAAATGGAGATGTAGATGTTCATTGTTTAAGAAGTAGACTTGAGAAGCCATTTGCAGGGTGTAGCAACAACAACTTTATTGAATCTACTAATTCATGGGCATTGTTGTATATTCTGAGCTCTCAGTAGATGGTGCTTTTTAGCAGACACCAGTCTGTGTACCTTCGGGTTTTGTGTAGTGCTCAGAAACCGTAAAGCTGGGGAACAATCAAGTAAAGACTTCTGTATAAGTTTAAAAGTCAGTCCAAAGGGATGTTGGAAATAGTTTTTATACAGCACATTTCATCAGTACATCTCAGTGCTTTACAAAGGAGGTCAGCATCATTATTACTGTCTTACATGGAGGAATTTGAGGTACAAAGAAGGGAAGTGACTTGCCCAAGATCACACGGCAGCCAGATAAGTGGAAAAGCAAGGAATAGAACCCAGGTCTACTGTGTGCCTGTGCCCTGCTCTGTCCACTAAGGCACACTTCCTCCCCAAGAGCATTAAGGAAGAGGTGGTTAATTGTGCATGCTATAGGAAAACATTTTCCATGCTGTGTCCAGACCACAATCCAGACTGACGTCGATTAGTAGTAGTCAGAACACTGGACAGTTTACCCAGCACCCCTGGCTGGAGTCCATTATGGGCTTAATATGATGCCCCCTGAAGCCAATGGGAAAAAATAAATCCCCACTGGGACAAATGAACCTCTGATGTGGGGGGAGGGCCCAGAATATTGAATATGAAGAATGGACACAAGGTCTGGCAATGGGGTCAATAAGTCAGGTTCTGAACTCTCTATTTTCGACTAGAGTATATTTATCTCTGAACACTGAGGAATAACAGTCCTGCTTGCCTTGCTGTGATGCACAGAATAATGAAACTGGACAGAATTAATTAATTGTTTTACCCAAATGTCTGTAGGCAGCACCTGAGCTGAAGCTGCGTTGATGATAAGCTCGGAGGCACCTTTTCAGAAGTGGTGCCACATAAGGAGAACACATAAAGCTTCTAAGTTTTGGGTACTTAATATGCTTCCCCTTGTCTCTCCTGATTTTTGGAAGCAGCCATTTACAACTGTCTTTTTTTAGCCACAGGAAATCCCTTTCCTTGAACCAGAGAGGTAGATGAAATGCTCTCCCTCTAAAGGCAACATCTGTGCTTCTCTGTGAATCAGCCAGAAGGGGTGCTATAAATGCTAATCAGCTTGACTACAGTATTGTTAAGGAATGATAATTATTTTCAGATGGGAGCAGGCACTGCTTGACACCGATGGAGGCAAGACAGATGGTGTAATTTATGTCATATATTCACAAAAGCTGGACTGCTACAAGTCACCAGTATATGTACTTATTTGTTTTTGTTTAGCCACTTGCCTCTGGGTTTTTTAGATTAAAAGTGAAAAATCATGTAGATCGGTACAAACTTCAACTGTGTTTATAGTGCAAGAGCTTGCAAATCCTCACTATGCTTTTAATAATTGGGAAAAAAGTTATTGTGTATTGAAGTAATGGTATTAAACAGCCCAGCTGGAGAAAAAAACATTCACATTTCTATCCTGTACAGATTACACAGTAAGCCATGTTCCCTATTCCTATCTATTAACTGTTTTGTTTTTAATTTATTACTTACATTGTGCTAAGACCTGCAGGTCCCAACCAAGATCAGGGCTTCACTGTGTAGGCGCTCTACAGACACTGCACAACACAGCCCCTGTCTTGAAAAGCTTTCAATCTAAACAGCGGAGGCAGACACAGGAAATAATTTATTTTTTTTAGCTCCATGAGGCACAGAGAGGTCAAGAGCCTGATTTTCAGAAGTGCTGAGCACCCAGAGTTCCAGCTGAAGTCAGTGCTAGCTGTCACACTTCTGAAAATGGGGCCCTCTGGTCTTACGCAACCCCACACAAGCCGTCATTGGCAGAGCCAGGAATTGAACCCAAGTCTTATGTCAGTGCCTCAGTCACAAGGCCACCCTTCCTCTCCAATTCACAGTCCTGATCTTATTGTGTTCCAGCCACTTACCTTCAGCTCAGGCCTGCCGCTTTTCAATAATACATACCGTTCAAGATGCTTTAAAATGGTCACCGGTTGTCAATATATTGCCAGCTCAGCTCTCATGTCTCCTCTTCGTTAAATAACAAGATTCTGGGAAAGTGAGTAAAGAAATGTTCTGAGGCGGCACTTAATAGTTAGCATTTTGGGGACCAGACAAGCCCATAATGGGTTCTGTCACTGCCAGCCCTGTAACGCTGGAGGCCTTTGTACAGAGCAGTTACAATTCAGCTCTGAGAATAAGAAACAGCCCACTACCATAGGGTCACACCTTGGCTCTCACAAGCCCAGTTATGCCGTGGAGGGTGACACCACGAGCACTTCTACTTCCGAGTCTCTCCCAAATACATGCTTTCCAAATTCTTAAGTACCCATCCCTGGCACTTTTTCCTCTCCTGGTTAATCTTTCCTGAATATGAAAACAAACAAAAACAAAGTATTTAATAGAAAAACCACAAATTTGAAGATGAATTAGTAAGGGAAACCAAACATATACAAGTTGTACAAAAAATAAGCAGTAAGACACAACCTCAGGCTTCACACTTCCATATCAGATATAATCTCTTTTCTAGTCCAAGTTATGTATTGTCTTAAAATAGTTGCTCAGTATATCCCCTAGCTATAGAAGGGATCCAGGTTCATGGACAGCCTTGGGCATTGAGACTGTCCCGCAAGTTCTGGAAAAAAATTGAGTCCCAAACCTGCTTTTAAAAAGCTTTTTCTTTTCTCTCAGCCCATAGGGATGCATGTTTGATGAGAGGAGAGAACTCCCCTTGAAAATTGGAAGCTGGGATGTCTTAATGTCTTTCCATTCACTCTAGGGGTCCTCATAGTCTTTTGCTGATCTGCACAAGGTATAGCAACTTGAAGCCAGTTTTCTGTAAACACTTGGTTTGGGAGGGCCTCTCCCTGCTTCACTACTTGTCATCCTGCTGTGAGATGCAGCTGAAGTTGTAGTATAGATTAAGAATAGTTTTCTATATACACTGCGGCAAATGGCCGGCTTCGCCCTAGTGGGTCTTGTGCTTTTGCCTCTCGTAGTGGGCCAGGGCATCACCAGCTCCCCCGGCTCCCCAAGGAGGGGGGTAGGGCCCTGGGCCCACCCGCTCCTCTGGGTCCCAGCCCAGGGGCCTGATGAATAGTAGCTTTGTGCTGCTGGCACCGTATACACAGCTCCAGTCTTTCCCATGGGCTAATTCCCTCCTCCCTCCTTCTTGCACCTCCAGCCTTGCTCCCTTGCTATCTGGAGCTGGTCTGCCTTACCCATGTCCCTGTGCCTGGGGGAGTAACTCAGTCCTGCCAGGGGCAGGCTTCCCCCTCCTGGGTCCAGTACCTTTCTCGGCACTCCTTTCTGCTCCTTCACACAACTCTGCACTACTCCTCTTTCTCCACACAGCATGGCACTCCTACTCCTTCCAGCTCGCACGCTGTCTATCTGGAGCAGAGGATTTTTATCAAGCACCTAGCTGGGCCTTAATTGGCCTCATCTGCTTCTGGCTAGAAAGCCCAGGAGGCCCAGCGAACCTACTACAATCGATGGTAAAGGCACAAAGGTTTCAGCCAGGAGAGCAGGTGATGGTGCTGGTGCCAACAGCAGAGAGCAAGCTCCTGGCCAGGTGGCAAGGACCATATGAGGTTGTGGAAGCCATCAGAGAGGCAAATTATATGGTGAGCCAACCAGACTGCTGAAAGCTGGTACAACTGTACCACGTCAATTTGTTGAAGCCCTGGCAAGACTGGGAAGCATACATGATCAGCCGAGAAGCACCACCCGACTGGCATCCCACAGCGGGAGGTGAGGATAATCGGAAGGAAGTCATGGACATGGTCCAGTGAAACTGGACTGGGCTGTGTTCTCCAAACAGCCCGGTCGTACAACAGTGGTCGAACATCACATTGTCACCAACCCTGAAGTGTGGGTGACCATAAAGCCATACCGGATGCCAGAGGCCAAAAGGGAAGAAATTAGGATAGAAGTGAGAAGGATGTTGGAACTTGGGGTAATTGAGGAGTCCCACAGCCAGTGCTCCAGCCCAATCCCTAAACCCGATGGCCCGCTGAGGTTCTGCAATGATTTCAGGAAGTTAAAGGAAATGTCTAAATTCAATGCCTACCTGATCCCATGCATCGATGAGCTAGCGGACGAGCTGAGCAAGGCTCGATACCTAACCACCCTGGACCTGACCAAGGGTTACTGGCAAATCCCCATAGCCAAAAATGCCAAAGAGAAGACCTCCTTCTCCACACCCAATGGCCTGTTTCAATATACCGTCCTCCCCTTCGGACTTTAGAGGGCCCCTGCAACATTCCAACGGCTGATGGACCAATTACTGAGAATCCACACCAAGTATGCTGCTGCGTATCTGGATGACGTGGTTATCCATAGCCCCAAATGGGAAACACACCTGGGGAGAGTAGAGATGGTGCTTGACACCTTCTGATAAGTTGGCCTTACCGCAACCCCCCGCAAGTGCACAGTAGTGCTGGCTGAGGCCAAATACCTAGGATATGTTCTAGGAAGAGTCCTGGTAAAACCCCAGTAGGATGAGGTATAGGCCATCCAGGCCTGGCCCCAATCGGTTTGCAAGAAACAGGTCAGGGCATTCTTAGGAATAGGGGGGTTCTATAGGAGATTTATCCCCCACTTTGCCACTAGAGCAGGGCCTTTGATGGACCTGATAAAAGCTCAGGGCCCAGCTATGGTGAAGTGGACTGTGATGGCTGAAGAAGCGTTCGCAGATTTGAGGACAGCTCTTTGTAGTCGCCTGGTGCTTATAACTCCAGATTTTGGTAAGGAGTTCATCTTCCAAATGGATGCATCAGAGACAGGGCTAGGGACTGTCCTTTCATAAATGACGAGGAGCACCCTATCCTATCGCTCAGCATTAAACTCCTCCCCAGAGAGCAAAAGTACACCGTGGTTGAAAAAGAGTGCCTGGCAGTTAAGTGAGCTATGGAAACCCTCCGATGCTATGTACTAGGGAGGAGGTTCACCTTGGTGACAGACCACACCCCATTCCAGTGGATGCACACCAACAACGAGAAGAACTCAAGAGTGACCCGATGGTTCCTTTCTCTACAGCCTTTTCACTTCCCGGTACAGCATAGGGCTGGAAGCCAACATGGCAATGCTGACACCCTGTTGTGCCAGCACTGCCTCGCATCCCAAGTAGCCCAGCCCTGTGGTGTTGAGCAGGGGGACGGGGATGTGTGATATAGCTAGGGCAGAGGTTAGTAGGAGAGTGCTCGAAGAGAGGTTTCTCTAGGTGTTCATGCCCCCGGGCTATCCGTTCCTGCATCTGCGCTATGTGCTCAATTACCTTCTTCCCTGTGTTAAACTTTTCTTCCCAATCCTTTTTGGCAATGTCTAATTTACCTTGCGGATGGCGACCGTATAATAGTTGGAAGGGAGAGAACCCAGTGGATGCCTAGGGAACCTCCTGTATTGTGAACATCAAATACAGTAGTAAGGCATCTCAGTCCTTTCCGTCCTGCACCACCACCTTCTGTATCATGCTCTTGGGGGTATGACTGAGCCTTTCAACCAGGCCATCCATTTGTGGATGGTATACTGAGGTCCACAGGACCTCAATATGGAGCAGGGTGCATAGGTCTTTCATTAGTTTGGACATGAAGGGAGTCCCTTAGTACGTCAGGATTTCCTTAGGGATGCCTACTCGAGCGAAAACCTGGAGCAGTTCCTTTGTGAATGCCTCGGATGTGGGATTTCTTAGTGGAATGACTTCAGGGTACCGTGTGGCATAATCCAGAATGACTAGCACACTTCAGTGGCCCTGCACTGACCGTTCTAGTGGCCCCACCAGATCCATAGCTATCCTCTCAAAAGGAACTTTGATAATGGGTAGGGGCACTAATGGGGCTCACAAGTGAGCCCAGGGGCTGTGCAGCTGACACACTGAGCAGGAGACGCAGTAGTGTTGGACCTCCGCCCATATTCCCGGCCAGTAAAACCTCCTCAGGATCTGGTCCAGGGTCTCATCTGCTCCTAGGTGACTCCCCAAATAGATTACTATGGGCCAGCTCCAACACTGCCTTGGTGCGTTTCTCTGACACCAAGAGTTGTTCCACTTCCTCCTGTACTTGTGCTACATGGTACAGCAGGTCATGTCTGATGATATAGTATGGTCCAACCAGGGTGGCTTTCTGGTTCCCAGCCAGTATTCAAGTCCCTAATCTTTTGTTTGCCCTTCTTTCCCACCTGGATTTCCAGGGTCTTCCAGGGGGTGAAAATAGTTCTTGGGCAAATTCAGCAAAAACAGGGGCAGCGCTGGTTGCCTGTGCCTCAGTCTCAGCCTGGGGTTTGCCGTCTGCCCCAGGCTCAACGGGGGTGGGGAGGGGAGGAGGTGGGGAGTAGACTTCTGGCTAGTCTGCCAGGAACAGAGCCCTGAGCATTCTGGGGCTTACATACGTCCCTTTGAGCACTCTCCTCCTGCTCTCTGCCCTCACTATATCACACCACAAATACGTACTCTCACCATCTGTATACATATCTCATAATGACCACCAAGTTCAGAACATTACAGGCTTGCATAAAAGACCTTACCTGAAATACTTTTACAGTACAGTAATACAGTATGCACTCAGTTGGTTTAACTGCTTATTTTGGTGGCGGCAGGGGGGTGGGGAGTTAAACCTTCAGTTCTCCCCTTGCAGTGCCTGCAGCTGATTGTCCAGGTGGGAGAAACCTTCTTTTTCTTTCCCCAGTGGCATTAAGTGGTCTTCCACTATCATAGTGCATTTATAAATACTTGGCTTCACCAAATAGTTCCCTGCCACGTAACTACCGGATATATTGGAACAATAGTCTGGTCTATACTGTTGCGCTGGGTCGACGGGAGATACGCGAGTTACATAATGTCACTTCTGTATCTCACGTCAACAGCGCAGTGTCTTCACGATCCTACGTCGATAGGAGAGCATCTCCCGTTGATGCTACCTTCCACCTTTTGGAGAGGTGGACTAATTCAGTCGACGAGAGAGTGCTCTCCCATCTACTGAGCATGTCTACACAGACCTGCTCAGTCGATACCGCTGCATCCATGTCTGACAGTGCGGCAATGTAGACATACTCAACATCAAGTCCATTATTTATTTATTTTCAGTGCCAAATATGGCTTGATTTACTGTTGGATGAAATTCACCCTCGTGTGGGGGTCCTACATATAGCCTATGCACCATTTAACTCTCATGTAAATCCCCAGATAGGGCTTAGGAAGTGCATAGACCTCAGGTTCCTCTCATGGATTTCTCTAGTGGAGACCAGAAGGAAGTTATTTCAGTGGCTAAAGTGTTTATCTGTGATTCGAGACACCCACATTCAGTTCCCTGCAACACCACAGACCTTCTGTAGAACTTTGGGCAGTGAATGAGTCTCCATGTTTCTCATCTGTAAAATGAGAATACTAGCACTTCCCTACCTCAGAGGCTTGTTGTGAGGATAAATTCAATAAAGATTGTCAATTGCTCACATATTAAAGAGCTGTTTAATTTAGTGGACAAAGGCAGAACTAGAACAAATGGCTGGAAGCTGAATCCAGATATTTAAATTACAAATAAGGCACACATTTTTACCAGTGAGGGTGATTATCTATTAGGACAAACTATTATGGGAAGTGGTGGATTTTCTGCTTCTCGATGTCCTCAAGTCAGCATTGGATGCCTTTCTTGAAGAAATGCTTTAGTCAAACAGAAGTTATTGGGCTCAATATGGGGGTAAGGGTGAAATTTAAAGGCTATGATGTACAGGGGGTTAGACTAGATGATTTAATGGTCCCTTCTGGTTTTGGTCTGAATCTGTGGCAATAGGGGCCATATAAATAACCAAAGGTAATATCTTACACTGCAGATACAATAGTTTGTTTATGTTCGGGTACATAGTAAGGGAAGCAAAAACGGTAGGGTAAATCCTCAGCTGGTAAAACTCCATTGAACTCAATAGATGCCCATTTACACTAGATGGAGATCTGGCCCTGGTTCTGTGGTGAGATTCAGACATGAGAAATATTGTACTTTTTACTATGTTGGATCAAAAGCTATGTGGTGGTGAAATATTAGCTAGGAACATGAAATATTTAGTTTAATCATCTTATATGATCGGGATCATAATAAAACAGCCTTTCTGTGTTATGTAAAATAGTTATTCAGTATCTGTCATAAATTACTTGATGGAGTTTTTCATTCAATTTCAACATGCAAAAAAAAAGAGGCAGAAAAAATTAATTGGTTCCTTGTTTCTTAAAATCTGATCAATAATTTAGCTAGCTTGTCTCTTCAATTTTAAACTGGCATTGCCAGCATTTTTAAAGAAATTAAATGTTATTGATTTACACAGTAAATACAATTAGAGAATCTAATCATTCAAACCCCATTAAGGTCTATTTGAGCCCTTTTGAATATGTGCTATGTTGTGTTACAGAGAATGAAAGAAAAATGGATTATTGATGTAGTTGTCTATTATGCATTCACATGTGCTACCAAAAATAAACTAGTAATAAAAATGTTCTTGTGCTTTGAGACTGAATAGTATTGTGGGACAAAATAGCTACTATGAGGTTGAAAGGGTAAAGTTGTGTTGCACTTTATCAGGGACTTGTTAGCAAAATTAAACCTGTGCTTGTTGTTAGAAATGGACAAAGGCTTAGAGTTAGGGCATGTTGAATGTTTGGAATGGATGGTACAAGGGAAGGCAGTGTTGCCTGGCATCGATAGCACTGGGGCTCAGGGGATGTGGGTCCTATTCATAGCTCTACCACTGCCCTGCTGGGTGACCTTGGGCAAGTCACTTCACCTCCCTGTGCATCAGTTTTCCCATCTGTAAAATGGAGAAAATGATACTCTCCTTCTTTATAAAGTGCTTTGAGATCTAGCGAGGAAAGGAACTGTCTAACATCTAGGTGGTATTACTTGTCGTTCGAGCCAAGTGAGAACCTACACTAAACTTGATAGCATTTCTATCTGTAATGAGGTAACTTTTCTACACAGCATCCAAACAATTCTCAAATTTCCTCCTTAGAGGAGGGTTAAATTAAAGGGAATTAAGGCCATGTTTCTCCTGAATGAGAGCATCCATCTGTATGGGAGAGTTAATGTGCTTTAATTTATGACTTGCCTACACTTAAAATGCTACGGCTGCGCTGCTACAGTGCTTTACTAGAGACGCTGCCTACACCAATGGAAGAGTTTTCTATTGGCATAGGAAATCCACCTCCTGGAGAGGCAGTAGGTAGGTCCACAGTCTTCCACTGTCTACATGAGGATTTAGGTCAGTTTAAGTACACTGCTCAGGGGTGTGCATTTTTCACATTCCTGACTTCTTAGTTAAACCTACCTAATCTTTTAGTGTAGACCAGGCCTTATATACATTCAGCTCACACCTTTTGTTGATTCATCTTCACCGTCCTGAGTGTAATCAAGCCCTGAGTGCGAACTGCTGCTAGGTTTCAGCACACCTCAGGGGCAGCTCTGTTTCAGTGCTGCTGAAGCGATCCTGGAGTATAATTTATGTAACAGCTAAATATTTTTTAAAGTTTTGGTATCTAGGTAGGATAAATGATGCTGAAAAGATGGAAGATTCTCTTTTGGGGCCTGATCATGTGGTACTGAAGTCAGTTTTGCTATTGATTTCAGTGGGAACGAACAGATCTATCATTTAAAACAGTGACCTTAGTCTGCAATTCAGGAAGGTAACCTTATTCAGGAAGGGTGCTTGAGCACATGGATAAACTCCTTCCTGAATTGAGGCCCTAGGCATGGAAGTCTTGATTGCCCATTAAACCCTCCAAAACCATCCATTCCCTCCCTGTTTTAACCATTTCCAAAATGTTAATGAAGCATGTTTTGTGTTGCAGAAGTATTTGCGGGGAGTGCAGACTTGGCAGCTGGGTTTATGTCCTTTAACTCAACACAGAATTCCTTATTAAATCTCACTTTAAAATCTAACTTGACAACTAACAGTCAACCCAAACAGAAAGGAAAGTGCATTGACATATGACATATGTGGCGTGATAATGTGACATTTATTTATCTCTAGCTAATGAAAAATGAGTTGTAAGGCAGAAACAATTTAAGTGTTAAAATAACAAGAAAGTAATAATTTATTGTTATTTTATAGTAGTACCTGGAGGAGCCATCTGAAAGTGGGTCCTCATTGTGCTAGGCATTAAATACATAATGGAAGGCAGTCCCTGCTCCAAAAAGCTTACAATTCTAAATAGACAATAGGTGGAAAGGGAAACAGAGAGAGAGAGAGATTTAACCATATCAGCATCCCCATAAATCATCAGCAGTAGATTTGGGAACAGAAGCCAGCTCTCCAGAATCACACTCCAGTGACCTGTATACTAGATCTGCTTTGAAATCACTAGAAAGGAATTAAAGCTTGAGTTCTCAGTGCTCTTCTTTGCTTTCCGGAGCATTATAATTACCCCATTTGTAATAATTGCATAATAATATTCACCAGTAATCCACACCATGCTAATTAAAATACATTTCTGCAATCTTTTCATTTTTATCCATCCACATCTGTGTTAACTGTCTATACTGTACTCATTACCATGGTATCAAAGCCCTGAGTATCTGATTATTTATTATTTATTTGTACTATATTAGTGCCTGAAGGTCCCAGCTGAAATCAGAGAAATTATACTATGCACTGTACAACTCTGCGAGTATATAGCAAAAGACAGTCCATGGACTGAAGACAAAGCCATGGATCCAAAAAAACAAAGCAGGCAAAGGAAGGGTTATTTCCACTTTCTAGATGGGGAATTGAAGCACAGGGAGATTGTCATACAGAGCGTCTGTGACAGAAGCAGGAATTGAATCCAGATCTCTTCTGTCCCAACTGAGTACCCTAACTATAAGACCACATCCCACCCCTTTGATATGCAATTCATATCGTGGGATGAAATTCTGGCTTCACTGAAGTCTTTTGGAGTTCTGTCATTGACTTTAATAGACTCAAGTTTTCACCCATCATGCGGACCATCCTTCTGGGCTCAGTGTAGGGTTCTCAGCACTTTTTAGGATCAGGGGCTTAGCACAATCAAAATGCCATTTCCAGGGCATAGAACCTCTGCATAACAGATATTCTAGCTCCCCTCTGGCTCTGATCTGGCATCAGGTTATATAGGAACAGCTAACTTTATTTTGATCTATTTCATGTGTGTAATAAAAATAAATGCCGATATTGCAGACGGTCAGTGCAGCCAGCTTTGCTTTGCTTTCTAAAAATCATTGGTGCATTTTCTATGTCAGAGAGCACTAATCATGTAAGCCTGTTTATTTTAGTAAAATCACTGGCTTAATAGCTGTAATTAACTATTTCATTATGAACCCTCACACCTGCAAAGCACCCCAGTGACACACCAGTCAGTCTTGTGTCCTGGTTGGATGCACTCAGTGAAAGCCCACAGGTTTCATTTGAAAGTGCAGACAGATTTTTTTTTTCCTGTGTAGCAGAAAGATACAGAAAATCCTGCCTTTTAATATCTAGGAGCCCTGCAGTTTTCAATTACTGTCAGATTTGCACCACACTATCATATCAGGACACAGTTCCTAATTTAGCCTTCATAGAGTCTCACCTGGGAGTCTGCTCTTTGTAACCTGGCAGTGCATTCAGCCATGGGATCATAGCTTCCCATGAGTCGAAGGGAAAATTCAGTCATAAATTGAACGGCAGGGTAGCTGGCATTGCAGGCTTTTTCTCTTTTGGTTTATGATTTCAATGCCTAATCACATGAAAAGCAATAACAGATCCATTAATAGTTATGCCAAGAATAGCAGTGGAACATGCATCAAGGTTTTTCTTTATGCTTCAAATGTTAATATGTATTTAGATTCTGTGATATAACCTTTGATTTAATTTCCACCATGCTGTTGTAAATGTGTACTGACTCCATTGAAGTCACTCCACATTTACACCAGGGTAGATGAGCTCAGAATCTGGCTTCCTAATATGGAAAAAAAGTTCCATGTATTTTTATTACATAAAAGAAGTGGGAATATTGAGTTTTCTAAGTTTTATGCATTAGAGCTTTTAAAGAGAATACAAACATATTATGTTTCATATGTTCTAACTGGATACATTACCGTTCTTTCATTCCTGTGCTAAATTGTTGTGAAACATTGAACACAGACAGGTTTCAGCCCAGAGGTGGCTGCCATTCAGTTGAACTACCATAGAGAGTCAGATCATGGTCCATCTTGCTCAGTATCCTGTCTCTGACAGTGGCATGTACCAGAGCTTCAGGGAAGTAAAGGGCATTTATGGTGCAACCCTAGTCTTCCTCTCCTGGATTCTGGAAGTCTGAGATTTCACGTCATCCTGGGGGTTACACCCCTGCCCATCTATTCTAATAACCACTGATGGACCTATCTTCCATACTTACCAGTTCTTTTTTGAGCCCCATTATACCTTTGGCCATCACAACATCCCATGGCAATGAGTTCCACAGGTTACTTGTTCATTCTGTGAAAAAGTACTTCCTCTTCTTTGTCTTTCACCTGCTGCCTGTTAATTCCATCAGAATTGTAATGTAGTTAATGGTCTAGATAGTGCTTGCTCCTGTCTTGAGTGCAGCGGGCTGGACTAGAATACCTCTTGAGGTCCCTTCCTGTCCTATGATTCTATTCCAGGTGTGAGTGTATCATGGATTTATATAGTGTCATAGTATTTTCTCTCTTATTTTCTGTCACTTTGCTAATAGTTCCTAACACACTGTTAACCCTTTTGTATAGTTGGGATTGTTTTCAAATGCTCATTACTTGATACTTACTAATGTTGAATTTAATCTGCCATTTTGTGCCCAGTCATCCAGTTTCTAGAGATCGCTCTGTAACTTCTTGCGGTCAGCTTTGCAGTTAATTGTCTTGAATAATTTTGTAACATGTACAAATTCTGCTACCTCACTCTTCGCCCCCTTTTCCAAATCATGAATGAATATGTGGAACAGCACAGGTCCCAGTAGAGATCCTCGGGAATGTGCTGCTCACCTCTCTTCATTGTGAAAACTGACCATTTATTCCTACCCTTTATTTCCTATCCTTCAACCAGCTGCTGAACCATGAGAGGATGTTCTTTCTTATCCCATGGCTACTTAGTTTGCTTAGGCCTTTGCTGAGGGACCTTGTCAAAGGCTTTCTGAAAATCCAAGTACGCTATAGTGACTGATCACCCTTGTCCACATGCTTGTTGACTCCCTCAAAGAATTCTAATAGACTGGTGAGAAATGTTTGCTCTTTACAATAGCCATATTGACTCTTCTCTGACATGTCACGTTTATCTATGTGTCTGATAACGCTGTTCTTGACTTCAGTTTCTACCAATTTGACTGGTACTGAAGTTAGGCTTACTGCCTGTATTTACCAGGATCACCTCTGGAGACCTTTTTTAAAAATCCACATTACATTAGTGGATGACCTTCCAGTCATCTTATACAGAGGCTGATTTTCAGTGATAGACTAGTTAGTTGTTGTGCAATCTTATATTTGAGTTGCTTCAGAACTCTTGGGTGAACACCATCTGGTCCTGGTGACTTATTACTGTTTCGTTTATCAATTTGTTGTAAAACTTTTGATACTGCCACATCAATTTAGGACAATGCTTCAGATTTGTCGCCCAAAAAGAATAGCTCTGATTCGGGTATTTCCCCCACATCTTCTCCTATGAAAACCAATGCAAAGAATGTATTTAACAACTCTGCAATGGCCTTGTCTTCCTTGAGTGCTCCTTTAAACCCTTTCTTTAGTGGCCCCACTGTCTGTTTGGCAGGCTTCCTGCTTCTGATGTACTTAAAAAACATTTTACTGCTATTTTTTGCATCTTTAATTTTGCTTCCCAAATTCTTTCATGGCCTGTCCTATTACACTCTTATATTTTACTTGCCAGAATTTAACCTCTCCAAATGTGCCATCACCAGGCACAATAATATATTTAGTAGGACTGGTTAAAAATTTTCCAAGAATTCCAAGCATTTTTTTTTTCAACTGAAAATTTCAGTTTTTGATTTTTTTTCCCCCTGGAATATGTGTATTTCCTTGACAATTTTCAGTATTTCATTGGAAAACTGAAAAACAAAAATATGACACTACTGGGACCTTTTTTATTTTATTTTATTTTATTTTTTTGGACAAAACTCATTTTCCAAGTACCACTAATTATTAGATGGAGTTCATTAAAATTTCCTGTAGGAGAGATTACTCAAGGTGAGTAAGGAATTTATTTGTGGAGTACCATACTACTCACTATGTGTAAGCGTGGCAGTATTGGGTTCTTATATTGTAAATTGTTGATTAGATGGTAAGCTCTTCTGGGCAGGGACTTGTGTTTTATTTAAATCAAGTCTCCTTTGTACTGCTCTGGGAATATAAAATGACTTTAGTGTCCCAAGTGTTTTCTGACCACACCTGTGGGTATTCTAATGTGATAGCACTTACCATCGCTTGATCCAAACCCTACTGCAGTCCATGCGAATCTTCCTATTGAATTCAGTGTTGGTTGGATCAGGTCTGTCTGATAAAACTACAGACTGTGAACAATGAATTTAAATGACTTTGGTTTGTAAAAATGACACACACGATCAACTAAAGATCATCACCTTTTTGCATACTGTACATATTTGTGAAGTCAAGTGGGTGGAAATATGAATGTGTTATAAAACAAGCCTGCTTGTATTGCATGCAGTCCCTTTCTGAATACTGGCAGATGCTGAGATAGGCAGCTCTGTTGGCAGCAAGAGACCTTTGCTTCATTTCTACGAACAGCACAGTGTCTTCATAAATGAAGTGAAACTACAACTGAGGCATAAAGGTAACACAGCTGATCGGCAGAGAAGTGCTCACTACAGTCTGATGGTGAAGTGTAACATGCTAGCCAAATGTGTTATCTCCCTCTTTAGGGTCTGGGTCACACAGAGGTTGAGCCTGTTACTGTGGCAAGTTAAACAGACTTGCATCTTTAGCTCACGTGGTAGAGGCTTGTGTCTTGATGCTGAAGGTCAGGTACTATCAGTTGATAACCTATGCTGATGGGGAGCTTTTAATGTATGTGGCTGGAAGGGACAGGAAAGCCTCATTTTAGTGAATAACCCAGCTGTGCACTAGACTGGGAGATCATCATGATGGTAGACCCAGTGCAGAAGATCTACAGTTACTCAATGATTAGAAGCCACAGAGCTGCTGCTCAGAGATAGCAGGGCACTCGGATAAATAACCTACCATCAGCTGCCAAATATGACTTCTGACACCTTCTGTGGGAGGTCTGACTGCATCCTCTTCTGCACTGGGTCTGCGAGGGTTGCTAAAGTATTAGGTCTCTAATTACTGCCACAGTGCTGGGGCATAGCAGAAAGGGGTTGGAAGAGGTGCTCTGGCTCCTTGGAGACTTATCAGTTGTGGTAGGTTAGACCTGCTGTGATCTATGCTCGGACTCAGTGCAAAAGAGAATTTGAGTCATGCCCTCTTTTACCAACCTGAAAACCTCTCTCTCTCTTCAGAGTTATCACAAAGAAAAAAATACATTTTGAAAAATTTTTCGAAGGTTACTGGTCTTTTTTAAATATCCTACTTCCCCCCCATTTTAATATCATATTATTGTAATTACTTCAAAAATAATAATACAAATATATGACTTCAGGAGCAAATTCAAGCATTTTTGTATCCTCTTATGCTTGCACTAAGCCATCCAGTCCCCATATCCATCCATCCTGTACTTCTCTCAGAGTCATCTAAGCACCTAACAAAATTACATAAATCCATGTGAATGGTTGTAAACCTATAAGTTCTAATTCTACAACTAGAGGGGAATTAGGAAAATATCCGTCAGCCAGTTCTGTAGCTCCAGGCTTGAACATCGGCTTTATTTTTTCAATGAAATGGAACTTTTAATAACTGATATATTGCTTTCTCTCTACACGTTAAAGTATCAGGAGTAAATTCAATTGAATTTGCAAGATAGAAAGACTTAAAGTCACTTAAAAATGACAAGCAGTTTATTGGAAATGGACATCACTGCTTTAATATGAAAAATGTTCATAGACTATAAAGAAGTAATTCCAGATCAGATACAATCTTTGAAGGGCCTATTAGTTTTTTGATTGCTAGGCCTAGAGTAGGATTACACTGCAAAGCAAAGAGAATGTATTTGTCAAAAATGACAGAGTTTTTCTAAGAAATCTATACTCTGGGAGCTATAGGAAACTTGACCTAATTTTTCTTTACTGAGAGAAATAGGTTTATTAAACATTTAGAGAAATTCTCAGAATACCAGAAAAGGTTGAGAAGGACAGGCCAATAGGCCAAACTCAAATGTAATTGAAATAACATCTTATTTACAAAAAGCCATATTAAAACATATTGTTTGTTGCGTCCAATTTATCAAGAGATCCAGATCACTCTTAATCACTTCTCTCTCCTCTTCATTATTTACAACACCCCCAGTTTTTGTCACCTGCAAAATTTATCAGTGATGACTTTTTCTTCCAGGTCATTGATAAAAATGTTAAACAGCAGAGAACCAAGAACTGATTGATTCCTACTGGACCCCACTTGAAACACACCAATTTGAGTCCCCCTTTACAATTACATCTTTTTTTAACGAATACAGCCTTCTTCCTCAATTGTGGCTTTTTGTGCATCCAGTAAAGTGTTCTTAAGCAATTCCCAATTATCCATCACATTTTTCTGATTTAATTATTCCTGCCAGGTGAAACAGCTCATAATTGTTTTCAGCTTTGTAAAACTGGTCCTTTTAAAGTACTGCGTATATATTCTTGGACTTTATTCTGTTTCCACATTATAAGAGTGGTCAAGTCATGATCACCTATACCCAAGCGACCCTTAATTTATAGTTCTGTGATGTGATTGATCACAGCCAAAGGTCTAATACAGAACTCCTTTGTGTTGGATGTGTGACATTTTGGGGATCATCCAGACCAGTAAGGGGCTCCGTCACCACCTGCTTTGTAATGTTGGGTGCCTTAGTTCTCTACTCAGAATTAAGTGGCTCAGAGCCCTGTCACCAGTAGACAGACAGCAAGCAGAAAGGTCACACCTTGGCTTCCACCAGTCTAGTTATTCCTTGCAGAGTGACCCCAAACAGCCCTTTTGAGTCCTCTTCTGTCCCCCGCCGCCAATCTGTCTACTGTTCTTAACCAACAGACACTCAGACTTTTCCCCTCTGGTTTCCACACCCCTGAAGGTGAAAACAGCCCTCAGTTATCAGTTCACTTTTGGATATACACTCCACACAGTCTGCACACCAGAGACCTGTCTGGGGTAAAAATAAACAAAAAGTTGGTTTTAATAGAAAAATGACAGATTCAAAGATGAAATAGTAAGAGAAAGCAAACGTGTGCAAGTTACACAGAAAATAAACATAAAGATGCAGCTTCAGGCTTTACACTTCTATATTAGATAAATAAAGTTACCTATTGTCTTGGAACGGTTTCCCAGGGTACCCTGTATCATAGAGGGAATCCAGTGTTTCACAGACAGCATCCCACTGAGAGCCTGACCTCAGCTTTGGGATATTCTTCATTTCAAACCCCTTCCCTTTTACCTGTTTTGTTTTGTTTTGTTTTGTTTCTTTCTCTCAGACTATGGTATCTCATGGTTATTCAGAGCAGAGAGGTAATTCCCTCTCTAGTTGAGAGCTGCGGGTGTCTCAGTGACTTCCCATTAACCGTAATGGTCCATCATTTGTCTTTTTCCTGGTTTATACTACAGATGATCACTTGTGTCTTGTTTTGTGTAAACACCAGGCTTGGGAGGAGCCCCTCCCTGCTGTGTGGTATATTTGAAATTGTAGTACAGGTCATGAGCCCAGTATTCTATATGCATAGATTCATAGCCAGAGGCTGTTTACATATCTCATAATGACAATCAGATTCAGAACGTTACAAGCTGTCATGGAAGACCTCTACTTGATGTATTTTATAGATTAACATTGTATACAACCAGTTGATTATATTGCTTACTCTGTGGGGTTCAGACCCTCTGTTTCCCCCCTTCTGGTGTCTGGACCCTGATTATCCCTGGATGCAACACTTTTTGGGTTGGGAAATTGTCATCTACAATATTTAGAATAATTTTTCAACCATCACTGAAATCCAGTCATTTCTGGGATGAAACATAGCAAGCCTTTTTAGATACCTTATTTTGAAAGGAACTGAGCACTCTTATCTTCTATTTAAGTCAAGTGGCTCTCAGAACTTTGCAGTAGGATCCAGGGTTCTAGAAAGAGTGCAGAGCCATTCAGAAAAGAAAATGAAAAAGAATGCATCCAGTTTAAATGGAGGGGTTAGTTTGGTAAGGACAGTGCAATCAGGGCACTATTAATAAACAGCAGAAAAATGATACCCCTCATACTTTTAAAGTGTTTGTTGCATGAATCAAAAATCAAAGAGGATAGGACTTTTTTTGGTTATCTGTGCATTACAATAGACTAGAAGTTTGTGTTCCGGCTCATGGTGGGTCAGATTCACACCAGAGAGAGGGGCTAGCCTAAGATCTATAAACCACTGAAGTCCCACGTAAACCCTTAAGATCACGTTCTGGCTGTTTTCACAGGGATGAATTTCACCTTAAAATGAGCAGCAAATGATTGCTGTTTACAACGTTATGTCACCTTGGGGGGAAGGGGAGGACTGTGCTGAATTAGTTTCCAAGGGAAATAAATGCAAATCACTTTGTGATGAAATCTACCAACAGCTGCAGTTTCACCTCTATGCCCTTGTCTCTTACAATGTGTATGAACACACCATCCTCTCAGCAGGGATTGCGGCAAAGGAAGTAAGGGGAAAATTTGTTTTTAAAGGACATTTTATATGTATATGTGCCTGTTCCTTCAAGAACAAAGATGATCAATTATGTAATGAGCCATGTTTACCTAAATGCATAATAAACCTTGTTTACAAATGTCCTAAACAATAATTACTTAGTAGAAGCTGAAGCATAGCAATTGAGATGCACTCCAGATTCCAAATGTTGGCAATTGTAATACAAACATTTCTTAAAATGGAGGAGAGGAAATACACTCTGGGCACTGTGAGATCCCAGTCCTGCAAACATATAAGTAGTTCATGAAGTCCAATGGGTGAACTAGACCCCATGCAGAGGTCCAGCCTATGTACAATTTAAGACAGACTTAAGCTGGTAGTGTGGAGGCACTGCACTGACGGTTTGCACAGAGGGGATTCCACCCAATGGGTCAGTACCTCTGCCTTTGTATTGATATGATCATGAACAAGGTTTGCATCTGGATTGAAATCTAGCTTCCCAAAATATCAGAGATTCTTCTCCAGTGCTCCTGTTTGGTCCATCTTGTTGGAAAAGTCCCGAAACAAAGTATCCAAACTTGACCAGGGTTTGAAAGAGTTGGATTCGCTGTTCTAGTTTGGAATCATAGAAAGGATGGTCTGATGCTTAAGGCTCTGAATTGGGACTGCATTGATTCCCATTTCCACCAAGACGGTGTGGTGGGACCTGCAGCTCCCCTTTGACTTCACTTGCAGTTTTGGGTTCTCATCACTTCCAGAAATTGGGCCCTGAGCTTTGCTGTGCGTCATTTGACAAAGAACAAAATCCCTGCCTGCAGTTTTCTGGTCAGGGTCATGAAACAGGTCAGAAGAGATGTTTATAATGGTCCCGTCTGGCCTTAAAAATCCATGAATCTATAAACATCACTGGGGCATTCTGAGACTCAGTGCTGTTAATAATTATTGCCTGAGAACACCCAGTTACACACCGGGCTCCCAATGTGCTAGGTGCTGTGCAAATACAAAACAAAAAGACAGCCGCTCTTCCAGAGAGCTCACAACCTAAGGGCGTATCCACACTTCACTCTCACGCTTGATGACAGCAGAGCAGCCACACATGGCTAGCTTTACCTGCACTAGCATAGCTAGCAATACCGGTGTAGATATGGCAGCATGGACTTCAGCATTGACAGCACAAGCATGCCAGGGACCTGTGCACTACATGTAGAGCCAGCCCCCATGACAGCCCATGCTGCCACATCGACATTGTCATTTTTCACAGTGCTAATGCCGGTATGCTTCCCTGAGCTGCAGTCACACCTCAGTCTGCAGCGTAGATGTACCCTATGTGAGATGTAAGGTACAGACAGACTGGGCAGCAGAAAGACACAATGCTGATCAACGTGACAAGCCGTGGCACAAAGAGCTTTGACCCCTAGCAATAACACTACTATCTCATTGCGAAGTAGTATTAGTACTGATGTTTTGTGTTGGATTTTATGGTCTTTCCCTTTGGTATATCAATAGATTTTAAGGCCAGAGGGGGACTGTTGTCACCTAGTCCTCCGTGACCCCCTGCTTTGCACAAGCTGTAGATTTTACCCAATTATTTCTGCATCAAGGACCTAGAACATGTCTTCTAGAAAGACTCCCCGTCTTTATTTAGAGACTTCAAGTGGGGAGAACCCACCACATCACACAGCAAGTTCTTTCACTGGCTAATTACCCCCACAGCTAAGGATTTGCTTAATCCATCATGCTTCTAAATTGCTACTATGAGTCATTGGACTTTGTTATGCCTTTGCTAAAATCAAGAGACCTTTCATTGGAAGTATTCTCCCTGTGTATGTAATCATAGGCTGTGATCAAGTCACACCTTAACCTCTTCTCTTCTCTTCTCTTCTCTTCTCTTAATCTCCTTAAGTCTGTCATTGAAATATAGACCTTCTAGCCCTCAACTCATTCTTATCACTCTTCTGTGAATCCTGTCCAAATTCATTCTTTCTTTTTTTCTATATACTAGAGCTAAGAGGGGATTTTCTATTTCACAGGAAATTGTGATTCTTGAATTTTTTTCTGTTCTGAAAAATTTCACAATTCCCTGTTAATTAAAAAAAAATAGTTTCAGGTTGATTGAAATATTTCATTCCAATAAAATTCAAAATAAATATATTTCCATGGAATGTTGGCTTTCAATGAACCACAGTTCTTGTATGTATATAATGAATATGAGGATATATTTAAAAGTCAGACAAGGTGGGTGAGGTAATATCTTTTATTGGACCCAGCTCTGTTCGTGAAAGACCAGATTTACAGTTACACAGATCTCATCAAGTCTGGGAAAGGTCTGAAGATGAGCTCTGTGTAACTCAAAACTTGTTTCTTTCACCAACAGAACTGGGTCCAATAAAAGATATTACCTCACCCACCTTGCCACTCTAATATTCTGGGACCAACACAGCTACAACACTGCAAACATATAATCTGAGTATCAGATACAGAATTATGAATCGTATTGACATTATCCCTGAATAGTTCTGTTCTCCTTCATTCTTCATTGGATTCAGTTGGCAGATAGTTGTTTATTATCTCCTATGGGTGGTTTCATTTTTTACAGAAAAGCAAACTTTTCTTATATTTCTTGATGAATGAAATGAAAAATTGCATTAATATCAGTGCCAGATAACTCAAGGCCTGGAGAACTGTTTGACAAACAGGATGCAGCCTGTATCTAGAGTTTTGCCTCTGTAGATGACAAGGTCATTAAACTACATTGAATTACTTCTCTTTTTGGTTCAATATAGAGTCGAAAATGTTATAAACTGAATCCCCTCTCCCACCCCCACCCCACAAACAGAAAAAATGTAATCAGACCTGCTTATCCCTAGGGGAAAAATGTGTTTATTAATCATAGATTAAAGATCTAGGTCTGGTCGATTTTTATCTTTTTTTTTTTTTCATTGACAAGATGCAATTTACTGATAGGGAATTCAGCCTTGATGGAGTTCTGAAAATTAGTCATTCCTCCCTCCCCTCCCCCACATATGTAACTAATATTTCTCTTGCAAAGCATGTTTCTGGGTATATTTCTTTTCAAATCATGTATTTATTGTCACTCATGTACATTTCAGGCACATTTGAATGTGTCTGTTTAATTTTACTCCAGCTCTTAATAGGTTGAAATTTTGAAAGAGAATTTCAATGAGATTTGGGCTTCATTGAAAATCCTGGTCTAGGAGTTCAGGTCTCCAATTTTAAAACAGAGTTGAGTGATAACTTGAGCTGATATCTGAAGGAACATGTGGTGGGGCATGTAGGCCCCACACGGATAAGGAGGGGGATTAATAAAGTCCTATAGACCCAGCTGGCCCAACCCCAACCCGCTACATCTCTGGCCGATATCAGGAGTGAAGTGACGAGCTGACCCAGTTTGGCTGAGAGCTAATCAGGAAGGAGAGCAGAGCTGTGTCTCTCTCTTGGTGAGGAAAGCCTGGTTTCAGCCCAGAGTCAGAGACAGCTTGATGCCTGGACAAGTTTCTAGGTGAATGGGAAAGTCCTAGGAAGACTGACTAAAAGGACCGGCTGTCTGAAGACAAGCCCTGAATAGAAGGGCAGAGTCCTGCTGAAGACTCTGCTGATGATCCTGGTTTTTGAGGTCATAGTATGTCTTTATTTTTGGACATCTGTACTGCAGAAGGTGTGGAACTCAAGCATGCCTCTAGATAGAGGGCGAAAGCACCATTGCACTGGTCCCATGAGAGTCAACAACTGACCCTTCAAGACTCGGCAACTAGGTGGGTAGAGATCTGTTGGGCTGCAGGGGGCACTACAGAGGCAGGCCATGTCACAGTATCCTCTAGGCCAGAGTTTCTCGATCTTTTCGATACCAGGGACTGGCTCCTATACTGTGTCAGGGAGATCTCAGGGACCGGTGCCAGTACGTGGACCAGTCATTGAGAAACACTGTTCTAGATTGTACAGCTGACTCAGAAATAGGAAGATAGTTGAGCAGCAATTTTGGCAAAATATTTCCCCCTTTTCTATCCAAATTCTGACAGATTTTCTTAAAGGTGCTGTGTGTCCCATCTCCTATGGAAGTACTCAGCATCCTGCAATATTGATCCTTGCATCCTAGAATGATAGTATCGATTCTCAGTTAGATCATTATTGCACTAGGGGGTAGGCATGATATGGAAGGGTGTAAGCTAGTGATACTCAAAGTTAAGCATCTTTGCAGGGTTAAAGCCTTAGACTCTAAGCTCTTTGGAGGCAAGGACTGTCTCTTTCTATGTTGTTGTACAGAGCCTAATACAATGGATCCAGATCTTGGCTGCATGTACAACTGTAATAGAAATCACCATCATCATGCTAAGGTTTTGCTGGGTGTGTTTATGCAATGACACATGTGTTCTTTTAATACGTAGAATGTTAAAAGAAAACAAGAGTTTGAGAATTAGGGCCCTTTAAACCAACTTGATTGATGGTCCTCTTCTCAAGAGCTGTATCATTGTATTCTGCATACTGCATGCAAAACATTCCATGGGTTTTCCAATTGGATGATTATTCTCAGTGAAGAAAATCCATATTCCCTGGACTAGAGAATGTAGACTGAAAGTTGAGTAAACACTAAAAGTGAATGGAGTAACCAGAGAGAACAAACACTACATCATGATTACCCACATTGTTTTAATCTTAATAAATTCCCTTTTGCTGTAACTGTTCAACTTCATGTGAAAATACTGTGGGGGAGGAGGGAGGTCGCTTCTTCAAGAGGCAATTGAGAGATTCCTGGAGGAAACGGGTATGTTTTGAAGTGTAAACCAAGGTACAAACTTCAGTTTTAATTTTGGAAGCCTGGTCCTAATCAATTAACAAAAAATTGATGTAGCACATTCTAAAGTGTCATTTTATGACTGTGACTGCAGGATTGACTTGAGTTATTGAGTAGTTGCTAAAGACAATCAAACTGTGTATTTGGGGTGGTATTTATTGCTACTTTTAGGCCCCAATCTGATTACTGGGTCCTTGTGCTCAGTTCCTCAGACGTTTCTGGAGATGCACTGTGACAACCCAAGGGCATCCCTACAAAACATTCATTTTGTTGAATCAATATTTCCCAGTAGAAAGCTGTTGCATCAGAAATTTTTTGACCAGCTGTACCTTTGAATCCCTGGGGCTGGCAACACTGTTATCAGTCGCACACTTTTTTCCAGGCTTCAAAGTGATCATTACAAGTTTCTGAACAGATGGGAGAAATTCAGGGCAAATTTTTCAAAAGTGCCTAATTGCCATTTTCAAAAGTGGCCTTAGGCATGTAGGAGCCTAAGACTGCCTGAGACTCCTGAGTCACTTCTGAAATGGGGGTTAGACTCTGAAATCACTTAGGTGCTGTTGAAAATTTTACCCTGGGTTTGTTTAAAATGACAGTAGTAACATGGCTATTTACTGAGCGCCCCCTCATGGGCAGCAGTTGCATTGCAGCCGTCTTGTCTCAGCTCTTTGCAGGTCCCTTAAGAACTGCACACAGGCTTTCAGGTGGATAATAACACCTCTACCGCAGACTGGTTTAATAACAGAAATAATTTTTAACAGTCCACAGGGACCCAAAATAAAATCTATCAACGCACAACAGCCCGTACTTGGCTCTGATGTCATCTCTTATAGCAGGAGCCCTTCTATCCCAGTCTATTCTCAAGACCCATCCATCCTCCCAGCTCTTCCTAGCTGGAGATGAGGCTTCTGGTACTGGCCTCTAGGCCCAGACTCCATCTGGGTTTTCCCACAAGTGCCTCTTGCTCCCTGGGCTTCTCTTTGCCACATCTTCCTTGATGTATCTCAGTATCTTCGCTGCAGGAGCCCTCCTCACTCCATCCAATTTCCTGAGCTGCCCCCCTGCACTCTTTACAGGGCAATCACCCTGACCTCTCCCAGGTGTGACTCATTCTGTAATCAGGGTTGGCTAGCTCCAGCCCCTAAGGATATGTCCACACAGGGATAAAAAACCTGCAACTGGCCCTGAACAACTGACTGGAGCTGCAGGGCTGAAAAATTACTGTGTAGATATGCAGGACTCTGTGAGGGTAGAGCGTCCCAGAGCTACTGCTTCACCCTGAGGCTGAACATCTGCACAGCAATCTTTAGCCCCGCTGGGTCAGCCACGGCCATGCTGAAAGGCTTTCATCCTCCATGTAGACGTACCCTACAGTGTGGTGAGCCACAGTTACAACTCTAACATGATCCAAACAGTTCAAGAGAATGCTTTGCAAGACCTGCAGACCCGTTTCCACAGCTTATTCACATAATAATACCACATAATGTCCTACTGACAAGTACTTGCAGGTGCTTAGTACATTTCCTGAGCCAGAAAAAGATCTTCTGAAGGGAGGTGGAAAAGAGACAAGTCTGACATGGCTGCATGTGAAAATCCAGTAACATTTGGTAAACATCTAAACAGCTGAAAATCAACAGTCATGTTTAGCGAAAACAGCGAGAGTCCTGTAGCACTTTAAAGACTAACACATTTCTGCAGGCATAAACTTTTGTGGGCTGCAACTCACATGCATGAAATGGTAACCACAGATGGGAGGTGTACATACATCCAAGGGTAAGAAACATCAGTGGGGAGGGTAAGTGTAAACAAAGTCCATTCAGTTAGAGTAGATGAGGCCTATTCACAACCATGGATTAGAAGGTGAGAATGGGTGAACAGTGACAATTACTACTTGTAATGAGAGAACCATTCCAAGTCCCTATTCAGACCAATCCGATTGTGTCAAGTTTGCATATGAGTCCCAGCTCTGCAGTTTCTCTCTGAAGTCTGTTTTTGAAGATATTTTGTTGAAGAATGGCAACTTTCAAGTCAGCTACTGCGTGTCCTGGGAGACTGAAGTGCTCTCCTACTGGCTTATGGATATTACCATTTTTTATGTCTGATTTGTGTTCATTTATTCTTTTGCGTCATGACAGTCCGGTTTGGCCAATGTACGTGGCAGTGTGGCATTGCTGGCACATGCTGGCATATATGACATTAGTAGATGTGCAGGTGAATGAGCTCCTGATGGTGTGGCTGATGAGGTTAGAACCTGTGATGGTGTCACTGGAGTCGATGTGCGGGCAGAGTTGGCAATGGGGTTTGTTGCAGGGATAGTTTCCTGGGTTAGTGTTCTTGTTGTGTGGTGTACGATTGCTGGTGAGTATTTGCTTCAGGTTGGGGGGCTGTCTGTAAGCAAGGAAAGGTCTGCCTCCCACAGCTTGAGCGAGTGAGGGATCATCTGTTAGGAGAGGTTGTGGATCCTTAATGATGTGTTGGAGAGATTTTAGCTGGGGGCTGTAGGTGATGGCCAGCGGTGTTCTATTGTTTTCTTTGTTGGGTCTGTCCTGTAGTAGATGACTTCTGGGTACCCGTCTGATTCTGTCAATGTGTTTCTTCACCTCCCCAGGTGGGTATTGTAGTATTAAGAATGTTTTATGGAGATCCTGTAGGTGTTTGTCTCTGTCTGAGGGATCGGAGCAAATCCGGTTGTATCTTAGGGCTTGGCTGTAAACAATGGATTGTGTAATGTGTCCAGGGTGGAAGCTGGAGGCATGAAGGTATGTATTGCGGTCAGTTTGTTTTCAGTATAGGACATGCCCGAAGCGATTGCTGTGGTCAGGAAGGGCTGTTTGCCAAGAATAATCTTCCACCACAGTCATAAATGGCAGATGTGTGCATGGGATGCACATGGAAAAATTAAGTGCTTGACACCCCTTTTATTACTTTGAAAAGATATACTACCCGACTGACAAATTTGCAGGCTGAAGTGCCCAGTCTTTCTTCAAAGTAAAATATAGCATGAGTAACATAAATTCACCACTCTGCTTCGGAAAGATTTACCCCAACTCTGACTTTGTCATTTCTAGAAGCTGTACATACAATTTAACTCACTGCCCAGGGTCTTTGACCACTTTGTTGAAATTGGCAATTAGTGCCAATTACTACTAATCCAGTGTTTACTTTTGCTATACACAGACATCAAATTTCTGTATTTCAATTACTATTACTTCTTATATAACATCTTGTGCACATGTGGTCCTCCACTGGCAAAGTAAGGCAAGTTCCCTGCTCTGAAGAGCTTACAGTCCAGTAGGAAATGGAGTATATCAGAATGGAAAGCAAGTGGCTGTATCTCTTGAAGACCTTGGGTTTGTTTACCATTGTGGTAGTCCAGTTTTATGTTAGTGTAATACCATAAAAATTAACAGAATTACAGCAGCATGTATCTGGAGGAATGCAGTAATTAATCAGGCCCCGTAACTCGAAAAGGATGTGGATATACATATACTAGTGTTGGAAAATATATGATGGATTTTTGGATCCAGATTAAGGCGCATACCTCTGCGGGATGAACAGAAGAAGAAGAAGAACAAACCAGCTGGCCAGATTGTATTTTACTGGGTTGCTTTGAAGAAGGATGCTGACCACATTCGGGAGACAACCGGAGACGTTGGTTCTGTCAAATATGGAAGAAGAAAGATATTGTGTCAAATGATGGCTTAAAAAATCAAAAGAGAAGGAAAACCAACCTAGAAAATAAATGTTTTAACTTAGATAAGCTTTTTCACTTGTAGTCATTTAATCATTATACATTTTTGTCCCAAAATTTGGGACTCGAGATTCAGAAGTGCTGAGCACCGAGACTCCGACTGAAGTCAATGGAAAACATATGTGCTCAGCAACCTTGGAAAATGAGGTCCTTTATAAAAGTAGTAGTGTCATCTAGTGGTTAAGGAAAGAGACTGGGAGTCAGGACTCCTGGGTTCCATTCCTGAGTCTGCCACTGACTCACTGTGTGACATAAGCATTGAGACACTAAATATCCCAGTGCTCTAGGGAGCTCAGGCAGCTTTGGCCCAATTGACTGTTCAGTCAAAAAGCAAAATGCTAAATCTAGAAAACATGTGCAGGCAGCAGAACTCTTTTATTCAAGAGCATTTGAAGCAACCTAAATCCATTCATCAAAACAAAGGGAGGACATCTCTTGTGCATTTGTAGATAAATGTCACCAAAATAGTTATGGACTTGGCAGCTTTATATCCCTTGCAGTTCCAATTCCAGGCCTAGAGTAACAAACATATTTTTGTTGGAGCTGGATATTGTGGGTGTGCGCACTCATGCATGTGTAGATAGACAAATATATTCACCAGTAAGTGGCTCAAATTCAATGTGTTACTCTTTGGGAATGTTACAGTTCATCATTAGTGACCACTTGCAGTGTTGGCAGTCTATGGATGACACCGAACTCTGCATCTCTTTTACATGAACTGTAGTCAGCAACATCTCCCAGCTTTTCTAAATACTTAGCTGAGATCAGCTCCTGGATGAAATGCAGCATGATAAAACTGGACCCAGGAAAGACTAGGGATGATGCAAGTGGGAAAAGGGAAACCATATGAAGAATTCAGTCCTTTCTTTCAGATAAGGGAGCTTGCAGTGCTGGGGTCCCCATGGACTCTTCAGTGCTATTGGACGCGAGAATTGCATGAAAAGACACACTTCTGTCTCTGGCAAGTTAATAGATTAGACCAGTCCTGTTACACACAGAGCAGGCCCCAGTGACCCATTCTTTTATAGCAGGCTAAAAGGGAGAAGATTATAGAGGGGGAAAACGTTCATGACTGCAGTTTGATCCAAAAATCGAATTTTGAAAAAATCCCAATCAGCTCAATTTGTGGCCTCCTAGTTCAATTCACAGCAAGTCATTTCCATCTGAAGGTGAAGTTCCAGGCCTTGAAAAAAGCTTCAGCTAGTACAAAATGGTGCAGCCCATCTACTAAATAGTGCAGGTTGTCCAAAGCACATCACCCCAATGCTCTGTTTTCTTCCCTAGATCTCTGTTGTCTTTGCCTATCTGTGCTAGTTATATGGCCTCCATCACCATAGTGTCTGAGCTCCTCGTACTCTTCAATGTATTTATCCTCAATTCTGTGAGGTAGGCAAGGGCTATTATCCCCTTTTTCAGATGGGGAACTGAGGCACAGAGATACAAAGTGACTTGCCCAAGCTCAGGAGGAATAACATGATTGGACAGGGAACTGAACCCAGGTGTCCCAAGTCCTAGGCTAACCTAGGGTCCTCCTTCCTCTCCAAAAAGGTCCAGTTCTAGATCTCTTGATAGAGCTGATGCCATGGTGGGCTTGGTCCATCTACGGGAGGAATCATGTGCCCTTTATAGACTATGATGTCCAGTGACAGCTTTGTTCCACTGGACCAATGACCCTAGTGATGAAGAGATGGAAGCTAATGAGCTCTCACAACAGAGCTTCCACAGAAGCTGCATCTAGATTATAGGTGTGGAAGGTCTCTATCTCCAAGCATTAGGGTTGTATGAACCCTAAATTTTTTTTGTTATTTGTTTTTGGAAAAATTTCTCTTTTTTGCTAATGTTTGTGTGGGTCCATGAAGTTTACCCCATGTCTCCTTGTGCACCTGCCAGTTGGTTGAGGCAGAGCTGGGGTGAGAACACAGGATTTCTGGCACCCAATTCTATTTTCACATCCCATCGCTCTCCTCCCGCTGTGTGGAACTATATCTTAAATCTTTGCCTTTGGAAAGAGCCAACATTTGTTCTATTCTCTTACCAGTGAGAAAATGCTGAGCTGAACAACCTCCCTAAGCAAGGTTCTCTTACCAAACTGGCTTGAAGGCCATCTCTGAGTTGCAAAGAAGCCTGGAACGGAGCAATGTTTGGACCTACAGTGTGAGCAGAACAATGAAAGCAACATAAAGGGCAGTCAATTACAAAGCACTTAGCATTCTGCGTATCACACGGCTCGTGCTCTGTGTTAGATCTACCATTATAATTTTGTGTTAATTACACAGTGTTGATTATATAACTGCTTAGCAGTTCCTCCTTTTTTAATGAGCACAGCTGTTCTCTGTCCAGCTTCAACAGGGAAAATTTCCTGTCTCTAATTTAAAAGTAATACACTCGAAGAAAACTGCAGAGGGCTCTTGGGCTCCCACTGTTTAATATGCTTTAATGTTTGTGGTGCTTACAGACCTCTTCCAGCTTTAAGAACACTTAACGCCAACCTCCCCTGGCACACCACCCCCCGTTAGATGGATTTTTACAACTAATGAACTTTTAATGCAGTTGCAAACCTAATAAAAGACTCACCTCAGCGTATAGAAAACAGTATTATTTCGATAGGTTGTTTTAAACTGTTTCATGTAATTGTGCTAGTCTGGATTTGTGCACTGTACTCATTACTTATTGGCCAAGGTGCAAGCCAGCCACCAGCTTTCAAACTAGATGAGCATGGTACAAATGGCTATTTATTTATATTACAGTAATAGTTAGAAGTTCTTACTGAGATAAAGATCCCATCGTACAAATATGTAGCAAGTAGAGCTGATTGACGATCTTTCGTTGGAACAGTTTTCTATGGGAAAATGCAGTTGTGTTGAAATTGACATGTTGCTGGGAAACACATTGATTTTGACAAAAAAATTTATAGAAAAGTGTGAAAATAAATTTTCTTGACTTTTGTTTCAGTTAATGTCAACGTTTCTGTTTTCGTAAGGTAAAGTATCACTGTGGCTTTATCATTTCATTTCATTTTGTTTCTACTTTTTAATTTGTGTTAATATTATATATATCATAGTGTGATTATTTGACATTATCAAAACAAAATATGCTTACCCTGTTGAAATGAAATATCTCGATATTTCTGAACAAATATTTTTTGAAATTTCTGTTGCACAAGAAATTTTGACTTTTCATTCCAAATTTGAACAAAACTAGATTTTGAAATATCAGACTTTCCTGAGAAATAGAAATTCCACTTTCCAACCACTTAGTTCCAACCAATAACAAATGACAATCCCTGCCCCAGAGAACTTGCAATCTAAATACACAGTACGTACAAAGTATGGGTGAAGAGAAATGTTGTTATCCCCATCTTACAGACAAAAACTGAGGCACAGAGATTGTCATTTGCCCCATGTCACACACAGGAAGTTCAGTGCTTTAATTGCAAGATCATCCTTCATTTCTAGGGCAGATCTGGCTCCCAAGCCCCTATAAGTTCATAGTCGTTTGGGTCCATTGATTGAATTTCCAGTGATATGAAGCAAACATTTACAAATAGCTTATAAAGGGATAATAAATTATTAATAATGTTTGAATACATGGTTAATCAACAATGTCCTGCAGGTCAATAGGTTGCTTATAACCATATGTAATGATTTCTGTTGATGTGCTGAATCTTCTATAACACATGCTACTCCCATGTGTCACATCTTTTCACAATTTTTAATCCTCAATAAATGTACCCTTAGTTTAAACTATGACTACTTTACCCGTTATTAGGGGCATATGAGTCATCCAGATAGCTATAGAGGCCAGGTCTACACTACAAAGTTAGTTCGACCTAAGACAGCTTACAATAACTTCACTCTACATGTGTCTACACTACAGCATTGTTCCCCCAATGTAAGTTTCCCGTTATCCTGACCCAATAACCATCCCCCTCCACAAGTGGTGTAGCACTTAGGTCAATGTAGATAGGGCTGTCAGTACTCCACACTGCTCCCTGTAAGTCAGTGTAAGTGTTCCAGGTGAGGACATGCACCAGCAGCAGAAGGAGGGTAGTGTGGACATGGAGAACCACAGTAATGACTATGTTAGGTTGACTTTATAATGTAGACAAGACTTGAGGCTGACATAGCTAGAATCTTTATTTTGCATAGCCTAAATGGCACACTGATAGATTTGGTTTTCTAGATAAAGATTATCCTTTTGTTTCACTCATTACGTTTCCTTGTAAACATACATCAACGTGTTTCCCTCCAGGGGCTCTTTGCAGATGCATCTTGGGTTTACATTATGATTATGTTCTTTTCCTTTTTTGTATTAATAATTGCACTCAGTAAAATGTCTCCTGATCAGTAGAGCAATTTATTTCCTTGATTTTTTTCTTTAGTGCTAATAGGAATCAAAGTTAATCCTTCCATTGCTGTAGACTTCCTGCTGACACAGCATGACATCCAACCCCTTTTTCCTTCCTCCATTATTCCAGCTTCATAGTACCACAGCATAGCAAGTATATTTGGTTTATTAAAATAAAAACTCAGGGTCAGCTAAACCCTGGAGTTCACAGCTCCACTCACAGCATTTGGAGCTGAGGACAACCAGAGCTTTGGCAGTTTTTTCCCTGCCATGCTAGCAAACTTGCCTAACATATCCAGATGGGGCAGCAGGAAGTTATATAATGTAAGTATATCATGTAAGTTATACCCTTTTTTTGACTTTTAGTAGCAGTTGCTGCAAGTGAAGTGATGCTATAATAAAACAAAATGGTGGGTAAAAAAAATTAGTGTTGGTGGGAGGGAAGGGGAATCCAGTGTTGTGACTTCTGCTGAGAAACAAAACTACTGTGAAATTTGGCAGCTATTCAGTGCCCTCAGCAGAGAAGTATTTCTGTGCTTGACTTTGCTAAAGAGTTTTGACAGAGTCCTGCTGGATAAAGCCTCATACAAAAAGATAGTCTTTGTGGCAGCACCAAGCGGTCTCTTCCATTTTGAAATACTGTGGAGCCTTTGGAATGTTGTTTGCTTCAGGGCCAGTTTTTCAAATGGTTTAAATCAGCATAGCTACATGGACTTAAATTGAACTACATCGGGTTAGATCAGCTCAGGATCTGAGCCTGTATGTTTACCGGTGGAGGGGTATATTGAAAACAATGCATTAGAGAGATGGTCTGATCTATGACTGATACCATCTTACTCCTGGTGGATTTTTTGTTTTGTTTTTTTATAGCATAAAATCTTTGGCGTCATTTTCACTGAATTTAAAAATGAGTTGAATTTGGCTCACATTAACTTATTTAGCACAGGGACCTGGTCACTCCTGTTACCTGGAGTGGGAAGGAAAATAACAGTGGTATGTTCATTGGGCTCACAGTACTTTTGTGATTGTGAAGTGAACTTGAGCTGAGTGATAATGTCAAGACAAGGAAAGGAGAACACTTAAATACTGGAACAGGTTAAACTATGTTGGCATCAGAACCTAGCATATATGGAGTTTTAAATCCCAAAGTATTTGGCAGACTTTCAGTCTGGTTCTTAAATCCATTGCACCAGTTTTACAGTTCTGTAGCTTCTTTGATTCAAAGGCAACAAACTGGGGTAACACTGGGGTGAATCAGGGCTCCTCTTTTGACCTGTTACTGAAATGCAGCCACTGCTGGAGTGCAACCCAAGAACTGTTCCGCACTACAACAGCAGATTGACGGGAAGCATAAAAGAACATTGCATCTATTTGGAACTGCAAGGAGGCTTTCTGTATGTAAAAATATGAACCAGACACATCTAGATTCCATCCACTTAGATTTTTGAAACCATATGGATCTGACTGAACTAGGCCAGACAAGAATACCCCATAGGGATACCTGAGAATTGTTTTCCCAGAGGGAAAGCGATCTAGTATAATTGGGAAAGAGTCTTCAGCTGTAAAGTGGTAGATAGTGATGCTTACAGTGTGCACCACCCAGATCTCCTAGGCAGAAAATATACACTCCCACTGATCATCATCTTTTGACCTGGTTAACCCAGATATAAAAGTGGAAATGGCAGGCTCAGGAAGTGGTACTTAGCCTCTCACCTTGTAACTTTCAGGTCACTGCCTGACTTGATAGTCAACCCTCCAAACAGAAAGAAATTAGTGAAGATTTGGATTAGTTCAAAGTTTGGAATTACTAAGGATATTCTCCCTCTTTTGTCCATAGGGAAAGGGGTGGTTGACAGGCAATGAGACAGACACAGATGAAACCATTTGCTTAGAAAGTTGGAGAGGCTTTGTTAAAAGCTGTGACCTCTCTAGCTCTGGTGAAGACAGTTGTTGAAAGAAAAGATTCCTTGGATCTTTTTCTTCTTTTCCCCTACTGTCTTTTTGTTTCCTTCAAAGGCACAATCTCTTATTTTCTTCGTTCTTCCATTCCTTCCTCCATTTTCCCCCCACTCACTTTTTGTTTTTCGCAAAGATTCTCCAGAGAATTGGTACAGAATCAGCTTGGGCACAAATGATCAGGGAGACAGCTTGATGAGCCCATAGTCCATACAAATATCCAGGATAAACTGCATTATTATGGTTTGGAATGAAAAGAAAAATCTTTTCTTTCCCAGTATAGCGTGCACACTGGCAAAGAAGGCGGCTCTCTTGGTGAAATCTCCTCGCTCTTTTTCTTATGGAGCTGTAACAGAAAAATAGCCCTCTAGGAAATAAAAGGTGGCATTTTGTGGCTAGTTAAAACCTAGTACCTGATGCTCTGTTGCTTTACATTAGTTTGATTCTGGAATAACGCTGTTGATTTCAGTGGACTGATGCCAATTATACCAGTGGGTATAACAGAGTGGAAAATCCAGCCCATGGGCTTCAATTATTTTACAGTTCTCTTACTAGGAATGTGTGCAGGGAGGGAAAATGCAGGTAGGAATTTATGAAACTGAGTTATAAATTCAACTAGGTTCACGTGGAATTACTGAGGAGACTATGACTATACCCATCATAAATGTCTAATGATGTGGGGTCTCTGGTTTTTCAAGAAAACGTATTGGGCCAGATTCTCATTTATATTAAGAATACTTTATGCCAGTCTGGCATAAAGTGTAACTGAGAATGTGGCCTACAGTTTGTGATTAAATAGATTCTGTTGGAAATATTTTTCATTGGAAAATGTCATTTCATCAAAATCTAAACTTTGCAGGCCAGTGTGTGGAGTGTGATATTTCATATAGAAAAAGAAATTGAAAAGTGTATTGAGTTTTTATTTTCTAAAAAGTTTATACTGAACAAAGCATTTGGATTATATTGAAATGAAATTCACTGACTGACCTGAAACACATTTTATGTCTCAAGAAATTTTGGGGATTTTTTCCCTTTTCATTTGATTCCATTGTAAAATGCTCCTGCTTGCATTCATCTTTCTGCAGGTATTTTCACAATATGCGCCTAGGAGAAAGGCAGGTGGAAGGAGATAAATATTTTCCTTAGAGTGATTAATTCATTTTAATCCCTCATTCCTCTTTAGTATCCAGCAAAGGGGCCTGATTTCCCCTTTCACTAACTCCAGTGTAAGTCAGGAGCAAATGCACTGAAGTCAATAGAGTTATATGATACCAGTGTATGTGAGAGCGGAATCCATCTGAAATGTTAATCTTTGTAGTTTACCAGGATTCAGGAATTTCTGTTGAGCTAAATTCTGCTATCCTTGCTTACGTAGAGTCATACCTCACTGCAAGAGTACTAGTTATTACTAACTCCTATTTGTATTATAGTAATGTACCATTATGCTAGGTATTGTAAAAACACACAGCAAAAGACACACTCCACTCCAAAGAGCTTTCAATCGAAATAGACTAGACAGAGGAGAAGTGAAATGAACATAGACATATAGAGCAGTTTAGTGACAGAGGCAGGAATAAAACCCAGGTCTTCTCATTTCCATTCAGATGACCTATCCACTAGACAGCTCTCTCTGGAAAAAAAATCAGCTGGAAATTCATGGAATTGTTGATGGTGTTAGTCTACTACTGAAGCAGAGTGGTAGTCCCACCATCTACTTGGAGCATTTGAAGGAGGAGGATAAGAACTACAGTGCTGACTGGGAAGGATATGTGGTCACACAACAAAGATGGATGGAGCAGGATCCTAGGACTGGAAGTAGCAGTAGCAGCTCAATGTATTTCCAATAATGTGATTCCATGAGCAACAGGTTGTAATAGTGGTCTGTTTGGTTACCTTGTTGTTTATTTAACTGACTGACTGACAGACTGGGCTCCAGTTGAAAGTTATTTTTTCCTGTGAACTCAATAAGCCAAGCCAGGCCCTTAAGTAAGTGTGGATCTTGGGTTCCTGCCTTATTCTATAGATGCACAGGTGACTCTAAGGCCTGGTCTACACTTACCTTCCGAATTCGGCAGCAGTTGACAGGAGATACGCAAGTGACGTAAAACACTTGCGTTTCTCCCGTCGATTTCGCTGCATCTGTGCCACGCGCCATCCACACTGCGCCGCGCCACTTACAGGGGTGGTTTTCCTCCTTCAATTTCTGGATTGACTGAGCGGGTCTACACAGACCGCTCAGTTGATCCAGAGATATCAATCTTACGGCGGTGAATTTGCTGCCATCAGTATAGACCCAGCCTAAGTCACTGAAAACTTTCTGGAACTCACGCTGTTGCATGTATTGCTTGAGAAGTGTGCTCCAATACCCTTAGTGGTCTTGGACTCTGCACCTTGAGATACTGATGAGACCTACTCACCCTCCGCTTTCTTGCAGCCATTTAAAGAGTTGTGGAACTTCTACTCTTGGGGCATGTCTACACTACAAAATTATATCAACCTAAGTAATTAAATCGCTTCTGCATGTCCACACTACAATCCCTGTGTCAGCGGTGCGTGTCCTCACCAGGAGTCTTTATACCAACTGTACTGTCAGTGTGGGGCATGGTGGGATGACTTCTGAAAGCCAGTAACAGTCGATGTAAGCACCACAGTGTCTACACTGGCATGGCGTCGGCTTAACCACACTGACATTGACTCTACGCCTCTCAAGGAGGTGGAGTTATTAAGTTGACAAGTTACACTGGTGGGACCAAAGTTTTAGCATAGACACTTACATAGTTAGATTGATGTAAACTACCTTGCACTAACCTAACTCTGTAGTGTAGACCAGGCCTTAGGGGTCTCTGAGACCAGTTATTGAGCTTGAGAGAGGGCCTTTGGTTTGCCTTTGGAATTCTGTTCCTCTGCCACAACTGGAATTTAGTGGCCATTAGGGTAACAGATTCTGCCCTCATTTACACACTGGGCTGTCCCATTGTTCTGAGCAGGAATATCCCAATGTGTACAGGAAGGCAATGTTTGAACAAGACTGGGTCAATCAGCTGTTGTCAGACGGTGATAATGGAAGATGGGCAAATCTGTTGTGTTGTGTTGGCTTTACTGGGCAGCTAAGTATTTATACTGTGCTCATTCTAGTATTTAGTTAGCACTGTGCTGCACTCCACTGCACTAAATATGTATTGTCCATTGAATTATCTGTTTTTAAAGCTCTTAGGAACCCATAAGCCCTGGCAAACAGCATTATTAAATTATAATAATAAATTTAATAAATTAAATTATCAAGAACAGCTACAGAAGAAGGGTTAAAGGTTGCCTTTAACACAGCCCCCAGTACAGGATGGCCACTGCTACATCCCCAGAATACCAGACATTCCAGTACTTCCAGAAACAGTGTGGGCTTGTCCCCACCGGTGTGATCTCATACACATGGTGCATGTAAAGTCATGCCACAGAAAGGAAACCATTTTCCAGAGTGCACTGCTCCGCCCCACTGATGTGACCTCAGCGTTGTGGTCTGAAAAATGGTGTCCTCTGTGTGTCCACCAACTCCACATGAAAATACCAGACAAAAACCACATCCAGTTCCACATCACTACCAGACATTGGACAATATTTTAGAAAACCAAGACTGTCTGGCTTAAAACCGGAGGACAAATGGCCTTTATCCTAGTAATGTCCAGGAATCATCCTGGGAGGCATTGTGCTTCAAAGACACTCATCTGAATCACACCACTTTGGGCTTTGGATGTTCTTCTAAAAACTATGCTGTAGTTCAAACAGGTATTATTTTGGGGAAGATCTATGTCCTGTATTATACAGTAGATCAGGCTGGATGATCTGGCCTTGGAATGGATGACTCTCTGGACTGCACCTCCCCTACTTGATCCGGGGTCAGGGTAGTAATTTGCTGCTGGCCTGTGTCTGGAAGTGTGAAACTGAGACTCTGCATCATTCCTCGCTTCTCCCCAGCTGCGGGCAGTGAGTAAATGGCTGAATAGTCCTGTTTACTCCTGGGTGCCCAGACTCAAGGTCTGGGTAGCCAGTGCAAAAATATTTATACCTTCACGTGGAGGCACAGTCCAAATCACAACCTTGCTGTAAATAAATAAAAGCAAGTAAGGCTGGCCATAAACTGAAATAAAGTGTTACCCCTTTTCCTAATACACTAATGTTTCTAACTCATTAGAATTCAACTAGGGTAATTATTCCGTTGCTCTAATTATCTATTCTAGATGTACTGTACATAAAGCAGTACTCTAATTTCTTTTTAGAGGAAATACCCCACATACCCCAATGACTGCATGCCTGTTAGCCCATTGCAATGCAGATATTATCAGAGGAAAATAATGCTTTGATAACACAGGCAAACTCCTAGCTTAGAACAAAGGGGCTGTTTTTTATTAATTATTTACACAATTAATGGAAAGGAAACAGTGGACTTCTTTGATGAGGATTAGTGATTCATTAAACTAAGTCATAATCACCTGCTAAAACTATGGAAGAAGGATGGTGGAATGATGAATTATACTTGTTAAGCTAACAACAAGGAGGGTAGTTTTTATATTTATCCACAGAGCATGTACTGAATAGGACAGCAGGGGTGTTGGAGTAAAAATGTTCAGGAGGGAAAGGGAGACAAGAGGCCTGTGTCTTCTTACTTACTCTTAGGCCTTATTTACATGAGCACTTATGCTAGCAAAACTTTTGTTGCTCAGGAGTGTGAAAAAAACACCACCCTTAGTGACATAAATTTTGCCGGAAATAAGTGCTTGTGTAGACAGCATGTTTAGGTGGTTTTATTATACTAGCAGGAGAGCTCTCTCCTGTTGATATAATATGGCCACACAAGCACTTATGCTGGCAAAACTTACATCGCTCAGGGGGGAGGTTTTTCATACCCCTGAGTGACAAAAATTTTGCCAGCATAAGTGCTAGTGTAGACAGGGCCTTACACTTGAAATGCTATGCTGGTGCAGCTGCAGCTGCACTTCAGTGTAGGGCATTAATTTAGGTCCTTGGAGATCCAAGTTCAATTTCTTGTTCCACCAGACTTCTTAGGTGACTTTGGATCTGAGTCACCGAGGGCTTGTTTTCACTATCAGCTCCACTGGCATGGCAGCCATTGATGCAGCGGCATCAGTTGAGTGGGTCTAGTGAAGACATGCTCAGTCAATTGCCAACCGCTCTCCTGTCGACTCCGCTGCTCCACCAGAATGAGAAGCATAAGCTATGTCGACAGAGAGCATCTCCCATTGAGATAGTATAGTTAAAACAGTGCAGCCACTCAATGCAAGCTTTGTCGATGTCAGTTACGTTACTTACTTCACGTAACTTTTGTACCTTGCATCGACAGAGCTGTATAGTGAAGACAAGCCATAAGTCTCCCTGTGCATCAGTCCTTAAGCTTTAAAATGGGCATAGCAACATGGCCCTAACTCATAGGGAGGTGGGAAAGGTACAAACAATCAACAGATTGAGACACACTCAGATACTATGGTAATGGGGGCTATAAAAGTACCTTAGATGGACAGATAGCTCTCTAAGGCAGAGCTTGTCTGTTCAGTGCCTATTGCGATGGACACAGTAGGTATAAACATAATAGAAATAATAATAATAAATAGGTGCTCAGGACCAAGCACCAAATTGAATGAATAAGGGTAAGACTGGAAAGCGATGATACTAAGGACAGGCCTGTACTGAAGAGTCCATTTCACAAACACCCAAAAGTTTGGGGATGTTGGGATTGAATTTTGATTTGAGGCCCGTTTCTACTTGGAAAGTAGAAGAAAATACCAAGACTTGCCCAGAGACGTTACTCAGAAGAAAAAAACCAAAGCCGTCATAGCCAAACAGATCAGTTTATGCTGTATGAGTCATCATATTCTGTAAAAGAAGGCAGTTTCCTTTTATACTGCAGAGTGTGTGTGTGTGTGTGTGTGTGTGTGTGTGTGTGTGTGTGTGTGTGAATAGAGTAGGGAATTAATGTAATATTTATAACAGTCTCACCAAAACAATGCAAACATAAGAATTCTCTCTTCAATATGTTCCAACAAAGAAGGCAACAAACAAAAAGAAATCTATTACTTCTTCAGAAATTGCCTATATAGATAGAAAAAGAAAAACATTCCATATGCTGCCATTCTTGTTATTTCTATTTATTTAATGAACTTGCATATAAATTACAAAAAGCTTTTTATAAGCCAATTTGTTATTAATTCTGTGTTTGCTACAACAGCTTGTTAAATTAATGAATCAAAGAAATGAAAATGTCTGCTAATTTAATTACATGATTACCACTGCTCTACCATTTATTCTAGGGATGTCTAATAGCTAACGGTTGGTTTATTCATTTATTTTTAAGTAAATTATTTTAAAATTAATATTTGCAAAATAATTTTCATTGTGGCTTTTGAATTATTGTCTCTTTTATTTCTACGTTTGCTGGTGAATATTAAAAAGAAATAGATGGTGACTATGTGCTTTCTAGATGCCTAAGAGCAAGGGTCCCTGTTCTGAGGATCTCGTAGTCTGACAGAGGTTTCAGTCCCCTTCCAGCAGCTGTGGCTGAACTGCTGCACCGCTGCCCAGAGAAGACCTGATCGTCAGTACCTCCCATGACCTCTGATTGGTCCAGGCACACTATTTAAGCATGGAAGGAGTTCCAAGACACTGTCTGTGGAACCTGCCAGGTCCTGGCCTGTTTCTACAATAGACTGTGCTCTCATTCCCTTAGTCAGACTCCAACTCTCTTCTCCAGCTCTGATGCCCAGCTTGACCCCTGACTCTGGCTCTGACCTCAGGCCCACTCCTGGTTTCTGATTCTGGCTTGGATCCCAGCTCTGACTCCTGACCCTATCCACTTGGCCAGTCAACCCACATCTCCCAATCATGACAAAAGGAAACAACATTAAGCATCTTATATAGAAAGAATATATAAATGAACAAGATGCACTATAGTCTAATGCCCTAAGGGGGTTATTGGCAGTGGGGATTGAACCTGGGACCTCTGATTCCAAAAGCATCAGCCTTGTTTCATGTACTGCTTGCTGGATAATAAGATGAGGGGTTTCCATGTTTCTAAAACTAAAGTAGAGCTTTATTAAGAGAATGATTTACAGAGATGCTGCAACTGCAGCTTGCATTCAAGCCTTGGGCACACAGGCTGACTTCCTGGTGCTATCTCAACCTCTTCCCTCCTGCAAGCTGCGCTCTTCTCTCCAAGCTCCATGCAGGTTGCAACCGGCATTTACTGCCTTGAACTAAATGTTCATCAGGGTCATCTTCCTTTATATTTTGCCAAGCCACCACTACAGGGGGACAGAGCACCACATTGAGTGGGTTACACACTTAAGCCTGTGCACTGAGTGGATGTGGGTGTAGTAGCAAGGCAGAAGTGGCTCTTTAAGAGGGTCTTAATTCTGGGACTTTATATAGGATGATAGCAGCAGTTGTCCCAGCTGCAAGAAGTTGCAGGATCAGGGTGCACATGTGCATATATCCAGGGCCAAATCTGACTCCCACTGAAGTAATTGAGAATCATTCTGTTTACTTCCGTGGGAACATGATCAGGCAATCAGGTCCGGATCCTGCAATCACATCCACAGAACTGGACTCCTTAGCCCGAATCAAGTGAATTGGGCTCTACATGAGGATTGGTTACCATGAGGCCTGTGCACCACTTAAAACCCTCTGAAGGACTACTTTGAAGGCTTAAGTGGAACTTAAGTAGTAGAGGGGTCTTGCCATGGTCCCCTGCTTGGGGGTGACTTTTATCTCTAATGAGGAGGGCTGGCAAGTCTGTGCCATGGTGGGTGGTGCTTTTGATGAGGAAGGGGCATAGGCAAGGATGACTATGCCATAGAAGACCGGTGTCCCATTTGCTGAGAAGGAAAGCAGGTACATTTTGACTCTCATTGAGGCCCGGTCTCCACCTACCTTCAGGATTCGGTGGCAGTCGATGGGAGATAAGCAAGTGACGTCAATCACTTGCGTATCTCCCATCGACTTCGCGGCATCTGCTCCACGCACCATCCACACTGCACTGCGTTGAAGGGAACAGCATTCCCTGCGACGCAGCACTACGCCACTTACTGAGGTGGTTTTCCCGTGTCGCTTGCTGGATCGACTAAGGGTCTGTCTTAGTCTGTGCAGTGTTGAGATTTGGGCCTGAAGAATAGACCTGGCCTACTATATGTGGGGGAGGCATCTTCCTTCAGCGCCCTCTACTGCGCTAAAGCATGCACTGCACTTAATTCACTGCTACTTTGTTTGACTAGTATTCGATAAAGTCAGGAAAGAAAATCAATGTTTGCCAAAGGGAAAGTAAGTGTAGTCAGCAAGGAGAAGAAGAGAAAATTCTACATCTATGAACATTGTACACAGCTCTTGTTTCAGACCGGTTTAAGGCTTTGCCAATGAAAGTAAGTCTTAAAATGAGGCTCAAGCTTTGATCAATTGCTTTCATGCTGAAGGAAGTATACACCAAAAGAGAAACTGCCTATGCTTAATCTTGGAGAGTGTAGGATATATTGTTATTACTATTAATTCCATTAATTAGGAGGGAAAACATAACAAATTATTCTTAATAAGCCTTTCAGACAGGATTTTGTTTTAATGGACAGGCTCATTTATGTCTATTAATGTTTATTTTTCCAAAATCAAATTAGCATTCTCTGCATGCTCTGAAATGACCTTTATTTAGTCACTGGCAGATACAGCATATATTCCAAAATCCAAGTGATTTTTATTTTCAGTGCCCGACAGGAGAAGGAGGAAACTTTTATTTTTCAGTACATTGTAGAAATTTTTCAGCCTCCATACACTGAACCTCTATTCTTTTCAAGCAGAAGCATCCAGGTTAGGAAAAGATGAATCCTTTATTTCAGGGAACAGGGTCATAATTTAAAAGCCAGGGAATGAGTGAGCTTTTCTACAAAGTCACACAAAGTTCTACATGTGAAGAAAAAATGTCATAAGAGCAATAAGTATTTGTTGGATGCCAGGTACCTAATAATTCACATGTAGCAAAGCAAAATGACATAAAGAGAATCCAGACTTGGATACGCAGAAAATCTTTGAGATACACAAAGAGACAGAAAATAGGGCCTAATCCTGTAGAAGCTGACACTGGATTCTTTGGGAGGAGCTGAACAGGTGGTAGCGACAATGGGAAAGCTTTTGACTTTTTAACTCCCCAAGTCATCTAGCCCGACTCAGAGCAGACTGGAGAGATTAAGCAACTTTTTCAAGGTCATACAGTGAGTCAACATCAGAGTGGTAATTTAGACAGGACTTGTAATAAGAAAGTAAGGACTGAGTTTGCAAAGCCATTCACAATGTCCAAACCATTCAGAATGATCCCAGCCATCACGCTTACAAAACCTTGAAGCTATTGTTGCATGGTAAACTACCCTTGAAAATTTGATAATTGATCGTAGGATTGTCAAAACCACTCATCACTGGCATAATTCGTGTCCCATTGAAGTCAAGGAAGTTTTACCATTGATGTCAACAGGAGCACAGTTTGGCCAGTGCAGATACAATCTAAAGTTGAAATTCAGCTCATTTGAGAAGGCCCATGTAAAGTTCTATATGTGACTTAGGTTATCCTCATATTAAGAGGTATATAAAACATTGCATTGACTATTGTCAATTTCACCCTATGAAACTAAACATATAGGTACAAGAATAAGACTATTACCTTGAGTTTTGCAAGTGCAAAGAACTGTCCATCAACTAAAATTATTTTCTTTAATTTATTCAGCTAAATGAATCCTCATTTTCTTCTGTTCAAGCTTTTTAACCATGTTCTTGTTTTTATTTTTTTACAATTAACCTTTCCACCATCACACCAGCCTTTAAAACAGACACGCAGACAGACACTCTCCCTTTCTCTCTGTCTCTCTCTGTCTGGGTGTGCCTTGCTCAGACCCATGTAGAACAAAGCTCTACAAAAACACTGATTTATCAATTTAAATAATTCTTCCTATTGAATTTTTGAGTGCTGCTATGCTTTTAAATGTCATTTATTTGGCAATAGTCCACCTTTGAGAGCTATTCTTTCTTTCAAAGCAAAAAAAGGCACGCTGAAAGTGGAGTGGTAACTAGATTCACAGATTCCATGATGATGCGCACAGTATAAATATATATGCACATGGTAATGTATGTGTGGGAGTGGTCAGGAGCAATCTTGCCAGTGTAATATGCTTGTCAAGTGTGTGTGTGTCCATCCATCCTCCTCTAGTAACGGGTCCATATAGAAAATAAGAGCCTACTTCTGCTGCCAGCTAATGGAACCATTCCTTTAGTACCAATGGATAGAAGTCTGTATATTAGTGCTGAAGAACATTCAGCACTTGAGAACATTTAATTTCAGGCTGCAGATGAACTCCAGCACTTGAGAATTTTTCAGGAGCTTTTAATTTTAAGGGAAATCAAAACCCGCCTTTTAGATAGATTATCTTACCTGTGTGATCTACTACTGAAATATCAGACTCATCCATTTATTCATATAATCAAAGCCATTCAATAAGGGAAAAGGGCCTATTGTTATAAGTGAATAGCTGGTATAACTTCTGCAAGGGGTTACTTTCAGGAGAAAGTATTTCTACTTTGACATTAATAGGAGGCAGAAAAAAACCTGACCTGTTTTTCAGCTGTTTTGTTTTGGACTTTTTTTTCTCCCATCCTCCTTCAGATGAATGTAAAGCTTCTGACAATTACCTGCTGACAACACAGGAGACAGCAATGGTCTCCTTCACAGATCAGGTACAATGTGGTCTACCCCCAGCTTCTCCACTTAGTCCTACAAATATGCCTCCACCTTGACCTGTGGGTGGGTGGCCTTTGCGTTAATTAAATCTTTGGCACCATCTCTGTGACTGCCAGCACTGCTGCCAGTTATTGCCAGAGGGCCAAGATTTTTACTAGGGACTAGCGATTTTGGATGCCCACCTTGTGACTTTTTAAAGGGGCCTTTTCAGCACTTTCTGAAAATCTCCTTTATGATATCTCAAATTGGGTCCCCAGTAGTCACTTTTAAAAGCCTTGGTCATGGTATTTGTCTTAGGCATCCGTCCGCTAGAAACTGGCAATAGACCATTGTCCATCACTCATGAGATGGTAATATTTATTTGGTCTGGGCGTTTTTTGCCTTCCACTGTAGCATGGGGCGCGGCTCACTTGCTGGTGTATTCTTTGTACCTTAAAGTCTTTAAACCATGATCTGAGGATTTTAATAACTCAGTCATAGGTCAGGGTCTATTACAGGAGTGGATAGGTGAGATTCTGTGGCCTGCATTGTGCAGGAGGTCAGACTAGATGATCATAATGGTCCCTTCTGACCTTAGAGACTATGAGTCTATAATATATGCCCCACTTCCACTCAGAGACCTATAGGTTTAAATCTCTGTATTTCATCACTTAGTCCCTTAAACTATTTGTATATATTTATTCTTGTTCTAGAAATATTTTTGGGTGATAGAAAATAATTTAGAAACATAACAATGGCTGAAGCAGTCAGACTGGAAATTGTTTTCAGCACACACTAAGCAAAATATTTGGCTGCTTCATATTCCCGGGAACTCCAGCTACTACTGACCATGTAATCACCCTCACTAAGAGGATTTTCATGTGTAAATCTCTGCTTAGCAAGACCATGCCAGATTTGATTTTTTTCTTCTCTTTTTAAGAGATATTTCCATTAAAAATATTTAAACAAGAAAAAATGAAAACAACAGGGGCTGAAACTAGTCATAGGCAACACATCGGCTAGGTTGGAGTCTTTCTTTGGAAACAACGCTGAAGACTATGCCTACATTTTCAAAAGTGATTAGTGATTGATTATAGAGGCGCAAGTGAATACACCTTAAAATGAGCTGATTTTAAAAGGGTGGATGCTCAGAGTAAAATTTTCAAGAGTATCAGAGAGATTGAAAAAAGCTTGGGAATTTACTGAAGAATTTTTTTAAAAAATTGGAAAACGCTGATTCATCAAAATTGAATTTTTTTGTAGAAATGTATTGGTTTCAACAAAAATTTCTTCATAAATGTTTCTCAAGCCTGGGAGCCTCCCCCAATCTGGTGGTTATGGCAATGATGTGGGCAACCAAGGTTCAAGTGTCTGTTCTGAATCAGGCAGAACGAGGATTTGAAATTGGGTCTCCCATGTGTGAGTGCCCTAATGACTGGATTATTGGTTATTCTGTGCTCTCTCTGGTTTTTCATGAAAAGTTCTGAAAAGTTGGTTTAAGTTCTGATGCAGAATGTTCACATATGTCAAAACCTCAATTTTTTTTTTTTTTCCAAAAAACAGAATTCTTGTTTTCTGGCCAGCCTTAAAAGGCTTAGAAAATCTTACCCATGAGGAAAGGTTTTTAAAGAACAAGGCATGTTTAATTTTGAGACAAGAAGACTGAGGGGAGACTTGATAACAGACTTCAGATATGTCAAGGGCTATTATAAAGAGGACAGGGATCAATTGTTCTCAGTAGCCACTGGTAGGCCAAGAAGTAATGGGGCTTAATCTGCAGCAAGAGAGATTTAGATTAGATACTAGGAAACACTTTTTAACTCTAAAGGTAGTTAAGATCTGGAATAGGCTTCCAAAGGAGGTTTTGGAATCCCCATCTCTGGAAATTTTTAACAACATGTAGGACAATCAACTGTCAAGGATGGTTTAGGTTGACTTGGTCCTGTCTCTGTGCAGTGGGCTGGATTTAATAACCTCTTGAGGGCTCTTCCGGGCCTATATTTCTATAATTCTACCACTGAGTTTTAAATAAGACTTCAGCTCCTAAGTGCCCAAGTCACTTTTGAAGATGGGGCGTAGGCTCCTGTGTCACTCAGTGGCTTTTCAAAATTTTGCCCTCAGACCTTTAAGGTCTCTACGGTTGGGCCTCCAAAATCATTAGTCACTTTTGAAAATATTGGACTAGATGCTTAACTAAACTTTTCAGGCTGGAAATCTTGTGTGATAGTCCAGGCCACTAAATGCACAGCAAGGGTGGGAGCAGAACCCAGATCTCATGACTAAGTCCTGTGCCTTAATCACAGATCATGCTTCTTCATTCTGTCCCACAGATAAGTGATTGTTTGTGCCACTGCATGGCTTGTGCACACTTAGGCATTTGCATGCTCAGACTCTCGTTCTTTGGCACAACATTTGTTGCTGAGTGGTGGCTGGATTTGCTATTCCTATGCTAGTTTCTCCTTCCAAATGAGTTTGTTGAGGTTTTCCCTTTTGGTAGCCTTTCTCTATGATTACCTGATTTAGATCAAGACCTGACCATTTTACTGGCACCTTCCAGGAGTGGGGTGTGTGTGTGCGTGTGAATGTGTGTGTTGGGAGAGGAGGGGGGGTTCTTTCTGGCAATAATGGAAAGTTCATTCGTGATGTGACACATGCTATATGCAAAACAGACTTACCTTAAATCTCCAAACTCGGAACTGTTCAGGCTGGTTCCCACAATATGACTCACCACTGGCTCACTATTTCTATGCCTGGCCTTCTGTTCTACATGGACATGCTTTAATCTTGTCTGCTGTTATACTTGTTTAATCTTTCTCTTTTGTTTCTTTCCTTCATTCAAGAAAGGCTCCTTTAAGTTAACATTTTTGTTAAGCCGTCTTCAAGGAGATCTGATTAATGGACTTTTGTGTTCAGACTTAGTCCATGTAAGAATCACAAACTTATTTTTATTTTATATAAATTCATAATTAGTTACTGTAATATTTTTCTGAAGCAAAATTTTACCCATAAACATGTGCAGGACTACAGTGAACAGAGACAGAAACAGAGGGAATATGTTGACATGATATTAGCCATAGACCTAGATCATAATTCAAAGATGTTTAAGCTAGAAGCAACCATTAGATCATCTAGTTTGACCTCTTGTATGAGACAGACCTTGGAATTTCACCCAGTTAACCCTGTATTGACCCCAGGAATTTGTGTTTGACTAAAACATATCTCCCAGAAAAGCACCCAGTCTGGATTGGAAGACTTCAGGAGATGGAGAATCCCCATTTCCGTTGGTAATTCGTTCCAATGGCTGATCACTCACACTATTAAAAATGTGCCTTATTTCTCATTGAATTTGTCTTGTGTTTGCTTACAGCCATTGGTTCTAATTTTACCTTCTCAGATAGATTAAAAAAAGCCCTTTGGTACTCTGCATTTTCTCCTTGTGGAGGTACTTAGACACTGTAATCAAGTCACCTCTTGATTGTCCTTTTGATAAGCTAAATAGATGGAGTTCCTTGAGTATCTCACTGTAAGGTATTTTTTCCAGATCTCACATAATGTGGCTCTTTCTGTACCGTCTCCAATTTTTCAATGTCCTTTTTAAAATGTGTACACCTGAACTGGACACAGTATTCCAGTGTTGGTCCCATCAATGCCATATACACAAGTAAAATCACCTGCCTATTCCTGCTCTCTACTCTCCTGTTTATTCTTACCCATCTCCCTTATTTGCAATATCTTGTTTTGTTTTAGAACGGACTTTTTGAAGACCACTAAGGGACACTGCATGAATAATTTGAATACCTAATCTCCTTAGGCTCCTTTTAAAATCCCATCCTAAATTCCCTTTTACTCACGATGGACTTGAATCTGATTTCACAGAAGTATACAACAAGAGGTACTTGGATATCAAAGGAATTTTAGTCCTGTGTAAATCAGATTGGAATTTAATAGCACCTTTGGTACTACTAAAGTGGTGGCAACAGACAGATTTGTGCAATCAAGCAGGTTTCATTGCAGTCTGGGTGATATGACTAAGTTCTACTGGTTCCATTATCTACCACCGTCTTGTAAAGTGCAGGAACCTGGGAAATGTCCTTTTTTTCTTGAAAAGGAAAAAAAAATAAGGCAAGTAATTTAACAAAGAAGCTGAACATCAAGCCTCTTTAAACATAAATCAGAACAGAAGGACTGGGAAAACCAAAACACATACGCATACAAATAAATCCTAACTTGAAAAGCATTAAAAAAAAAGGTTGAATGGAACTACTGAGTGCATTGGGGCACAAATGGAAGAGCAAAATATATCTGTGGCAAGTTAATTAACTTAGAATTAATAAAGAAGATTCTAATTTTGAGGGAGTATATTTATATATTTGTCTTGCAGTAGTTCTCAGAAACCCCAGTCAAGTGCCAGGACCCCATTGTGCTAGGTTCTGTACAAACATGGAACAAAACTATTGTAAACTATTACAATTTTAAAGTCAAATGAGGACCATTATGATCTTTAGTCTGATCTCCTGTGGAACACAAGCCATAGGTTTTCACCCAGTGATTCCTGAATTGACCCAATGCGTTTCTTTTTAATACATTTGTGGCTTTGGCTTCCCTTTGTGAGTCATCGTACCTGGTCTAGACTCAGAGTAGGCATTGATATACTAATGCTTCAGTTTTATGTTGCTTCTCTCTTTGAAGAAGGTGAGACACATTGCAGATTTCCTTCAGATCTAAGCGGTGAGACAATCTAAGCCTTCTAAGCAGTACGCCTAAGGCTTTGAAATTCCCTTCCAAAAGGATCAGATAGAGTCCTGGGCTTAGTCTTCTAGCTATAGTGCCTCTCAGTGTCAGAAGCAGTGGTAGAATTAGTAGTATTATTTGTATTCCAGTAGTGCCTATAGATCTCAACCAAGATCTGACTCCTATTGTGCTAGGTACTGTTCAGAAGTGTAGTAAAAGAGTAGTCTTTTCCTGCCCTGAAGGGCTTCAGTCTAAATAGACAAGATGGACTATTATCCTGCTTTGAAGTCGGGGATCTGAATCACGGAGAGGTTAAGTGACTTGCCCAAGGTCACACCGGAGCTGGTGGCAGAACCAGGAGCTTAACTCCCATCTCCTGATTATCCCCACCCTCGCACCTTAACTACAAGAGCATCTTTTTCCTAACTGTCAGCATGTGGGCAAACCTTTCCTCAAAGAGTCAGAGCAGAATTAAGCCTGATAGTGTGCTCAAGGATATCAATAAATAAATAAACCAAAATGTAGGGAAAAGATTTAGCTGACCTCTCAGGACAAGATTCAGTATTTTCCATAATTTGTGTTCATTATGGTTCCCACATACTATGGTGATAGGCACTTCAGAAATGCTGATGAGGAACAGTGGATAGTTGGATGGATAGAGGTTTTCCTCTGTCTCATGTGAAATGCAAACAAATTAATTTGAAAAATGCAGCATCTGAAGAATGAGAAACATGCAAAGAGTTAACCTGCTTTTAGGTATGACAGAAAGCTATCTGTTTGAATCAAAACTGATTATAAGAACTACTTCTTTTAAATTAATAAATACTGTGTTATAAGAGTAATTGAAAGTTGCATAAAATATGGATTTGAAACTTTGGATATAAATAATAGAACACAGAATTTTGATGAGGGCTTTAAAAGATTTCTATAAAAAGTACCACTCCTGTGATTACTGTGTTATTAAAATATGTAACATTTGTCATATAATCCCATTGGGAGATTGGGATTAGTTGGAATAGCATTATTTTCTAAACTGGCATGTCAAAGTTTCACCATTATTAAAAACTGGATTAGAGAGTTGTCCTTTAGAAATGGAGTTTAAATCTCTATGAAGTGCAAGTTACCTTACATTTGTTTTAGTGTTGTCCACAGGTTTAGAAGGGATTGCCCTAATTTCGTTAACAAAATGGATACTGATAGAAAATGAGCAAGTGGTATAGAGATAAACATAGGTTAAACGAAGAGCACAAACGATTTTTGACCATCGCTGGCACTAGTGAATCTGACAATTGTCCTGTGCAGTTTCCATTCTGACAAGTAAGGGCCCAATTATGTGAGGCATTAAATAGGGCTGGCTGAAAAACATTTCTGTTTCCCTAGGTGTTCAAATACAGTTTTGTTCTGAGAAAGCTCTCTCTTCTCTTCTCTTCTCTCCCCCACTAGCAAGGTGGTTAGGATATTTGCCTGGGATGTGGGAGGCCCTGGAGAGCAGGGACTTGAACTTGTGTTTCTTATATTCCACATGAGTGCCCAAACCACTAGGCGATTGGTTATTCTAGAGTCTCTGCCTCTGGTTTTGACCTGAAATTTCTTCCTGGATTTGAGAAAGCTTCTTGATGAAAAGGCATTTTTGACAGATTTTTTTTTTAACAGCTCTAGAGCTGGTTGCCTTCTGTTCCCCCTGGGACTGATCCTAGAAGGAGCTGAGTACGTCCTGCAAAATGTAGAATGCTCTCAGTGCTCAGTGAACTCAGCAGGAATTGAGGGTGCTCAACACTTTCCTGGATCAGTCCCGCTGAGGACACCTCACAGGATTGGGCTCTATAGAGTTATGATAGTTGTTTCCACAAGGGCAGGGGCCTTAACTCTGGATTTCTGCGCTCTTCTCAACAATAATGCATCGTTTTCATTTCCACTGCATCTTCCTTTCATGCCTGAAGCTCAGTGTCTTGTTGCTCTTTAACGCTAAATGGCTGTCCCACAAGTGGCTGATTGCAACAGTTGGTAACTGTGATGAGGCACAAAGAACAATGGGGTTGCCTTTTGTAAATGAACTGATGGCTAGAGCTGGCAAAGAACAGCTTTCCCATCCCATGAGAATTTCTGAGATTTTGAAAAACATTTCCTGTCTCAAATCAGGACAACAGATTGAAGTCTTGAAAATTTTTGCAAATTAACAAACTGCAAAAAAAATCAGTTCAGGTCAATTATGGTGTTAAAGAACCACAACTGTCCCAGTGAATCAACAGGAATCTGTCAGTGTTCCCTTTATGGAGTTCCATTACTTACTAATCAGTTAGGGTGATGGGCTAGTCCTACCACTGTTTACAACCCTTGCCTGAATCTATTTTTTATATAAATATCTTCAGTAGTAGAAGAGAGAAGCCGGGAAATACCAGCCAAATAATTTAACTTCGGGTTCAATGTTTTCAGTTCTCATCTTTGATATGGCACAACAGTCCACCTTGAACATAATGTACTAGCACTACCTTAAAACAAGCCACTACTCTGTATTAATCATTTGTGCTGTGCATTAAACCTTGTGACCATGCATTAATCATTGGTGCTGTGATTTAAGCATAGTTGCTTTTACAATAAAACCTGTTGTAAAAACAAAAGGGAAGGGGGGGGGAAAGAAATTTCAGTTTGGAAATCTGATTAAAATAATCTTAAACTGGCTGTATTAACCTCCGAGAGTTTAGAAACTCTAAGATCATGTTGCCATGGCATCTTTTTCACTTTGCTAGTCCTGCTTTGTCAGATCCCCTCAGTGATTTGGATAAATGGGATTCTAATATCCATTTCATGACAGAGTAAGCCAGGTCCTTTTGATCAAGAATCTCCCGTGAAACCATTTGATTAGGGTATGCTAGTACTGGTGCAGTCAGACCCTGGATTCCATGGTGGCTGGAAGGAGCCCTGTTTGGGAAGGAAGAGGTGGCTGACCAAAGAGTGGTTGTGATGATTTTAAAACAGAATGACCCAGTTTAATTCATTAGACTCCAGATTTGCTTGTTCCGCCTCTGAAGGGAGGGGAAGGGCTGGGAAGATTGGTGGGGAGATTTGTAGCTTTTAAATAAATTCTCTCCCCCGCCTTTTCTCTTCTGTACTTACTACCCAGGGTCACCTGTAAGCTGCAGGTTTAGCAGCATGCAGTACAAGTTTATAAAATTACTATTATCTGATGGGTGCATTGCCATTTTAGCTTTAAAAACTATCCAAAATTCTTAGTCTGCTAAGAATTCTATCTAGCTAAAAAACTATCTAAAATTCTGTGTGCTGTCTGTATTAGTTGTGAGGTGACAACAAGAACCAACTTGTGTCAGGTTCGATTATATGGATCCCTCAAATAAGGAGTGACAAGGGTTGCTTTGCATACAAAATTGTTTTACTTACAACGATCTGTAAATCAACTATTACAATTTAGAAATCAACATTCACTCTTGTCTAATACAACAACTTAACTGCTTATAACACAATCACAATTACAACTATACGGTTAACTTATACTGTAGGATTATACTTACACAATTATACTTACACAAACTGCATCAGTGGGGTTTGTCAGCAACAAAGTAACAAATCGTACATTAACTAGTTTGATTCCTGGGTTTGCGTTTGAGTGGAATATACTGTCACACTCATGATTCCCGAGTTTGCGTCTGAGTGGAATATACATCACACTCAGGTTTTACAGCCACACACTCTATACTTAAGTTTGAGTGGCGAGCTGGGGAGAGATGGGTAGGTTGATCAGTCCTTCCACATAGAGCGATTCTGGTGCCCTCCTTAAGATGCGAGGCTGCTCCGATTATTTCTTGTTTATGATCACCTTTTATTCTCTTCCTCACAGTGCATATGTCTGCTAATTAGCCAATTATTAAGTTTCTAAGAGTGATGAGGCAATCAGGGGCTTTGACCTGACACAGCTAAACATGATCTTATCTTTCGTCATTGTCCAGCTACGTGCTAGACGTCTGGCCTCCTGCTAGGGCACTTTGTGCCATCTCTGTGGATTCACTCTTTGGTCTCGGGTATGTGTGCTACGAGCTGTTGTTTGCTGCTGACAAAGGACCACTCATTGCAATACATGTCTTAACATTAATTTAAAATGGAGTTTACTCAGTTTCAAGTCACAGAGGGCCCGTATAGGTTTAACAAAGACTACAGGCCACATAACTGATTGCATATTGATTTTATAGTGGAGTTTCCAGTACTCAACACCTGCTGGGATTCTCCCAGTGTTAGTAAGTCCCGGTGATTCTCCTGGTGCCAGAGACACATACAGTCTTTGGTTATCACAGGAATCCCTGACAGGGCAAGGCTGGGTGTAGTTACAAAGCAGTTAATGTTCCACATCCTGGCCCAAGAAGTTTGCATTTCTATTAATCTAAAATGGAGTTGGATCACTTTAATCTTAAAAATGGAACAATATGTTACAACAACTTGATTTTACAGTCCGTAGTATAAAGGGGTGCTGATCTCTGATTGCGGACCTTAGGCACAATTACAACAGAAATAAGAATAAATTCCCTTTTCTAATAATTTTCTCCTCATATACTAGATATGAAACCTGCCAAATCTAAACCCTAGTACCAAGCACTGGGGTTGGTTGGCACAGTATGCTCCACACACGATAACTGCCAGAAGCTGGGAGTGGACGACAGGAGATGGCTCATCAGATGATTGCCTGTTTAGTTCATTCCCTCTAAAGCATCCTCATTCACCTCTGTCGGAAGACAGAGTACTGGTCTAGCTGGACCACTGGTCTGACCCAGTATGGCCATTCTTACTGGCAATGTGTATCTTCCAGCAAAGTTGCCACCAATGTGCAGCATTTTCTTTGTGCATGGTAGTAAGCCTTAAAATACCTGGGGCCCAGTCCTGCAAACACATTTATTCTGTGTGACAGGATTACCCACATGCATACAGTTAAGCCTATGCCTGTGTGATTGAAGTGTAGAATTTGGTGCTGGCTGGAAAATTTTAAGTTAAAATGATAGGGCCCATTTGCATTTGGTGATCGTTTTATTTCCAAGTGTTGGCAAACTATTTAGTTTCAAACATGTAATATTGTATGGCGAAGCTTTAGTTTCACAGTGGAACCTGCAAAATTAGCATTTTTTGTTCTGAAACCATAACTTTGTGTAAAAAAAAATAAAGAAAAAATAAAAGCAGGTGGCTTTGAAACATAAAATGGTCCAGAGTGACTTGCCAATTTGTTTTCCTGTAAAATTTCATTGTGCAACTGTAGCCTAAAGTAGGACAACGAATCTAAGCTGAGGCAAGAAGAAAACCAGCTGCAAAAACCACTATCAACAATTTCCATGCAGCTCTAATTTTCCTATTCAATGCATAGGCCTTGAAAGCATTTAAACATGTACTTAATTTTAAGTGTGTGAGCAATCCTATCCCTATTCAGCAAAGCATTTGAGGACATGTTAAAGGATATTCTAATCTGTGCTAGCTATCAGAGACTCCAAGGAGATTTCCAGCATGCAGCACTTTATGTTCATGCCTCTTACACCAGTTATGTGAGAGGGCATGGGAGCTCATGTTACAGCTTTACATCCTCTAAGGATCTTCTGCTTCAGAGGACATCCTGATCTCCAGGGACTACATTTGCTGAATATGGGATAGCCTTCGACTACTGCAATGATTCAAAATGTCCAGGATATATCTCTGTAGCAAGACTTTCTCCTCTGTCTTTCTCCTTCCTGCATTCCTGGTAGTTTTCTTTGTGGATGGGGGACGTTTAGTATTGCAGTCGGTCCTGGGCAGCCATACCTTTGTCTATTTTTGTGTGACATGCCATGCAATCAATTAAACTTCAAGGGTTTATGCTTCTCACCCTGCCATTAAATTCACTTTAAGTAAACGTATCCAAGTTTATTCAGCTAGCCATGGGAGCTGCACTGTTGTGGTCTGTACAGTAAGCGCAAATAACATTAACAGCTTCACCAGAGAATGGCAGCATGCTGTGCTGGGGGTGGGGGGGGGAGTTACTCAGTTTAAAGATGCAGCTCAATAAGAGAATAAGTCAGCCTGCAGGGCTTTTAAAACTTAGTTCAAAGTTTGTTCAATTTCTTCGTAGGATATGATCATGAACTTCCAACTTGGTTGTAGCTTGCTGCAGTATTCATGGGCAGGAGCCGGATGAACAGGAATCATGTTGTTAGCACCTTTCCAGCCATTGGGTTTAACACAAAAACACAACCACCCTGTGCTAATTGATATTGAAATTTAATCTAACTCAATTTGTTTGGAATTTAAGATTAAATTAATTTAAATAACTTTTGACAGTACATTCTTTTGAAAGGCTTCCCCTTTTAAATTCCCCAGCAAACTAAATCACTTCCACTGAATTATTTACGAGACAATTTCATAGGGAGAGCTTCAAAAACCCTCCAGGCAATAATAAAATGTTCTTCACTGTTATAGTCACAATTTGTTCTGGATAATTGCCTGCCTTATCCCATTGGGGAATAGTGTATTTTAAATGCCAAGTAGGTGCTACTCCATGTCAGGAGGACAAGCAGTGCCATTCTCAATGGCTAATGACATCCCAGGGTTTCCATTCAAAATCTGAATTTTTAGGGTATTTATCCTGCCATGCAGACTTGGCAGAGCAGCCCAGGAGCAAACATTGCCATTTAAAAAGCAAACAAAACAGACTTCTTTATCCACAAATGAGCAACTAACTGACCAACAAAACACCAGATTTTCAAGAGTACAATACCCCACCCCCCACTGGTAACTTGTTTAGGTGTGTAAATGGGGGCTGTATGGTTTTAAATCAAAATTGTTTATAAAGCTTGTCAGAAAACAGGTTTTTTCCCTATGTAAAACTGCTAGTTTTCAGGGGAAAAAATGAATTCTGCAGTGTCTCATGGGAATTGTAATTTGACTGCATCATGCTCACATTCTCTTCAATAGGCTGTGCTCCTGGGTTGGACTACAGCTCCCATGATGCACCATGGCCCCCCTTTTTGGTGATGGCGGTGCATCATGGTCATTGCCTGTATGTGATGCATTGTGGGAGTTGAAGTCTGACTGGGGAGGGTGGCTCATAAAGGAGAATGGGAACATGATCTACCCCTCCCATGAGGAATAGTGGTGAAAGTTCAGAATCCATTTTGCTTTCCATGCATTCAGTTTTTTCGAGATTTTTTTTTCCCCATGGGAAGTAGACACTTTGTGGGGGGGGAGAGTGGGGGTAGGAGTGGGGGGGTGGGGGGGTGTTGGAATCCAGAACTCCATTCTCCATCAAAAATAGCTTTGACAGAAAATTGTTGATCAGCCTTAGTCATGGAGGGCCAGATTTTCAAAGGAGCTCAGTTCCCATTTAGGCAAGTGGAAGAAATGAGATTTTCAAGGAAACCAACAGGAACTGGGAACTGTTTGTTGGATGCCAAAATCTGGTTCTAAGGACCTGATGCGGCTCCTGCTGAAGTCCAATGGAAAGACTCACATTGAGTTCAGGGGGAACTGGACGAGACCCCTAGTTAATAACCAAAATTTTTAACCATTCTACATCATGAGCTACTAGCATCCTCTAGTCAATGATCAGAGCTAAGAGCTTAATCCCACACCGACAAGTCCTTTTTGTAGAGAAATTCAATAATTGAACAGTTGCAATATTTGATGAGGAGGAAACAAAAGAAAGAAGAGGGTAAGAAAAGAAGAAGCAGAACGAGTGAAAGGTGTGAGTGAGGGAAAATTCTAGGGAAGGAGGGGGAAGAGAGACAAAAGATGTGGAAACAAGTGAGTTGTTATAAATGTGTCTATAAAGGATGAGGGAAACTGTGACCTTTCCTCTGTGTTGTGTACAAGAAATGGGTCTATCCCTTTAAACAGTTTGACAACCTTCCAGTAGGTCTTCCTGTCCTCAGTTACAGAAGCCACCAGAACCCTAGCAGAGCAAGTGTGTCCTAGCATGTGTCCATATGTGTGTATGAATGTAAACCCTGTAACCAAAACACTGTACGATGGGTAGCTCACTACTGACACGTGCTGGTGAGTAGGGAGACGAATGGCTCACAAGCTCCAAAGGGACAGGGGCTCTGTTGGAGAGGAAGCTCTTTGCACAAGTATGTCGGTGACAAAGGGGAAATGACTGGAGGGGCCAGCCCTCTTTTGCATGACAGTTTGCGTCATTTTGGTTGGCGCACAGTTAAGTTTTGAGTTTGGGGGCAATAAAAGTACTTGGTAGGGGAATGGAAGAACAAAATAACTGTACCAAATGTAGGTGGTATGAGGGGATCACCCTGACCGAGACCACAGTCAGGCACAGTTGCCTAAGGTAGCCTTGACAGAGATAAAGGGGCTCATACCTTCTGTGAGGAGTGTCTGTGTGGTGCTTGGGACTCTGCTTGTTAATTATACTTCTCCAAAGACTCACCACCGAGGCAGCCCTGAGGCAGTGGATGTTTTGAGGTGGCAGACTGAGCAGAGGTGATGGACAGAGCTGTGCTGAGGCAGGTGATGGCACTGAGGGCACTTGGGCTGAAGCCACAGTGAGCAGCAGCCTACCTGAGGGACTCAGTGTGAGCCTGCTTACCCAGCAATGAAAGCTGAAATCACTGCAGCTGGATCAGGTGGTGGAGCCCCCAGAACAGCCGAAGCAGCACTTCCCTTAGGGGCTGGAGACTGACCTGCCACTATTTTTGGACCACTCTCACTCTGGACACTGACCTGGAAGTGGGGAAGCCCTGGAACATGCTAGAACACATTAGCCACTCAACTGCAAGAGGAGGATTGAGCTTGGGCCTATTTGTAAGATAAATTCTCTGTGTTTTAAATCCCTGGATTCAGTGCTTGTGAATAGGGAAGCATTACCCAGCATGTGTGCATGCACGGGTTTTCAGAAGGAATTCTTAGAAAAAATAAGTCAGTCCTTTTTGCTGCCAACACCACCTGGCCAAAGGGTTATACGTAGATAGGCCTTGTTTGTTTATATATTGTTTGTAAACATGGTTACTTGGATCCTGAATGTGTCCATGTGGCTTCCTCACATTTGTAATGTTGTGCATAGAGCAAAGACACAAAACCTGAATTAAGTGGAATTGCACCCATGTATGCTGGGTCTGAATTCGACTCAAAAGTTTCTTTCTCTGGATGATTTGAAAATATCCTAAGGTCTCCTTTCAATTGGTTTTTTGCTATATCACAAAATGTAAAATGAGGTGATTCCCCTGTTGATTCTATATATCATGACCAAGACGAGCACCCTTTGCATTATGAGCGATTCTGTGCTTGGCCGGGTTATGGAATTTGAGGGGACACAGGGTGAGATGGATTCGGAAAAGAATACTTTTTTGCAGTAGTGGAACTGTATCAAACATTATATTTAGCTGTCAGCAAACCATTAAAGCTTGCTGGGATTCCAGGAAATATTCACTACAGCTTTTGCACTGATGCCTGCAGTTTGCTCTTCAGATAATCACAGCTTCCTTTGTGTATTCTTTTGCATTTATGTCATTTACCAGAGAAATAGAAAGATTGCCTTTCACTCCAGTAACTGTAATTTAATGCAGCCAGCAATGAGAATGAAAAATAGAAGCTAAACCTTAGGCATTGTTTTCTCTGCCAGAATCTGAATGAAATACTTTTAGTTTGTAAAAAAAGATACGCCTATGGCAGCCCAGTAAGCCGTCCTTAAAATGACGAAGGAGAAGAACTGAGAGATGCAAAAGTGAAGAATGGGGAAAATGAGAGTAAAAAATAGAGCCCGAACTCTGAAAATATTATCATATGGGTGGACCCAGGCATCCATGTGGGATCCCGATGAAGTCAAAAGCTCCATATGTATGCAAGCAGATGATGCTGCATCAGGCATGGGTATGACCCACAAAGTCAATGCCTTTGTGGTGGGACATCTGGTTAGATGGTGAGCAGGGAAGTCAGAGAGGGACAGTGTGAATGCAGGACTGGGCAATAAGCAGCACTGGTCAACATTTTACACGTTTTGATTTTTTTTAAATTAACTTTTTTCATCAAAATATTGACCAAAAGTTTTGGGTTTTTTTTTTACAAAGTATTCTCCAAAATGTAATGCTGTTTTTGATTAATTTTGTGAAAGTTTCTTTCTGTGTTTTATGTTTTTTTGTTTGTTTGTTCTTTAAAACCAGCTTTAAGCACAAAATTCCTGAATTCTAATGCCACATGGGTTTCCGATTTCTTCTGTGGCTGTGGAAAAGACATTTAATTTCTATAAATCTGGGCAGAAAATCATACCGAATTCACAGGTTTCTCCAGCTAATTTTGGGTTATTTCTTTTTCTAATATTCGCTTGGTAGTTTGAAGATGAAAGTACTATGCATAAGATTGTGCGCAGTCCAGAGGCACTTTGAAAATAAGAATGACTGTTATTATTTTGATATTATCCCAATAGATACGAGGTGTTTCATAAACATTTATCTGGAACAAGGAACTTGAACAACCATTTGAAACAGAAACTTGTATTCATCCACAGTCTATTGGATCATGAAAGCTTCAGGAGAAGTGTGTATATTTGAAAGAGACAATAAATGTAAATTGGGCGTGTCCAAAACTGAGATGTTGTGTCACCTTGGGCAAGTCTCTTAGGGCTAGTCTACACTTAAAATTTACAGTGGCCCACTGTAAGAGCACTAGTGTAGCCGCATTATGTCGACGGGAGAAAGCTCTGCCTCCGACGTAGTACCGCTGCTTGTTTAGGTGGCTTTATGATGTTGGTGGGAAAACTCTCTCATGTTGATTTAATGCAGCTACACTAGCACTTTAAGAGTGCTAGTGTAGACAAGGCCTTAGCATCTCTATGATCAGGAATGGTCTACACTAGAAACTTAAGTCAGTATTGTTACATCTCTCAGGGATGTGAAAAATCCACACCCCTGAGAGATGTAGCTACACCAACTGAACTCCCAGTGTGGACATTGCTAGGCTGATGGAAGAATTCTTCTGTCAACCTATTTACTGCCTCTCGGGGAGATGGATTTTCTACATCATCGGGAAATGACCTCCCATCAGTGGTAGGTAGCATCTTCACTGAAGAGCTGCTGCAGCGCTGCAGCTGTACCACTGCACTATTATAAGTGTAGATGTAACCTCAGTTTCTCCATCTGCAAACAGTGAGATACTAGGGCTACTAGGATGATCCGAGGAATGGAAAATCTGCCTTATGAAAGGAGACTCAAAGAGCTTGGCTTGTTTAGCCTGGCCAAAAGAAGGCTCCGGGGGGATATGCTTGCTCTATATAAATATATCAGGGGGATTAACGTTAGGGAGGGAGAGGAATTATTTAAGTTTAGTACTATTATAGGCACGAGGACGAATGGGTACAAATTGGATATTAGGAAATTTAGACTAGAAATTAGACGAAGGTTTCTAACCATTAGGGGAGTGAAGTTCTGGAATAGCCTTCCGAGGGAAGTAGTGGGGGCAAATGACTTATCTGGCTTTAAGACTAAGCTTGATAAGTATATGGAGGGGATGTTATGATGGGATAGTTTAATTTGAGCAATTGATTTTGGATTATCGGCAGATAAGTCTGCTCAATGGTCTGTGGGAATGCTGGATGGGATGGGAACTGAGTTACTGCAGAGAAATCTTTTTTGGGTGCTGGCTGGTGAGTCTTGCCCACATGCTCAGGGTTTAGCTGATCGCCATATTTGGGGTCGGGAAGGAATTTTCCTCCGGGGCGGATTGGCAGGGGCCACGGAGGTTTTTCGCCTTCCTCTGCAGCATGGGGCATGGGTTGCTTGCTGGTGGATTCCCTGCAGCTTGAGGTCTTCAAATCTCACTTTTGAGGATTTCAATAACTCAGTCATGGGTTCGGGGTTGTTATAAATGTGTATGGGTAGGGTTTTGTGGCCTGCCTTGTGCGGGAGGTCAGACTAGATGATCATATTGGTCCCTTCTGACCTATGAGTCTATGAGTCTATGAGGGCTAATGCTTTTCCCAGCTTTTTGAATATGGATGAAAACTCATATATGCTAAATGTTGAGTATCATTCTTGTTTGCTAGATTTTTTCATCAATTTTTTCATGCCTTTTTTTTCTTTTTAAAAGAAAAATGGCTCTTGGACTAAAAAGAATTTCTATTTCATGGAAAATTTTCATTTTGGTTACATTTTTCCTTTTTTTTTTTTTTAATGAAAAGAAGAAAACTAAGGAGTCTTAAAAATTCGATTAATTTTTCAAAGCAAACTTTTTTTTAACAAACATGGTTTTTGAAAACTGATTGCCCCCCCCCAGTTTTTGTGTTTGTTCATTTGATTAATGAATGTTATGAGAAATTTAAGGGGAAAATTTTTAATTTCCTACAGAAAGAGGCATTTTTCAGCCAGTTCTGTGACTTATTTATTAATTTTTACTTTCCCAATACGCTTTTTATTTTATTGGTAAAGTAAGAAAAACTTGTTCATCCCTTCCAAAGACACAGTCTTGCTACTCAGCTCTATGCTCAATCCATTGAACAGTTTTTTGTTACAAAAGAAGGTGGTCCTTCATTTGCATGAGGTTTCAGGGTTAATCTCTGCACAAAGGCTTGTGACCTTGTTTGAAAGATTCCATTGTTTGAAAGATTACATCCATCCTTCTGTGTGGTATTTTTGACGACATTTGCCATGATTATATTTTAAAGGCCCTGAAGAGCTATCAAAATATACCCAGTTGCACTTGCCATTTCAAATTTTATCCAAAGCTCATTGGAGTCAATGGAATTTATCAATAGATCAGTGCCATGCCTACGTCAGCATATCACTAGTTAAAATTTAAGGTCAGGGCTTTACTAACCACTTGGGTAAGTGTGAATGTGAATGCAAGGAGCAAGTAGCCAGATAATTCAATGTTACCATCTCCCTATAAACTTTGTCATTGTCATGAATAAATCTTAGGCTATCCCTGTCTAAACGTAATAGCAGACTGCACAAATCCCTGCTGTGGAGACCAGCAACAGAATCATCACACCAGTTTGATGGGGTATGAGAAGTAAGATCTGTACTTAAAAGCTTGATTTACAGCTAAGGCAGTAGGTCGTTCTCTCAAGTATCACTTCGAGGTTTCATTTTAGGGCTGTTGCCATTGCCAAGTTCATCTGAATTACTATTGCAGACGGCTGCCAGATATCACTACCTAGTGGGTGATGCAGAACCTTTTCCAAGTTCCCTTTTAGAGGAATGTAATTTTATTTTCCTGTCATGAGATGTTATTTCTGGTTCATTATAAATTTATCAGCAACGGAAATGAAAAATACAACCTACTCTTTTTTTTTAAATAAAATTATGTTGAATTATATTATTTTATAAAAGAAGGGTTTTTTGTTCTTCATATGTAATTTTAAATGCATGAAAAGGAATTTTGAGATTCTGGCTTCAGTGACATCCGATTAAATCAGTAGTAACTCCTCAGAAATCAGTGGAGTTACAAGCTCAATCAGCAAAATCAGAGTTAGGCCACTGTATTTTATTTCAAGCTTTCACTAATTTAGAGGAAGAGATATAAATGATTTAAAATAGGACAGGTTTAAAATCTTTTGTACGTTTTTGTATATTTTGTACATTTCAGTTACATTTCTATAACTAGGGCTGGTTGAAGATTTTCTATCAAAGATGGGAAACTAGTGCATTATATACCACATCAACCCATAGAGGAGAGATGGGACATGGGAACCCAAACTCTCTTATGGGAGAATGTCCAAATTAAAAAAAAAAAAGGGGGGGGAGGGGCCAAGCCAAATTTTTTCAATTTTTCTATGAAAATTCTACATTTGTTGTGGGGGAAAAAAAATTTAGAGTAGCTTTCCCTATAATTCTTTTAATCTCAAAGGATCACATGACACTTTAGAAATGGTACACAAGGGGATGCTCTATCCACTGCTAAAATACAGTTATCTCTGCGGTGAAATGCAGCAGCTGTTCAACAGCTCACAGTAAAGCAATGCCCTCAAAGCATTTTCCCAGTTGGAATTACAGGGGAAATTTAGGGAATGAGAATATTCCCTGGACACCAAGATTCGTGTCCCTGCTCAAAAAACCCTTGAAATCTATGGGAGTCCTTCTAGTGACCTCAATGAATTTTGGACCAGTCCCCAAATCTCTACTAGAGCTGGCTGGAGGACAATTGCATTTCTGAGGTTTCAAAATTTCTTTTTTGTTCCATGTGGGTATTTGATATTTTCCAAACAATATTTGCTCCTTTTTTGGTGGTTCCTCTTCAGAAGAGCTTTCCTTTGAAACCAGTGAAAATTCAGATGAAGTGGCAGGTCCCACCTGCACAGGGGCATGGCCCCATCTGCAGCATGGAAACACAGATTCTGCCAGATGCCGTGTGCACTAGCTAGAGACAAGGCTGGTCCCTTTCAGAGGAGGAGTAGCAGCCATGTGCACTCCACCTTATGCAGTATGACTGCCTGACCTGGTCGTCTGCCCTGTGCTGACAGAACGGCTCATATGGCTGCTACCGTTTCTCTCCTTTTCCCTTTCCTATGTATCTTGCATTAGGAGAGTATAGGTCTTTGCCCCCTTCTGACCACTCCCAGTAAGAGGATGATGAGTCTGCTTCAGCTGTCAGCCAGGAGATTTAGGTGAGATTTTCAAAAGTACCTTAGGGAGTTGCCATTGAAACAGCCCAGTTGCCATTGAAAGCCAATGCTAGTGCCAGATTATTCAAAATATATTCTCAAATGCTTCATCCACTGTCTGATCCTAATCCTACATTTGGATCCACGTGGAGCCCCAATGACTTCACTGGTGCTCTACTGGGGTGCACAAAACTAACTGTATGGACGTGATTGAAGGCCTAATTCTAAATGTCTCCCAGCAAGAGACTTCCATCGCTTCTCATGAGAGTCTGTGCACTGGTGTCTGTCTTCGGGTGCATGTACCCTCGAGCTGGAAGTGTAATGTTCGGCGTGGATAGATGTTCATGCACTAACTTTCATCGAGATAGTATGTTATAGACAAAAAAATATTCTTGGCAGCATGCATTCGGATAGCATATAGCTGTGCCGTGTACAACCCTGCCCAGGATTAGGTACCCTCTTGTGCAGCTAGGCTGTCAGGCTGCCTGTGTTGCCATGGCTACATGTTTCTTTAGCGCGCTAGTTTGCTATCAAGCTGGAAATTATACCTCCAGCTTGAGTGTAGACGAACCTTTTCTGATATCCAGCCTTGTTTTAACTTCCTTAATTTTCAGCCTCGGTTCTGGTTCCTTCTTTTCACTATTAATTTTTTTCACTATTAAGGTTTAAAAAACATACCATCTCCAACCCCTGAAAACTAAAGCCTAAGTAATAAGTGTGATGTTGCAATAGTGAAGGGGAGAGAGTGGGTAATGGGTAACACCGCTGTTTGGTGCAGTGACTGTATTGATGTGTTCTGTGGGTTTGCAACCTTACCTACAGAAATAGTAGCTACTCTTTTCAATTGTCCATTCTTCAACTTTTGTACAGCAGTTCAGGATATCTCAAATGAAGGATTAAGGTTCCCTTTTGAGATCTTCACATTTGGGTGGCAGCCCTATTTTAAGGAGTAAATAAGAACAGATGGCTATGACGTGTGATGCGGGTTTTGTATTAAAAAATTACCATTATGAATGCACTTTCACAAAAAACCCTTAAGGCGCAAAGTCATTATGGTCCAACTTATGAATTATTCTTTTTTTAAAAATCCCCCACTATGATTCGCTGCATCAAACATTTAGCTTAGCATTTGTCTCAGATTCCTTTAAAATACTTCTCTTATGAAAGGGGCTTTTTTTTTTTTGCCAGTTGAATGTAAGAAGTTGAAAAATTTCACATCATTCCAGAGGTATGCAAATCCTTTATTTCTAACAGTGTCCCTTCTCCCTGCATCCCCATTCTTGTTAGAATCATTGATGTCAAACTGATGTTAAAGTCTCTTAATATTGACAAGGGTTATGAAATTGATAAATGAGAATGCCAGGTTATTGCAGGTGCATTGTTGTTTTTAATTGATTCTCTGCTGAGGAGGGTTTAATTTTTCATTAAATGTTGGCATTTTCCCCAGTGATTTTAACGTTGCCAAGCTGGTTTTATGTGAATGAAGACGGTTCCTATGTGAAGACTGCTTAGAAAATTTTTTAGTGTTTACATGGCAGGAATTAGTGGCTGCCAATCCTCTTCTCTCTCTATATGGATCCACACTGTAGAAATGGCACTAATGGTTGGCATTAGCTGTCCTCTTTGAATGCCAAGTCAGATGAGACCAAGGACTGGTACTGGCTGAAAAATGGACTGACATTTAAATTTGTCATTGAAATCACATTTTTTTTTTTAATTTTCAATCTGTCCTACCAGGCATTGAAAGGATCATGAAGATAGAACAGATCTATAACTCCAGGTGTAGAGAATTTGGATATTAAAATATTAACCGGAACTGGTAAAAAAATTAGAAATTTTGATATACATTGGTTTGATGAAAAACGTTCCCATTTTTGTTTTTTCTAGCTGTAGCTCTGTGCATGTTACTTATATGTAACCTCATGCCCAATTCAGAGACAGGCTTCTTGCATGCCATGAACGAACAGTAGACCACAAAGCACTCACTGGAAGCATGGTGTGTATCCATGTCTCCAATCCTTCCAGAGTTATAAACACTATTACTTATGGATATATGGTGGCACCAACACATGAGGGTCCCGTTATGCTAGGTGCTGTACAAACATACAGTCCCACATGTGAGGAAGGATGACCTAGTGGTTAGCTTGCTAGCCTAGATCTTGGGAGAATGGCATTCAAATTTTTGCCCTGCCACATACTTTCTGTGTGTCTTTGAACAAGTCTTTCTCTCAATGGTATGTATATGACCCCCATCACCACAGTGACTGAGTGCCTCAATCTTTAATGTATTTACAATAGCCCTGCAAGGGAAGGCAGTGCTGTTGTCCCATTTTACAGATGGGGAAATGAAGCTCAGAGAGAATAAGGCCCAGTTCCTCAAAGGAGTTTGCTGCCTACATGCCTTTGGTGATCTGGGCCTAAGGATTTGCCTCAGGCCACGGAAGATGTTTTTGTTAGAGCAGGAATTGAACTCACATCTCCCACAGCACAGGCTGTAATCACTAGAGCATGCTTTCTCATGTAGTCTTTCTGCGCCTCACTTCCCCATCTTAAAATGGGGATAACAGAACTGCCCTACCTCCCCAGGGTGTTGTGATGATAACCACATTGAAGATTTAAAGATGCTCAGATACTGTGGGAATGGTGGCCATGTGAGTACACCAGAGACCTGATCCAAATTCCAGTGAATAGAGCTCATTGAAAAATGTCAGCTGCTTTTCACAAGAAACTTCAAAAGCATTTCTTTTTTCCCAAAAAATTCCCACATTTTTTCCTTCCGTTTATCCATCCCTCCAACCTCAGTGGCCAAAGGGAAAAAGGAAAAGTATGAGGGTATAAAGAAGAAGAGAAAATTTGAACAAACTGAAAAAAGTCAATTTTTTATGAAAAACTAATTTTTTTTAATATGTAAAGTGTCCCTCCACCAGTGACAATTCTATTGAAAATTTTTCATTCCTTTAATAAAAAATGAGTGGATTCACAGAGTTATTGACTCTCCAATATAGCCAATCTTTCATTTCCAGAAGGATTAAAATCCACTCTGAAAAAAGGGTTTTACACAGTGTGCAGCTTCCCTGGTATTTTATCATTTAGATGCAATTCACCAGACAGCCTGACTTTTTTTATTTGCTCCACTTTCTTTGATTTGAGAAGAACCATAGGATTTCCTGGTAGTTACTGGTATGTATACATACCATTCATTGGTTTCATCGGAGAATGAAACCAGTCAAGAGGGGTGGGGGAGAAGGGAGACAGAGAGAGACTTTGTGTCATGACTCATCCCAAAAAAAGGAACAGATTTTGGTGTTTAACTTTGTTTTACTTACAGATCTGTCCAATGATTTGCACTAACCTCTTCCAAGACTCATGAGCAAAGTGGGTATTTTTTCTACAGAGCTAGAGGTCAGGTAGATTTTTCCCCCACCCCTCCACTTCCATTTAGCAGAAGAAAATCTGTTAACTATGATCAGCCTTTGTCTTTTGTATATGGAATCACAGAAGGAGATCTCAGTTTTAAAATCGTTTAAGGTTCCAAAATCAGAATGGAAAAAATACTGAAATTTTCTGCAAAATGGAATTTTCTAAAAAACATTCATTTTATTCTGATTGTGAAATAAAATACATTTTGAAATGAGAAGCCAGAAGCCATTGCTTTCCAACTTTTTTCCTAAAAGGAATTTTGTCAAAATCAACACCTTCTCATGCAACGTTTCCAGTTCAATATAATGGCATTTTTCAATGGAAAAAACATTGTCTGAAGATTTCCAGGGAGCTCTATCAGTGACTCTTGGTGATGTTTCTACACTTCAGGCATTAGAGATCAGATTTTCAGAAGTGCTTTGTGTTGTTGGGAACTGCAGGGATTTTGCACCTCTGAAAATCAGGACAGATGGTTTTCAGAGGCTGTGCACCTCTATACCACCTCCACTGTAGGTATAGGCCTTAAAAATAGACTAATCCATAGTGTATTTGAATGATCTTCCTTATCTGGGCAGATCTCCTGATTACACATGACTCTAGGCTAAATACATAATTTTACTAATGTAGTTTACATTGGATTTAGAAAGGATTACTCCGTTTTTCAGCAATGAACAAGTGAACCAAGTCATTGTGAAAATTACTTAATGATCAGATGTGATAAAATTATTTGAGGCCTACCCATTCCACATATGGGCAGAAATTCTCTTGAAAAAAGTTCATAGATTTCATGATTGCCATCCTGAAACTACTATAAGCAAAGAGTTCAGAATAATGTCACCTAGTTGTTTGTCACATCAGCTTCCCATTTCTAAATCATCGGTAGCTGCTACAGGTCTCTTCATTAGCTTGTAAAGTGATTAAATCCTTTTAAAAAAGGAAATTTCTCTCCTCCAACCTTTTTGCCTTTATTTTTCAATTATCTATTTACCTCACTGTGTGGAAGTGCCAGCTGATATCAAGGCCCCATTGTGCGAGATTCTGCATAGCCACATAGGAAGAAAGTGTCCCTGGCTCAATGAGTTTCACATTTTACTATACAAAGAGTGGGAGAAGGCAAGTATTATCTCTATTCTACAGATAGGGAGCTGAGGCACAGAGAGATTAAGTGGTTTGCTCAAGGTCATACATGGAATCTGTGGCAGATCCAGGAACTGAATCACAGTCTCCTGTGTCTCAATCTAGTGTTTTAACCACCAGGCCATCTTCCTTCTCAGTATGTCTTAGAACACCAACATTAATGAAGCGCTGCATGAGAAGGCGGGGTGGACAGGGGAGAACAGGAATCTGAAAACCAGAAAATGTTTGGTTCTTGAGCACAAGAAATGAAAAAGGTCAGTTTTCTTTCATCAGAAAACCAAACTAATTTCATAATACATTTCAAATGAAAGAAACACTCTTTGTTTGGTCAAAATCTGCCATCAAAAATAGGAGTTACACGTATTCTTGTTTACTGTTTGCATTACTGCAATGAGTACAGGCCCACTATGGTTATGGACCAGGGCCTTATTGCGCTACAAATGCAGAACACAAGCCAGTCCCTGTCACAAAGAATTTACAATTTCAGTAGTGTTTTTGAGCCATTCCACCCAATATACACCTCTCCAAACAATCTCCTGCCTCTCCCTCCCAATTGTCTTGAACCTGATGTTTCCCAGATGATTTTTGGCTCAGTGCTGGTTTGCAATTCTCCTTTTGAGAGAGCAAATCATTTCCCACCACATAGGGAGTGGGGTTGGCAATAGAGACAGTGAAAGAGCAAAACTTATATACCTCTAGCTAAATCAGTGTCGGTCTCACGGCTTGTGAATTCAGCAGAATTCTCTCTCTTTCTGTCAGAAGAAAGACTCTTAAACAACTTGGTCTTTTTATTTTGTTTTTTACTCTTGCACACCAGAGAGTGGGAGGATCCCAGCTCTTTTGCTCCTGTTGTGGTTCTTATTTGGTAAACCTTTTAAAAAAATGTTGGTGATACCTTCTCCTGTCTGACAGTTACATTGCTTTAGATAAGATTGTGACTGAGAAAAATGGAAAGGACTCATATGATAACACAGGACAAAGTCCTCCAATAGATGATACATTTAGGGTGGGATTTTCAAAAGAGCCTGGAAGTTGATGTCTGACTCCCTTAGCTTTCTTTGAAATTCCCTGTTTTATTTCATAATTGTTAAACAGGAATCAGAGTTTAACAGTTATTAAAAAGAATTAAACTGACTCAGAACTATACAAAGAAAAGAAGCTGTCCATATTAAATGCAAGTGTGCATGTGTATATTTGACATCACTGTAAGCTGATTTGATAAACTCTTTAATGGCACTGTTTATAACTGATGTAGGATTTCATTCAGATGTCTCACTGTAATTTATCATTACTTAATGAAGGCTTATAATAGAGTGTTCAAACTAATGACATATCCCCTTCAATGCTCTGAATATTTCATCAGCACTGGAACTGATTTGCATTGCAATTAGAGCACACCCCTTTGGAGAGAGATCAGAACCTTCTGCCTATTTTTTGTCTGTTTTCACCAGCTGCCTTCTGACTCTAGTGGAAGTTTGGTAAAATTAAGATAAGGATTATTGCAATTCATTTTATTACATGCCCAGGAGGAGAACGTAAAATATTTCTGCATACAAATAGCACTCATCAATAGTCTATTCCATGATTATTCAGACCTTTTTAAGCAACAATGCCTAGTCTTCAGCTGGAGTAGTTTATTTTTTTCTGTAAGTGTTTTCTGAGTTTTGAATTTGGAAGCACCTGCGTCATTTTTCTCCCTGCTTCGGACGTGGCGAACCTAACCAGAACCTGCCTGGCTATGCAAATAGGAACAGTTATGTTGTTTGTACTGTGTACATTCTGTACTATCGCCTTTAAAAATGCAGTCACTTATGATTCAAAATGATAAAAGTGCCATTTTTCGTATATAGTTTATGGGGGATGCTTATCTGTGCCATGTATATAAAATACAATCACATGCAATAAGGCAGCATATCTCTTATTAGTGTTTTGTCTCACTCAGTTATTAAGTGCTGTATACTCAGCACTAAAAGAGAAACTGAGTTGGTAAAGGCCTATGCTTTTGATGTGGAATTTTTGGGGATAACGATGGTGCCCTCTTGGGCAACCCACTGGGGATTCAGCTGGTCCTCCAGAGCTAACTGTGGAAGCTGCTACAGCTTAAACTAAAAAGCCATTACCCTGGAAGTGTCCAGTTGTAACAACTTAGGTCCTCTGTGCATAAGCACCATGTGAGACTTGTAACACACACTCAGCCCATAGAGCCATAACTCTGGAACTTAGACCAAAATAGCGCAGATTTGGTGACCTTCTGGAGATGGTGCAAATTAAATTTGTTTAATAGAGTTTCTGGAGGAGGGTGAGGTTTTGTTTCCTACGTGATGAAGGGACAGAAAAGAGCTTTTTTTTGTCAGAGGCTTGCTGGCTGAGTTTCTCTTGAATTGATCATTTTAATGTTCCTGAGACTTGACTTGTATTGTTAATAGTACATTAGGATGCCTACAGGCTTAGATAGGAAATTCTTTAGTTATTTTAAAATCTCAATAAAGAACTAACATATTTCTTATAATTAACTGATATACTTCTATTGTTTCTGCTCATGGGTTAGCATGGAACCAATTTCCTGCATTTGCATGTCCAGTTTCTCTAAACATGTACCCAACGATCCACTTTACATGTACAACTTTGGAGTCTCATTGAAAAGTTGGCCCTGTATGTCAATGTATGTAAAAACAAAGGAAACAAATCTTTTCCTTTTTTCTTTTAAAAATTGGATGTTTTTGAAAAAAATAGGTCATTTTTCATCAAAGAACAAAAAAGTTTCCAATGAAAATGTTCAACCTTCTCTAGAGTTGCATCATTGTAAGCGAGAGAAGAATCAGGCTAGTAGTTTCCAGGGAGAAATACTCAGCTTTGCTTTAAACAAACTCCTTTGGCTCTGTCACTGTACTCATGGGACGACACTCCAATATAGAAAAGAGAACACTCCACATCAGACAGGCTATAAATATTTCATATTAGAAGATGCAGCTCAAAATGCCTGAGTTATATTGCAGTTTACAAAGATACTTGCTGTTATAAAGACAGGAGGGGGAAAAAAAATGTTCCTGAGAGCTTTTTTGCAAATGTCAGCTGGTAAAATTGTGTTGCCAGTAAGAGTTAAACCTATAATATGTATTCACAGACAGAACTATAACTGAAAATGCATATTCTTTAATGCTTTACTACCAGGCAGCTAACGAAAAAATGTATTTGAAAGGAAAGCATGTGTGGGAGGGAGTGTGGGAAAGGCAGGTAAATAATGGGGCATTTGAAGGTTAAATCCAGTTGCTGGTGAGAAACTTGTTTCTACCCATTAGGGAATCACCTTCAAGACACACACACATAAATCAGCAAAATTTTGGGGGTAAATGTGACCTTTAAAAAAAAAAGAAGAAGAAGAAGAAAAGAGAAAATCTGTACATGTTTGAATGTGGATTTTAACATCTGTTAGGGTAGGTAGGAAGGTTTGTTGCTGGCATTTCATATTCTGAAGCTGCAAAAGGCTACATTCAAATGAAGCTAATCTGAAGAATAGTCTAATTTGTGGACCAGACCTATTGTGTGACCATGAAAGGGCAAACTAAAAAAAAAAAAGTTGTTTTGTTAAGTACATAGCTATCAGCCCTTCGGATATTCGTCACTTATGAACAAGTGCCTAGCTGCTGACAAGTTTAGCCGTCTTTTGTCATGTAGGCTCAGGCTGCTTTTATGTGAGTAAAAAACCAACCCTGCTCAGATGCTTCTTGGAACAGCTTTCTTATGAGCATAATAGAAAGGAAAGAAAATCTTGTGGTTAAGGCACTGGCTTAGGATAAAGGAAAGCAGTGATCAATTTTTGGCTCTTTGTCTCTCACTCCGTTGACCTTGGGCAAGCCACTTACGGCTGGATTTTTAAAGGCATTGAGCACATGTAGCTCCTTTTGCAATAATTTAGAAGTGGGGTGATTGCTACCTCTGAATGTCAGGGCCTTGGTCTTTCTGTCCGCCTATAAAAAGGCAGTTATAGCGCTTCTTTTCTCCCACATTTTGACTTAACTCCAGGTTTGAAGCTCTGTGGGGCAGAGGCTGTTCCTTACTATGGTGTTTGTATAGTGCCAAGCACACTGGAGACTTGTTTGCATTAAGATGGAAGTCAGGAGGAAGACTCAGATTAACCTGAAGGTGCCTTGGATCAGGTTCCAGAGGCTACTATACACTCCTATAATGTCAGTAATAAGTATTCTAAGCACATATGATCCTGTATCGTGAGAAAACGTCAGACTCCTGTTCCTCAAAAGTAAGTTTTGATCGCTAGTTGTCATACAGTTGTCCACTGAATGTAGATGGCCATCCAACTGTTAAGCCATTTCCTTAGGCATAGATAAGCTTATCTGCCCATGTTGTGATAGTTAATATCTACAGTTCTGTATTCATAATACATTCATCCCATTCTCAGTTTATGGTGGTAAGACCACTGGAGGGACCATCTGTTGGGTTGGAACCTGAGACATCTGGATCTAAAACACAAACTGCTATTGCCTGAATTAAAGGATCAAATCTGAAACGTTTAAAAGCAGTAGCAGACTCAAACCTCTAGAAGGGGACAAAATGCTATGCTGGGTTAGCATGGGTTATTTCATATTCCTAGAGCCTATATTCCCCACAGATTTTACTCACAGAAGTAGTCCCTTAATCTTGTGAATAGTCCTTTTCCAGAACTCAATTAACTATTTTCCTGAGTAAAGGTCTGCAGGATTTCCCTCTCTTTCCCCATTTTAAATTCCTCCTTTCCTCCAGAGGATTTTTTGCCCTGCATGCTGAATTCCACTGAATAACACTGGGTTTCCTGTGTATTGAAAAATCATCCCTGCTGGAAATGTTAAAGGGCCTGAACTGTTTGAATTTAACATTTTTTTTTTAAAAGAATTTGCTTTCTGTCTGTTAAAACTGTGTGGCCTAGTAGCTAATGCAACAAAGTGGGACTTGGATTCTGTTCCCAGCTTTGCCATTAAAGTGCTATGTAATTTTGAGCAAATCATTTTGCCTCTCTGTATCTGAGGTACGGCCACTATTTTTCTGTCTTGTTTATTTGGATGATAAGCTGTTGTGGTCAGGGAATCTCTCTTACTGTATGTAGAATGCCCAGAACACTGGAGCACATAACTCGTGGGGGGGGAGGGATGGTCTGTAAGTTCTACCTTAATACAAATAATGAAAATACTAAACACATTATTCAAGAAGCAAATATTCATCATGCTACATCTCAGCAGCACCCCAAGCCCCTAAAATCTTCAGGACCGAGATGCTGACCCTGAGAAAGAAATGCAGCATCTATTAACTTTGCATTGGATAACAACAATGGCCAAACATTTTATAAATTAACTTAATCCAATTTACATGTAACAAATTTACCCTCACATAAACTATACACGTGCAACTTTAGTCCTTTTATGTACATTAAACACGACATTTAATTGCTGACTTGACATCTACAAGTTCTATAATTAGACACAAATTAATTAGCATCAGCATGTCAGGTATTAATTACAATAATTGACTAATGTCTTTCTTGTTGAACACTGCTTTTTGGTTAATGTTATGCACTTAGTGAAGTGAGAAATGCAATCATAGAAATGGAGAAAAGCCCCCCTTAGGTCATCTGCATTCTTCTGCCAATGTGCATTAATTATACCCTTGAGTGCCTTCTCTGGCTGATTTGAAAGCACTAGGGCAATATGACTTCCACCACTTCTCTTAGGAGCGATTGGTTCCATGGCCTTATGGCTAGAGTTGTCACCTGATGTTTGTACTGGATGTGGATCCGAAGTGAAAGGCTGTTTCTTTACAGTCTATTGCACTTTAAACATTTCTGAGAGCTTCCCGTGTGTAGAGTTGGCAGCCCCTTTTATCTCAAAGCTCCCGCTGCTTGTTGAGAAGATAGAGACACATACATAGACAAGTTCCAGTGGGAGTAAACCATTCTTTTTTTAAGGTCCTGTGTGTAATTAACTTAGCTAAGTTCACTCTAAACTCTTGCTGAGAGTTAACTCTGCCTCCCGCCTACAGTTGCTGTGTAATTGGATCTCCGTGTCACTGGGACAGAGGTCAGCAGTGTCCCTTCCAGAGGTCACTAAAAGAAAGACCTGCACACCCCACCACAGGGACCTGGTGATTATTGTGCAGTGGTGTAGTAGAACTTGGTTGACCCATCTCACAGACAGACTATGCCTTCATTGCACAGTTAAGCTGGGGCCTGAGCACTCAGGTTAGCCTAGCCTGGGTGTGAGCATCCCCACCGCAAAGTCATTTCTGTATTACTGAGTTCTCTCTCTTTCTGCACTTACCTGATGGTGGCTTGGGTCAGAGCCCGAGTTCTTTCTGCTGAGGATATCTAGGGTTCTCTTCCAGTCAGTTGTGCCAGTTACGGGAGAACTTCTCTCCTTTCGGGGAAATTGTGGGAAGGACAATCAGCACTTTCAGCTCAAGTGCAAGTGGACCATGAGTGTTGACCCACAGCCCCAGCCAGGTCAACTATCTCACGCTTAATGCACTCCAGGATGTCCAGTGTGGATGGTAGGAGGTTACGACTAAAACCCTAGTAAAGTACTGGATTAGCGCTGCAGTGTAGACATACCTTTATACGCTGTAAGAGACAATTTACAGAAATCCACGTTGCACCCGCAGCTGTCCACAGTGGTGCTTTCTGAGTCAGAATCTACTGGACAGATCCATAGGCCTTTGAAGTCCATGGGAATTTTTGGAACAGAAACCTGTAACTGTGAAATGTCTCAAAGTTAAAACAATAGCATCATGTCTACAGGGCTGCATTTCAGTACAAAAAAATCATCAAACAAAATTCTTCTATCAATAAAACTCATTAAAACACAAAATCATATTACATTAAACAGCATTTTGTAACCTTAAAGTGAGTTGTATTGACTCAGCCTAATGAGTGCAATTTAGGTTTGCCAAGGCTTTTTACATTTTTTTTTATTACTCTGGATTGCAGATCATTTTACAGAAGAGCAATAATACCCTGGGATGCTTAGATATGAATCCACTTCCATGATTTATTCATAGGTAGAAGATGTGGGACAAAATCCTGCTTTACTACAGAAGTCAGACCTGAAGGGAAGGGATTTCAGAAAAACAAGGCCAAGAAGGCTGCAGAATAACAATGGCAAGAAAGCTGTAAGACCTCCACTCCACACTCCTATATTTATATATTAACATGCACAAACCATGTTAAAAGAACATTATGAAGGTTGCAAAGTCGGATACTCATAAGTTAGAAAATATCGGAATGAAGGTTGTCTATGCATACTTAATTCTGACCCCCTTGCGTGTACGCATAAGAACAGACAAGGGGTAGGAGCTCAACGGAGACTTGTCAGATGTCACGCAGCAGGACAGTGGTGGAGGCATGGATAGAACTCAGGTCTCCTGAGTCATATACCATTTCTCCACCTCTTAGATCAGACTGCCTCTCAGTTGTCTGGCATAGTTGTATTCAGTTCTGGTTCTATGCAGTAGAGGGCAGTGGTACACATGGAAACTTGCTGACTCATTAGGGTATGTTACAAAGCTTGTATTCAGGCCCCTCCACTCTGCCTGGCTGACCTTGAATAGTTACACATCATTTCATTATCCACGTCAAGTTTCTAGGTCTGGCAGTTTCCTTCTGTAGTCAGAAGGGGGAAAATATGCCAGGTTTTCTGAGCTCTGGTAGCTGCTGCCTGTGCTCATGTTTGTTTGCAAAGAAAACAGGTGGCTTGACTGTGGCCAGCAAGGGAATTGGTTGTGTTTGTCAGTTTGCTAACCCCTGTGGTCATAAGCAGTCCCAATAGGGAACAGCTCAGCTTGGAATGTGGATGAATTGCAATAGACATGCTACAGCGAAACAGAGTGAGCTGCATGACCTGTGAATAGTTTTTATTATTATTATTCCTTTTTAGTACTTTAAGGGACTTCTGAAACAAATCCTGTGTGTGTATGTTTCCCTTTGGCTAGCAGCAAGCTGTCAACTTTGGTTTTGCTCCTTAGAAGAGAGATTAATATTTGTTCCATGGGTTTAACTCATAAAAACAAAAAAGGGCTTTGGTCTAATTTATAGAAAATCTAGCATTGAAGCTGATTTTATTTTACCCTTTATGAGGTGAAATGGTGAAGATTTTGCTTCTTATTCATAGTAGTTTAATTCTTCTATAAATTTATATGATAGATAAAATACATATAAAATGTACTCACCCAATGGTGAAATCAAGCTTAATACTGCCCCACCCCCGAAAAGGAAACCTAAGATTTGCCAAATGGATCAAAGCAGTGGTCCATCTAATAATACCCAGCTGTTTTTGACCCAGATCTCAGATCATGTTAGTATCATTATACGCTTTTAAAAAAAATTTACTATTAGGGATACTGAGGTACAGGGAAGGGAGAGTGACTTACCTAATATCACCCAGGACTAGAGCCCAGGTCTCCTGAACACCTGACTAGTACTCTATTCACTAGGCAATACTGCCCACATCTCATCCAGTATCCTATCTCCAAGAGGGGAGCAATAGGCCGGTGTGGGATAATCTGTCCTTGGGAAGTTTCTTCCAACCTTCCATGTCTGCTTATATCCTGAAGCAAGACATGTCTCTTTCAAACATCTTCATGGTAACAGGAGGGCAGTGTTTGCCTGAAGTACCACATATCTGTTAGCAAGTTGTGGGAGTGGCTCTTTGGTGGGGAAGGGACTCTGGGGTGTGGGCTGAGCAGTGTTGATGGAGGAACACCTCAGAGAGAACCGTGCCTAGGAATAAGATTTGAGCTGAACTTAGTTTTCAGAGTGTCCATTTCTTTATTATTGTCTGTGGACTTTGTTTCCAAGCTGTGAGTTTGGCCTTTTCATAGTTGTCTACATTAATTTGTAGAACAGTTTGGGAAAGGTATGGGCTCACAGCAGTATTGAGTGTCTCTCTCTTGGATTCAGTTCTATCCTCTACATACTAGAGAGATTTCATGCAAGGCAAAAGTAATCCTGTTTATGAGGTAGTGAGTATGGTGAAATAGTAGTAAATACTGACAGTTTATGACAGTAATTTCAATCCAAATTCTAGGTATGTTACTCATGCCAAAAAGGTACATAAAATCACCATTACAATCAAAATTTGAATCAAGGCTCATAAAGCCAACTTGAATCTTTAATGAAGACTTTTTCAAGGGGTTGCTGTCAGCGTAACAAATCAGCGTAGTCTGCTTATCTGCATTCTAGTGAACAGCCTGAAGTCATAAAGAACCCTTGCCAGTTTCTGTTCTAGAACAGTTCACTGTAATACGGATATTTTTTCTGCTGTGTTGCTTGCTGCAGGTTTTGGATAGCGATGGACTGTTCAGAGTAAAAATCTGGTCTGGGTGCTCACGAAATGACTCGGGTTCCCCCACAGACTACCGCTTGTAAAGATGGCCCTGATTGAGTTACTTGGAGGAGCTGAACTCAGGACCTCAGCCCTTTAGGCACATGAGCCTTGACTACTTGAGCTAAAATATTAGACTTAAAGTCATAGCAATCTTGATATGGGTCAGGCATGAGAAAGTGTTGGGCTCTTTTATCCAGACTGTGCAGACTATTGATTAGGTACAATGTAAAATTATGTAAAATGTTAATGGTGTTCTCAGGAGAATAGATTTCTTCATAAGGTTTTTAGTAATTTGGTATTTAGAAAAGCTGGAATCTAGTACCAGAGTTGCTTTTTGTAAATGATATTCTGGCGGGTCCACGCCCTGTAGAAATTCAGAGATGCAGAAGGGTGTGTGAAAATGACAATAAATGAAAACCTTATTGTTAACTTCAGGACAATTTCAGTCACATTGGGAAAAGAAACATAGGATCATGGGTTCTCAAGACCAAAGTGGACTTTTACACCTGTGGAAACCCACTGCTAAATGTCCAGATTTTACTGACTTAAGTGTGTCCTGGGTCCCTGATTCTTGAATCCATTGAGTCTGAGTGGGTTGATGAGAACACTGCTAGGGTCTTGGGTAGAGCTAGAAAGCAAAAAAAAAAAAAAAAAAAAGAATCTGTGGCCTACACTGGTAAAAGAGCCTGCCAGGAGGTCTTTGATAATGCTGGGAAAGGAGAATCATGATCCTCTCCTTCCTCCCCTCCCCCATTAGAGGAAATTTCATAGGAGGAAGGTAGAGGAAAGGACTTGGAGGCTGGAAAAGGAAGAAAAATAAATGTAAATTATTTGTGGGGAAAGAAGAGAAGAGAGTAGATGATTGATGGATAGAAGTTGGTAAAATATCATAGTAATAATTAATCATTACGTTTTTGCACTATTCTGGATTTTGTCAAAGACTCAGAAGAAGAGAGGACCAGATTCCTCAGTCATAAGTCAGGAGTTCAATGAAACTGTGGGTACTTGTAGATGCTGAAGATACTTTCCCAGTGTCCCTGCTCCAAGGAACTGATTATCTCAGTAATCTTTTGCAAAACTTCCATATAAACACTTCAAAAAGAATCTCTTGCCACTTGAAAATCAATCTTAAAAGTTCTACTCTAGAGCTCTACAATCAAATGGGCAAACCATGTTCCATTTAAATGCATATTTAATGTCTTTGAACTGAACAGAGACTCTGGGAACTAGCATATGAAATTGCAAGCCCATTAGCAAGGATTTTTAATGAATCAGTAAACTCATGGGCCATACCGTATGACTGGAGAATTGCTAACATAGTTCCTATTATTAAGAAAGAGAAAAAAAACGTGATCCGGGTAGCTACAGGCCTGTTAGTTTGATGTCAATAGCATGCAAGGTCTTGAAAAAAAGAGGTCTAGAAAGAGAAAGTAGTTAAGGACTTCAAGGTTTAACAGTAATTGGGATAAAAGTACAGCATGGCTTTACAAAAGGTAGATCATTCCAGACCAACCTGATCTCCTTTTTTTGAGAAGATAAGTGAATTTTTAGACAAAGGGAATACAATTAATCTAATTTACCTAGATTTCAGTAAGACGTTTGATACGGTTCCACATGGGGAATTAGCTGTTAAAATGGAAAAGATGGTGTTTAATATGAAAATTGAAACGTGGATAAGGATCCAGTTAAAGGGGAGACTACAACGGGTCATACTGAAAGCTGAACTTTCAGGCTGGAGGGAGGTTACTAGTGGAGTTCCTCAGGGATTGGTCTTGGGACCAATCTTATTTAACCTTCTTATTACTGACCTTGGCACATAAAGTGGGAGTGTGCTAATAAAGTTTGTGGATGACACAAAGTTGGGAGCTATTGCCAATACAAAGAAGGATCGGGATATAATATAGGAAGATCTGGATGACCTTGTAAATTGGAGTCATAGAAATAGGATGAAATTTAATCGTGGAAAGCGCAAGGTCATGCATTTAGGGGACTAACAACAAGAATTTCCACTGTAAGCTGGAGACGCATCAGTTGGAAGTGACAAAGGTGGAGAAGGCTCTGTGTGTATTGGTTGATCACAGGATGACTATGAGCCACCAATGTTTTGTGGCCATGAAAAAAGCTAATGCAGTCCTTGGATGCATCAGTCGAGGTATTTTCGGTAGAGCTAGGGAGGTGCTAGTACCATTATACAAAGTGCAGGTGAGACCTGATTTGAATACTGTATGCAGTTCTAGTCCCCCATGTTTAAGAAAGATGAATTCAGACTGGAACAGGTGCAGAGAAGGGCTACTAGGATGATCTACAGAATGGAAAACCTACCTTATGAGAGGAGATTGAAAGAGCTTGGCTTGTTTACCTAACCAAAAGAAGGTTGAGGAGAGATGTGATTGCTCTCTATAAATACATCAGAGGGATAAATACCAGGGAGGGAGAGGAATTATTTAAGTTGAGTGCCAATGTGGACACAAGAGCTAATGGATATAAACTGAGCATCAGGAAGTTTACTCTTGAAATTAGATGCAGGTTCTAACCATCAGAGGAGTGAAGTTCTGGAACAGCCTTCCAAGGGGAGCAGTGAGGGCAAAAAACCAAGCTGGCTTCAAAACTGAGCTTGATAGATTTATGAAGGGGATGGTATGATGGGACAGCCTAGTTTGGCAATTGACTGATCTTTGACTACTGGTGGTAGATATGCCAATGGCCTGTGAAGGGATGTTAGATGAGTGGGTCATGAGCTATTACAGAGAATTCTTTCTTGGGTTTCTGGCTGGTGAGTCTTGCCTGCATGCTCAGGGTTTAACTGATCACCATATTTGGGTTCAGGAAGGAATTTTTCCCCAGGGCAGATTGGCAAAAGCAATGGGGGTTTTTCACCTTCCTCTGTAGCATGGGGCAAGGCTCACTTGCTGGTGGATTCTCTGTACCTTAAAGTCTTTAAACCATGATTTGAGGACTTTAATAACTCAGTCATAGCTGAGGGGTCTATTACAGGAGTGGATGGGTGAGGTTCTGTGGTCTGCGTTACGCAGGAAATCAGACTGGATGATCATATTGGTTCCTTCTCACCTTAGAGTCTATGAGTCTATGGTATATCTCGCTTTCTAATAGGAGGCCAAAGGAAAAAAAGATAAACTCCCTCATTGAAAGTAAATACTTTCCTTTAAATACCTTGCAGGGCCATAGGATGAGTCATCCAAGGCTGATAATGTTATTCTTGGTTAAAAAAAAAAAAAGTCCTGAGGACATTCAATCCAACACTAATATTCCCTGTTCAGGCCTAGTGATGTTGTCACTGTTGTTGGCAAACAGAACAGTCCTTGTTTTCTATGAAGATCATGTTAAGGGCTATTAAATGGCTTGACAGCTGGAACAGAAGCAATTGCCTGATTTGCATTTTAAGGGAGCAGAAGATGTGCTGATCTGCATGTGCTTCCTCTGCTACAGTCTTGATAGATGAATAAATGCTAGATGTGACTGGGAGCATCCAGACTTTCTTTGTGCATAGTTAACTCTTCTTAAGAAAATTCAGATAAATCTGAGAGTTAAGCAATCCTTTCTCAACTAATTCCCTTGTCCCTGCTCCTATCTGACATTCCTTTAGGTGCTTATGTTTTTCCCCTTAAATTTGACTAGGGGTGGCCTAAGGTCCAAGAGTTTCAAAATGGAAATCCAGTTCACAATTTGTTCTTGAGTGATGCTTTTTCACTGAGTAAGGCAGTTATCTTGTTGTTTTTAGGAATAAGGAATGCTGAAAGCAGGGGGACAATTAATCTGGGATGGCGAACATGCAAAAAGGACTCTTTTAGTCAGCAATGAATATCCAGAGTTGTCGTCATTAAAGGCAACAATTTTGAAAGGGAGATTAGATCTCCTCCTTCAGGGTTTACGCCAATCTCCAACTATAAGAAAGATCAGGATGAGCCCTCATGTGGTAGGGGGCAGATTATCCCACATCTATTACTGTAGGATTCTTACAGTTTCCTCTGAAGCATATGGTACTGGCCACTGGGAAAGACAGGATACTGAATTAGCTAGATCTTGGGTCTGATCCTATGTGCCATTTTCTATGTTCCAAAAGGTGGTGCAGGATGATTGGTGTTCTTGTGCAGGGTGATGGTGTGGAGAAACTAGAAACAAGTAAGCAACTACCAAGTTTTGTATATTTTAACATTTGCTTCTACTACTGTTTGCCTTGGATACTTAGACTGTGAATTTTGGAGGACAGGAAATGTTGCATGCTCTGCGTTTGTACAGCACCTAGCACAATGGAACAACTTGGGGCATGTAAACACTACAATAATAAGATGATGGAGACTGACTGTTTGAATCCTGGTGCAGTATGGATAAGCTCATGCTTTGGCTGCTTGGTCTCAGTCAAGTCCTGTAGTGCGTCTTACAGCAGCTTCATATCTGTGTTCCCTATTTTCCTTGGCCATGTCCTCCACACCAGAGTGGTAAGGAGGAGAAGTGAAAGTGAGTATGCCAGTGTGACAGGTGTTATCTTGCCTGACACACCCAGGATTGAACCAGAGACCTCCAGAGCTTTAAAAGCATGAGCTGCTACAACTAGAGCTAAAGACCAAGACGCATGCTGTACCAAACTCATATCTTGTGTGGATCAGCAAAGAGGGGGACCTGTAACACACCCTCGCTAGCACCTGGGCGATATTCTCCCATGAGAAAGAGAACCTCAGTTGACTCATTCCTGGCTTTAATGCTGGTTTGGACCTAGCTTCATGAGGAAGAAACTGTCTTTTTCTAGGGAGTTCAGATCCTCATAGACTCATAGACTCATAGACTCATAGGTCAGAAGGGACCAATATGATCATCTAGTCTGACCTCCCGCACAAGGCAGGCCACAAAACCCTACCCATACACATTTATAACAACCCCGAACCCATGACTGAGTTATTGAAATCTTCAAAAGTGAGATTTGAAGACCTCAAGCTGCAGGGAATCCACCAGCAAGCGACCCATGCCCCATGCTGCAGAGGAAGGCGAAAAACCTCCATGGCCCCTGCCAATCCGCCCCGGAGGAAAATTCCTTCCCGACCCCAAATATGGCGATCAGCTAAACCCTGAGCATGTGGGCAAGACTCACCAGCCAGCACCCAAAAAAGATTTCTCTGCAGTAACTCAGTTCCCATCCCATCCAGCATTCCCACAGACCATTGAGCAGACTTATCTGCCGATAATCCAAAATCAATTGCTCAAATTAAACTATCCCATCATAACATCCCCTCCATATACTTATCAAGCTTAGATCCTGTTCAGATGAACAGCAGAAAGTTTGGTTGTTTGAACTAACAAGGGAAAAGCAGCAAAATACTAATTATAAAACCTGATTGGAGGGGGCGGGTGTGCAGGGGAGGGAAGATATATTGGCACTTTAGAGCCTGAAGAAATCTGTTCTAGTTTGATTCTGGCCATAGTAAAGATTTGGGGCCAGAGGGAAATGAGGCCTGGACACTTTCTCTACAAGCTGCATATCACCTCTGTCTCTGCTAATGAACTGGAATCTCTAATTGTTCACAGATCCACAGGCCAATTCATGCCATTAATTCTTCAGCAGAACTGCCTCTCTGAAGTCAGCAGGGAGTTGTGCAAGAAAATCAATGGTACTGGATGTCCTGTTGTTTTCAGTTCTATTATTTGTGAACAAAGCAGAGCAAAAGAAAAAAAAAATAGAGGCAAGGGTCAAGGCCGCCTTTCTAACCCTAAATCTTAAAAATACGAGAATTGCAGTCCAGATCAGAACCGTGGTCCACCTAGTCCAGTATTCTGGCTCTGATATTCTTCTGCTTCAGAGGAAGGGGTGAGAAATCCTGCAGACTGTTATAGGATAATCAGTCCCCAGGGAAAGCCTCTTCTCAACCCTCAAAGGAGATAAGTTATACATGGAAGCAGGAGAATTTAGATCTCTTCCAAAACCCATTTTTATTTAAAAAACATCTTTAATAATGCCTAACTTTTTTATAGTGTTTTTACTATATCTAAGAATAAGAGAAATATTAATAATACCTAGTCCTTCTTTTTATACATAGATCTCAAGGCGCTTTACAAAGGAGATCAGTATCATTGAGCAGAAAGTGACTTGACAGTGACAATGGTGGAGTGAGGAACAGCATCCGGGTGTCCTGAGTTCCAGTCCAATCCACACTGCCTTCCCTTAACTATTATTCTTAAAGAAATTGATGAAAAAAAGATATTACACTGGAAAATCCAAAAGTCCAGTATTAGAATAACTTTACATATATAGGGCTTGATTCTCATTTAGATTAAGTCCTCTCTTTACTGGTCTAGCAGTGTAAATGGTACTCAAAATTGGAACCCATTTTAAGAATGCTTTACATCAGTAGTGCAGTGTAAGGTGGTCTTAGTGTCAAGGAAAACTAAATTCATAAAGTATTATCACCTCAACTTTTACAGATGTGTAAACAGAGTCTAAGAGAGGTTAAGTGACTTGCCTAAGGCCACAGGCTGACTCAGTGGCAGATGCAGGAATACAGCCCTGAAATTTTGAATGCCAGTTTCCTACCCATCCTCCTATACCTCACTGCCTCCTATGTGGTATGGTGTTTTCTGGTGCGAGAGGGAGGGTGGAGAGCGTTCATGTACTAAATGCTGGGTACCTACCTGAGAATGTTGCCACTGCAAGAAAAAGGAGAATCTGTTTGGACTCTACATTCTGCAGATAAATAGGAATTAAAGCTACTTCATAGGGTTTTACTAAGTCAAATGGTGGATCCCGCATTCTTTTGATCATTCAAGGTTTATGACCAGAGCATTTTATTCTTTTTAATCTTCACTGAGTAAAGGGGATGAGAAACAGTCTGTAATTACACCTTTGGAAATGTTCTTTTGTAACTGGGCATAAAGAAAAATCAAATGAGACAGGGATGAGGCAATAAATTGTCTTCGCTTATGTATTACTTGAAGTTATTATTTTCATTAAATGTTCACAGGCATAACTTCAGTTATTTAAATCACATGATAACAGTTTAAAAAAATCAGTTGGAGGGTAATATAGCATTAATTATCTTCAGTGATTGCTTTATAAACCTTACAAAGTACATAAATGTAATTTGACATAAATGTAAGGCTGCCATGTCAGCAAAATGAACAGCAGAATGGCTTCTTCTTTTATTTAAAAACCAAAACAAACCAAAAAACCAAAAACAAAACACACTTAACTTTTACTGACTGGAGAGAGAGAATTCCATGTCTGATCAATGTCATTTATACATTGAGGGCCCTTTATAAAAGGGAGCATAACAGACTTTTAGTCCTCTATATATGTCCTACTTTTTTTGCAAATAGTTAATATAACTCATTTGAGGGTAGACATTAAGAACTCCCAGCATGACAATATATGTATAATATTGTTATGCAAAGAGTGTCATAGATCTGGATAAATCTGAGAGGTGCACAAGCACTCTTCTTTCAGGCTAAATGGAAGGAGCAATTAAGCACCTTTGATGTAGTGAGACAGCAGGAAACAACAGAAGCTACTGCTCAAGGCAATCAACCACATGGCAAGTCATGAGCAAAAACAAAACCAGGTGAATTAAGAGGGGTTTCCCTTGGACTGCTTACACACACAGGGGCTACAGTATTGGTTGCTGCTGTGTGTGTTGAGTGTTAGAGGTAAACAGTCAGCAGAAAGTGAGAGATGCAGGTAGGAGCGTGATCATGAGGAGAAGGGGTGGGAGGGAGAGAGAGAGAGGGAGAGAGAGAGAGAGAGTTGCTTGGACACAGGACTGGGTGGAAAGACAAGTAAGGGGGTGAAAGCCAAAGAAACTGCATCCTGTTTTTTTATTTCTATTGTGTTCAGGGAAACAAGAAGTTGGGTACATTCTTTGTAAATATGTATGTTAGTGTGTGTACATACAAACAAATGACTAGAAATTCTCACACTTCCTCTTGGTAGATCAACAATTATCTGATATTTTTCTACTATATTCTCATAGGGGACAAAACTAGCTTACTTCTTGAGTTAAAAAAGAAGTTTACAAGAGCCTAAATGAAAGCACTTTTTTATTTCATAACCACAAGAATCTGAGCATTTCAAAGTTGATGGATAAAGAAAGCTTGACATAACATAATAATTGCTGCACTGAGTTACGTGGGTATCTGTAGTTTCACCAGAAAACTGCCACAGCTGGTGCCTAATACTCTTGAAAGCTAAGTAAACAGTTGCTAAATAAGAATATATACCCATGAAATTTCAAAAGCCTTTTTGTAAATAACGGGCTGTTTCAATAACTCCAGGAGTGTCAGTGAGAACTACTGTTTTAATACTTCATAGCAAGAAGATTACTCCAGTTATAACTTGAGACAGTCTAATTGGTTCAGAATATGAATGTTTATGACTTGCAAAGTTCCCAGGTAAACCAGTTGCTTAGTTGTATGTTTTATTAATTTTATTTGGTCCATTAATTGTCTGCCAACGTATTGCACACTTTTCATAAAGATTCATGATTTGATGATATTGGCCAGACTTTTTCTATTAATAATTCTTGGGTCTCTTCAGGAGCAATTTGTTGCGTGTATTTAAAATATGAGATACTTTAACAGGAAGTGGATCATAAGGTATCTTTCTGTTCCTTGACTTTCTGTTCCTGGTTCAGTAATCCATCTTTAGGACCTGATCTTCAAAGATTTATATACATACTTAACTCCACACGCCCTAAGAAGTTCTGCTGAGGCTAGTGGGATTACTCAGGGGGTATGTCTACACTGAAAAACCCCAAAACCTGTGGTGGCAAGTCTTAGAGCGCAGGCCTATAGAGGTGGGCTTGGGATGCGGTGCTAAAAATAGTATTCTAGACACTCCCACTTGGGTTGGAGTTGGGACTCTGGGACCCACCCTGCTTCTCAGGTTTGAGTCAAAGCTCCAGCTTGAGCAAGAATATCTACATTGCTGTTTTTAACACTGTAGTGTGAAACCGAGTCTGTGGATCCAGACTCTAAGACTCCCGGCTGCAGGTGTCTTTTTGCCACGAAGACACACCCACAGTGCTTAATTTTAAACCTGGGTGAAATCCTTACCCCCTCACTTTGGTCCTGTTGTGCTTGGTAGGAGAGCTGGGGTGATGTAAAGGGACCTTTGAAGGCCTGGTTTTGGCTGGGGGTGTGTGTGTGGGGGAATTTGTGGTGCAGGAACTAAAGAAGACAACAATAAAGTATTCTCTCACAAGCCAGGAGGGAATCTGAGCATGCAGTTTTTGTAGCCCAAAGGGCAGCTCTCGGAGGCAGCTGTAACTTAGACAGGTCCCCAGTGCAGTTACACTGGGGGATCCCAGGTTTGGGAGGGCACTAAGATTATTTCAATTGACCTCTCCTCCCCCCTCTTGGGGTACAGGTTCGGTGCTTCAGTCTCAGCACAGAATCTCAATCCATGTGTATAAGTCTTTGAGAGACTGGAACCTTTTTCAGTAGAATACTTGAGCACATTCTTAAGTCCCTTTGCCTTTAAGACTTAAGTACGTTTAAGTGTTTTGCTAAATAGGGATAGATTTAAATCCATGCATGAATACTTGTCTGAGTCTGAACATGGATGAAGTTAACTTCTAAAATGATGTTTTTAGTGTGAATACTTACAAATAGGAATTTGAAACTCACTGTCCATCAATATTCTGCAATAGTATTTGCAAATAGACACTGCGTTTAAGAAACTTAATTGCTAGAATATTCATGGAAGGTGAGCGCAGGAGGGACACAAAAGACAGCAAACCAAATTTATGTAAAATGTAAAACAAATATTCTTGGATAAGCTTTTCTATTGTTAGTCTAGCTATCATGTGTGTGTGTTCTGCAGTTTGATTTTAGGAGGGAAAATATTGTAGCCAATTGTGACCACTTACAGTTGTGCTGTTAAAATATTTTTTCAGAGCTGTAACCTGTCTGCGTGTAATTGCTTCTGAGTTGGAACTAACAAAGTTGTCGTTTCAATTTGGAAGTAAAGTTTTCTATATAAGGATGGGAAAAAAATTATGTGGTACCATTTTTATGTAAAGAAAACCCAAACAAAACAAACATACATTAAAAAAAAATCAAAATCCACTTAAAAATTAGTGGTTTGACAAATTCTGGATGGAATTTTCAAAAGTGCTCAGTGTTTTCTTAGCTCCACCTGTATGGAAATCATTGAGAGTTTTGCCATTGACTTCAGTGGGTGCAGAATTTGAGCAACAGTGAGCACTAAAGACGTTTGTAATGATTCAAGTTTGAAAGTCAGATGGGGTTGACTGAAATGTTCAATAAGGTGCATGCTTTGGAGCACACTCACTTTGGCCCAGTTTCCAGCAAATACGTAGGATTGGTGATGTACGATTTCTCATGGTTCAGAGTGAAACCAGATGAAATTCTAACCTTGGGGGGATGCAACTCCTTTCCTCCCAGTAGACTGACACTAACAAACTGCCGTTATGGATTTCTGCAAAGAAAACCCTACAAGATCTTCACAACTGTGGTTGCTAAAAAGTCTAGCAAAGAATGAGAGGTGGAAACTCCCTTGATAAGGTCTATGATCTTCACACTGAGCCATATAGGATGTTTTCTGTTGAAGGAGAGTGCTGTCATTGGTGGACTTCTTTTTTTAATGTTTTCACTGTCACTGAATTTTCTCCAAAACATTTTATCTTGCTGAACTCAATAAAATGAAAATAGTGTGCCTGATCCTGGGTTGGCATAGCTCCACTGATGTCAGTAAAGCTACGTTGATTTACGCAGACTGAGAATCTGTGTCACAGAGTGTTGCTTTATGTCTTTAGAATCAAAGATCAGATTCATGCCCAGCAGGTTATACCAGACAGTTCATTGGTTAAGTCTATTAGAATGTGTACTCACAAGGGCCACGAAGTGACAGAACTCAGAAGAGGGTGTTGGTGTAGCAAAAAAGTTAATGATAAGATGGAGTTACTGAGAGATGTACTGCAAAGAATTAGTTCTGGATCCAGATTAATGCATTTTTTCAAGATTCTGAATGTCAGATTCTAGCCCAGTTGTTCATGAAAAGCCTCCTATTGCCTTCAACTCAGTCATGTACGTGCTTCTCAGGAGACTATCCTAACCTACTCCCCACCCAAACTAAAGGAGCATGGAATGAGAAGAGTTTGTCACCTTTTCCAAGAAGCCTGGGGTCCTGCAAAAATGCATACACATGCTTAACTTCATCCAGTAGGGTAGTCCTATGTAATCCAAGATCCACTCCTGTGATTAAAATTAAACACATACTTAAATCTTTTGCAGGATTAGGGTTTGAGGCTTCGAGGCCCCCTCATAACAGAGCATTTTACACACATGCTTAACCTTAGGATCGTGGTCAGTCCCATTAACTTCTACTTGGTTTTTCTTCATGCTGCACTCTGGGTTATATTATACATATAGATCCAACAGACATTAATTATTGTTGTTGCTTATTATTTGCATTCCTGGAGCACTTAAGAGCTCCAGTCACGGACCAGGACCCAACTGTGCTAGGTTCTCAGCAAACAGGACAAAAAGACAATCCCTACCCGAAAGAGCTTGCAATCTGAGTATAGGATAAGAGACAACAAATAGATGCATACAGACAGAAACAACGAGCTAAATTAGACAGTGTGGGTGAATAGACATCCAACGGTCTAAGAAGAAAGAGTTCTGCCATGTGCAGGAAATAATGACTGCCAAGTATCCATTTACTACAAAGACTTATTTTTAAACAGATATTAGTAACTCAGTTTTTCCCCACAATTGAAATAATCAAATCTGTCTGTAAGGTTTCTGAGAAGAAAACAAGCAGTGGTGAGTTACAAGTCATGTTTCTTAATAACAAAATTGAAAACCCACAATTATATTCCTTCTTTAAAAGCAGTTAGAAAGGCAGTGCTACCTAGGAATTAAGACTCTCGATAATTTATTTAAATTAAATTGTATTCCATTAATGCATGCAATAGAGGAAGATGTTAACAGATGGATGGTTATCTTGATGTCAGTGGATGGGCAGATTAAGTTGGTAAAGATGAATGTCTTGCCAGGGGTACTGTACCTGTGTTCTATTAATTTTTTTAATGTACTTGGCTTTCATTTTAAGACATATTTGCCTCCAAATTACATGTAATTAAAAAAAAAAGAACACCCTTATCATCATGATATGGAATTCATGATGTGTTAGGTGCTCTGAGAAATAAGTAAAGACATGGGTGAATTCCTGACCCCATTGAAGTTGATGGCAAAACTCCGATTAATTTCAGTGGGGCCAAGATTTCAAACGTGATCCTTGCTCTTGAAAAACATGTACTACAAAACTCCTGATCCTGCAAGGTCTTCTGAGGTTTTCATGATGGAATACACATGGGACGTGCCTCTGCAAGGGGCTTATCATTCTAACCCCAGTGCAACACAACATTTAAGTGTATACTTAACTGTAATCATTAGTTGTCCAATTGACTGAAGTTCTTTACTAGATCAGGGCCTGCGAAGTGCCCATGGATTCTCCTTAACATTACTTAAACTCCTTCTCCGATGATGGAAGATAGGAAGGTGTCTGCTCAGCTATCATTTACATCACGTCATGCCACCTACTCCAGCGAAGACAGAAAAAAAACAATATTTTGGCAGTGAGATGTTGAGATGGAGGTGTGAACAGTATAAACCAAGGTCTGTCACAATTTCATGAGCTGGACTAATGTGCAGGGAGTTGAATAGAAACCAAACTCACCCTTATTGTGGGTGGGTTCTGACTTCCAGCTGGGATGATCTTCCTAATTAATATCATCCAAAAGTTTCAAACAATCCTGTTTTACTCTGCTCCAACCTTTCTCCCCCACCCCTACCAAGTAACCCTGTAACAAACGTCATACCAATGGTTAGTGACAGTTCTGCTTTCAGGACTCAGAGACTCACATCTCAGCAAGAAGGCATTCAATGAATCTTCCTTTTATTTCTAATGCAGTGTGAGCACAGGTGTTTATTTCCAATGTATTGTAGAATCTGGCAAAAACAACCATGAGATTATTGCATGCATGTTCTTTGCTCAGTCTACTCAGAGTTTTGGCAAACACTAAATCTTGCTGTCCTAATGCCCAATCATGCCTTGCTGTAATAAATGTTAAAACAAATGAAAAATAAAGATTAAAGTACACAAGAGTTGAATGCCTGAGATGTATTGCAACAGCATGTTAGTTTGCACGTCAATTTCCCACAAATAGCTTTCGGTCTTAGGTGCCATGCATTGCGGGGGGAGTAGGGAAGTAATAAAATAAAATAAATAGTTCCATTTAGATTGAAGATTCAAGGGTACCAATATGCAGCTAAATTACTTACTGTCATGTATTTTTTATATTGCAAGCACTGTTGTTGGTAATCCATGTCAGTTACAAATTAAGTTGCACGGAGGTATAGTCCTCGATAGAAATCAATTTTCAGCACAAAATGCCTTATTTGCAGTTTTATGGCTGAGAACTACCGAAAAGAAATGATTTATTGTTTGCAGGGGGAAAAAAGCTATTGAGGGGGCTACTGTTTGAATTTGAGTTTTTCAGTCTTTGTTGTTTGTCTTTGCCTTCAAATACCTAGTGTACAGTAATAGGCCATTTAATTTAAAATCAGTTTCAGTCAATAAGTGTGCAAACATATTGTCATACAGAAATCTGTGTAATAGGCAGGATTTTGTCCAGTGAATGGCATGATCTTTCCTAAATTATATCTGCTGTATTTCAGACTGCCAAAGCTAGGAGAGGTAAAGATCAGAGGTCTCTAGAGGTAACTCAGTGTGAATCTTAATTACCGTATTTATTTTAACATGGTGATGGCTTCGGTGCCTTAAAAATACCGCAGCTAGATATTTACATTGGCTAGATCCTGAGTGGGATAAAATGGCTTCAGGGGAGTAATGCTTTCAATGGACTTGAGTGGAACCAGGCCAATTTATAGCACCCGAGGATCTGGCCCATACAGCATGCCTACAGTCAGAAGCTGAATTTGATAAAGATAATGTCCCAGATACATTGTATTTTAAAATAATGCTTTTTGTTATTAATGACACTTAAATCCAGATTTCATTTTGCAGAATAGGAGCTAGGCAGCTCTTTGGTGTTGTTTAATATAGAGAGAGCCAAGAAGAGTTGTAAATTCAGTTCTTTTATAGCACAGTTTTCTCCACAAATTCATAAATGTGGTCATGTATACTAAACGATTCCAGGACTGGTTTTCCACTCACTCCCATCAGTATAAATCTTGAGTGAAGTCAGTAGAATTATATATACCAATGTGAAAACAATAAGAGACAGTATCAGAAATCTGTATTTGTATCTAATACGAATGATAGGAACTGGGGCAGGGGACTGCTTAGAGCTAGGACCTAGATGTATTTGTGCTGATTTTCTAGCATTACTCATATACTCATTTGGCAAGTGGTTATGCCACTTTGCCTTTATTAGCCAGAATTTGACTCTCTCATTGACAATATTACTGTTCTGCTGAAGGATTTTGGTTTAAAGGAGGTGTTTGCATTTTATGCTTGGCTTAACAGCAATTCTCTAATCTCTTATTTCCTATCTCAGAGTTTGTAAGACACAATGTCTGCTTGCACTACACCTTGTCAGAATATCAAATGTGGCAAAAGCAATGTGCAGCTGACAATAATGAGGGAAAATGTACTGGATGAAATATTTGCTTGCCTACCATGACTGCTTATCCTCATAAAATGTAGCACACTGAGGGAAAAATAACAGCAGCCTTGCCATTCTCAAATTTCACACCACCATATTTGGGATGTTCAGCACTTCCTTCTGTTCCACAAGTCCAAATTACTATATCACACTTCCAGCTTTTTAATAAAAAAAGGACTCTCTTGTTCCCATCATAATTGATACACAATACACAGTTGATACAACAGAAAAACTTTCTTCCTTTAACATTTCTACCTTTGACAGTCTAATTCAAAAGTTATTCCTCTGTGTCTTCTAACGCTGTGTCCTATCCTTCCATTTACCCATCACAGAGATATTTTTGAAAGATAGATATGGGTTTGACCTGCTTCCTTCACCCCTGCACAGTGCACAATTGTTCCTAGGAGATCTCAAGTGATGGCGCCCTCACCATTTCCTTGTCATCATTAGTCCATATTCTAACAGTACACAGAGAGATTAATTCCTCCCTCCCCGCAGTATTCAGGTCAAATTTTTAAAATCTTTTAAAATCTATCATCACATTACTTCTTTTTACATCTAATTTTAGGGTTTAATTCACTCCTGTGCAGAGGACCAGGTCAAGACCTGTGCACCACTTCCGTCCTGTTCTGATGACTTGAGTGATGCATGGTTTGTACAGGGTGAGTTTCCCCCATCGCCAATGCTTACATTTGCGCGCCTCCCCCCAGGCCTCACACGCCCCCTGCACAGGGCAGGTGGGGTCCCAGACTCCCACCAGACGGTGCCGTCCCCCAGCTGCCTCGGGGAAGGGGAGGGTCTTACCTTTGGTGGAGGGACATGCCATGTTCCTCCTCCTGCGCCCCGGGGACTTCCTGACCCCCCCCCACACACTTAACTGCCGTGTGGCACCCGACTCCCCCTCAGAGCCTTTTTTGCTCCTTGCCCCCTGTGTGTTGTGGAAGGCCCGGCCAGCGCCCCTCTGCTCCCCCATCAGTATGCCACTGAATGTCAGTGGGAGTGGGTGCCGAACACTGCAGTAGCCTTCTAAAAATCCCAGCTTAGTCATTCAAGACTTCCAATATTGAATGTTTAAAATTGGCTGGAGCCAGTAAGGATGGCTCAGTGATCTAAGCATCACATTTACTACTGTTTGTATTGCTGTAGCACTTAAGATCCCCGGTCATGGGCCAGGACCCTTTGTGTCAGATGCTGTACAAACAGAGAACAAAGACAGTCTCTGTCCCAAAGAGCTTACAAGCTAAGTAATCAAATTAACCATTCTCTCTGGAAACTCAAGAGGAATTCATTCAGCCTTAAATACGATACAGTACAACATGCTTGCAGTTGACTGTGTATATGGATCCTTTTAGAAGATGCACAGAAAAGGCAGAGAGAAAGAGAGATCCCTCTAGGACTATTCAAGCGCAGTAATTGTGCTTATGTGCTATATTGGGTCAGGCCCTAAGAAAAAGGCGGAATACTCTTCTATTATCTATATGGCCTATGCTATTTCATATTAAATTCATTCCTTCCCTCTGAAACTGACATGCAGCTTGGTTTTAAGCTCACATTTAAGATAAGTGCCAGTAAAGCTATTTAGAGTTCTGAAGAGCCAAGTTCACCTACAATGCCAAAGCCTTAACATCTTCTCTCAGATCTTCTGACTCACACTGAGTTCCCATTGTAGAGACCTTCTCTTTTTTGCAGGACAGAAGAAATGTTAATGCTCTGTGGGCCAGATCGTCAGCGGGTGCAGATTGGCATAGTTCAATTTGAGCTAATAGGACTATGCTGTTTTACACCAAATGAGGGGCTGGCCTCACATCTGTAGTTGCGTTATGACCCAACACTTCCCAGTCTCACACAATTCACATTTCTCTCTGAAAAAACTTTCAAAAATTTTTACCCCCCCATTTTCTCCCCCCCAAAAAAAATGTTTACCCAAGAAGATGCTATATTGTCAGCCTCATGGGATGTCTGTCTGGGAAGGAAACCAAGTGAGGAGGAGAGATTTAAGAGCATTGTAGGACAAGTACAATCAGATGACTCCTTTGCCACTTTACAGGGTCTCTCTCTCCCCTATACTTTATGGTGGAGGCTTGGGAATGACGATTGAAGAAAGACTGCTGGACCCAATGGTGCCATACAAAATTGTCAGGCACTCAACTTTTTCTTCTACTTTGGTTAAATTTGTCAGCCTCTGAGATTTGCTTTCTGTTGTTTACAGATTCTGTCTTTCCCCGGTTCTCTACTTGCATTTTATTTTCTGCAAAGATGTTTCAAAGTCAAAGTCAAACACAAAAGGAACCTGGTGACAGACAAGTCAGTTTTTATCATCATTGGGGAACTACTGTTGTTTGCTAAATATGTGGCCTTCTCTTTCGTGCTCTTTGCATCTTTGAGATGAACTAGGACTGCAGCTGGGGAATTGAAATAGTTGCCTCACAAAAACAAAACTATTGCAGTGGCTGCAACTCTCTGATTGTCCAACTTCTCTGCCATCAAAACAGTCACTGCACCTACTTTTATGGACCATGGAGTACATGACCACGGCTGCTAATGCAGTTGACCTAGCACCCAGTACCAGGGGTAGAATGGCTGGTCAGGACCTGAAAGTGGTATGTAAAACAGATCAAGCTATTTGGTAGAGTGGAAGGGAGAATGGAGAAGGTTGTGGGGGAAAGAGAGAAACTTAAAGGAAAACGGATGGAGACTTGCCTACCTCCCCTACCTAACCCCTGTAGACTTTTGAAAATCCAAGCCTTAAAGTTTAATGCCTGAAATATGCATGGCTTGTGCCTCTCTATGGCCACTCCTGCATAATCTATGGATGATCCTTGTTCTTTTGCTGGCATGGGTCAAAGGGGATCTGTGAGATGTAATTTTTTGGATGGAAGGCCCCCTAATGGGTAATAATAATAGTTGTAATAATAAAGAAATAGAGTACATATGTCAGAGGGAGAAGAAAGGGCACTTGTGGCCACTGTTATCGTGCCAAACTATAATCAGCTGCTACAAATTGATGCTGTACAAGCCCCAGAAATAATACCAGGCAGTGAAAGAGAAATATTCAGACAGTGTCACTCTCCACTTGCATTGCCTGACGCCCCCAAGCACGTCTGAGTTAGATTCCACAGTTGCCATGTAGAAAGTTTTGACATTAACTACGATGGCACCTGCTACTTGACATGGACTTTCTGTTGCTGGAATTTTAGCTGACAGGCGAAAATGACACTTGAGTGGTTTTCTTTTTAAACTGCTTCAGCAAAAAGGCTTGCTTGATTATTCCATGTAGAGCTTATCCAGAGCGGGACAAAAGGTAACCAAAGTAAAGATAGTGGGTGGTATGTGTTCTCCGGGACATGCCTGGAGGAATTTTGGGTGACTCAGCAAGGGCTGCCACCAGCTGCTCCTCAGCGCATCTAGTCCATAATTCTTTCCCTCACCGTTTGCTGTTAATTCAGTATATCACATGCTCGGTCAAGTCCGTTTCACTTTCCCTGAGTGTAAAATCTTGATCCTGGTTTCCTGCATTCTCAAAAACTTCCCTGCTCTGCAAACCCGAATGCGGATTGCAGCGCATGAGCTGAATTCAAACTCAACAATGCAGCACGTTGTAAGGAGGTTTCTGCGTCAGAAGATGGAGTGCTGTTACTGCTATGCAATCTGCCCATTACTTTTGCCATGCTGCTTTTCATGCTTGTCTTCAGATTAAATTCCACTGATTCAGTAACATCAGGTACTTAGCTCTCCTGAAAACCCTCAACTCCAGTTGAAATTCCTGCAGTCCCATGCAGGGGTGCTCAGCTCCGTGCAGGACTGAGCCCCAACTTGTATTAAAAGCAATGCTAATCAGACTAGTAACCAATGGATGTTTCTGATACTGAATATGTATCTCCATGTGAAAAAAATAATCAGTTACTATTAATGCCACAACAGTGCCTACAGGGCCTGGAAATGAGATGAGCATGGATTTTACTAGGTGCTGAACATATACTTAATGAGAGACAGCTCCAGCCCTGAAGAGTTTACAATCAAAAGATGAGACAGACGAAGGAATCAATATCCCCATTTTACATAGTGGGGCATTAACACAGAAAGAGACCCAGTGACTTGTCCAAAGTCACACAGGAAGACTGTGGTAGAGCAAGGAATGGAATCTCTCTTGAATCCTAGTTCCATGCCATAAACACAAGACCACATTTCCTTTCTGTTTCCAGTTCCTCTTAATGTCCCTAATGCCTTCTGTATTATACTGGATGAACATCTCAAGGTGGCTCCATCAAAAAGGAGGATATGTTTTTGCCCCTTTCCATCTCATTGCATACCCAGATACACTTGTGGGGCTTAAATTAGTTGTCTGTTCTGACAAATGACACTGTCCCTTGACTTGGCAGACTGCAAAGCCCATTGCAAAGAGAATGGAACACGAAGGGTATCCAATTATATTTTTCTCCAAACTTGCCCTTTAAAATCTATTTACGTTTGATATTTTTGTGGCTCACTTGTGGGAATTTAGGAGGTCATTAGTAGACAGAAGGTGTAAGCAAGAACTTAAATCATTTTGTGCTCTGGAAGAAATTCCTCTGGAATTTGAAGCTCAGAAACTCTGGACCTGTGACTTTAATGAACAAGTGAATTTAAGATGCTTTATGTATAAGCTGTCCCCCTTATTAACTCAAAGCACTTCTTCATGTACAGTACTAAAGAGAGCACCACTTAGACCCTGGCTCTGAAATTTCTTTCCCCTTTACCTCTTTCAAAATTTCCTAGTATGTATTAACAGCTGTTTATCTAACACCACCCTGTTTTAGGTTTGTTTTCAATTTTTTAGTTTTAATTTGTGGTCTTGAAGTTGAGTTTGATTGTGGCTAAGAGCCATGTCTTGTGTGGAAGTTCCCTGTATTTCCACCCCCTCTTCTTATTAAGTTTGATAAACAACAGAAAACACAGTTTGTTCCTTTGACATTCCAAAGGAAGAAGAAAAGATATACTGGCCATTTCATTTTTGGAGATGCAATCGCCATTTGCAGAGCTCATGCTAACATTCTTTGCCTATAGACCTCTAACAATTAGGGCTGGTAAAAAACATAACAAACAAACAAAAAACACATACACAGAACCTGCTTTGGCAAAATAGCAAAGGGACTAGATTCTTTTAGCCTGATTGTCTTTTACAGGGAGATCAATTTACATCACTCTAGAAGTATAAAGGGACCCTTACAATGGGCATAAATTACATTTAAATTGGCTTAATTTCCTTATACACTACCAGAATGGTGTTAATCAGTATTAGTGTAAATGAGAATCAGGCCTTTTGTGGAAATGCATTGGTCTTACTGTGGGTACTGTGGTAAAGCAAATTCACTTAACCTGCTCTAGGAATAGATCGCTTATATTATTTGCACAATTTACAGGGTACCTGAAATAATGGTTTTTCACACCAATATCAGCAATGTGATAGAAGCAGGAGAAACCCCAGAGGAGTTCTGGTGAGATGCAATGTACACAAAGCAGTATACCTGACATACATAAAAACCTTATTCAGGTTCTAATCCAACTTCCAAAGAGGGAGATGCCCATTGTAGTCACTGGGAAATTCCCATTGACTTAGATGGGGGCAGATTCAGGCCCTCTCACATTAACAGTATATTCTTGAGGCACTTCAGTAAGCTGCTACATATTTCCCATGGGGGAAACCCACTCCAGTGCAAAAAACCCACATGGTGCCTATACACTCATTACATCCCATTTCATCCTTAAGAAGTGGTGCACAGACTTTGCACATACTCTTTGATGATTTCCACCCCTTATAATCTGCCTCAGAGTGGCTGGGTTGTCTCTGTCGTCTGTCTGACCGTACTGATCCAGTAACAGAACCATTGAGCCTATGGAGTAGGATGAAGATTGAAAGCCTACCAAAGAGTGCACGGGTGATTTTTACGGTAAGGATGCCTGCTCACCGGAAATTGGAGTGAGACCATCAACCCTCTTTGCCGAAGCCACCAGACACAACTAGTTAAACCCTGAAGTCCTTAATTGGCTGAAAGCCTCACTTGAAATAATATACCTTAGTATATATGAGGACAGACTGCATTGAACTTTAGGATTTGTCCTAAAGTTAACAAAAGTTAGTGACAGACACGTCATTTACGCGTATAAAAATCACTGGTGCCTTGAAAGTAGTGCTGTGGTATAGCACTATGACTGTCTACAATTGGAGCGGTACATGGACAGTGGCAAGTGATGGCATGGAGTAGTATATACACCTGGGATCCAAGCAGGTTTGTACTTGAGATAGCTAGTTGTACTGCAGCTCGTCGCCACCACCCCACTACCAGGGCAATGCTACTATTTTTAGTGCTTTAGCTAAGTGACAGCAAGTGTGAGTATGTCTATGTGAGCTGGGAACCCCCCACCCCCACCACCCCTAGTCCAAGTGCAGATGTAGCCTATATGGTATAAGAGAGCATGACAGCATGCCCAGAACAGAGGAATAAGAAATAGGAATGCTGGATGAATTCCTAGCTCTGCCACTGATCTGCTGTGAGACTTTGGACAAATAACTTCCCTTCTCAGTACTTGTGAAATGGAGAGGATATGCCCACTTACTGTTGTGAAGGACATTGAGATCTACACATGAAAAGTGTTACATACGATTTGCAAAGGTATTTAAGTGCCTAAAAAATGCAAGGTGTGCATCTTACTTGGTTGTTTTTGAAAATCCTCCCAGGTGCCTATATGCATTTTGAGATGCCTAAAAACCTTTGAAAATCTGGCCCTAAGTATCATTATATATACTTTAGGAACATCATCCTCTCGTGGAGAACCCAAATAACTCCACTATGTGGACACATAGCACTGCCATCAACTACGTCCGAATGTAAGTACATGAAGAAAAAGGTTGAAGAAAAAAGAGGTGCTATCACCGATCATGTGGCATATACATTGTATTCTTTTATATATATTAATTCTTAAAACGCAAAGGATCATTGACTACTTTTTTCTCTCCATTCCTCGTACTGTTAGTAGGTCTATTAATAATAAGCACAGTCTTACTAAGCAAACTATCCAATTATTAATCCATTAGCAATTATATTGCACAAAATTCGTTTGTGATGTCTCTTCAGCAGGCACATACTTGACAGACTGTTGGGTTTTTTTTTGGTTTTTTTTATTGTCTAATTATGATTTAAAAGGTCAGCTTCCCAAACTTAATGAGGAGTTAATGAATTGTATAATCCCATCGTTCGCTAGGAGAACCTGTTCACAAATGAACTGTAACTCCTGTTCTCTGCTTTGAAAGCTCATCACAGCCTGTTTAAGTTTTTCGGTGTCACTCCTCTTTTTTGAGAGGAATTGGAAGATTATGTAAAAAAATGACAGCAATAACATAAAGGGAACAATTAGTACAGTGAAACCCATATTTTAATTGAGATGTAGTTGGATGTCATTTCAGAAGGTCTTTGTGGCATCTTGCTTTTACCTTCTGACTGTTATAATAGTCTCACTTCTGCTAGTGGAGATGTGTGCTACCTGACAGCATTACGCCATTCAAGTCTCTACAGTGGCTGTGTGAAAAAATAGCTTTGTGGCATCTGAGGCAGGAATAGGGCTAGTCAAAAGTTTTTCCATTGAAACTTGGTTCAGATGGAAAATTGAGGAGTGGATAAAACAAAAACGTTCATAGAAAGTGTCAGCTTTCCTCGAAAATGATTGACTTTTTAACTGGAAAAAATCCAAAACCCTGAACAAGTTTGGCTGAAAACAATTACAAATAAATAAATGAAAAAAATTAAAATTCAGTTTGTGACCAAACTTTTTCTTTTTGTCTCCCAGTTTTCAGTCTGAAAATGGGGATTATAATACTTCTCTTCCTCAGCAGGGCGTTGTGAGGATAAATTACTTGTCGTGCTCAGGTACTGTGGTGATTGGGGGGAGTGGGGTCACATAAAGTCCCAATCCAGATGAGGACTGAAGCTTGTGTTTATGCATCTGCATAGTTAGACTGATTTGAAGTGCTTTGCTTGATGGATGAGGCAAAGGAGAATGCTTCCCAAGAAAACCTCTGTTTTCTGAATGCCCTATCCCCTTTCTCTACTGGAAAGAAGTCCTTGTAAATGCTTATGATCGTTTCTGTTTCCCTGCTTTCAGTGCAGTCATTATGGCCTTCAAGAATGCTTAAACAAAGGCCAAGAGTCAGGGAGAACTTTTGTGTGTGATGGCACCAAGAAACAGCTTTTTTATTGCTATGTGGACAGGGGCAAAGGGGATATCTGAAACTCTTTCTTATTGTAACAGTATAGAAAAGACTGAGAAGCTCTGGTACAAGGCCCAGGAGCATTAATTTGTATGGGAGGCAGTGTCGTCCAGTAGCTAGGGCACTACCCTTAGGAATTAGGAGACTGGTGCCGTAATCTTGGCTCTGCAGTTTGACCTTGGGCCAGTCCCTTATTATGGGTTCTGTTTCTGCCCCGACACATTCTGTGGAACTTGGGTATGATAAACTTCACAAAGGTGTTGTGAGGCTTCAGTCATGTTTAAGGTTCTTTGAAATCCTGGAATGAAAGTGTAGAGTGTTTTGAATTTTTCACTATAGAACTAAAGCACTTAAAGAGAGATCTGTAATTTTTTAATTCCAATAATTTACACCATACTAAATAGCATGCATTTCAAATGCTTCAGATTGTGATTAAGCATTCAGACTTTGAGGACTTGATGTTCTACTGTTTCACTGTCTGATCCCCTAAGATTAATAGATTGTTCTCTATTTTAAATGATATTCTGTAACTCACTTAGGATATTAGAGACTGTGTGTATGTCTTCTGCCTTACTGTCTAACGTGTTTTGTTAAGGAGGCCTAATGGTTTTCTAGGTTCTTCATTTCCTAGTCTTATTAGTCACAGATAAATGGAATGAATACCCATGTCATTTTGAAGAACAGTACCAGGGGCAGCTGGGTGAAAGTAAAACGTATTCTCATCACCGCTGTCTAGCAGACACTCCAGTTTGCAATGCTGCTGCATCTTGCTAGCTGCTCTACCTCACTACACAGCTGGGCATGAACTGTAACTGAGCTCCTGCTGCAGCGTTCATACAGCTAATATGGCCCATTAAGATTGTTATATTTGGTCGCAGCAGAGAAGGAGATGAACACAGGAAAAGCTGATAGAAACCCAGCTGTGTATTGCAGTGACTTTATGGTTCAGGCAGCAAAAAAGAAACCAAAGCCAGGCTTTTCACTGAGGAGGGCGCATAGAGAGACAGGATAAAGGGACAGGATATTACAAAGAGTTGTTCCTTTTCAAATATGTGCTTCTTCTGCAATTAAAATCTTCTGAGTACAAATGGTCACACCCAAAGGCACAAAGAATTAATATTTCATCCAATCGCAGTCGCTAGGCTACCAGCAGATTCTTAAAGGAAAAGTATTTTAAAAAATCCCCATAACTGGAGGAATAGTTCAGAAGATATTGGGAGATCATTGTTATGGGAAGATTAACACATCCAGTACCTGGACAGCAAAACAGAGGAGAATTACGTACCTAGATATATCTACTACTACTATTTGATACTTAGACAAAGTATACAGACCTGAAAAGAAACCATCACATGAAAATGTTTGACTACTAATAGCTATGGTAGGCTTGTCAAATGAGTAAAGACAGAGCTGGGATGATTTAGTTGAGATTGGTCCTACTTTGAGTAGGGGATTGAACTACATGAGATCCTGAGGTCCTTTCCAACTCTAAACTTCTATGATTCTATGAATTGTTGTTCACTTAAAGAAAATCCACAGGGCAGCACACCATGGCTGGCGTAAGGAAGTTCCTTCTCTGACATGGTAATACCTTCTCCAATAGATAAACATGACTGTATCATTGCACAATAGAGAGACAAAGTGGGAGAGAGAATATTTTTTATTGAACCGGGAGACCTGAAGAAGAGTTCTGTGTAGCTCAAAAGCTTATTTCTCACCAACAGAAATTGGTCCAATAAAAGATATATTACCTCACCCACGGTGTGTCTCTAATATCCTGGGACCAATGTGGCTACAACTACATTGCATAATGCCACTCTTAAAAAGCAATTAGTCAATTTTTATATTTGTTACTATTACGTTCTTGGTAGTGGTACAAAGAATGATTTGTAGCACTACATATTCTTTCCTAAAAGCTCCATAAAATTAATCCCAGCACTAGGTCCTAAACCCTTCTATAGATGTAGAATACAATTCATTTGAGGTTGGATCATGCCCTAAAGCCAGGCCTGGAAATATTGGAGGAGGGAGGGAAGGAGAACATTTGCCCTTCAAATGATCTTCAAGAGTCCCCAAATTATTGTCAGAAAGGCCAAAATATGTACAGAGTTGTCCAGCTAAAGCAATGCAACAGCAACAAATTGGAGAATCCTCATCCTTTATATAAATTGTAAGTTACAGCAAAATACTAACACAGAAGCCAAATTTTACTCTTTTAAACTCTAAAAATCCAAGATTTTCCAGGAGTCTAACCAGCCCTTGGATTTTTGGAAGGTTATTTCTTTTATAAATAGCAACACCAGGGCTCTCAAAATAAGTACTTGCCCTCCCATAATGGGACCCTAGAACCAGACCTGCTCAAAGCAATAAGGTTTCGTACCCCTTCCAAAACTTGGCACTTTTGAAAATCCTGTGAAGGGCTTTATCTACATCTTTAGGAACCTAAATACCTTTAAAAATTGGGACTTTTGCAATTGCCTGTGGCACGGAGTTCCACAGGCTAATTATGAGACCTCTGTTGGGGTGGGCAGGAGTGTTTTCTGAAAAAATTTGAATTTGCCGCCTTTTGGTCTTGCAGAATTCCAGGGGATGCCATGAAGTGGGTTTTATTGTGAACTGGTATGTTTCATTGATCATTCAGTGCATTTTGCACAGAAGCCATTATGTTGCATGCAAACAAATGGTCACACTAATGCGCTATTTGAATGCTGGCTTGTTTGCCTCCTTGTATTTTAAAGATCTAATCTTGTTTACTAGAGCTAGAAACTGTTGCTGGTTGCCAGAAATATAATTCATCAGCTGCCAACTCCAAACATTTAATTAGAAGTCAGGGCATAACAGTTATAATTTATCAGCATTATAGAGGGATTTGTCATATATTTACAGGCACCTGGGAGCATGGGCAGGGGTGGCAGGGAGGGGAGAAGTCAGAGAACTTAACCTTGCTGAACAAAAAGAGGTTTAGTTTAGTGATCACTGATTCAACATTATTTAAATGTTCAGCTGAAAAAAATGGAATGTAACGGTACATAAATTTTCCAAGGAGAAAATAAAGTGTATATATATGTCTATATTTTATATCCTAAATGTTCTGCACTTTGACAAGGACATGGATGAAGTTACCTTAGGCCAATCGCAGTGGATCGTTGATTAAGAGTCTGGTAGCAATTATGAATTGGCTGTTGCCAGCAAACTGTTGTAGTTTACCAATGTCATGTGGATGTGTTATCTCCTCTGGAGAAACTGATTTACTTCAAGAAATATTTTTTCCTCTTCTGTCCAGCATTGTAGTTCTTCTTTTGAATTGCTTTTTGATGGTGCTTTTTACTTTTTTATATCACAGAATTTTATAGTCACTATATTTTATTTATTTAAGTTTCCTTGTGTTTTGTTGATCTCCTAGTTAAAGAAGCAGTTACTCCTAATGGTTGGAACTATAGAGAGAAAGAACTCCTGGGTTCCATTCCTGTTTCTGCCAAAAATTTACTGTGGGATCTTGGGAAAGTCACTTGTCCTCCCGGAACCCCAGGTTACACATTCAATGTCTTGCCTGAACCTCAGTTTATCCAAACAAGAGTTGCCAACTCATGATGTTTCATGCAATCAGGTTATTGTTGGACAAAACCCCCAAATCTCAGTGTTTTCTCAAAATGAAATAGTCTGAAAATATTTCATTGCAACCTTACTGTAAAGTTTCATTTGACTTTATATTATAGGTATAGTTTATAGTCAAATGATAGTTGAAATGAAACATTTTGATAATTCCCTGCAAAAGTTTCAGTTCATAGAGCCATAGAACCATAGGATTAAAAAAAGGAATAAATACATTTGTACAAAATATGAATCAAGTATTTCACCAGATTCATGGAAATAGTGATTGGTTTTCAAACTGAATTGTTCACTATTGTCACCCAGCTCTTCTCACAGGAGCATTGTGAAGCTTAATTAAGAAGGTTTCTTAAAGCACATTGAGATCTTCAGGAGAAAGACCCTTGGATGTAAGAGCAGAGCATTATTTTTAATTTCAGGGATATCTCTGTTGTTTAAGTATTACTTAGCTATGTCTGTCTGCGAGCACCCAATGCCAATTAGAAGCATTCTTTCCTTTAGTTACTGCATTTAGTTGAGTTCACACCCATCTGTTCCAGCGGTCAATAGTCTTCTACTGATCCTTCTTCAGTATGAGAAATTCACAGGCTGAGCTGTAAAAAAAACTTGGGGCTTGAGACTGTTCTGAGAATCTTTCCTCATTGTAACTCAGCTAATAACACTCAGCACTTACCTAAGTGCTGCAGAGAACTTTTCTTTGGTGGGTGTTTTGCCATTCATTCCAGTGGGAGCAGGATTAGGGCCTGGCTACTTGAGTTCTTGAAGTTCAACCTGTGCTTAAGTGATCTGTTGGATCAGTGCCTTGATCTGCTGGTGCTTGCAGTTCCACAGTGAAGCTGTGGCAGTGAGCATTTCAGCATGAGCTGGCCCCTGGGTTCCAGCAGGCTCCTACAGCCTGAGCTGAAGCACACGCTGCTGCAATTTAATTGCTCCAGGACCCAAGCAAGCTAGGTTAAATGTAGCTTGGGTATGTCTACTTGAGCTGCAGTCATGCCTTGTGATTACAGAGACATACCCCAGGTAACCACAGCATTTCATTGTCATGGACTACTCTCATATTCTTGAGTGGATGCATCCTCATTGCCTCTCTAAAAGCTCTCTGTCTTGAAGGTATCTCATATCAAGGACATGTCCAGTGTGAGGAGGAATGAAACACCTAAGAAAAGTTGTCTGTGGCTGTTAATACTCTGGTAGCAAAGAAAGAGGGAAGACAGGGCATCTTTCTTAAAACATCCGGTCTTCTTCCCCATATCATCTTTTGCATGAATCAGAGCATGGCCTTTTATCAGGAAGCTATAGAGAACACAGCCAGATGGTAATTAAGCTAAGTTTCCTCAGCTTGATTTCTCAAAGGGTTGTGATGTTTTGTTTTTTAATTTAACTTCATTTCACACTGGTTATAAATAGGAAAGACATTCAGAGAAATCTCTTGCAAGAGGACAGTGTTGGTGATGAATCACTCCAACTGCCCGGTGGAGTCCTAGTTCTGACGGCAACACGACACAGTGCTGTTGATGTGAATCTAGTCCAGGATGTAGGATTCCCTAAAGAGCTCACGAAAGCAGTCATGTAACTAACTAGGATTGAGTTCTCTTGTCAGTAAGGTAAACTCAGCCCATCCCTTCAAGCACTAAGCATGCTGTCAGAACTTCCTACACAGATGCATCTTTCAGAGATAGTTTGAGATTTGGTTGCTCCTCCTCTTCAAGGAGACTTAAAACCTGGGCATATTTCACTGTTGCCCTGCACCTTGTGCAGTTGTGACCGCTGCTGTCTGTGCACACTAGCGCGTAACATACTTACACTGCTCAAAAGAAACACATCCCAACCATCTGGGACCTACAGCAATTCAAATGCTGGACGAGCTGCTTTCTTGTCCAACACAACCATGATCTTCAGAACTAAAAGCATGTGCTGTTATAGCATGAGCTATAGGGACAAGGCTCTGTAGCAGGATGGGGCGTGGGTGAGAGGGGGGCTGTAATAATATATCCTCTGCGGATCAATACAGAGGGGGACTTACAATGCTCAGTGACTTGCATGGTCACTTACAGCAGTGCAAAGAGGGTATAAACGATTGCCATTCTCACTTTACACTGGTGCAAATAACTGCACGTGGTGCAGGCTAACGGTGCGTAAACCCTGAGGCTGCGCTAACGTATGCCAAGGCCAGGCAGGCCTCTGCCTAGCCCTAGAACATGGGTGCCTGTAAGACAATGGCAAAAATCCCACTGAGTCCAGTAAGATCAAGGTTTCAACCAGAGAGTGCAATAGTGGTTTAAATCTTGAGGCAGGAGCAGAGTAACTGAGACTCTGGTGCACAGTTCCTATTAATTGGAGATAAATTAGTCTTTGACTCAAAAATATGAATAAATAAAATTGGTCTTTTCTATATTTTCACTCTGGCCTTTTAACTTCTATGCCTGTCAGCATGGTCCTAGAGACCTCAGTAGCCCACAGTATAGTTCATAGGTACTGCACTAGGTAAATGAACAAGGCAATGATGTTCTGTTGGCAGATAAGTAATACGTTCACCAAAAAAGTTAGTATTTTATGAAGAGGGCTGATTGAAATTATGAATGGTTGCGAGGCTATTACAGAATGTTGTATTATAAATTAAACAGATGTTAAGCTCCACTCTAGTCTACTTTCTCTGTATTCTGAAGTCAGTCTTTACCGGGGGAAAATGTACATATTAGAAGCATTTTCATAACTACATGAAAGTGTAATCAAGTATCCCAGCAGAATGGTATGTTCCAGTAGTCTGCATCCAGCACAACTAGAAGGGAGGAAAGAAGTTCTATTCTATTCTGTAGGGTCTGATACCATGCTCATCACTGTAGTATCTGAGCACCTTGCAGTAATGCATTAAGCAACGTGGCTGGCACCTTTCGTGCGTGGATTGTTCTTTCATCCTCTCACCGAGAGCGGAATTGCGTGTGCAGTAGAGTGTTCTGTTTTGCTAGGGGTTTTGTTGTTGTTTTTATCTACATGTGTTTATATTAGACAAGAACTTTGGAGAAGTGAGCATTGCACTTGAAGCAGAAGAGATGAACTCTGTGATCGTCCTTCGTTCCTGTGGGAGTTCATTCCACAGGCTCAAACTGGCCCCAGGGAAAGCACTGTCTCATGCACAGATGAGCCGTAAACCATATTTGAGAAGGAAAGATAGAGAGAGACAGAAAGGGAGATCTTTGGCTTAAAATGAGACATGGCCCAGCTTGAATGAAAACAGTGAACATATGATGGATATTCATGTCTTCTCCCTGTCCACTGACTGCCCCACCCAGAGATTCCTTGCACTAAATGACACCACCCACAGCTATGAAGGAAGAAGGGGACAAAAGTAATCTTCTGTTCATATCCACGTAACTTCTGAATATAGCAATTTAATAGCAAAGTAACTATCACTTTCTGTTTCGTACAGACGTACTCTGCTGTTGGGCTTAATTTTGGGACTCACTGTATCTTTTAAATATCAAGCATATTTCACAGAGGTACCTGCCAAGCAAGGATTGGAAAATGATATCTGTGCAAACAAAAGCAAGTTTCCTAAAAATAAAATTGGGGAATGAAATAGAATGGGCTCCAGGTTTCCTGGAATGAAAAGAAAATGCTGCTGGATGAAGCAATTTTAGCTTTGGTTTAGAGATTAAGGAACCTATATGAGTCACCCATTACCTTCTACTGCCACTGCTGTGTCAGCCAATCTTCTGCTTGCTGTGCTTGAGTATAGGTTTCCCATTCAAACAAATAAAACTTGGAAGCAGAAATATACTTCCAACCTTTCCGTGCTGTTTCTTGAAATTAATAATCAACTTGGTAAAGCTATAGTGAGAGGCACAGTGAATACAGGCCAGTTAGTCCATTATTTGGTCTTTTTTAATGGAAAGAAAGCACATCTCTATTTAAAAATGGGCATTGTTCTGACTTGTGGTTTTTTGGGCCCAATTTCATGCTTGCAGTCTTGAACCCACAATTAATTTCAGGCTTCTTGTGTGGCATGTTAGATTGGATCCACTTATCAGGTAGGCAGGCATGTAAATGGAACAGGTATTGTACTCAGAGTCCATGTAATTAGATCCACAGATCAAATATTTAGACATGTAAATGGCTCTTGTACTAGACAAGAAGTCAGGGGTATGGATTCTATTCCCTGCTCTACTAGTAGTTGTGTGGCCTTGGGTAAGGGCTGGTCAACACTTAAGTCGACCTAGCAATGTTGCTCAGGTCACACCACTAAGAGACTTAGCCCTGGTCTACACTATAAATTTATGTCAGTATAACTATGTCACTCAAGGGGTGTGGAAAATCCACAATTATTGAGTTTCCTGGTGAAATTAAGAGCAATCTTTTGTAGGAAAGTGCTATTATTTTCACTTTCAGATGGAGATATAGCACAAAACAACTAAATGACTTGGCCAAAGTATCATAGGGAAGCTGTAGCATCATAAGGAATTAAATTGGGATTTCCTGAGTTGTAAGGTACGGCTGGCTCTACACTGAGGGCGGCAAATTCGCCGCCGTCAGTTCGATGTCTCTGGATCGACTGAGCGGTCTGTGTAGACCCGCTCAATCGATCCAGCAGTTGACGTAGGAAAACCACCCTGGTAAGTGGCATAGTGCTGCATTGAAGGGAACGCTGTTCCCTTTGGCACAGCACAGTGTGGATGGTGCGCAGAGCAGACGCAGCGAAGTCGACTGAAGAGACGCAAGTGATTTACGTTACTTGCGTATCTCCCGTTGACTGCCACCGAATCCGGAAGGTAAGTGTAGACCGGGCCTAACACTGTAACCATTGGACAAAATTTCCTCTATGAACTTTTTTGCAGACTTGTATGCCATAATTCTTGATTTGCACAGTATGCAAAGTTTTGCATACAAGGGGAAATGTCTGATTTTTGTCATTTGTTGAAGAAATGCTAAATATTTCTAGAGTAACAGAGCTGTAGCCATCTCAAAAGCTTATTAGTGTGAATTATTATTTCCATTATTTCATCTGTTTCTTACTCTTAAATGTTTGTTTGAGATTTTTTAGAGCTGACTAGGTGACTTTGATGAAATTGCTTTTAATTTTAAGTGGAACTGGGTACTGAAATCACTTAGCCTGTCTTGAAAATCTCAGCCTTCAAGACTTGAGGTTGAGTTTTGTGAAGCTACCAATACCAGTCTACCCAGCAATTCTTAGAGCTGCCCATAGATTTCCTATGGAACATCTATCAAGGGAATAGGAAATCACAGTTGAAATGGTAGAGGAGAACATATCAAACATAAGTTATTGGGCTCAATAGAGGTAACTGGGTGAAATGTCTTGTTATATAGGAGATCCGACTAGATGATCTAATGATCTCTTCTGATGCCTTAAAATGTGTGAATCAGATGAGGCCACTTCGCCTGGCTGTGGCACTGAGGAATGTCTGATGTTGCAGGTGAAGGCAAACAAACCTTAAAGAGAATGTCATGCACCTAGCTAATTGTGCAGTGTTGTAAATTCTCCATCTCCTGGAGTCTTTACATTCAAATTGGGGGAGGTGAAGTCCTGGTTCCAATGGAGTCAATGTCTTTCTGAGGCTAAGTCTACACTTTGAGCTGGGTATGTGATTTCCAGCTTGAGGAGACAGTCCAGCGTTAGCTATGATTGAGCTAGTATGCTATAAATAGAGGCTAGCCCCAGCGAAGAGGGAGCAGGATTGGTTAGCTACTCAAGCATGTGCCTAAGTATTGGATAGGTTCAGACGTGGGGAGGGGCCAGCCCCTCCTGCTGCTCATGCTGTCCAGGTTGCTGTGACATTGGCCTCCAGGGGACCCATGCTGAGATAGCTTAAACAGGGCAAACTGCAAAGAATGGGGCAGGCAAAGCCCTAAATACTGGTGGTTTTTATTCCATAAGAGATACCAAGCCAGTAACAAACAGGTTCTGATGATCTCACTGGTCATTCAGTAGACAAAACACAGTTCCCTTAAAACTATCCAGTCCTTTGGCTAGCACCCAGACAGCCAAATCCAATCTGATGGGGATTACTGAAAATCTTTATCCATCGTATGTAAAAATAGTTCTACCAATCCCAAAGGATGGGACACGTTACCAAACAAGTCAATGAATAGTTCCCATCTTACCCAAATCTACACTTAAAGCCAGTGCTTATTAACTAAACTAACATGTATTTAAAAAAAGGAAAGAGAGTAATAGTTAAAAGGTCAGTATACCTGCAGAGATGAAAATAAAGCTCTTAAATCAGTTTTAAAGTAGAGATGATAACTGAATTGAAAGTTCTTAAATTGCAAAGTCTCTGAAACTACCCAAACAGCTTGGAGGTCATCAGTCCTTGTTTAGAGCTTCTTTGTTAGTAATCCAATCCAGAGAAATGAAGACTAAATAGTCCATGTACAGAGTTTGTTCAGATTCTCCCACGAGAATTAGCAGGGTGATTCCAGGCTGGTGTTGGGATCTCAGTCTTGCGATCCAAACTTTCCCGGATCAGCTTGGACAGATTTGAGATAAAAAGGATCAGTCCACTAGAGTCTTTTACAGATCCATTCTGGCTGACCGATATTTTCTTGACAGCAGGTGCCTCCTTGAACAATTAATAGATGATTACTTGGGACACTGAAGTATCATCTCCTATATCCTATGCACACCGGTAACTAGTTACCTTAGCACAAGGTAATTGGCCATTTACAGGTATTTACTACTTAAACTTCAGAGAGAAATACAAACAATAGTATTGTTACATTCAAAGTTCCATCTAAATGTTCATCTGTTCCTTTTGAACTCTTAATCAATAGAACAACGATAGACAGGAAAGCAGTTTATCTACATTGCTAACCTCTAACGAGATACGTAAACAACATCAAATAACTACCCAACAATACACTTGCTTATCAAAGCCATAGTCCACTTATCAGGAATGACTCTCACTATCGTATTTTGCTACATCTTTAAAGGTCAGATTTGGGCCATGCAATTTGTAAAGTTGATTGGCTTTTTCAGGCCCAGTATCATAGCTACACTCTATTTTTAGCATGCTATCTTAGGCTGGATCTACACTGATGGCGGCAAATTCGCTGCCGCCAGATCGATTGCTCTGGATCGACTGAGTGGTCTGTATAGACGCGCTCAGTCGATCCAGGAAGCGATGCAGGAAAACCACCTCGGTAAGTGGAGTAGCGCTGCGTCGAAGGAGCGCTGTTCCCTTCGACGCAGTGCAGCATGGACGCTGCGCGAAGGAGACGCTGCAAAGTCGACGGGAGATATGCAAGAGATTTACGTCACTTGCATATCTCCTGTCGACTGCTGCCAAATTGCCAAGGTAAGTGTGGACCGGGCCTTATTCACAGCTAGCACGGGTATGTCTCCTCAAGCTGTGAGTTACGCCCGCAGGTTCAAATGTAGACGTACCCTCAAAGAAATACTCGAACTTGACCACATATTGTTGAGTAGATGCATGAATCACTGGGAGAAATCCTATCACCTGCATTATTCAGCGGGAAGGTCAGACCAGGTGATTATATTGGCCTCTTTAAAACCTATGAATCTACATGGAAGAGAAAAAAATTCTGTCTCGACCCTGTGCTTGACAGTGGATGCTTCACTGAATGAGATTTGATACTTCTGTATTTGGAATCCATCAAAACAAATATTATTTCTGGTTACAATAGGAGATGCCTGTGTTGTAAATGTATCCTCAAGCAACCCCGCAAGTCCTGTAGGATGAAGTAGGTACTCAGCCAGTGTACATCGGTGTAGCTCCATTGACTTCAGTGCTGAGAATCCTGGACCTAGGACACCACTAGGCAGAAAGTACATATTTTACAGCTCATAAACTAAAGGGATTGCGTCACTCGAAGGACTGATAATGGGATATGGCCCTGTTCACTCTCAGTTCACTGGTTGGAATTTAGCCCAGTCAAGGATGAGCTACAATACACTGGAGGGGACAGTATGAGGGACATGTGCACTGCTGCTGCCCATGCTATACCTGCTCTGAAAATAAACAACTCATTTATTTTGCACAGCTGACAGCTCAATGCCTTTCAGGAGCAGCATAGGGGACGATGATGATAATAAACTGGAAATTCCCTTTTACTTTATTTGAGCATAAAAGCTGCAGCAATGAGAGAAGGAGCTGAGCCACATGGTTCAGATCCTGATCCAGATTTTGAACAATCCAAAATTCATTCAGGGCAAAATTGCAACCTGCTTTACATCCTCTATATTCCCCTGCAGGGGCTGCAGGCATTGTGGGTCACAGCACAGGCTGGGGGAGGGAAGAAGCCTCCATAGGGCCTACTGCTCTATTTTGCATACATATGGGAGGGGAGGGGGTAAACTCCTCATTCTCCATTGCACCATAGGCACCTGCTAGCACAGCTGATCTGATCTGGAGGGGGGAATAATTTCTGCCAGGTAAAAGGCAGGTGTATATTATTTCCCCGCAGAGAAAGGAAGGAATCGGTGACCAGGCTGTGACGTGGAGTCACCATTCTGTCCCTGCTCTGCTCCTGGAACAGCACAGCTACCTGCTTCCCCGCACTTAGGATTTATGGTAACTATGCAGTTGAACCCTAACGACTCAATTCTGCAAGGTGCTGAGTGCCTCTTCCGAGGCGATAAGCAACACTTAACTCCCCGGAAGTGAAAAGGAGGAGTTAAGGGCATTCAGCCCATCACAAGATAAAATCCTGAGGATCCTATTCTGCCTTACCCTACACCTTGTAGAGTGCAAAGCAGGTATGAAGCACTATGAAGCATTTACTCTGGTACAAGTGACTCCATGTTGTACAGGGCAAGGGAGAATCAGAACCTTGTTGTCTCGTATGTTTTCCCTGTGTCTTGCTGAGAAGCACGGTGGCAGTAGCAGCTAAACACTCATTCTCTAGCTAATAAAGGTTGGTATCCCCCCCCCCGCAGAACTTCCAACCAATCAGAAATTCAGGGGTGTCAGTAAAAAGATCTATGTCCTAATGAAGAAGAATGTCTCCTCCGAGCTCTATTGGTTGCCAAGAAACTACTTTTACAAGAGTGGAAATCTCCAGCCACTCCTAAAATAATTGACTGGATGGACGCTGGGTGACCTAGCTGCTCTCCAAATGATTTCCTGGAACAGGCGCTCAGGCACCAGGATGATGTGTGCAATATAAATGCCTAGAGAGAGAGAGTGCCAATAAAATGGATGCCTTTAACGAAATGGATTCAAATCCTGATTGTGTCAGGGAAGTGACATAGTTTAGTGGGTAGCACTTTGGATTGGAGACCTACCTGCTTACATTGGCTGTGCCACTAACCTGCTGTGTGACATTGGGCAAGTCCACTTCAGAGCTCTTTCCCCTCTGCCCCTGCCTGTCTGTCTGTCTGTCTGTCTGTCTAGTTTGTAAATTTTTCAGCAGACTGTTTCTCACTACGGGTATGTTTATACCAGTAGTTCTCAGTCTTGTTTAATCATGCCTCCCTTCTTTGTTCCTGTTGTAGTTTAGCCCCCTTCACCCCGCCACGCAAGTACATATACTGACTGAAAAAAGGAAATCAACATGCAACTCTCACTAAATATTAAAACCAGTAATGCATCGATTCAAACAGAGCCAACGATCCATGCAACAGGAGCAAGAGCAAACCTGCAATTGCGGTCGATGCTTACAATTAAATGTGCACACCGCGTCACAGCAAAAGGATTCACACACAGCTGGCAACTCCTTTGTAGAAGGCAAAAATCCGTCAATGCACAGCGCCATCTGGAGTCCAGTGCACAGTGCTATCAGAGGACCTGACATGTCTGAAGGAATCCACGTTGCTAGTTATTCATTGCTGAGAGTAAAATCTGAGCAGTATGTTTTTTTTTCCCCCTAAAGCTTCTCTCGCCTCCCCAGAATACATTCCACACTTCTCCTACGGGGGCCCGCCCGCCCCAGTTCGAGAGCCTCTGGCCTACCCTACAACTGCAGTGCTGCAGCTACGTCACCTTGGCGCTGCATGGCAGGAATTGATGGGCCTGCAGGAGAGCTGATTCTGGGCAACCTGATGAGCACCGCTGGCCTGTAGCAGGCTGCCTGATTGGCTACCCTGCCTGTTCAGTTGGGAGATTCAGCAGAGTGGCCCTTACGACCAGCAGCAGCAATAGCAGTTCAGTGGCTGCTCAGAGCATTTCCCCATGGCTGTGAATAGGACCTGATTGTATTCAGCCCTGCTCCTGTCTTGGTCCCAGCCTTACCCCTGCCTTGCCTCCCTCCAGTTCTGACCTTCGACTCTAGCATCTAGCCACTGACTCCAGCTCTGACCCTGGGCTCCGATTCCTGGCTACCAGCTCCTGTCCTAACCAATAGCCCTGACTCCTGCTTTGATCATTGGGCCTGAGTCCTGCTCCAGCTACTCGGCAAGCCTCAGTTGCGTGACGTGGTAGTAATGTAGAAGCTTTCTACATCGACGGAAGAGGTTTTTCCATTAATGTAGTTAATCCACCTACTGGCAGCTAGGTCAATGGAAGAATTCTATACAGTGACCTGGTACATGTACACCAAGGGTTAGATTGGCCACCCTGAGTGGCATAGCTAGGCCAATCTAATTTTTAAGTGTAGACCAGGCCTATGGGTTTGCAAAGCATTTAGCACAGTGGGGCTCTGATCTCAGTTGTGATCTTGAGGCGCTACCATAATAGAAATAACAACAGAAGTAAAGTTCCTGGATCAAAATTCTGAGCAAAGTGAATCAGAACTGGTAACTTTTTATGCTCACTTTGTGCTTACTCTGCCCATGTGTCAATGGCACAAGGAACAAGGCAATGCGGAATCCATATTCTGTATGGTACTGTCTTGTAGCTGACAGGGAAAGGAGGAGTCAGAGCTCTCCACTCATCTATTACAGTCCAATATGTGTTTCCTGTTTATGTAAAATACTTGGCCAGATCCCCACCTGATGTTACTCCATTCAAATCTGAATCTGAATTACACCAGCTTGAGATCAGGTCCCTTGTGATATTTTTGTTATAAACTCTGCAGTCTGAACCTCAGGTATAAAAAACCTTTGGGAGAAATTTCTTTGGGTGAAAGATTTTTGTGACTGTTATTAGCTGGTGAAATGGAATGTCTCGACCAATGTCTGTACAGATAATACAAAGATTCTGTTTATTTCTGAAGAGAAGAAACTGTTGCCTAGTGGTTCTGTGTTTCCTTCCATGGATTCTCACAAAACTAAAGTTGTGAGCTCTGGCTTTTAAAAGCTCTCCTGCTTTCTCATATATAATTTACCTTTCTTCTGTATTTACAGAAGATTAAAATCCAGCATAATGGGTATTTAATAAAACAGAAAACCAGATCAAGGCATATTTTTGCAGTCCTTTCTTTTCAAGCCTCTGATATTCAGGAATCAGGAGTTTGGAGAGTTAACAGATTTCATGGTCTCTATAGTCTAGTCATTTTGCAGTCGCTGTTGTTGTGCTGATCCCCTGCCCTCAACTCTGTGGTGTACGAGGCCCCATTTTTTAGAAAGCAAAAGCAATTTTACTGTAGTCTCTGTGATTTAAAGCTTTGTTCCTTGGTAAAACACAAAAAACCTCTGAAGATTTAAAAGCTGTACCAGCAGGTTTTACAACATCCAGTGCTCTGGCTCATCGTTCTACTAGACTTTTGTTGTTGTTGTTGGCCAAAGTTGTGTGAGAAGTTTTCTTAGTTGAAGAGAGACTCTTGGCTGACAGTGGGTAAGAGGAATTCTACACAGACCTGACACCAGGAGAACTACTCACAGTGCATAAAGTTAAGCACATGCAAAAGTCTGTGCAGGATAGGGTTCGAAATAACCAAGTGACGATAGGAGAGAAGGCTTATCCAAGATCACATAGCTGGTTAGTTGCAGAACTGGGAATAAATGCCAATCTCTTGGCTCCCAGGCTGGGGCCCTAGCCACCAGACCACATTGCTTTTTGTATTAAATCTGCGACACTGTAACTCAGTGTCACAGTAGTCATTATTCAAGACTGTAGCATTTCAAACATGAACACAAATAACCCTACTTTTGTAAGTTTTTTGTGAAAATAAAAATTAGCTTAATGAGTACCATAAAGTAGCTGTTGTGAATAAAAACTGTTGTTACTGCTATGCTTCAGCTCAGTTTCTGCAGGAATGAATTATCATTGTTAATTATCACTCTCTTTTATAGTTATTGCCTATAATTTCAGACTTTAAATACTCTAAAGCATAAACAATGCTAATTTAATTATGACACTAGAGTTGTTGGACTTTGCATGCAGAAGAAGAAATAATTAATAAAGTTTATACAGAGAGGAACTTAAAATAACAATTAGCATTTTCTGCATTCCTAGTATAGTGGAGTTAATAGTTTCTTCTCAGCCAAAGCCAGGACTTAGAGAGATGCCAGGCATCTCAAGCTGTGTTAATTGTTCTGAGATACAACAAGCCAGAGAGAACCACGGATTCAGTCTGCACCAGCAGCCTTGTTAAAGAATCTCCTCTTTCATTCATTACAGCCAAGTTCTGTCTCCTCTTTACCTTGAGAAGCATTACACATGGAAGTGTAGAGATGGGCCTGAACATCTCCAAGCTCGGGGGAACTCTAGCTCTTGTGCTTATCATTGTGGCTCATCTCTACCATGAAGCCTGCCCCCAACAACACATACAACCTGTCCCAAACACACAAACTCACAGCTAAAAATTCACATCTCCCTATTTGTTGTTCATCCCATTGTTTTACTTTAATCTTGTACATTTTGCCCACTGTGGAGACTTTCAGATAAGCCTTGCACTAAAGCTTTTAATCTCCCTCCTCAAGTTATGGCCTTTTCTACGGGGGAGAAAATATGGTTTGGCAAAAACAGGCCAAGGAGTTGTTTTGTTTTGTTCATTTTTTCTCAGAACTTGCCAAAATCAGAAACTCCCAGTACAAGCTACTTGATAACATAGCACTGATGCTCCACTTCAGTACTTAAGCATATGCTTCCATCCCTGCTCTGAAGAGCAATTACGCACATGCTTTGCTCTAAACATGTACTTAAGATCCCTATTCAGCAAAAGCACTTTAGCACGTGCTTAATTTTAAACACGTATTTAAGTTCCATTAAAGTCAAAACCAGAAACACCTAGTACTGACTACTTGATCTCTCAACACTGAGGCCCCAACTCAGCAAAGCACATAAAAATGTACTTAACTTTAAGCACAGGCTTAAGTCTTGTTGAAATCTTTGGACCAGGGACTCTTATTATGTATATGTACAGTGCCTAGCACAGAGGGCCTGATCTTGGTTGTCAGAGAGGCCTCTTTGCAGTAGTGTAATATAAGTAATAGTAGCAATAACAGTAAATGTCTTGAAAGTTATTAAGAATTTTGAATGTTGATGTACCCTGTTCTTTATTTCCCCATCTGTAAAATGGGGATAATATTTCTCTACCTCAGTAGGTGTTTTACTACAGATTGTGAGGAGATCAGATTCTTTTGTGATGAGTGCCATGTAAGCTGATGGATAGATAAATAGATTGCTGACCAGTATTGTCTTATTGTTTCCTTGGGCTCCACACATCTGTCGGAATCTGCCAGTTGTCTCTTGTCATATACTTAGATTGTAAGCGCTTTGGGGCAGGCCTTTTGTTCTGTCTTTGTACAGTGCATTGCACAGCAAGGTTCTGATCCATGACTGAGGCTCCTAAGCACTATGATACTATACATTTTATTATATTATTATTTGCAGTACCTCCCTCTCCTTTAGGATACTCAATGTATATCTAAGTAGCACAGAAAAATCTCCTCTCAGACAACAGAAGAAACTCAGCTCATTCCCTTACCTAGCTGGTTTCTCTAATGCACCAACCTATTGGGAATACAGAAGGACATTGATGATTTGCTGCTAAATGCTCTCTCCAATTCTTTCTGCCTGCCTGCTCGTCCCAGGCAGATTCTAAGAAGGGTTAAGGAATTCCCATAAACCATTCGTGCTCCCCCAGAATGAAACAGAGGAGTTCACTGAAATGTTTTGATAATTCAACTTGCCAGGGACTAACTGTTTCCTTAATACATAAATCTCTTTATAAACACAGTTGTTTGCAAGACAATAAAATGCTCTTATGAATCTGAGAGGCGGCAGAATGCTAGCTGCAGCCATACAACCAGCTGAATAAACAGAGCAGAGACAAGACTTGTGACAGTTTTCCTCCAGGCAGTGCTGGAAAGGTACCATGTAGACCTAGCTAGCTGTTGCATAGCACTTATCTGCCGTAGATCTCAAAGCACTTTACAAAAAGAGATCAGAATCCTGATCCCCATTTTACAAATGGGGGAAATGAGTCAGTAAGAGTTGAAGTGACCTGCCTAAGGTTACCAGGTAAGCCAGTGGTAATGCCAGGCATAGAATCCAGGGGTTCTGAGTCCCAAGCCAGCGCTCTTTCTACTAGGCCCAAACATTTAATAATCCCAAAATCATGAGCTGGACTTAAAAATCATGAGATTATTCTTAAATAACCCAGATATTTTTATTTGCCCTTCTGGCTTTTGAGACTTTCGGGTTCACATTTTCAAGCTTTTCTCTGCAAGCATGAGAGCTTGAAACTTTTTTTTTTAAATGAAAGTCTAAATACTCACGTAATCAGTGGACTCTGGGTGCTGGGGCATTAAGAAAAACATAGCATATCACAAGTGCTGCCAATGCTTCATCCCACAGCAAGGCCAAATAGAAATTTCCCCACTGGGGGAGCGACCAGAAATTAAATCCCCAACCCAGGTGCTCAGTTGGTCCTCCTCGCGTGACCTTCCTTTTTTTCCCCCTTCCCATTAAACAAATGCATGAAAAATGATATAATGTGCTGCATCCAGCTATGCTACCATTCAAGCTTGACATTGCTTTGAGGCCACTGGTCTTATCTCCCTTCAGCCCTGTTGTGCCAGCTCGGCCGTTACATACGAGCCTTAGAGTAGGCACCAGGACAGAGCACCAGCCAAGTGGGGCCTAGCATTGGTTCTGCCACCTTTGCAAGAGCGCCCTCTGTCTCGCAGCACGAGGGTAATTTCTGGGTGGGCTGGAGGCAGGGGAAGACAGAAGGACGGACAGTCGGGGGCCTGGCGAGGATGGACCTGCACCCTGGTGATTCTGCACCACGGCAGCAGCCCATGGGGCTAACTGAAGCAAGACTAGGTTTTAGGGCCGTGTTGAGTAGGAATGGTGCAAATCACCTTCTCTGTCACTGTACTGGGGGATCTGGCCCTGAGAGTACAATGTGATGAAAGTAATTAGTATCAATGCTGAGGCCGTGATCCAGCAGGGCACTGACGCACATGCTGAGCTTTGAACATGTGCCTAGTTCCACTGCAATCGAGGACTGCTCTGTCACATGCTAAGCACTTTGCTGGGCTGGGGCCTGAATAATTCTCTTGCAGGTGGGATAGCTTGTGCCCAAATGTTTAGACAGCTATTTTTAGTGCCATAGCATGAGACCTGCATGGCAGGCTCTGAGACCTGCTGCACGGGCTGCTTTTTGTTATGTAGACATACCCTGAAAGTCTCAGCACTGGGTTATCAGGAAGAGGCAGGAAAACATATAGGAGATAGAGCTACGCTCCATTTTTAAATATGTGAAGTTTTATTTTTTCAAAGAAACCCAACAAATCATACCGGCAAATATGGATTCTGGAAATTACCAGTGATTCAACCCTGCCTTCAGCACCTCTTGGCTTCTCCAAAGCAAAGAACTTCTGTCATACCCATTTTTGCACTGGTTTTAGTAGGGTGAAAAGAGCGCGATGAACTATGTATCAGGTTTGCTCCACACTGTAAACAGGTCCCTCTCCAAACAGATCACAGCATACATTTTGGATTAGGCAGACTGTCCGTTTCAGCTATGCTTAAATCTGAAAGAAGTAGATGCTGCTCTTGAATATTTTCAGACAGACTTTCAGCCCTTATAATGTTTATATGTTTCTCTTTTGCAGATATTTCATGTAGGGATGAGAGTACATTTTCCACTACATTTCAGAAACCATTGGTATTGCCGGAAGAGACAGGCACATTAATGCTTGCTTCATAGTGTTTAACGATGATCTAGTACATAAATAAGAATGCTTAGCACTTAGAATAATCCTTTGCCTCCCCAGAGCATTTTTCATCTTCCAGAGATTAGCTAATTATATTACTTTATAGAAAAACCTTTATCTAGAAGAGCACAACTAGTATTTGTATTACAGGAGAGCCTACAGGCCCTCATAAAGATTGGAGCCCCATTGTGTTAGGTGTGGTACAAACATTCCCTGCCCTGAAGAGCTTACAGTCTAAACAAACAAGGCAGACAAAGGTGGCCGGGAGGAAAGAAGCACACAGTGACTTGCTTAAGGTCAACTGTTGAGTGATAGAGCTGGGAATAGAACTCAGATCTTTCCGGTGCAAATCCAGTGCTATAACTCTTGGACAGCCTGCCTCGTGTGTATGGGAGAGGCACCTGCGTCAGGCAATTTTTTTCACCTGAAAAGGGGAGTAACATGAGCAAGGTCATACAGTGAGTCTGTTGGAGAGCCAGGAAGAAAATCCAAGAATCTCCCATCTCTTGATCCTTGCATTTGTATGGGGCAACAAGTAGGAGCCACAGGGTTCCTTTGTGCTTACTGCTGTACAAACATAGAACAAAAAGCATGTAATCTATTATTTCTGGGAATATTTAAAACTTGAACTTGTGTTGCAGGACCTTTCCCATTCAGGCTCCGCCCCCCTCCCATGGAGAGGGGAAAGAGTACACGTTACCAGGGCCCAGAGGCCCTGGAGGGTCTGGCCCAGGTTCCAACACCCATTGTGTATGTGGGAGGCGGCCTGTGTTACAAGTTTATATTGGTCCTGAAAAAATTATGCTTGGGCCCTGTTCCCATCCATGTCCTGTCCCCTCCCCAGATTTCAAGACCAAGAGTATATAATGCTTTTCATTATTATGATTTAATATTTACATGCGTGTAGTTCCCAGAGGCCCCCAGTGTGCTGAGTGCAGCACACCCACATCTTAAGAAACACTTTGGCAGGCAAAAGAAGTGTTACCATTTCCCCCTATTTACTGATAGGGAACTAAGGCACAGAGAAATTAAATCACATTTACAATGTCCCTCAAAATCTGAGGTAGAGGTGCAGTTTGGTTCCGTGTCTCCCAAGCTAGTGCCTTCGCCACAAAACCATCCATTTTCTTTTTTCTGCACCTTTTCATTTCTGGGCATGGGAAACCTCTCTCAACTGTATGATAAAAGCCAAAGTGCTTCTGGCCTATTATATTTTACCAAGTTTTCGTGGATAGAGTGCTGGACTGGTACCCAAAAGACATGGCTTTTAGTCCTGCCAATGGCTTGCTAGGTGACAAGTCCCTTCACTTCTCAGCTCCTCTATTTTCTCATCTGTAAAATGGGTTATAATGATGCTGATCTCCTTTGTAAAAAACTAAGGTCTACAGAGGAAAAGTGCTGTATAAGAGTTGGGTATGATGATACATTCCTAATTTGAGAGAGAACTGGCGCAAAAGCCTACGGGGCCAGGCCTTTTGCACAGGGTGGGAATTTCACACTATGTCAACAGATTAATTCCTAAAAATATATATTGAGCATCTGTTTCTAAATATGCTGCAAGGCTGAATTTGAAAACAAAAGGGCATCTGGGTGCTTGTAAGCTTTTGGCAGACACACTTAACTGACTATGAGAACTCCAGCACTGAGAGACACAGAATGCAGCTGCAAAGCTTGCTGTTCCCTTAGCTTATTGAGACAGGCAATCAGATCTGGTTATGAAGCACAAGCTCAAATTCTTCATTTTACACAGTTTTCTGTATTGTTCGTCTGTAAAAAATGCACAGCTCCTTAATTCCACTTGGCTGAAAGGGGACCTGTAGGTGGCTTCCTTTATAAAGCAAAGGTAATATTGATCTCCACTAATCACATGTTGCTACATCATCTTTCTGTTAGCTACAGCAGAGAGACACGAATTGCTGACACACATTTCTTGCTGAGCTGCAGGGTTGACAAATGAGGGAAGGTGACTGGTGTCACACTAGCTGACAAGATCAAGCATTGTTCTGTTGCTGAGGGTTTTTTAAGAGAGGCGGAATGATCACAACAAGAGATCCAGGAGCTGGTGGTTTTTATTTATATTTAGCTGCAGTGAAAATTGAGCTGCCAGATTCAAGCAGGGACAAGATTTGCCACCCTAAATGAACTCAGGAATTGCCAAACGGGATTAGACCAAGGCTCTGTCTAGTCCACAATCCTATTTCCATTGCTGGTCAGCATCGGATGCTTCAGAGAAAACCATAAAAAACACTGATGTGGGAAATTATGGAGTAACTTGCCTCCAAGGAAAAACTTAGACCCTCATTTTATTATTAATTTGTGTACTGGTATTCCAGTAGGTGCACCAGTCATGGGCGAGGACCCCATTGTTCTAGGTGCTGTACACACGCTGTCAGTCCCTGCCCCAAAGAGCTCACATCTGAATATTTACATTACAGTAGAACCTACAAGCCCCATTGTGCTTTACAAACAGCCCCCACAAAGAGTTGACAATCTAAATGGACAAAGAGAGCAGTAGTCCTGTAAATCATGCTGCTCCACTAGTAGAATTGAATTAGAAAAAGGGTTTCTCTCTTTCCCTACATCTGGAGTCAAGCGGAAGTAGATCATTAACCACTTTGTGCTGGAGTAAACAAGTAAACAGGATGCACAGCAATGCTGAATTGGGTTCTTGGGCCCCCATATAACGAATAACTCTAGGGTGGCTAGAGTTGAGTGGAAATCTTCCAGTGGAATACTTTTCCATCAGCAAATGCTGATGTCAGAAGTCAAATGTTGCATGGAAATGGACTGCTTTTGACAATTTTGTTTAGGGAAAATATATTGAATGGAGCATTTTGATAGGGTTGAAACATTCCATTTTGATCTTTTTGGAAAGGAACACAGCTATTGTCCATTTCAAACTGATTTTTAATTTTTAAAATTTTACATTATACACTATAATATATACATTTTTATAAACAGTCAAAATCAGAACAAAACCTTTTGATTTTGTTGAAACGAGCTGTTCTAATCGACCTGAAACATTTTTTGTTTTTCCTCCTCAGAGTTTCACTTTGCAGAAAGTGTTGACTTTTTTGTTTCTCTCCTATTTCAGAGTGGGGAAAAAAATCATACTTCTCTTGAAACACAAAATCTGATTCCCACCCACCTCAAATAGACTCTGAATGGAAGTCTCTAATTGCACGCTGAGGCCCCTATTTTGGTCAATGCTAGAGATCAATGGTTTTCAACCTTTTTTCATTTGCTTACCCCCCCAAAATAATTTTGAACGGTGGTGTGGACCTCTTTGGAAATCTTAGATATAGTTTGCAGACCCCCCCCCAGGGATCCCCAGACCACAGGCTGAAAACCACAGCAATCTTCCACAGCACATTGACTGCTGTTAATAATATATTTGATTGTTTTCTTTTTCAGTGAAGTTGTAGAATATGTTTTAGGAATAAATCCATACACTTTCTTTCACCACCTATGTGTGTCTTGGACTCCTCAGGTAGTAGGTACTTTGTTTTTATCTGACTTCCTTTTGCTGTAAGGGGAAATACTATCTTCTTTGTGACTGAATGGCCTCCTATGCGGTTGTGAGTTTTGCTCTACCAGGTACTCAGATCAGATCAAGAGTAGTTAAGACCATTAGCACCCTGTCAGGAATTGCTGACATGGCATAAATGAGATTTATTTAGTCTATTATTTTGAGAAGTAGTTGGGTCAAATAATATTAGGCTTGTCATGAGAAAATAATGTACAGTCCATTAATACTTCACCTTGTGTGTGTGTGTGTGTGCGCGCGTGCGCACGCGCGCAATAGTTGTTTATACGTTCAGGGGAAGCTCCATACAATTAAATTGCTCAAGAGTGCAGACAAATTCCCTGGGATGCAAATCCATGAATTGGCATTAGGCTGTGCTTTCTTAAGCATCCATTATGATTTTATTTTACAGAAGATTTTCTTTGTTAAAGCCAGCCAGTTCTGCATGGCACTGAGCACCCTCAGTTCTCATTAGTCAGTCGGAGAAGACGACAGATAGAGCCTCCTAGGATGCATTTAGGAGCACAAGACTTGCCAGGAATGAAACATGGGTGTCCTGATAAGGTTTAGTGCCTTATTCACTAGACCTTTTTGAGAAGAGGCATCTACTTACGCATTAGGGACCTAGTCATGTAGACACTGTACAATGGTAACTGTTCATGTGCTTGCAAGATCAAGGCCCAATGTAGCAAGATGAGAATGGTCCTATGGAAAGGTCTTTTGCCACCCAGTCTAGTTCCACATCAGTTGTCCCATACTCAACTGCCATTTTCATCCTACTCCTGCAAGCACTTATGCCTGTGTGTCACTTTTAGCACATGCATAAGTGTTCACAGAATCAGGGTCTATGTAATTAGCAACCCAGGGAAGACTGCAACCAGATTTTTTGGGTCTGCAAACAAGGACAGCTATCCTCTGAGAGAGGTAAACAGCAGAGAAAGCACCTTAAAGACTACCAAATTTCTGCGGGCATAAGCTTTTGTGGGCTGCAACCCACTTTATCAGAAGCATGTGTGGATTGCAGCCAACGAAAGCTTATGCCTATAGAAATTTGTTAGTCTTTAAGGTGCTACAGGACTCCTGTTGTTTTTGCTGTATATAGACTAACATGACTACCCCTCTGGAACTTTTCAGCAAAGAAAGAGAAAGCAAAATCAGATCCTCTGAGTAGATAGGGCAGCCTCCAAAGAGGGAAGGCAAACAAGAATTTTCCAGAGCCAGGGGAGATTTTCTCGTTAGTTCTAGGTTCCATCCCTCCCCTACCCCCACAATGGCATCAGATCAAAATGCTCTGAGATTTTCAAAGACACCTAAGGAATTCGGCTGATTTGGTGGCAAATTCCATAGGAAGCTTGCCTCTTTGCCTCTAGAAAGAGTTTTCATGGCAGTGGTTACATGGGAAACATTTAGAAAAACAATTTTAATGAAATATTTGGTGGGTGGGGGTTGTAAAACAATAAGCCAAGCAACCTTTCCCCTCTCTGGTTTTGATGGGATTAAAGCAGTTCCACTTCACAATCCAAGATAATGATGTAAGCTGTGTCTCTGACAGTGCAATAGTCTCCCTTTAAAAATATTGTCCATTCTATCAGTGTTCTTCTTCACTTGGAACAAAAGCATCTTGATAAACAAACAAGTGTGGCCGCTAATAACTCATTGCTAGATTATGGGTATACAATGGGGTGACATGTAGTTGTGCTGCACTTCAGGAAGGGACTGTGCCTCAGACACAGCTTGAGTGGGAAATAAATGGTGCAGAGGTCTCGTGCTGTCCCTTCTCACTTGTGAATTTCATCCACACACAGCAAAATTATCTTCTCCAGTCACCACTGCGGCAGCTCCCTGTTGTTTTGTCTTCAGTGAAATGTCACTGAGGATGGGATTTGTCTCTAGAGTAATTAAACTGACACTATCACTGTCATTCACTTATAAGATATTCATATACCATTTTCACACAACGTGTTAGTCTGCAAAAGAGAAGAATGAAGTGGGATTTGATAGCAGCCTTTAACTACCTGAAAAGGGGTTCCAGGGAGGATGGAGCTAGCCTGTTCTCAATAGCATTACATGACAGAACAAGAAGCAATGGTCTCAAGTTGCAGTGGGGGAGGTCTAGGTTGGACATTAGGAGAATGTTTTTCACTAGGAGGGTGGTGAAGCACTGGAATGGGTTACCTACGGAGGTGGTGGAATCTCCATCTTTAGAGGTTTTTAAGCTGCAGCTTGACAAAGCCCTGACTGGGATGATTTAGCTGAGGTTCATCCTGCTGTGAGCAGGGGTTGGACTAGATACCTCCTGAGGTCCCTTCCAACTCTAATATTCTCTGATTTTATGAAAACCGTGGAACTCGTGACTATAGGAAGAACAAGATTTTAAAAAGGATTGCACGTTTAGATGTATATCAAGAACATCCAGAGTTATCATAAATAAAAACAACATATAATGACAACAAACCTCCAGGCTTTAGGGCCTTTCAGGGTTTAGGCTGGTCTCTAACTCTTAGGATTTCACTTCACTGCTCTGTTAGCTCGAGCCATAACTCAAGTTTTCACCCTTACCCAACTCCCGTCCACATGCACAAATTTGAGTTAAGTTGTGCTTAAAGCCAAAGCTAGCTGGTTTGAAGCTCAAGTGCTGCTGAGGCCAGAGCTAGTAATGCAGCAAATGAGTTACAAAAATTCATCAGCTTCTAATGCAATCACTCTGTGCCACTAATCACTTTGTGTAGCTCCAGTGTGGTCACTCGTACCGGAGCCAGACTAGAATCAGTGGAGTAACTTCTGTATTTATCTGAGCTGACTATTTCAGTGAAGCACCTCTGAAGCACCTGGTACTGGCCACAGTCAAATACAGGATTCTGGACTAGATAGACTATGGGTCTGCTCCACTCTGGCAATTCCTGTGTTCCTTTGTGAAGCTATACTTAATTTCACCCCCCTTTGCTGATCTCTGGACAGTGGGTGATTTGATCGTTTATTCAGGTGACATAATCTAGATGCAATGAAATGCTTTAAAGGTGGTTCTTTGATTCCTTTAAAACTGTTCAGGCCAAACAGCTGGTCATAAAGAAAAACATTAGATACATCTAATACACAAATGTGGTGAACTCAGTGGGATTTTATGTATGGTTCATAGAGGTTATTTGCCAAACAGATGCCCCTACAGACTTCAACTGAGATTGGGGTCCCATTGTGCTAGGTACTGTCCAGGCACTTTGTAAGAGACAGTCTCTGTCCTGAAGAGTTTACAACATAAGAGTTTGATCCTAAGGCCACTATAGCCAGCAGGAGTTTTTATGTTCGTTTTGAATCAGTCCCTAAAACGTAGAAGAACAGAAGGATGATTATTCCTATTTTACAGATGGGGAAGTGAGGCACAGAGACTGAGTAATTTGGCCAGTCTGTAGCAAAGGTTGCATTTAAATCTTGGTTTCCATTTAAAATTTCCTTCCAGTGCCTTAGCCATAAGAACTCGTCCTTTCTTTCTCCAAGTATAGTGCACACAATCAACCAAGTTCTGTTCTTTGTTACTCGAGGATAATTACCAACTAATCCAATGTCAGTGCTGATCCTCCAGAGTAACACTGGTGTGCCTGAGAGCGAGCTTTGGCCTGGTATAGACAGAACCATGGGAATAACTCACTACCATGATACTTCTGTTATCAATCATTTTATCAGGTCCTTCACATCCAATACAATGTCAACAGAACCATTACAATGCAAATGTAGCTATGCAAGCTCCCCAGATCCCCATGATAAAACTCATTAGACTTGTCCAGCTACAATACAGATGATCTTGCTTGAACTTCAGCTAATCCTATACCTTTATGTATTGTGTTCCACTGTAGGACCATTGCAAAAATTCATCCTTGTCCTCCTAATTTGACCTTTTTTCATTTCCTATATCTGTTTACGTAGCCTATGTGGTATTTTATTCTTTCTTTGCAACCTGAGGGCTTCAGTGTGCTTCAGTGTGCTTTTTTATTCTTTAAAAATAAATAAAATCAATGAAAAAAAAAATCAATGCCAATAGCCACAATACACATGATTAAACTGGTGGTAATGAAGAAGAGATTGTGCACCATTGTGGGAGAGACAGTAAGGGAACTGATTTTGCTATCAAAGTGCGTAACCATTTTTTTAAATTGTGAACAATAAGTTTTACAGTCTTTTTAAATTATAAATTTAAAAAATATGCATTCCGAAGTATTAGATAATTCTCATGCAGAGCTGGTTGAATTCCCTTTCTCCTTGTCCCACCCATAAAACGTTGAACTTTTGTCAAAAAACCCCACCAAAAATCAAGGGAGGGAGAAGAGGAAAGCATACGTGTCCTGTGACATTCTCCATTTTTAATAAAAAAAAACAATTTTCTGTTGAGAAAAGTTTAAATGGAAACATTTCTACTGACCTTATTCCCAGGGCTAAACCCACAAGTATTCTCATTCACTAAGTTGACGAAACAAGGGGAAAAGAATGATAATGACCAACTATTTATCTAGACCTGATCCAGCATAGTACTTAAACATTTCCTTAGCTTTGAACACATGAGTCATTCAATATTCTGATATACAGTACTCATCTTAACATTGCCCTTGACCTGGAGGCAAGTCCCTTAAATATTGAAATATTAGATCTGTTGAGTTTCTGTTAAATTAAAAACAATAACAACAAAAGAAAATGGTTCCTTGTTACATGAAAGATAAGAGTGGCGGGCTCTCAGATTGATATTGAAACTAGAATTAGATCTCTGAAAACCTTCCAACTTTAGTTCACACTTATTATTATTATTTTGTGTTACAATAGCAGAATTGCCAAACTCTCATGATTTTATTGTGAGTCTTGTGATATCTGACTTTTTTATTTTTATTTTTAAAGCCACAGGTCCTGTAGTGAGTGGATTACCTGAAAATTTCAGCTTTCATTAAAGAAAAATCAGTTTCTAGCCCGCCTGGTTGCAGAGAAAGCTTGAAAATCACATTGTAAAGGCACAAAACCCTGAAGACCAATTACAAGACCAAACATATTTTTTCTTTGGTTTAAAAATCGTGAGTTCTTTATATGTCATAGCTTTTTGGCAACCAACCTGTGGTTTCTGAACACTTGGGCCCAACCAAAAGATCATGGTCCTGTTATGATAAACACTGTATTGTCATATAGTGAGAGACAGTCCTTGTCAGAAAGAGCCTATAATTTAAATAGACAACACAGACAAATGGTGGGCGGGAGCACTCAGGCATAGGGAGGTGAACTAATGTGTCCAAGATTACCCAGCAGGGCAGTGGTAGAGCGGGGAATAGAACCTAGGTGTCCTGACTCCAAGTCAAATGGGCTATTCACCTTGTCAGGGATGAAGATTCAGAAGGGAAGAGTGATGCCTTATTTAAGCTAAACAAGTTTGCTTAGTCTTAATTTTCAAAAATGTATTTACATTTTTTTTCACAGAAATATCTGGCCAAATTCACTGCTGGTGTAGGTCTGTCAAAGTCAACACAATTATACCAGCAAAGAATCTGGCCCACCGAATATAAGCTCTTTAAGGAACTGTTATCCTTTCCTTTAAGAGTTGGAGGCATTTTGGTCCACTTTGCTGTGCACTTGAGCATTTTTTACAAATAAGGACTTGCCAGTGATATTCCCCAATTGAGTTTATTATTTTTTTCCACGTCTACTTTCACATCATGAAGTTTTTAACCTGGCAGCTCTCAGAATCTCTCCTGCATTTGTGAGGTTATGAATAAAGAAGATCGGAGAGTTAATGACAGATGCAGTTGATGCTGGAGGGTTTACAGTTTTTAGCCTGAATATTCACAGAGGAAAATGAAGTTCGCCTCCCAAAGAAGCATGGGAATGTTTTCATGAGAGGATGGGCAGGAGGTACTATTAAAAACAAAAAGAGCTTTCTGATTATGATTTGTGGCAGATGGTAGGCAATTAGGAATCAGGTCAAAATAAAATATCAGGCCCACAGAAGTTACATCTGATAAATGGTCATGAAAAGTGGCAATAGCAAGATGATTTATTTATCGGTTTGTTGGTAGTTGAGAAAGAAATGGAGGCTAGACAAGCTCGCTCTGATCTTGGGGCAGAACCCCAAGAACAGTAGCTAGCCTGTGACTCTATAAGGCTAACTTTATTTAGGGCTGTATCAAGGCAGTGGCCCCACCCATACCCAGGATCCCCCTGCTCCAAGCCAGGGGTTCAATGCAGGGGTTCAATGCAAGTGGGCCTCCCCCACTCCCGAGCAACTCTTTTCTGCTGTTTTGGGTCAAGGGGGTGGCTACTTCCCTAACTGCTGCTCCTACCTTTGCTGAAGGCTGTCTGCAGACTCAGGCAGAAGTCACTGCCCTGGTAACACTCACTCTATGTTTTCAAGCTCTCCTTTACAGCTGTAGGCTAGAAACACACCCACATATATGAAATGAAAGCTGATATTCTGACACATCTGGGAACAGGGGCCCATTGTGCCCACTCACTACACCAGCCTTCTCGTTATGCATCATCATTATTATATACTAAATTAGGGATCAACTGAGCCTTAGAGGAACACTGGGGAGGTTCCCCAGAGACTCACAATTTCTCCCCTCCTCTCCTTTTGCTATTGTGTGGCGGGTGGGAAGGGGGGCGTGACAAAATTACCTCACCCCTTCCTGAGGTGCAACGAACTCTCCCCTATGCACCTGGCCCACTCTGGTAGCTGGTGTGTGGTGGGAAAGAGAGTGGAGCCAGAGCTTCATCTTTTTTTGTCCCCTGTGCTCGTAGGGGAACATATCGAGCATTTAGATACTGGTCCTTCCTCCTCCCCTGCAATCAGATTCACAGTCCAGGCAGGGCAGTCGGGGATCCTTTCTCTCCAGTAGCCCAAGGGCATGACCTAGCCTCTACTACATTTTACGTATGAAATATTGATGAGTAAGGTCCTGATCCAAAACCCATTAAAGTCAATGGGAGAAGACTCTGTCCTCAATGGTCTTTGGATCAGAGTCAGGTTCAGGTTCAGGAAAAGGGGTCTGTTTCTGGGGTTACCACCAGGCTGGTATTTGACCAACCTAGCTGGGTCGTTTTTTTAATGGATTTGCCAATTGCCAGAAAAATAATGTAATTTGCCAGGTTTTTATACATGGGTTTAAAGATTAGCATTCTCATCACAATACACTGGGATATCTAATGTTAAAAGTTTCTGTGTCCAGCTAAAGATCCAGCAGTGTTCCCACTTCTGCATTTTAAGTAAGAAGGTGATGTTATCAGTCTTATCTATTTGTGTTCTCTCTCTAGATACTACAAGTGGCTGTTGAGGGGGGTGGGTGGGTTGTGGAGTTGCCTAGTGATTGAGGTTACGGGGGGCTTGCCTTGTATGGGGGTGGGGATGGGTGCTGGTTTCTTTGCATTTCCAAGGTGGTAACCCTATGTGTGCCTATTGACTGGGGCAGAAGGGAGAAAACCAGTAATTAATCAGAGCTGATCTGTGTTTGCAAGAAGGAAACTGGCAATGGGGAGAAGCTGGTTATGGAGGCAGATGAGCGGGGTAGGGAGGGATGCTGAGTGATCCGCATTCATGGGAGGAGCTGAGCCAATGAAATACCACTAGAAGGAGCAAAGAGTAATTGTGTTTGTCATGCATGTTGACTGTTGGTTTGCACTGAACTAAGCTGTGCTCTGAGTTCCATGGCTTGGTGATTGTGGGCTACAGGGAACAGAAGAAAGTGAAATTGACTCATTTATTTATTTTTTTTTAAATATGGCCAGGAACTTTCTTTGAAAACAGGCCCCTGCTATTGTGCTGACTGGGAACTTCTATAAAAGGGCTGTGCCTTCCCTGACTGACCAAATTCCTTTCGTGTAGCTCTAAAAAAATGCTAAAATATAGTAGAAACTTGAAAATGATGCGTGTCCTCAGAGAACACTAGGCTGTTGAATGCTGTATAAGAAGATAAATCAGTCTTTTTGTTTGTTTTTGGCAGAGAATAGTGGCTAAAACTTGGAATGTTTTGGTATCCTGATTGTTTTTATGCTATTTTTAAAACTATGTAATACTAGCTCTGCTGAAATGATACTAACGTGGAACAATCAAAGGATACAGTCCTACTGCAAGCTTAAGGTCTGATAGTTTGAGCTTCTGAACATTCACACAACCCCCTGATTTCAGCTGGAGTTGAGGATATTATGGCCCTGTCAGGATCAGGCTTTTAAACTGCAAAAGGAAATTCTTCTCCTTATTATTATTTTATTAATTATTTCTATTCCAGTAAGCACCTAAACAATTCCAGTTGAGATCCAGACCCCATTTTGCTAGTAAATTTACAGATACATAATGAAAGACACAGTCCGTGCCCTGAAAAGTTTTACCAGAAATGAAAATGACAGACAGAAGAAGAATTAATATCTTCAGATTACACACAGAGCACTGATGCGAAGGGAGAGACAGTAATTTACGCAAGATCATCCAGAAAGTCTGTAGTGCAGTTAGGAATTGAACCCATGTCTCCTGACTCCCCATCCACTGGTTTTAACTCATCCTTCTATTCCATGGTAACTGGGCACAGTCGTTCATTTGCTACTTCTTTTCTCAGCAGTTTCATTTCCAGTTGGAGAAAGTACAACTTCCACACTGATTGCATCTGTGCTAACTATGTGGTTCAGTGGTTCGATCACTGGATTGGGAGTCAGGCGGTCTGGGTTGCACACCCAAATTTGCATTGCTGTGAATATGGTACTTAACATCTCTGTGCCTCAGTTGTACTCATTGTTAAACAGGCATGCAGGGAATGCAAAACCACAGTGGTGGTCCTTCCTTTAAGGTCTTTACTCACATGAATACTGAGAGATACACCAAAGGTACATTAAGGAAGCAGTGTAGTATAGTGGCTAGAGCACTGGACTGGGTTTCTGGAAGACTGGGGTTTGTTCCTGGTTCTGCCGCTGACCTCATCAGTGACTGTGGGCAAGTCACTTCAGCTCTCTGTGCCAGCTCAGTTTCTCCTTTTATAACATGGGGATGATGCTACTGACCTTCTTTGTAAAGCACTTTGAGACCTATGGACGAAAAGTTCTGTATGAGAGAGAGAGGTGCAATCTGCACCTGCTGTTGTCCAGGCGGCATTTGTTGCCAGAGGAGAGCAGGTTGTTTCCATCATCACTGTCAATGAAATAACTCCCTTTGACTTCAGTGGAAGTTCACTCTGGCCCTCAGTTTGCAGCAGGAGATTTCACTGCTAGAAACTGTTCAGGGAATGCAATGAGCAAACGTATTTTCTACCTGTACTGGTCATATCCCCCAAAGTCAAATACCTTTAAACATCCTGATGGAGGAGAGGCTGTGGTCATCCTCCGTTAATGGAAATGCCTCATCCCCCAGGCACGCTTTACATTAGTGGTTTCCTTCTGCCAGGTTTTGCCCTAACTTCTTTTGGTACCTGGAGTGAGCCAGGCTTGTAAATTTCACTGCTGTTATAATTCTTCATCTTGTTAAGGATAAGATAAAGATCAGAATAAGTAAAACAAGGGCAGAATAAGAGAAGCAAGCCCCCAGGGAGGAATTTCAATGTAGTTTGTTCACCATCAAAATAAAAACTAATTTGCTTGCTTCACCTGAAGGAACAATAGCTGCTACTTAAGACAGGCACACAAAGCAACTGACAAATAGTATTTGTTAGCAGCAGCTGCTTGTTTCTAAAGGCAATGACCAAAAATATTAGGTTTGGGAGACAGTTGTTTTCTAGCATCCCTGTTCAAAGGAGTGGAATGCAGGGCCACTTAAAGAGAAAGGCAGCATGGCCTAAGAGGGAAAGGATGGTCCAGTGGTGAGAGCAGCAATCTTGGCTGTATAAGACCTCCATTCAATTCCTTACTCTGCCATTCAATTTTTTGGGTGACTTTGGGAAAGTCACGAAGGCTATGTCTGTGTTACAGCCTATGTTGGCAAAACTTATGTCGTTCGGGGCGTGAATACTCCACCTCCCTGAACGACATTCGTTACCCCAACCTAAGAATGTGTGTGCAGTGCTCTATGTTAGCGGGAGAGTTTCTTCTGCCACTCGTGGGGGTGTTTTAGATTTTTATGCCGATGGGAGAGTTCTGTAAAATGGGGGTAATAATGCTGCCCTGTCTCTCAGGGATGTTGCATGGATAATAGGGTACAGACTGGTGTAACTCCATAAATCCGGGGGCACTATTTCCACTTTGCATTGGTGTCACCTAGAGAAGAGCCTGTCCCACGGTGCCATATGCCAGGTTACTTTATTTGTGTCACCCCCTTGACAGCAATGGGCTGTCACACAAGTGTAAATCCTGAAGCACTCCTTTGAAGTCAGTTCAGCTACACCAGTGTAAAACTGCAGGGAGTGTCAGGCCCAGTGGGGCATGAAGTAGGACTGTTTTAAGCCTAGAGAGAGTCTCTGGAGTAGGATGGGGACATAAGGAGTGGGGAGACAGCTGGTTTTGTATCTGTACTTTGTAACTAGTTCTGCGAAGTGCCTAAGCACATGCTTAACTTTAAGCACATGAGTAATCTCATCCAAGTTTACCAAAGCATTTAAAGCCAGAGTGTTAAAAGATTTGACATCTCTAAAACCACAGGATTTAGGCATCTAAATACCTTAAAAATCTGAAAATCTAGCTATTGTACATATGCTTTATTAAATTAAGGCCCTTAACCCTCACAGAAAAGTGCTATTTAATAGAGAACAAGATCTTTTCTTTAGGATTTTCGAATCCATAGAATTTAATGGAGAATCATCTCCCTGCCTTAGGACTCAATAGGATGGTTCCAAACACCTATAGAAAGTATCTCTTTTGTTATAGGATTTTAGCTCCATTTCTTTAGAGCTCTATTAAAGTTTTATAGAACCCTATTGGTTCCGTCCTTATTAAATTCTATAGGACTCTTCCATCTGGGACAGAACAACAAGAGGTCAAGAAAAGATCTGAATTTGTGACGCCTGCATGTAGAGCAAACTAAAAATGATACAATGAGAGAGGAGCTCTGTCCCTAATATTAATCCCCTGGATCAATAAAGACAATAAAAGCAAGAAACAGAGGGAGTTAATATCCTCCATTTCCTTTTTATTTTTTTTCCAATTGCAACAAAGCCTGGGTACTTGAAACGTAAGTACCTGGCTCTTTGTTTTTAGGAGACAGTTTAAGCCTGGGTAGCAAATCATTTTGCCTGACTGAAAACTATAACAGCAACATAAAGTCCTGGTGGGTGCCACAGTTTAGAGAGCCTGCTTTAACACTGAGAAAATTTGAAATGAAGCAGTGGATAACAGCTTGGTTTTTACAATATTTCTTCACTTGGCAGCAGAATTTTGTGTCTAGGCTCTTTCAGAAGGAATAACCTTTTCTTTTATGTTGTGTATTTCTGAACACCAGACAGCCCTTCTCTTTAAGTCATTTATTATTTACAGAAGTGCACATGGACACCCTTGTGCTAGGTGCTGTACAAGTCCTTACCTCATAGAGTTTACAGTCAAATATGATTGATATTGGGGTTATTTGGCAGCAGGGTCCAGGTCCTCTGTGTATCTTAAGGTCCATCATTGTCATAGACTAATATGGAGAAGGTGTTTAAGAAGACACAAAAGCCCATAAGATTCACTTTGTGTACTTTTCAGTTTATTGTTCCCTTCTGGAGAGGAAGGATGGTTTTGTGCCTAAGGTACACAACTGGAGTTGAACTGAGTTCAATTCACTGCTCTGCCACGCATTCCCTTGAGCAAGTCACTTAGGCCCAGATTCTCAGATTGAGGATCCTAAATAGTTTTGAGATTCTGGACCTTAATCTCTCTCTGCCTCATTTTACCATCTGGAAAGTGGGGAATGGGGAAAGATCTAATTCAATGATGCACTATGCTTCCTCTTCCAAGCCAGTACAAGGCTGGTGGTGGGTTATGGCTTTGCTTCTTCCTTACCCTATTTGGAGTGATTTGCTCCCACAAGATTGCATACAGAGAGTAATCCTTGAGTACAGGGCCTTGTCCTCAGCCCATGCATGGAGGGACACTGAGCAGGGGCAAACTAGGGTACTTGGAGCCTAAGTACCTGGCCGACCAGAATGACAAGTTGCTTGAGCCTTTCTGCCTGCCACACACACACACACGTGTACTCTGGAACATTGGCCAGGATCATTCTGGCCTTGTGTGGGGACCAGTGGAAACTGGGGAATTAATGAAGTAATAAGATGCAAGTTTTCTACCATCTCTGCACTTACAGGACAAGTCACAAGCCATTTCTCTGCACCCTGTGCCTCATTTTGGCCCTGCTCAATCCTGCAGCTGCAGACTCTAATGGCTACAGAGAGTGGAACGCAGGATCAATATGTTTGTCCTTTGTTTGGAACTCCCTCTCGCCCCCCAACACTGTAGCAACCCCCTCCTGTATGTGACCTATTTTACTCAACACTGAACCTGGCTATAGTGGAAGACAGCCTCTGCAGTACATAGCTTTCAAGTTGTAACAGGGCATTTGAAGCTACAATAAGCTTTTATCAGAGGAATCTATAAAATAGAACCCAGCTGAATGTACTGAATATTAGTTTAACTGCCTGTTTACAGTTTTGCCATAAAAAGAAAAAAAAATATAGTCTATAAAAAGATCTCCTGAAGCAACACTTAGAATAATGGAGGAGGGGACCTATTGTTTAACCAGACACCATAAATTTAATATGGTTACATTATTGCCACCCAGGATTTTATTGATTATATTTTTTTGTCGAGTTACTTATGTTGAAATTTGTGTCAGCTTCCAAGTTTATTTTTTAACTGTGATTTCCAGGAAGAAAATATTAATGAGCTATTATCTGAGAAGTAGAGGGAGAAGGAAAGTGATTTAAATAAAATGGGATTTTCAAATGAACACACATCATGATGAGAGTTTTTTTTAATACCCTAATGAAGAAGAATCTGATAGGAACTAGCCACAGCGGCATGACTGCATCATTTTCGCATATTTCCAGATTACTTCTGCCAGCTGATAAGTCCCTTTCAGTTCATCCACCTTCTGTTAACAAATCCCTGGCTGGCAAGAATTATTCAACATTTACAAGGACTCTGAGTTGTGATAGGTACTCTCACAATTGGTCTGCATTAGAACAGGTAAATTGAATAAAGCCTGCAAGGGGTAGTGTTTAAACTGCCTTGTCCCCAAAAGTAACCGTGGGAGGCATTCTCATTCAGACATCCCCCAACCCAATCCCTTTCCTGCATCCACCTGGCTCCTGGAGGCTGGTGATTTACTGCAGAAAAAGGTGCAAGAAACTCTGTAATGGAAAATTAGGAAATAACCTTTGACCTCTTCGTTGTGACAGCCAACAAGGATGCAATCAGGGCATCTTGACTGAAATTTATGAATGGGATATTAGTCTGAATTGAGCAGAGACCACTCTACTGCCTTGATTAAGCCATTTAACATGGGCCAGATACTCAACTGGTGTAAATAAGAACAGCTCCATTGAAGTCAGTGTTGCTATGCCCATTTACACTAGCTAAGGATCTTCTCTGGCCCAATGATTTGAGGTCACTTTGGTTGACCTGATCCATATTAGAATTAGAATTTAGGAGTCTAGGGATAAATTACCAACCCCATAGCCCTCTGGAACTCACTACTGTCAATCTTTTCTGGATAATAGAGGAGAAGAATGGACCTTTAAAAGAGATTTTAATGTTCTAAATGTAAATTAATGTGAAATATAGGCTACTGATATTGTAGTCATTGGATTTGGATGCTGAGAATTCATCATCAAATCAGAAATAGAAAGGTAAGTATGTTTTGCCAGCCTAATAAATAGGGCACAAGAGAGCTATGAAGCATATGGCTGTTGCTCTTATTTCATAGTCACTTTAGTAATGATCGTCTCAGTGCTATGTCAACACATCCGAATATCATTAGCGTCTGCGTTGCCTAGTAATTGTCCTATCAGGTGTCCTGTATGATGACAGGATTATCCATCATTAGTTTTTTTGCATTTAAATGTAGTCAATGAGTTCTGTGCCTCTTAAGACAAGCAACTTTTCAGTTGCTCAAACTGTAAGCAAGTATCTTGTTAGGCTCACAAATGCTGCACTTCCCTAATCTATGTTTCCCAAAAAGAAAGAAAATTACTATGCTCAAAAATACAGAGGAAGCTTGGCATATAACAGTATTTTAAGTAATAGTGTGTCTCTAAAATAGGGACAGAGTTAGCCATGATTGTGGCTATTCCTCTGTACGTTCCACCATATAAATGACCAGAAGTTGAACATTTTCAACAATTAATTATAGAAATAGGGATCAGGGAATCATTATGGGACACACAGCCTTTCATTGCTAGATTGCCATTAGCAATTAAAAGTTCTTCCAGTGTGAGGGCTATTTTATGTTATATGGGAAGTGAGTTGGTGTTTTCAGTCCCGTTTCCAATGGTCAGGTATCTGTATCTTTACAACTGGAACTAGCTGTTGGAAACTAAGGTCCTGATCCAACTCCTAGAGGAGTCCCTTTCCATTCACTTCCATGGAAGTTGGATCAGGTCCTCAACTGGGGTGGAGACATGGCTCTTCTCTCTCACCCCTAAAAGGTGTATTTTCAGGTCAAGTTGGAGGCATAATGGAAACACTTGCATTGCAGTTGGCGGTGTCTACCCATGCAATGCTAGAGCTGCACCACAGTAGAACTTCAGTGAAGACACTACCTATGCCGACAGGCAATCCATCTCCCCAAGAGGCTAGGTTGCCAGAAGTTTCTGTTGACCTAGCTATTATCTCTCGGGAAGGTGGATTACCTATTGGCATAATAATCAGATAGGCATAGAGAGATTGCAATTTGCCCAAGGTAATGTAGGAAGTCTGTGCCAGAGACAAGAGCTAATCTCATATCTCATGAGATTACTGCCTAAACCACAAGATTATATGGTTCACATATGAAATCCTCACAGATTTTTGATCTACAGACCAAGACTTATAGGCAAAATATTCAGGGAATCATTTTTAACAGTGAATTATTTTTAGACAATTGTAAATTGGTATTGAAAGAAAACATGACTAAATCTGATGTGTAAATTATTTCCTTTGAATTATTCACCCATTTACACCATCAACATTCACTAACAGAATATTTACTTAAGAGTAGAAGTTTTCCCAGTGCGGAGAGCTCTTACAAGATACTATGCACTTCTCTAATCTTCAGTTTAGGCTGAGATTTTCAAAGGAGCATAACAGAGTTAGACACCCAACTTGCATTGTCTCTGAGTACCTAACTCCTTTAGACACATTTGAAAATTCCAGGCTTAGTGGTTTTTTTTTTTAAATTAAATAGTCTGAATTGGAGCAAGAGCCTGACTTCCGCGCTAATGTATGACCATTTATTTCAAGTTGCCCATAGTCTGAATGAGATGTCAGATAAAGTGCCTATTGCTTTTCCATGCCATATTGGTATAACTTTAGTTATCTAGTATATTTCAGCACTGGAAACTGGTTGGGTTAATATGAGAGCTTACAGGCAGCAGGCTTTTTCTGAGGTGTGCTCCCATTCTATTTCCTAGTTCAATTTTACTGGTGCAATATCTCCCATAAATTGAGAGATAAGAGCTTGGGTTAGGTGTGCCCTCTTGATAAATTTATTGTGATTTCTTGCAGAACGATCTAATATTGTACTTCAGCACAGTTACAACATTTGTGGTCTGCTCTCTAAGTAAGAGGGACAAAATGCCTCAGCCACATGGTTAGGTACGTGACCAGATGTTTATTTTCTACAGTAGGTGATGTTTATCTTGGAACTCAGCAAACATCAAATAAGTGAACTCAATATTTAGGGTCAGATTCTCAGCTTGTATAAATCCAGGTTGCTCCATTGAGATCAGTGGTGTGGCAATTTATACCTGCTGAGGATCTGGCCTGTAATGCTGGAATCTTCTTTATCTTGACATCAGGAATGAGCTCCTTGGGCACATCTTAAGAAGTACACATTGGGCTCCCAATAAGAATTTACCTAAGGATGTTTTAATCTCTTCCATGGTGGTGCTTTGAAGTTTGGTTTTGAAAAGCAACTCTGTGAAATTGTTGTCATGGTGGGAGCGTTGTGTGTGTCTACATTTTAGGTATCTCTGTTATTGAACATATTCATTATTGCTTGAGGTTTTCAGTTCTAAATCTGGTCTCCATTATGGTAGGTGCTGTACAAATATATAGCAGGCAAAAGTCCCTTTGCCAAAGAGCTAAATAGGATAGCAGATCACACATAAAAAGGGCTCTTCCTGCATATACATCATTGCCAGGAATAACATTCTGTGGGCCACATTTTATCCTGTCTCCCGTTTTCATTTCTCTCTGCTCTCAGTTACACATGCAGAACTTGGTCTTGCAACTGTAAAGTTAGACTTTGTCTACCTGTGGATTTCCCCCCGTTTCAGCCATCGGTGACCAGCCGGAGCTACAGCTGCACCAGCCTTAATATTAACAGGGGAAAGGTCCTACTTACACAGCTGCTTGCACCCAGGATAAAATGCACTAATGCAAATCCGTTTATAGGAGATTATCTTGTCTACACTAAGGGTTTGCATGGGTGCCTGGCCACCACTGCCAGAAATGGAGCAAAGCCCTTGTGAAGGCATGGCCTTTATTACCAATTCTGTTGTTGATATACGAGCCAGAATCTGATCTAACTCATCCTTCCATTGCTCTGCTGGCCAAATGCAGCTAATGTAGGAGCATTTCTGGAGGCCCTGCATGGCAGACCAGTAGATGTGGGCTGTTTTGTTAGGAGTAAAGGATGCAGCAGCAAGGCAGAGTATCTCTCAACAGAACTTTATTAAACATATTGAGAGACCAGTGTCATAGCTGGGCTGTACTCTTTGTCTGGCAAGCACATGGCCCCAGTTTGCATTCCTGAACCTGTGGTCCCTCACCTATCTAGGTCTCTCCCGAAACATGACTGTTTTTCTTCAGTTCCTCTCACTATACTACCCCGGCAATAAGAAGTTTTGTATGGCTTAAAAGTGGTGCTGGACTGACTCTACCAGATGATTACTTCTGACTGCAGTGAAGCTACTGCTGATTTATGCTAGTGTAACTGAGAGCAGAATCTGATCCTAAATAAATAATGATACACTCATTCATATTCTCTCTCTTCCTCTCCCCCTAATAATTTTGAGATGTGGGAACCCAAGGCAGTTGGTCCCACATTAGTCCCATTTTGTGAAGTTGTGTTTTTTTTTTTAAACTTTAAATGAATTTCATCCCTTTCAAAATGTATGTGAACGTTTGTGTTTTAGCAGGAATGGGTAGTCCCGTGGTAACATATCTTCATCTCTAGTGTGATTTTATTTTGAACCCATAAGCGAGCAAGTATTGCAGCATTTATTATGGTATTGATTAGTTTCTTTGAAGCAAGTAAATGGAATTGAAAAGTCATCTCACTGACAACATAAATATGAAATGAAAGACAGATATTAAGCAAAGTACACCACATACTCTGGGTATGCATGACAATATGAGGTTCTGTACTACTTTTATTATACAGGGGCATATTTTTGGGGATTAGCAGACCTTAAAAATTCAGAAGTCTGTCTTGCATGAGACTGGAACAGTCTGATGTCTCAATTCATTACCGTATTACTCCAAAGGAGTGACAGGGTATGATTCCAATGGATTTACACCAGTAGCTCTACACCATTATAAAACACAAGTGTAATGCAGTGGTGAATCAGGCAGAGATGTTTCAACCCTCCTTGGTGATATGGATGCCCATTTACCATCAATTTCTGTTAGATGGTTTTGAAAAGCTCAGCCTATATATTTACCTGAAGTTAATTCAAACTATCTAGAAGTCTTCCATGTGCAGTTAGGCCAAGAATTTCAAAAGCAACTAGTGATTTTTTTTGGAGGGGGAGCTTTAGGTTTTTGGTTTTGTTTTGGAGGGGGGTGTCAACTTAACACTTTAAAGGGGCTTGATTTTCAGTGGGTGGGTGCTCAGTTCTTTCTGAAAATAAGGCTCCTCTAAAGTGTCAAGTTGGACACCAAAAAAAAATTGCAGTCCCCTCTTTCCCCTCAGCCACCTCCAATCACTCTAGTGACTTTTGACAACTTTGGCTTTAGGCTAGAAATCTGACAAGAACAGACCAAAACCCAGTGCTGAATGTAACAGCTTCAAACTTTGGGCAAGTCTGAATCCCTATGGAAAATTTGCAGTTCAGGATACCTCTGCTTTCTTATGCATTAGAGAAACAAACATGTTAGACAAAAACCAATGTCATTTTTCTGCAATTTGCATAAGGTTTTACACATCCTCACTCTCAAACATACGGTTGCTCTGCTTTATTTATTTCCCATGCTTGGCATTTAACAGTCCCTGGATATTCATTATACCACTATGAAAAATTAATTTAATTGATTAATGAAGTCCTGGTTTGCCATCACTTCCTTCCATCTATCAGCTCTCAGTCTGTACACATGCATAGCCAAAGGATTAAATGTGCCATCATTCACCAGTTCCCTTGCAGCCTGATAGCTGTCACTTGCCATGCTAACCCACATATATGTAGTTAAGGCTCAGAGTTTATATCATTGCTGGCCTTATGAATAATGGGTAAGATTGTAAAGCAAAGACTGTGTCTATTGTATTTTGCAGTTACAGCCCTATAATATCAGGACAGCGAAAAGATTGTATAATCTGTAGAGTGTGCTATTAAATAATTATTTACATTATATTAGAACTTTGTTTTGTCCCAAAGGCTTTGGGAAAATTTTGTTGTTAGAACTCTTTGAAAAACGCAATTTTACTTTTGTCAGAAATTGCAACATTTCAACATTACTTTCTGTTCCAAACTGGAACAAAAAGTTGAAATACTGAAATTTTCACAAAACAAAAAATTCTGAGAAGTTTTGAATTGATAATGTCAAATTGGAAAATGTCAATATTTTTGATGGAAACAATTTGATCTCTCAGAAAAGAATTTTTTATTTTGACTTGCCATTTCAAATCAAAACTTTCATTTTGAAATGCTGACTTGAAGCAATTTTTTAAATTTTGATTCTACGACATGGAAAACTGATTTATTTAATTGGAATAGACATTTTCTATGCAAAGAATTTCAGTTTTGGTAAAGACACATGTTCCCACTGGGAAATTTTTAATTTGAAAGATTTTGACCAGCTCTTCTTACTAACCTAATCAAGCAAAAGTGCTCCATTGACCTTACAGTCCAAGTTTGGGATGTCTACCCTTGAGAGTAGAATGCAACATGTAATCAAGCCACTTGCCAAATGGCCACAGGTGTCTGTTTAAGGCTGAACAAGACTAGTTCTTCCAGAGGATCATGTCCTTCAGTAAAAATATATATGCTAAATACCTGTGGAGTTTTGCAGTCTTTGGAAAGCCAGTTGCCCCTCTGTTCCCAACAAACTCCTTTAGTTCCAGTCTGGGAAATGAACATCTTTGTTTAAAATAGGGGGACTTCCCTTATGCACAGGCAGGCACAGGTGGAAAGACCAAATCTCATTAATCTGCAATCCCCTGCAATCATGACTGTTTCATATTATTTAGGCATCATGATAAGTGAGGTTCATATAAGCAATCTTCTACTGTACTAAATGGAGGAATGATGGCCCAGTAGTTCGAGACTAGGACTCTAGAGACCTGGGTTCAATTCCCTACTCTACCACAGACTTCCTTTGTGACTTTGGACATGTCAAGTAGGGTCAGATTTACAAAGGTATTTTGGGGCCTAAAGATGTATATAGATGCTTAATGTGGTTTATAAAAGGAGCGAAGCAGAGTAGGGTACCCTCCATCCCATTGCAGAGACAAGCAGGAATATCAGAGAAAGAAAAAGCTTCCGTTGTTGACTCACACCAGCAGGCACTGCAGAAGAGGTGAATCTCTAGGAGGATTCTTAAAGAGGGAGAAAGTGGTTTGGCAAATTGAGGCAGGAAAATAGCATAGTCCATTGGATAGAGTCCTAGCCTGGGTGTCCTGACTTAACTCCAGAAGTTGTCTTGGGCAAGACACTTCCCCTTCTCTGTGCCTCTTTTCTGCATCTGTAAAACAGGGGCAATGATCCTGACTTTCCTTAGTAAAGCATTGTAGCTCTCTATAAGAGCCAAGCATGATCAGTCACTCCATGGCTAGGAATTCTCTTTCAAGCCACTGGAGCATATGAAGCTGTAGCTGGACCAGAAGTGATTGAATTATTTGTCTAATAGCATTGTGAGTGCAATTTGCTCATGTAACCCACACCCACTCAATGTGGTGTTCTGTCCTCTTGTGGTTCCTGGGCTACGTGCCAAGGTTGATGAGCCTGCTGCACGCTTGGCTAAGAGATCTCAGTCTTTCCGCTCAGGCAGTTGCAACTCCTGTGTTTAGATCCGGAGGTCCCAGGGTCAGTCCCTATTGAATGCACAAGGAGGCAATGTTACATTGGCATGATTCAGTAGATAGTGGTTCCCTTTCAAAGTAAAGTCATAGTTTTCACAAAATAACTTCTGTACATGCAGAGAGACAGTATGGCTGGCATGTGATGATGCCTTGAAACAGTCTGAGCCTACAGCTACACCGCAACCAGGAGAGAAACTGGCAGCTTGTGTAGACATCCCAGGCTGCCCCTAAACTATCTAGTTCACTAAAAGTAGCAATGAGGACATGGCAAGATGGGCTAGCAGTGCGGGTACCTACCTGGGAAGGCCAGGTGGGCTTATTTACTGAGCAAGCTAGATCAAAGCTAACCAGGGTACATCTTCATGAGCTACAAATTATGCCACCATTTGCCCTGTAGACATACCCTGAGATTTTTCATTCTCCTTCAATATAAAGGCAGTTCCATGGTGTTAGCTGTTTTTGCTACATTTCAGCTGATGAGCGGGAACACCCAGCTATTGTGGAAACCCAGAGCCTTAGCTCACTCTCTTACACCAGTGAAACTCTATTGATATTATTCTGGATTTATACCCATGTAAGTGAAAGTGAACAGAGGCCTTTAATTTTTCCACTAAAGCTACTGACATAGTATTTTGTGGTGCAGCAGAAGATTGAAATCTCCATGGCAAGAAACTGGCTCTGCTGTCTGAACTGTAGCCCATTTAAACAGCTTTAATGGTACCTGATTTTTAAGTAAGGGTCAAGTCAAGATCTTGGGAAACTCTCATTTAAACAGCAAACTCCAGACTGGATTATTACAGTGCTCTGTACTCTTGAAGAGCACAAAAACCTTGTTCCAGCTTGCTCAGCAGAATCAGTAGGAAGTCTATTTATGCCAGATCCAAAACCCATTGAAGTCATCACAAAGACTCGTATTGACTGGGGAGGTAGCACAGTCCAGATATTGGGTTGGAACTCAGGAGAGTTGGGATCTGTTCCAAGGTCTGCCATTGGTCTGTTGTGTGACCTTGGGCAAGTAACTTCACCTTTTTTGTGTTTCTGTTTCCTCCTCCCACTCTGTCTGTTTTGTCTGTTTAAATTGTAAGGTCTTCAGAGCAAGGTCTTTCTCTGCTTGTGCTTGTACAGAACCAACACCATTTTCAGTTGTGGCCTTTACATGGCTTATACCCATACATAGACTTGGCTCATACCCATACATCATTGCTACAAAGAGTGCAAATCAATTCCAACTGCCAGTCTAGTGGTGGAGGATCAAGCCTTTATGCCCTGTATGATTTAAATTTTGTTTATGAAGTGCTCTCTCTTGCTCTGTGCATGATGTCCCAACAGTTCTGATGAGCTCATGTGTTTTCACTAGCAGCCCCTATCTCCAAATATCTAGGATCTGAGGCAGGATACAGTCAATGCAGGACCTTCAACTGTAAAATATGCTTTGTATCTCTTCTAGTCCTGAAAGGGCCTGATAAAAAGCCCATGTGATGTCAATAGAAGTCTTTTTGTTAACTTCAGTGGGCTTTAGATCATACCCCAGGTTCTGCAGACCATTCATACCATAACTCGGGTCTTTTGGACATGGCCTTTATTTCTTTGCATGTTTAACTATTGGTGGATATGGACAACCCATCCTTTAGAAGATTTTAAAATGCGTAGATAAGAATTTACCTTTCTCTTCCTTCATTACAGTCTTTGACACTTGAATGGATTAATGTTCCATCCTATGCTCTTTTTATTCACTCTCTTTTCTCAGAAGCATAAGATATCAAAATTTTAATACCTAATATATTCTAGAAGATCAGCTATTGTGCTGTATTATGCTGACCTTTTTAGTATTAGGTATTTTGATTATCTGGCCATTCTTCCCCTCCTTGCAGGTTAGTGAGCTTGTGAGTCGGAAATGAATGCAATGAATGGACAGAATAAACACAATATAATAAATGGGTCAGAGTAGTACAACAAAACAGCTACAGCAGCACAGGAGCTAGCAAACAGAGCTGTAAACAGGGGAGTTTGAGTGGGAATTTGTAAAGGGAGTTGGGGGAGGGAGTGTATGGTGTTCTGGTATTGTTGGGGTGCTCATGGGAGGAATATTTTGGTGGGTTTTTTTGTTTTTGTGTCTCTCACTGACAGGAACTAGGGGGAAAGGTTATGACAGATACAAAGGCAGCAGTGGTAGTCACTCAAGCAATGGAAGAGACAATGACAATGATGGGATGTGGAAGCTGCGGGATGTGGAAGCTGCAAGATGTACATGATCCTAGAGGGAAAACCTCAAAAGAGCTTCATTTGTATGAAGTGCTGCCTCTTGGATCTGATGGAAGAGAAGATTCGAGGGTTGGAGATGCAGGTGGAAACTCTGGCTGAGTTTAGAAGGGGGTTTGAGCAGATGATGGAGCAAAGGAATGAGGAGGCTGAAGGGAAAAATTCAGACCTGCAGATGGAAGCAGAACCAAAGAACTCTCAGGGGACAATGCTGGGTGAGGAAAGTGGCTAGTGGAATCACGTGACCACGAGAATCCGGCAGAGAAAAAGACGGGCTAGTGAAGGAGAAATAGAGCTCAAAAATGGGAGTTGGAAAATGAAGAAGGGGCACTTCAGGTAGTTGCTGAAGGTGGAAGAGCAAGGAAGAAAAGGAGAGCAGCTAGTCCTAGGCAAAGAGTGGATGAGCTAAAGGAGATACCACAAAATAAGAGCCCCAGGAGGATACAAGACCAGTTGCAGAGGATTGCCAAGGAGAATAGTAGATGAGATGACTTGCAGCCAGAAAACAGGGGATAGGCCGGAGAATTGCACCGTTACCAGGAAAAGGCATGTCTATGTGATTGGGGACTCCCTGCTGAGAAGAACAGATAGGCCTGTAATGAGAGCTGATCCGGAGAACAGAAGAATGTGCTGTCTCCCAGGTGCTAAGGTACGGGATGTGGATCTGAGGTTGAAGGGGATCCTAATGGGAGTGGGAAAGAATCCACTGATTGTCCTTCATGTGGGTACAAATGATATAGCTCGATTCTCACTGGAACGTATCAAAGGAGACTATGCTAGGCTGGGGAAGACTCTTAAGGAAAGCAAGGCTCAAGTGAATTTCAGTGGGATTCTACCTGTCCCTAGAGGGAGACAACCAGTGATGATATCCAACCGGTTCGCACCGGTTCACGCGAACCGGTTCTTAAAATTGAAAAAATGCAGCGAACCGGTTCTTAGTGCCGGGAGATTCAATGTAAAGGCGGAGTAGCGAACTGGTTGTTAGTGGCGGGAGAGTCAATTTCCCGGTGGAGAGTGTCTCCTGCTATTCTCCCTGCCGCCGAAATTGACCAGGGAGGGTCAATTTCACTGCCGGGAGTGTCTCTTGCGATTCTCCCTGCCGCTGAAATTGACCAGGGAGGGTCAATTTCACTGCCGGGAGTGTCTCTTGATTCTCCCTGCTGCCGAAATTGACCAGGGAGGGTCAATTTCACTGCCAGGAGTGTCTATTGCGATTCTCCCTGCCGCTGAAATTGACCAGGGAGAGTCAATTTCATGGCGGAGGGTACTCTGAAGTTCTGGGTGCTGGGTTGTAGTGTGGTGTGTTGGGCGCTGTGTGCATTTCAGAATAGGTTCTTAAATATCACCTGCCTTTATAAAACTGGTTATTGGAAATTTGGGATATCATCACTGGGGACAACAAAGGTGTGACAAGATTCTGATGATCAACAGGTGGCTCAGGCAGTGATGCTATAAGGAGGGCTTTGGGATGTATGGTCACTGAGAGGCATTCATGGAGAGAGGATTGTTCTCTTGAGATGGACTTCACCTGAGTAGGGAGGGAAATGCACTTCTAGGATGGAAGCTGACACAACTGATTAAGAGAGCTTTAAACCAGGGAGCTGTGGGAGATGGTTGGGAGATGCCCAGGTAATCTCCATGCCTGATTTTAGCATTGAGAGGGTAAAAAATGAAGTAAGAAAGGACATAGCAGTCCAAGAGAATGGACATTAAGAGGAAGGGTAGTGTAAATACCAGTCTAATAGGTGATATTAAAGAATGTGAGTGAAGCCAAACAGCAAAAATTAAGATGTTTGTATACCAATGAGAGGAGCCTGGGTAACAAAATGGAGGAACTTGAGCTACCGGTAGAGGAAGTGAAAGCAGATATTATAGAGATAGCAGAAATATGGTGGAATGGTAGTCTAGACTGGTTTACAGATATTGAAGGGTATGTGCTGTTTAGGAAAGACAGATATAAAGGCAAAGGTGGTAGAGTAGCATTGTATATCAATGATGAGGATGACTGTCAATAAATTAGAAGTGATGGAATTGATAAGACAGTCTGTCTGGGTAAAAATCACACTGGGGAAGAAACCTAATAGAGCTTCCCATGGATAGTGCTTGGGGTGTGCTACGGACCACCAGGATCCGATGTGGACGTGGATAGAGACTTCTTTAATGCTTTTAATGAAGTAAATACTACTGGGAACTGTGTGATTATGGAAGACTTTAACTTCCTAGTTATAGATTGGAAGACAAGTACTAATAGTAATAATAGGGCCCAGATTTTCTTGGATGTGATAGCTGATGGATTCCTTCACCAAATAGTTACTGAACCAACAAGAGGGGATGCCATTTTAGATTTGATATTGGTGAGTAGTGAGGACCTCGTAGAAGAACTGGTGGTAAGGGACAACCTTAGTTTGAGTGACCATGAGTTAATTCAGTTCAAACTAAATGGAAGGGTCTTTGATTTCAAAAGGGCTAACTTAAAAAAATGAAGGGAATTAGTTGGGGAAGTGGACTGGACTGAAGAACTCATGGATCTCAAGGTGGAGGAGGCTTGGAATGACTTCAAGTCAACGTTGCAGGAACTATCTGAAGCTTGCATCCCAAGAAAGGGGAAATAATTTATGGGCAAGAGTTGTAGATCAAGCTGGATGAGTAAGCATCTCAGACAGGCAACTGAGAGAAAGCAGAAAGCCTACAAGGAGTGGAAGATGGGAGGGATTGGCAAGGAGAGCTACCTCTTGAAGGTCAGAACATGTAGAGAGAAAGTGAAAAAGGCCAAAAGCCAAGTAGAGTGGGACCTTGCAAAGGGAATGAAAACCAACAGTAAAAGGTTCTATAGCTATCTAAATAGGAAGAAAACAAACAAAGAAGAAGTAGAACCACTAAGCACTGAGGATGGGGTGAGGCTAAGGATAATCTAGGCACAGCCAAATATCTAAACAAATCCTTTGCCTCCATTTTTAATGAGGCTAATGATGATCTTGGGGATAGTGGTAGGGTAGCTAATGAGAATGAGCATATGAAGGTAGAAATGACCATGTCCGAGGTAGAAGCCAAACTTGAACAGCTTAATGGGACTAAATCGGGAGTGGGGGCAGATAATCTCCATCTGATGATATTAAAGGAACTAGCACATGAAACTGCAAGCCCATTAGCAAGGATTTTTAATGAATCAGTAAACTCAGGGCTTGTACCGTATGACTGAAGAATTGCTAACATAGTTCCTATTTTTAAAAAAGGGGAAAAAAGTGACCTGGGTAATTACGAGCCTGTTAGTTTGACCTCAGTAGCATGCAACATCTTTGAAAAAATTTTTGAAAGAGAGTTGTTAAAGACATTGAGATTAACGTCATTGGGACAAAATACAACATTGCTTTCCAAAAGGTTGATTGTGCCAGACCAACCTGATCTCCTTTTTTTGAGAAGATAAAAGATCTTTTAGACAAAGGGAATGCAATGGATCTAATATACCTAGATTTCAGTAAGACATTTGATACAGTTCCACAGGGGGAGTTATTAATTAAATTGGAAAAGATGGGGATTAATATGAAAATCGAAAGGTGGATAAGGAACTGGTTAAAAGGGAGACTACAAGGAATCATACTGAAAGGTGAACTGTCAGGCTGGAGGGAGGTTACTAGTGGAGTTCCTCAGGGATTGGTCTTCGGACCAATCTCATTTAACCTTATTATTATTGACCTTGACACATAAAATGGGAATGTGTTAAGGAAGTTTGCAGATGACACAAGGTTGGGAGGTATTGCCAATACAGAGAAGGATTGGGACATCATACAGGAAGATCTGGATGACCTCGTAAACTGGAGTCATAGAAACAGGATGAAATTTAACAGTGGAAAGTGCAAGGTCATGCATTTAGGGACTAATAACAATAATTTTTGCTATAAATTGGGAATCTGTTGGAAATGACAGAGGAGGAGAAGGACTTGGGTGTATCAGTTGATCACAGGATGACTATGAGCCACCAATGTGATGTGGCTGTGAAAAAAAATTAATGTGGTCATAGGATGCATCGGACAAGGTATTTCCAGTAGAGATAGGGAGATGTTAGTACCATTATACAAGGTGCTGGTGAGATTTCATCTGGAATACTGTGTGCAGTTCTGGTCCCCCATGTTTAAGACAGATGAATTCAGACTGGAACAAGTGCAGAGAAGGGCTACTAGGATGATCTGCAGAATGGAAAACTTATTTTATGAGAGGAGACTCAAGGAGTTTGGCTTGTTTTGCCTAACCAAAAGCAGGTTGAGGGGAGATAGGATTGCTCTTTATAAATACATCAGAGGGATAAATACCAGGGAGAGAGAGGAATTATTTAAGTTGAGTGCCAATGTGGACACAAGAACTAATGGATATAAACTGAGGATCAGGAAGTTTAGACTTGAATTTAGATGCAGGTTTTTAACCATCAGAGGAGTGAAGTTCTGGAATAGCCTTGCAAGGGGAGCAGTGGAGGGCAAAGAACCTAGCTGGCTTCAAAACTGAGCTTCATTAATTTAAAGATGGGCTGATATGATGGGATAACCTAATTTGGCAATTAGCTGATTTTTAACTATTGGTGATAGATATGTGTATGGCCTGTGATGGGACATTTGATGAGGTGGGTTCTGAGTTACTACAGAGAATTTTTTCTTGAGTGTCTGGCTGGTGAGTCTTGCCCACATGCTCAGGGTTTAACTGCTTGCCATATTTGGGGTCGGGAAGGAATTTTCCCTCAGGGCAGATTGGCAAAGGCTCTGGGGGTTTTTCGCCTTCCTCTGTAGCATGGGGCACAGCTCACTTGCTGGTGGATTCTCTGTACCTTAAAGTCTTGATTTGAGGACTTTAATAACGCAGTTTACAGGTTTATTACAGGAGTGGGTGGCTGAGGTTCTGTGGCCTGCATTATGCAGGTCAGATAAGATGATCACATTAGTCCCTTCTGATCTTAGAGTCTATGAGTCTAAAACTACTACTGTCATTTACAAAATATTTGATGCATCCAAGTCTTTGACATATCACTTCTGTTACCAATGGGAACGTCGACAATGAGAATAGAAACTAAGAGGGAATAGATGGAAATGCCAGAAGGACCACCTTGCTGGAGGGAACTTGTAGAAGAGCACCAAAGATGAATAAGGGGATGAAGGGCTTGATTTACAAGACAAAATTAGAAGAACTAAATATGTATAGCTCGGTTAAATGATAACTAAACTGGGGGATATAATAACCATCAGCATGTATTTGAAAAGTGTAAGCTGCAAAGAGAGAAAAGGATTATTTGGTGTGTGCCAAAGGGATGTAATTAGGAGTAATGGGATGAAAGAGAGCAAAGGAAAAAGTAAGATGAACAGTCCATACAGAGTACTATTGTTTAGATTGGGATGCGGGCTATGCATCTGTGCAACTGAGTATCTCCCTTACACCTCTGTGTGGGCTACTGCACCTAGAGTCCTGATGTGCAGGGGTTAAGAGTGGAGACAGACACAGTGCCTGCTTATCCCCTCCACAGAGCAGGTGAGCGGAGACTGGAAAGAGACCTGTCTCAGTCTGCACTTATTTTCTGGCCCGCACAGTACAGCATGGTAAAGGCTAGCCATAAATTACTACTCCTCTCTAGAGCAGAAAGGAGTTTTACCTCTGGAGGGAGGGGAAGTAGCACAGGAAACATTATGATTGGTCTGTGCCACTGGAAGTTCCCCTTGTGCAGGGTTGATCCAGACCAGCTAAGCCAACATTAGGGCTATTTTGCACTTCTGGCTATGACTTAGGCCAATAATATTGTCTTGTTCCTCCTGGAAGTTTTGATGCCCCCTCCAAGTAAGCTGCTGCTCTGACAGCTGCCTTCAATTTCCCATCCATTAATGAAATCTTCGATTTCCTCATTTAGCCAATCACGTTCCTTCCCGACTAACAGTTGTGTTGATTCACAGATAGGGTTTTAGACTAACTATTTTGCCTGTTGGAACTTGAATCTGTCAGGAGTTTTGGACTCTGCTTGAAAAACCAATTCTTTTGCATTAAGCAGAGTCCAGACAACTGCTAAATAACAAGTTGAGTAAGGATTATCTTGAATGTTACAGAGTGTGATTCAGCATTTACAAGGAATGTATTTGAGGGACCTTTTTAGGATAAATACACACACAAAAACAGTTATAAAATACCACCATGTGATCTGTAAATTAGATGTTCAGAGAGTAGGTGGAAGTGTGATTTGTTTTTGGTGCATGAGATTTCATTAATACTCTGAAATATTGGTGGAAGGAAATATAATGAACTCCCTCAATGGGTGCTCCTCTCCACCTCTGTGCATTTCAATTTACTGGGCCTTGTTCTGAACTGGAAGTGATTTTACCCTACAGTAACTCCACTGGCTCAATAACACCCAATTTACATTGGTGTAAGGGAGAGTAGAATCTAACCAACAGACTAAAAGCCAATTCAATTATTGTTCACTTTAGGTTCTGAAGATATTGTCCTATGGGGGTGAAATTGTGGCTCCCGTTGATTTCACTGGGTCTAGGATTTTACCTATACAATTGATGATGGCCTCCAGCTGATTATTCTAGCCACTGCATCCAGCTCTGTCTGCTGATGTTCCCAAATCATAGGTCAAAAGCCTCTTCAATCTCAGTCTTTGAATCTAGTCCTAAACAGTTACATGAGCCAGATTCCCAGGTGGCATAAAGTGGCATAGCTCCATTGACTGAAGTAGAGCTTTCCCAATTTATACCAATTGAGCATATGGCCCTCTTTCTTGGTGGAGCATGGGTGAAGATATAAACATGGCTATAGCTAATTCCTTCTTCAGCCATTGATGGGTTTGAAAATCAGCTCCCAGGCCTTCAACTGGAGAGTTGTTTGTTTATTTGGAGCCTATCCCGGCCCTGGCTCCATTGTGCTAGCTTACTAGAAGATGGTATTGAGCCAAGGTTTCACCAACTTCCTACCCACTCCCCATACATCTGGTCTGAGGAAGTAGTAAGCAGATGAATAGCCTCTCTTGCTATTACCTGTCTGGAACCAAGATCCAAGTAGTCAGAGTACAACATGTCTAGTCCAACTTACACTCTAACCCTGCAGCAAGTGACATTCTTCCCTACCCAGTAAAACTTTCCTTTTTAAGACACACCGAAATGCATGTCAGTTTTACTGATTGACTGTATTTGGAGCACACTCTGTTCAAGGAACGCTCTGTGAACTTGAATCTCACACACACTGGTGCAAAATGTCATTGGAACCTGTGGAGAGACTCATGACTTACACAGATGTGAACGAGAGGGGAACTCAAGCCCTAAGAGTGCATTAACTTAGTCTTCTTAGCTGGTAGCTGCAAATGCCTTCACTTCAAGCAATTTTGTTTAATTTATTTATTTATTTAAAAGGAGACATGAAGCAGGCTTTCCAGTTGTCATCCAGTTTGGTGTCTGCTAATTAGCTGCTGTCCTTATAGAGAAAGAGGACTGGAAAGTAATAATACAAAACAGCCTACTTTATAATGTGAGATGTTGAAGTGAATGATCTGAGGCTCCAGTAGAACACAAACGGCATCAGCCAGAACCTCGGTGGATGTAAATTGGAAGATCTCCAAGGAGCACTGGTAGAGGATCTTCCCCCATTTTTTAAAAAACAGGTTTTACTTTCCTTACACTCTAATGATAAAAATAATCTGGTACAACAGAAAAGCTCAAAGACACTTTCTTCACATTCCTCCTTTAAAGAGCATCTTTATCTTTCCCTTTGCCTCTAGTTAATTCTTAGCTGTCTTTCACAAAAGGAAGGATGTTTTTGTTACCTGTGGCATAATATTGACAAACACCAAACCACAAACAGCTTTTTTAGTTGTAATTGGTTTTTTGTTGCTTATTTGCATTATATGTGATTTGTTTTTGCTTTTTCTGGAAGCAAGTAAAAAACAAGAATGCCACTAACAGCCCAACATATTCTTTTGAGCTGGTGAAAGCTTAGTAAATGAGCAACTTGGTGTGGAGCTAAGTGGATAGTGCTGTAGTTATCCATGGAATCGGGTACCTGCAGTGTGTGTGTGTGTGTGTGTGCGAGCCTTGGGGGAGGAGCAGGGTGAGGGAGAGGGCACATGACTGGTCACCTGTTTCATAGTGGACACCCCCCCTCACCCTGTCCATGGGCCACTGTGCTCTCTCCACTCCACTTACCTGAAGGGGGTGGGTGAATCTGTCCTTCTCCCACTATGCTCCTCCTCCAGCATGTTTGGCTGCTCTTCCTGGCAACTGGCGGGGAGCTGCTTCCAACCACAGTCTCTCCCGCCCACTGCTCTGCAGCGCAGCAGCTGCCTACGAGAGAGCCTAGCTGGGCGAAGCAGCTTCCTTTCCCTGCCTGGGCCAGCTCCTGAACAGGGGCCGAGTGAACCAGAAACATGCTGGGTGAGGGGGAAGGAAGGAGACGCCACCTCACTCGGCTCCTGCCCCCAGCAGCCAGCCTGGGTAGAGAAGGGAAGCGGCTTCTCCCAGCCAGGCTCTCACAGGCAGCTGCCATTCTGCACAAAGCAGCATCCCAGCTGGAAGCGGCTGGTCCCACCCACGGCTCTGCTCCTGGGAGCAGCTGATTGGTGGCCTTTGGGTGCTGACCACCCACTATTTTTTTTCTGTGGGTGCTTGGGCCCATGAGCCCAAGGGTGGGTGGAGCCAGGCATAATTGAGGCCAAAATAAGATTATGTGCCTCAGATTGAACATGGTGTGATTTTATCTTATATGAGTACTGCCTGAGACATCTTAGGTTTTACCCAAAAAAAGAGGGTTGGACCTGATCATGACTTGCATGGAAGACTTCTGAGAAAAAGTCACCATGCTACAGGAACTGGTGTTTCAGGATCCCAGCTGCGGGGTATGGGTCATGGCCAGGAGCCCCTGTCTGCACTGATGTCATATCACAGTGTCAGACTGGAGCCTACGAGGCATGCCAAGTCAGAGAGCGCGGTGGGGACAGTGGAGCAGGGGCAGGTCAGCAGTAGCACTGGGGAACCCAGAGCAAGGCCAGATATCAAGAAACGCAGCAGGGTCTGTCTGCAGCAACGAGCCCATGTAATGCCGACAGACGCTGCTCATGGGCAGGCAGGATTGAATCTGGGATCTCAGAACCTTAGTTTCTGAGCAGCTGCTGCGTGAGCTAAAAGCGATCTGCCTCTTAGCTAAGGCTGTAGCAAACTCATCAAACTCTAGCCGGGCTAGGTGCCACTAGGAGCAGAGAGAGCACCACACCAAGCAGGCGTGGTTTACACCCACATCCATTCAGTTGCACAGAGAGCCTCCACTTGTTTTCCCCAGCTATTAAATAGCTTAGCTGAGCCAATCAGGAGTCTCAGTAGCCCTGCCAATCAGGGCTTCTCTGGGTGGGACAGCCAATGAAGCCTGAGCCTGCAGGGCTCTAAACTGCTGTTCCTTGTTCTGCTGGAGTTGTCTATTGGTGGAATGGAGTCAGCAGATGTGAGTCTAGACCCTTGGCTCCTTGCAGGGGTTAGTAATTGAAGTAGAGGCTCTTTTCTCTCAGAATCAGTGTGAACCCAGTATCGACAAAGGGTGCTGTAGATGGTGTCTTCCTTTGGATGATGCATATAATTCTTGTGGATAGTCAAGGTCAAGTTTCACGTTTTACAAGAGTTTGCAGTAGGGGGGTGTTAACACCAGTGCTTTGGCCACATTCCAGTTATGACAAAGCAATTGCCCCCCCACCCACCTGCCCTAGATTTATTTCTCGTCCTTTCCTATACCGTTTAACTCCTTGAACAATGTACATCATCAGGCATATGAACATCCTGCAGTGTTGCCTACAATGATGTGATTACTGTCCATCCTGGATTACTAGGATGTGAATGGTTAAATACCTGACTAGCTTCAACCCAAGAGAGCTGGTGGTCATTTGAAGTTTGTAAAGGGCTTTGGTATCCCTTGGTTACCTTTTGTCTAAGATCTGCAGTAGAATTAGTTTGATAGCTTATCTCCTATTTGGGGAATGCATATTGCACTTTTTGAGGATGAAATGGATGATCTAACATTTCTTCCTGTCTCTCTATTTCCTGATCTTAATATAGGTCCCAGATTTGCACACACTTTCTAGCAGGTGTAGTGATTACTACCACTAAATTATTTAGATTACTCTTGGTAGTAAATGTTATACCTGTTAAGAATTTCAATAATGGTTCTATAAATAGTCCCAAAATGGTCAGTTTGTTCCATAAACTTGTCTATTGCAAATAAATATTAACAGTGATGTTCCCTGAATACAGACTGTCTTGTTCCTTTCTTTGTGTTATTGTTGTAGCATAAAGGAACATGGGCTCAAGGAATTAAGCTCAAACACAAGGAAGTTTCTGTTTAAATACATTACATACCCACCACAACTGTTTCTTGCCATTCATCTTCACCAGGAAAATATGCTGTCATGTTTTGCACGGGTGTATTAATTTCGAGTGATGCATCTCTTGAAACAAGTAACGAATTACCGCCTATTGAGAGCATTACCCATTCAGTTTCCAAAGGAGCAAGTTTATCAGCATTTTTGGAAGAACACTGCATTTCCATTAAAGGGTACTTTCACTGTAATTTATCAGCTTACTCAACATCATATAGTATATAAAACAATAAAAAAGAGTATATGCTCTCTCTTCCCAGGCAAGGGAGATTTGCTGCAGAATAAAGACAATCTGAGTTATCTTTCATTGCCTTCATTTATGACAACTTCTCTTGTTCCTTTAAAGTGTAACTTAGTGGCAGTAATGCACAATAAGGTATATTATATAGTTACTGTGTTCAATTTGAATAAAAAGTAACATTATAAAGCCTCTGAACTGAACTGCAATTTGCTTCATTTTGTAATGTCTTTGATATTTGCAATTTATTTCTCAATCCCCCTTTCCCCTTTAATTTTCACTTTGCAAAGAAATGTGATTGTCCCCTCTTTTAGGTGCACTGAACTGATTGTTTAGGAGAGTCACTTGCACCATCCCCAAGTGCTGTAATTATGTAAAACTAAATGGGGAATAAGAATTGAAGCAAAGGGTTTTTTTTTTTATCTATTAAGCCCTCAGTGTGTTCACCAGATATAATCTTTACCCTCTAATGAATGGCTGACAATAGCCATCTTCATGCCATTGTCACTCCTAATGTGGAATTCTCTTTCTATTCCACATCTATAATGGACCTTGTATTTAAAAACTCAATTTATTTAATGTCTTTGAGATCCACTGATGTAGGGGTTCTCAAACAGAGGGTTGGAACCCCTCAAGGTGTTGTGACGTTATTGGGGGGGGGGGGGATCTTGAGCTGTCAGCCCCTGTGCATGATGGGATTCCAGCTGTCAGTCCTGTGCGTAGCTGATAGCCAGAGTTCTTCAGAGCTGGGTGGCTGCAGAGCAGCAGCTGCTGGCCTGGTGCTCTGAAGGCAGTGCCACCCCCAGCAGAAGTACAGAAGTGAGGGTGGCATGACATAGGGGTGGGAGGAGGGCTGGTATGAGGTTGGGGTCATCACTGTTTTAGGGGGTCATTACACCCTGAAATATTTTCAAAGGGGGTCCCAGGACAAAAAGTTTGAGAGCCCTGCACTAATATTACTTTTATTCCTTGGTTTTTCTTCTCCCTTTGGGATGGGGTGTAGAGACCCTACTCAGAAAGGGGTAGGAAAGGGATTAAACCTCTTCCTTTGTTATATAGTAATGACTACAGCTGTGCCCCCTGTCGTTAGATTGATCAGCTGTGGAGAATTAATTAATTAAGAGGGAGGCTGGCTGTGGAGTTGGGCTTGAATCTGATGTTTGGTGGTCAAGGAAGAAACACATAGGGGAATACCCTCAGAGTGAAGAGATGTACTCAGGTTTTGTTTTCTTCTGAGAATGTTTTGCCAAGGTGAGGCACAATTTATATCTTTGTTTTGGGGAGTCTGGATGAAATAAGCTTGGTTATATTTATGTTTGGGCTTTAAAGGCAGGACCCCTTTTGCTCTGTGAAAATAAATCCCAGCATCCAAACTAAGGTATAGATTCCCTACTGACCTGACTGGTTTGTCACACACTCATTCTGGACCTTCGCCTTAGTATTTCTTCTGCTAACATCACACTTTTCACTCTGCCTCTCTCATCTTTTCATCCATTTTGTTCTCCAGTGCACTAAATACCACCTTGAAGCAGCGGGGATCTTGCCTTTGTGTACAAGGCTCATCCACTTTTCTGGATGTTTGGAAGGTGCCTGTGGTTTTTGTGGTGGTAGCACAAAAACAGACAATGGTGTTGGGGGTGTGGGATCATTTGAAATACAAAGAAGTAGTGAATGGGATGAATGTGGCCTTTAATTCTATTTCATAAGACATTTATTTCTGGCTATAATCTTCTGTAACTTCTGTGCATCACTTTGTCATTTATTATAAAAAGTACTACCCTTTTCAGTGGTTACATTTGTTTGTGTTTCTCAAAGGCTGAGTTTTTTAGTTATAGATTGATTTTTGGGATTCATTTTTTAACTTCTCTCCCTGTGGTTTTAGCTAGATTGCCTAGCTGAAAGCCACAAAGTTCCATGCTGTAAGGGCCTGATTTTTATTACTGGCTTATGTAAGCATCTGCATGGCCCAAGGTGCTTTCCAAATGTAAAAGAAGGGACAGACAAAGGTCAAGAAAGGGGAATGAACAAGGGGATTGATTTATAAAAATCATCAAGAGTCACTGTAGCAGTACGGCAGCTTTTCAGAGATTCTCAATATCAGAGTTCCATTTGGTGTATGTGTATAAACTTTTTTGTTCTGGTGTAACATGGACATCCTGGTATGGAAAATGTTGAGAACCACTGGCCTGAACATACCAGGGCCTGTTCCTTGACTAAGTATATTTTCAAGATCTTTTTTAAAAGCACATTCATTTCAAGCTAAAGTAGTTGAAAGATGCTATATTAAGAGGAACTTGTCAATAGTGAGATGTCTTCTTTTAGCTTGACACCTGCAAGAGCAGGCCATGCATGAAATCTAAGCTTAGTAATATTCTCTCAGTTCACAGAGAGCTAAATGCTTTGCTTTTACCTATGTTTTTACCTTATTTCAAAATGGGGGAGGGAGAATCTGAAGACAGGCATGTATTAAAAATTGGATTGTTGCCATTAGTAGCTATCTGATTCAAAATGTCTGGTTTGCAATGTATGCTCATGTGCTCTACCCTTTAATAGCATTACCTATTTTGACCTGAGCAGTTAGACAAATTCAGGGTGTTAAGAGTTTTTCTAGTTAGGAGGTGAAATTGATAATAGAGCTAGGAATTTTCTTTGATGCAATTTATGAAGATTATAGATAAATTTCTGTTTCCCTGGAGATAGTAGGAATCAAATAACAGGGGGTTGGGAGGTGGGTGGGATTTCTTTGCTTAATATTCCAAACCTGCCTCTCCAGCCAGCACTCAGTGCCCAAAAGCATTCTGCAAGTTTTCTCCCAGGGCTAGGTTACCAGCATTTCTGTTTGTCTGCTTGGTTTTCTTCGTTTCTGTCTCTCTGTCCAAGCCCTCATCCATAAAGTTCATATTCCTGGGTGGCCTGCAATATGCCTTTGTTTAACTGAAGACTTGAGGCTGGGTTTTGGGTGGAGGCCACTTAATTATTTCAAGCTGTCTCTTATAATAGCTTTTTCACATTGATCCTGAATGGGAGGCACTGGGTACACCTGACCCATTACAGCAAGATTTAAAGTGACTCATAACAATATTCTCATCACCACAATGTCTACTCTTGATGTTTTCAAAAGATGCCTGAGGGAGTTGGATTCCCAACTCCCATTGACTTGTCCTGGGTGTTTGGATTATATTTGATTTCATATTGGATATTATATTTTATTTGGATTATGGCAAATATTTACAGAACTTTCTGGCAGTGGATGGGTGCTTTCCATAGATCCCAGTTGTTCTTCAACCAAAAGGTTGCCAGAGACACTAATTTGAGCTTCATTTTGATAAGTTTGGGTGCAGGAGTGTAACTGACCTTGGCCTGTACCTTTGCTTGGGATTTAAATTTAAGAAATTGAATGCTAAAAGCATGAGAGATGAGTCATTCTAATTGCAGCTGCAGCAGGCCATTAAACCATTATGTCGAATTCCCAGTAGAAGGGGCAAGGACCCATACTGTCCTTGTGTGTGTTACAGAGGCACTGTTTGGTTCCTGGTTATGGTTCATTAGCAACAAGTGCTGTGCCAGGCAGAATTGTAGGAAAAAAATCTCTGAGTGGTGGGTATTAGATGCTGAGCTGCTAACTGTATATCTGCCTCCCCAAACTATGCCTTTTTACAATGCTTTCCCTTTAAATGTAAAGGCTTCTATCATATTATTTTGTGAGTTTACCCTTTTGACTTATGTCAAGTGGCCTTGTATTTGCATCTTTCATTATACATTTTAGCCCCTCTGTACCTGGACTTATATAGACAGCAGCACTCAGGACTGCCCTTTGGGGAATGGTAATTAGTAGCCTTTGTCCCATTTTACACATGGGAATTGAGGCAGAGAAGCAAAATGATTTGCCCCGGGTCACAAAATGAATCCATGTTCAAAGCGGAGATCATGACTTCCTGGCCCATGCATGTTACTTTAGCCCTGGCTACCCCATACAATCCAGGTGACTGGGAAATATAGCTATCTCTAAGCAGGAGCCTGACTTCTCTCTGAGGAGCTAGTGGTAGAAACTTCTTGAGTGTCCCAAAACAGTTATATGGACTGTCAGTCTTGAGCCAGGAATTTTTCTGGTAAGAGAGAATTATGATTTATAATTGCTAGAGAGAAATCTCACAGGACCATTGTACTGTACATTCTAGCCATTGGTCTATCAATATTTCATATACTTAGTACATGCACAGCATCCAGTTCTGAAAAGCAGCATCTACATTTGCATGCCTAGTACTAAATGTCCAAATTGTTTAGGGCAAGATGGCCATATGTTACATGAGGCTACAAGAGAGTAAAAGGGGCATAAGGTACTCCTATACATACTTGCATGGGCTGCACGCATTGCTGGTCTGAGCGTGGAGGGGAGGAAAAGCAGATTAACATGGAGAGAAAAATAATCTTCTAATGGTGTGGACCAGCAGTAATTTACTCCCCTGTTGACCTAGGAGAACCAGAGACTCCTCAGAAGCAGTCAGATGCCATGGTGACAGTCTGTTTTATGAAAACCTTGATAGATGAAGTCACACCTGCTTCCTCAGTCTGGCCTGGGGCAGCATTGCTACTTGTCATCTCTTACTCAGGGGTGAAGTTACCATCTAGCCCTTGGTCAGGCACAGAAGAAATCTAATTCTGTGTCAGTTTAGCTGGGTTCAGGCAATTTTGTAAATCTAGCCACTTCTATATATTTTCCACAATAAGTCTGTGACTGTGTGCATTATAGCTCCTATATCTCCGGAAAAAGCCATAGGGCCAGTTTCTCAGCTTGTGCAAACTGACAAAGGTCCATGTGCTGCCCTGATTTGCAGCAACTAGAGGCCTGGCCGATAGATGCCATGTCTTAGAAATAAGCAGATGCGTTCCAAAGGAAATAGAAAAACTTACTCTTTCGTTGTGGTCTGTTGTTCTGAAACAATTTTATCTTAGTGTATATATTTTTAAGCATGTCTTTAAGAATATAATACCATTTTCCAAAATGAGTTTAGAGGAGATGCCCTGAGGGGAGCAAAGTCTTTCTAATCCTGTCAGGGTACCCCTGCCCTCTGCTTATGCATCTTGTAGGTTCTGTGTTTCTGTATTCTATTTTACGTGCATGACTGCTCAACCGTGCCTCCAGCATGTGTCTCCAATAATTCATTATTGTCTAAATATAAAACTGAGCAGGGAGAAGGGAGGCGGAGAGGGAGGTCTCATGGTGTTTAAGGCATATAGTGTTCCTAGCAATATGCTAGTTTTAGAAGCAGAAACTTGCTGAAAAGATTTCTACTTGTGGGTGGCATCTGAAATGAGTCTGTGGTCTCAGTGCAGTTCCTTTGTGGACAGTTGTGTCTACATAACTTTTGTTAGCAGTCATAGCAGAGACACCAAGGACTGTATGAAATGGGGAGGAGATTGAGAAGGAAAGATATCGGTGACTCATATGATGAGGAAAAACTTCTGTTGCACTTTTTTAAGTTGATCTTTTATTTTTAGAGATTTACAGGTCTTGAAGTCTATCATTGCTGTACCTTTCACCTGCTCTTACAGAGAAATCAGAGGTGTTTCACCAGGGATGGATTTGGCTAATGACATCCGCAAATGTTTGTTTACTAACTATCAACTGAGAAGTTCACTCACATTTATGCTCGAATTCTCTAACTGGGATATATTTTTGTTTCCTGTACTTAGCAACAGTTTACATTGAGGATAATTTGTTGAGTGAATCCTAACAATCCAGCAGTGTGTCCTTTGTGGCTTTAATGTTGCCTTCTTGCCTTATGCCTTTGAACACACAAAGGAATAAGTTATTACAATTCTCACACCACTACCCGTAAAAGATGGTGAGTAATATTCAGAAGAATCCTGGGTAATGGCAAGCTAAGCCTCATAAAGGCAAATGGCAGTGAGAGCAGCCAGACAAGTTACCAAGGGGTAGCTAAGGTCCTCCTTCAGCTGATTTGTCAAGTCTGAATCAGCAGACAGACAGACATCTAGCTCCTCTAGGGGCTCATTGGAGTTCTGCAGCTGTTGGCTCCATCAGAGAAAGTGTCCCTTGGAATTACTTAAGCTGGCAACCGTTGGCACTGCTTCAGTGTAGGATGGAAGTCTGTTTTATTACTTGCTGTCTTAATGGTACTTTGCATAATATTACCAAGAGGTTCTAGAGATTAGATTTACAGCTCCCGACTTTCAGAAGTGGCTTCTGGTTTGTCTGACATCCTTCCTTGCACCTGCTAATAATAGCCAATGTGGTTCTGTGTCCGTGATTCTATACAGCTCGCTTTTTTTTTCTATAGCGCCTCTAATGTGTAGCCATTAGAGTCAGATATGCAAAAGAGCTCATGTCTCTTTTTGGAGCACTATCGCAGTCTGACTCTATTTAGTTTGTGACTGGATTGCATTCCAGACCTGCAACATTCACATCACAAAGAGGCTGATTCAAGGCCCATTTAAGTTAATAGGAGAAGGACTTTGTTGGAGAGCAGTGGGCTTTAGATCTTTGCATTAGCATTTGTTGACGTTCAACGAAAGTTTACTGTGATCACTGTTTCCTTTAGTCTCATATTTTATAAATGGTGGGCAAACTCTTAGAGCCAACAGGGAGGGGAGGAGAGTCCTTTTTGACCGTCCACTGCCACTGAGGAAAATCCCATGCAGTGCGGGTAATAAGAATATATTCAAAAGGCTATTACTTTCAAAGGACTGGCTGTAACATGCACTATTATTTTCAGTGTTGATGCTCCAAAAATGCATACCATACCTCACAGTGAGAAGCAAAGCACATTAAATGTAAGGCAAGTATCCATCTACGGATACTTTAAAAGATTGTGAAAACTTTACTCAAGCGGAAAATGATTTTGGCAAGAGAGAAAGTTCCCTTTGAGCTTAGGAAAATGCATTAATGAAATGTTCACAATTGTTTTACATACCCAGCCTATTGGGATTTTGCAAGTAGAATCCTAGATTGAAACCAGATCACCTGCACTTGTGGGTTCGTTGCTCACAAGGTTATAGATGCATTTTATAAGAATAATGCTTTACAATTCTATTCAAAGCATTGTTCATTCAAGAGCGTTTCACAAATATACCTATCATTTTTCCTGGCATGATGATCATTAGTACCACCACTTGAAATAATAAGCCCACCCATTGAAAACTCTAGCTCATGATTTCCATGAATTGAAAACCTTCAGTTCAATCTTCTCTTTCAACGCAAGAGAATTATGAAATATCTTATTATTTTCTGCTGTTTCGTAGGGATTATTTTTTTTTAACCAGAATGTGATACCCTGAAAGGATATCAGTTGACAGCTTGGGGGAAAACAGGTTTCATTTCTAACTGTGTGCAAGACCTGCAAGTTTGTCATAAGCATGGTATATCAGCAGCATCAACTGCCCTCTCTGTTCTAGTTTTCAGTCCTGGATCTCTTTATTTTGAATCCTGATTTCTCAAAGTCTATGAAATAATAATCTTTCTAGGTATCCTAAATCATGTGATGAACTGTGTTGAATAACAGTAACTCTTCATGTTGACTATTTTTTGACCCTAGCAGTTCGTTGAAGGTCAGGGCTCTGGAGATTTTTCAGTTGGGAGTAGAAATTGTTGACACTCGCTATCTTCTTTGATGGAAATTTGTGTGTTTTTACAAGGAATGGCAAAGTCTTATGTCTCTGAACATAGAAGGAATCAAGAATAAAAAGAGCAGGAAGCAATGTGTGTGGTGGATATTTTTAAGCAGAAAGGCTGTTGAGCATTGTTGATGATGCAGTAAAATCTTTCTTCAGTGACCATTGAAGGAATCATCAGAATTGGTTTTCTGTTGGAGATGTTTTTAAAAGGTGAAGCACAATTACACTAATTTCTTGATTATTCAAACTCCATGTGTCTCAAATGTACATGAGCTTCTGATTCAGCCCTGAAAGAAACAGAACATAAGAATGGCCATAGTTGGTCAGACCAATGGTTCAACTAGCTCAACATCTTGGCTTCTGATAGTGTTGGTGCCAGATGCTTCAGAGGAAATGAACAGAACAGGGTTATTATCAAGTGCTTCATTTCCTGTTGTCCAGTCCCAATTTCTGGGAGTCGAGGGTCTTGGGACACCTAGAGCATTGGGTTGTGTCCCTGACCATCTTTGCTAATAGCAATTGATGGACCTATCTTTCATCAATCTATCTAGGTTGGTTTTTTTAACCCAGTTATAGATTAGGCCTTCACAACATCCCCTTGCAATGAGCTGTACGGGTTGTGTGCGTGTTGTATATAGTACTTGTTTATGTTCATTTTAAACCTGCTGTCTGTGAATTTCATTGGATGACCCCTGGTTCTTGTGCTTACGTGAAGGAGTAAGTAATGCTTTCCTATTAACTTTCGTCACACCATTTGTGATTTGATAGATCTCTGTCACATACCCCTTTAGTTCTCTCTCTTCCAAATTGACTACTCCCGGTCTTTTTCATCTCTCCACATATGGAAGCTATTCCATAACCTAATCATTTTTGTTGCCTTTGTACTTTTCTTATTTGAATATATCTTTTTTGAGCCTCTGTTATGCTTTTAAATAGTTTCCATGCAGATTGCAGGCATTTGTCTTGCGGCTTTTCTTTCAAATTTCTGTTTAACTTCATCACTTTTGTGTAGTTCCCCTTTTTTAAGTTAAATGCTACTTTGGTGGGTTTCTTCAGTATTTTCCTCCCTACAAGGATGTTAAATTTCATATTATGGTTGCTATTACTGAGTTCACCTCTTGCATTTGATCTTATGGGCCTCTTAAGACTAAAACAAGAATTGCCTTTCCCCTTGTGCATTCCAGGACTCGCTGCTCCAAGAAGCAGTCATTAATAGTGTATAGAAATTTTATCTTTGCATCCTGTCCTGAGGTGACATGTACCTGGTCAAGATGGGGGTAGTTGAACTCATCCATTATTATTCAGTTTTCTGTTTTTATAGCCTCTCTCTAATCTCCCTGAGCATTTCACAGTCACCATCCTGGTCAAGTAGTCAGTAGTATATTCCTACTGTTATCCTCTTATTATTTAAGCATGCAATTTCTATCCATAGAGAGTCTATGGTACAATTAAATTCATTTAAGATTTTTACTATATTTAACTCTGCTTTTTTTTAACATGCAGGGCCACTCCCCCACCAGCACGACCTATTCTGTCATTCCTGTCTATTTTGTATCCTGGGTTTATTGTTCCTATTGATTTTCATCATTCTACCAAGTTTCTGTGATGACTATTGTATCATTATCTTTTTTTAATACCAGGCAGTCCAGTTCACCCATCTTTAGTATCTTAACTTCTTGCATTTGTATACAAGCACCTATAAAATTTATCAATATTTAGTTGTCTGCCTTCATGGTGATGTAATTAAATGGGACTCTTCCATTTGTTTCTCTTCAGTTCCTACCTGTACTTTATCCATTTCTATCCTCGGTTCTTTTCTGGGATATTGAGTATCCCCTTTAATAATTTCTCCCCTAAGGAATGTCTCTGTCAAACCACGTGCTTCTCCACACTTGTTAGCTTTCTTTCAGCCCTTACTTTAAAAGCTCCTCTCTAACCTTTTTAATTTTACGTGCCAGCACTCTGGTTATGTTGTGGTTTAGGTGGAACGCATCCTTCCTGCATTGGTTGGTTCCTTCCCAAAAGGCTCTCTAGTTCTTGATAAACCCAAATCCCACCTCTGAATACCATCATTTCATCCATGCATTGAAAGTCACTTGCAGGGAATGCATGCATATGCCACCTGCCTACAATGCAGGTAATTGTACATGCTGCATTCAGTGCAATAAACTAGATAGCACCCACTTTGCTGCTGGACTTTGGCTTCCATTTTTTTTACTCTTGCTGAGATTTTTCTGTTTGAGTGGGGGTTTATTGGCTTAAATTTAGATAATGTATTTTAGGTATATCTGGCTTTCACGATCCCTCTCTAAACTTCTTTGCAAAACTCCCATGGTCTCTTAGGAACTGGCTTTTTAAACCCCTGTTCTTTCCCAGTTAGCCCTGTTGCCTTGTCAAGGGATCCTAAAAGGGATTAGAGATCAAAGGATGGCAGGCTAGAGTCTTGTTAGTAAGCTCTCAGCCTTGCTTAACAGGCTGCTAGGCTCAACACATGGCCGTCCTCTCCCCCAACAGATCACATTATAAACTTCAATCAAGGAGGGAGAGGGAAGCAAACACGCATACAACACCAGACAAACTAACAAACAACAAACTCACCCCAAGGGTCATGTAGTCGCTCTTCCTTCACATGGAGAATTTCAGTTGCAAAACTCCTGTTTGTTGCTAGAATAGAACATGATCATCTTTGTATGGATTTTGAAGCCATCCTATACAATTTAATAGACAATCCTGTCTCTGCTTCAGAATCCTATAACATAATTCAACAAAACTTACAGAAAAGATGTCACTCTCTGTTAGGTTCTATGAGTGAGTTTCTGTACTGCGTCCCTTAGCCAATGTATATAGGAAGGACAAACCTGGCTTACTTGAGTTCCACAAGTAGAGCTATCAATTTATGTAGGATTTACTTGTATGAGTAAAACAGGTTGGAATCTTGCATTCAAACCTTTTAGAAAGCCTGTTTCATTTAAGCAATGGTTAACCACCTACTAGTTTTTATTTTCCACTTCAAATACTATACCGTGTGTATGTATCCTCTTAAAATTTCAAAACCAGTATTATTTTATAGGTTAATAGCATGTCTTGCTCTGTGTATATATTTTAAAAGTTGGATGATAGAACAGGTTCCATCATCTGAAAGTGACAATAGATCTTGTTGGAGACAAATTTATAGCTATTACATTTTTGTGCTTGTGTCAGCTAACCTTGGCAGGAAAAAATCCTATTTGCTATTGGGATGAAATTTGTTAATCTCCCCCCCCACACACATTCATTCTTTCTCCCTGCCCCCACCACTCCTGTTGTTGAAACCTTGTCTTAGACCTTGTCTCTGCCTTTATTCATGGCAGCAAGAGCATTTTGTGAGTTGAAATTTCCTCAAGGACCGAGGTGTAATATTTCATCCTTTCTTTTCTCCTTTTTGTCATCTTTTAGGTTGCCGAAAGTAAAGCCTTCATACATGGAAAGGCTTATTAAGACAGCTCTGTCTTATACATTTCTTTGGTGAAACTAAGCATACTTCCTAACAACACAAGGAAAGTCGTGTGCTAGCTTAAAATATGAACTCTTCCACTGAGGGAAATTTTCAGACATTATTCTATAAAATTTGCCCTTCTTCCTTTTCATTCAAGAATATCCAAATCTTGAAAGTCTTAAAGCCTTTAAAAACATTTAAATGCATGAAGTAAGCCTTACAACACCATGTAAGAAGCAGGGTAATTAGTAGAACTGGTCAAAAATTTACTGATGGGCACTTCACCACTGGAAATGGTGTTTTGTTGACATAAACAATTTGCATGGGAGTGTTTGATTTTGATGGAATTCCATTTAAAAATCAAAATATCATTTTCAAAACATTGATTTTGCATTTTGACTTTTCATTTTGAAATTTTATATTGTAAGCTACGGTATGACATTCATTCTGTTTTGCACTATTTAAAACATTTTTGATTTTATTAAAACCAAACTTTCAATTGATCTGAAACTAATCTGTTCTTGAAAATTTCATTCTGCAGGAAATTTCTAAATTCTTTAGAATGTAAACACATTTTGACATCACAGCATTTCTCACAAAATGGAAATATGATTCTTCTTTGAGCGCTTGCATATGTCCTTCATATACTGTAGGTGTGTGGGGATCCCATGCCAATTCTGGACAGTCTCTTGCACCTTCAGGAGTCTGGTCTAACCATCAGCTCTTTTAAGGCAAATATGGCAGCCATCTGAGTATTCCACGCTTGCATAGATGGTAAGACTGTTTCTACTCACCTGTTCTTGACGATGTCTGTGAAACGTCTGGGTAGATTGTTCCTGACTGTCAGAGACCTAGCTCCTTCTTGCGATTTGCATTTAGAGTTGTTTGCTCTGATGAAACTTGCCTTTCAAGCCTTCAGTATCATACATCTATCAGCAGGGTAATTTTCTTTGTGGCAGTCACCTCAGTTAAGAGAGTGGGAGAACTGAATGCATGGGTCACTGATCTGCCACACACAGTTCTCTACAAGGACAGAGTTCAGCTTAGACTATATCCGAAGTTTCTCTCAAAAGTGCGCCAGTGTTCTTCCTAAAGCGACGTACTTACGAGGGCAAATGAAGGCTCTGTGCTTTGGATGTTTTTTGACCTCTGGCTGTGTATTCCAATAGGAGAAAACTCTTGCAAGTTTCTTGCCAGCTCTTTGTTCCTTATGCCAAGCATATGAGAGGTCAACCAGTTACAACTCAGGCTCTCAAAATGGATTACCGTCTGCATCATAATATGTTATGCTGTCAAAGGGGTAACACCTGTTGACAAGCTGACAGGGCCCTCAATCAAACTGCATTCAGCCTCAGCAACATTTGTGGCACACATCCCGTTCATGGACATATGCAATGTGGCGATGTAATCTTCTATCCATGCTTACACCAGACATAATGCACTGTCCGCTGCAGCAAGGGAAAGATGCAAGCATAAGGAAAGTGGTCCTATGTTCTCTGTTCAGATGAGATTCCCAGTCCCACTGGCTGGGATAAGCACTTGGGAGTCACTTATGGTTTAATGGATGGATGTGCTCAAAGAATCAAAAATGGTTACTCGCCTTTTTTAATTTACTGTTCTTCATGGTGTGTCGTGTGCATTTATTACACCCTCCTTCCCCAGCGCATCAGGGTTTACCACTGGCTTCCGGTGATGAGCTGAAAGAAAGCTGGGGCAGTTCTCCTCTTCATACCCTTGCTTCAGATCTCGAGGCGCTTAGCTGTAAATAGGGTGGCCCCTATGGATATTGATGGAGACGATTCTCCAGTACCAGTACACAGGACATGCATACAGTGTAACAGACATACACAACAGTTATGAGAAGGCAAGCAACCATATTTTTCCTGCACAGCTTTAGGAAGTTGTATTACATTCATTTTACATACGGGTAACCTGAGGCACAAAGAAGTTAAGTGACCTGCCTGAGGCTAAACTGTGTCTTGAAAGCAGAATAGAACTCAGGAGTCCTGACTCCCTGTTTTATGCATTTAATCCCTATACATGCTTCCTTAAATATTTCAAATATTCACTGTTTTTTATGTGACCATAAGAAACTAATGTTTAAATGCATTCCTACTCCCCTGAAGTCTACTTGTCCAGCAGTGAACTCGTAATTCTGAATTTGAAATAGTCTCAGGGTTATGGAATTAGGAGATGTAGCTCTCTTGGCGTGTCCTGGCCAACACCTTCACTCTGGACAGCACTGTAGTGAAAGGTAGTAGTCTCAAGTTTGCCTTTAATGCAAAGAGACTGTCTCCCGTAATGCAATGTTCCACAAATGCTGTGCTGTGGTACTGGGTTGGGGAGTGAGTCAGAAAAATATCATTGCTTACGGAGTGCCCCCCATGTTCCTCAGTGGTCTCTCATCCAAGAACTGATCAGGCATGACCCTGCTTAGCTCATGAGAACAGACAATATCACAGCCTGAGGTATGTGGCCACAGGCCCCATTCATTTCTCATTATTTCTTCAGTTAAAAGTAGACAGCCTCTGCCAGGGAATCTTTTTTCCTGCCACTAATGTACCTGAACAAGACCACTGGATAATTCCAGTTGCCCTGCATCCAGTCTTTGCAAAAGCTCTTTGTACACAGGCAGCCCAGCCCTTCATGTCAGGACCCCCAATCTATTTTCAGGTCAGAGATGCATGAAGAGTTCCATTTTATTTATTGGAATCCATAATACATTTGGAATCTATGACCCAGAGAATCATCTCTTAATGAATGTTATGATAACTGAGACCTGTCAGGCACACAGAGGACTCGAACAAGTCTTTGGGATCTCAGAAGGACAATTCCTTTCATTTTTCCTGAGGATAAATGCATTTTAAAGATTGAAGTGTTTGCTTCAAAGACATGAAGCTTCACGTGAGAGTGTGTCAGGCAAACATCCTGTTCTATATTATTCATTTGGGGTTACTACTAATCATATTTTCACAGTCAAACAGCGTATCCATGTCTCTTTCAATCTGCTCACATTTAGGTACCTGTTCATCCAAAAATGCCCCGCACTGTTGAGTCTCATTAATTCCACCATTTTTATACGAAAGCCGGGTTGCTTGCGCTGCAACTCATGAGATTCATAAAGTCAAGTGGCAGATTTACACAAGCAGGCAGCTGTCTATGTGCTGAATTATGAAGCATGGAAGAAATATGCAGACATCAAGTACAACCATGCAGTTTTCTCTTTGCAAGTCTAGTCTAAGTATTTACTTATAATAATTACCAGTGAGGGGGAATTGGAGCAAAATACTATTCAGAGAATGTACAGATTGCATAGAGCCCTCCACAATTCTTCCCGTCTGGCAAAGAAGGGTGTGTGTCTAATAAGAACTCAGTCTTTATTCAATGCAGTTTACCCACAGAACGAGACGTCCTAAAGGAATAGATCAATTCCTAGACTACTGCACTGAGCAGCACAGAATGGGGAGGAGGTGAACATCCCTCAGTGCTGAAGGAACAGGTCCAGGACTATTTAGAAAGACTGGACATACACAAGTCCATGGGGCCAGATGCAGTGCATCTGAGGGTGCTGAGGGAGTTGGCTGATGTGATTTCAGAACAATTGGCTATTACCTTTGAACGCTCATGGCAATTGGGGGAGGTCCCTGATGATTGGAAAAAGGAAAATACAGTGCTCATCTTCAAGAAAGGGAAGAAAGAGGACCCAGGGAACTAGTGACCACTCAGCCTCACCTCAATCCCTGGAAAAATCATGGAGCAGCTCCTCAAGGAATCCATTTTAAGGCACTTGGAAGAGAGGAAGGTGATGAGCAACAGTCAACATGGATTCACCAAGGGCAAGTCGTGCTTGACCAACACCTTCTATGAAAAAGTGACTGGCTCAGTGGATGTGGGGAAAGTGGTGAACGTGATATACATTGATTCAGCAAAGCTTTTGATACGGTCTCCCACAGTATTCTTATCAGCAAGTTAAAGTAGTATGGGTTGGATGAATGGACTACAAAATGGATAGAGCTGGTTAGATCATCATGCTCAACGGGTAATGATCCACAGCTCCATGTCCAGCTGGCAGGCTGTCACAAGCAGAGTGCCTCAGGGGCTGGTCCTGGGTCCGGTTTTGTTCAACATCTTCATTAATGATCTGGAGGATGGGGTAAATTGCACCCTCAGCAAGTTTGCAGATGACACTAAGCTAGAGGGAGTGGTAGATACCCTGGAAGGTAGGGATAGGATACAGAGGGACCTAGACAAACTGGAGGATTGGGCCAAAAGAAAATTGATGAGGTTCAACAAGGACAAGTGCAGAGTCCTCCACTTAAGATGGAAGAATCCCATGCACGGCTACAGAGTGGGGACCGACCAGCTAGGCAGCAGTTCTGCAGAAAAGGACCTGGGAGAAACAGTGGATAAGAAGCTGGGTATGAGTCAGCGTTGTGCCCTGGTTGCCAAGAAAGCTAATAGCATATTGGGCTGCATTAACAGGAGCATTGCTAGCAGATTGCGGGAAGTGATTATTCCCCTCTATTCGGCATTGGTGAGGCTGCTTTTGGCGTATTGTGTCCAGTTTTGGGTCCCCCCTCCACAAAAAGGATGTGGGAAAGTTGGAGAGAGTCCAGTGGAGGGCAACAAAAATGATGAGGGGGCCGGAGCACAAGACTTATGAGGAGAGACTGAGAGAACTAGGCTTGTTTAGTCTGCAGAAGAGAAGAATGAGGAGGGATTTGATAGCAGCCTTTAGCTACCTGAAAGGAGGTTCCAGGGAGGATGGAGCTAGCCTGTTCTCAATGGTGGTAGATGACAGAACAAGGAGAAACGGTTTCAAGTTGCAGTGGGGGAGGTCTAGGTTGGATATTAGGAAATAGTTCTTTACTAGGAGGGTGGTGAAGCACTGAAATGGGTTACCTAGGGAGGTGGTGGAATCTCCATCTTTAGAGGTTTTTAAGCTGCGGCTTGGCAAAGCCCTGGCTGGGATGATTTAGCTGAGGTTAGTCCTGCTTTGAGCAGGCGTTGGACTAGATATCTCCTGAGGTCCCTTCCAACCCTAATATTCTATGGTTACATTGATCTCTCCCAAACGTTTTTGGACAAGAATGTAGAGACTAGTTCCTTTCTTCAGTCCTTTGACAAGCAAGTTCTTGATGACCTATGCAAGATACCCAGGTACAAGACTATTTGAAAAGCATACAGGTATGCCTGCATGTCTACATTGTTATAAAAGGAATATGTATGTACAAAGCCCTCAGATCAGTCAGCTAAATACCCAGGGCCGAACTTTGAAAACTCAGCAACTGAGTTGGATGCATGAAATGCACAACCACTTTTACAAACTAGGTCAGTGAGCATGTACTTTGGAACAGTTGACATTTTCAATGATAAGCACTTAGGTGTGCAGACTCAACAGGCCTTGTGTTATTGGGTTCAGAGCCCCTTGACTCACTAGGGGGATGAATTTGTCCTGAATTAGAGAGTATAAAAAAGTGGGCAGGGTGGGAGGTTTACTAAGTGTTTAAGAGCACCAGTGCTTTCTTTTTACCCAACACAATCATGAAGATTTTGCATGTAAATGTACTATAATTTATATTTCTACATTTGAAAGAATGAAGCTACTGAGGCATGAACAAGTCTGTGTGCAAAATCTTAAAGTTGCTCAGATTGTGTGTTAGGCCACTTCCTTTCTCTAAGTTTTGAGGTGTGTGCTTCTGTTCAAGAAGGTTGCAAACTGCGTTTTTACTACACACTCTTTGCTGCTAATGTTTCTACTGTCTCTTTAGGTCAGTATAGATGAAAACCTAATTTCTTAAGAATTGGATGGTTTGTACTGCAACTTATGTTGGAACACGGTCTTATTGAGACTTTGGGAGTCAATCAAGAGACAGCACAGGCAGCTCTTCTGTCCGGTTGGGTTTACCACTGTAGGTTTTTTGTTTGTTTTTTAAATTGCTCCATTGGTTGGAGATACGTTTTGGTTTCCTTCCTTGGGATAATGCTGTTCCAAAGATGTTACAGCACCTGTTGGATACAGATGTTTGTATACATCTCTTACTATCCCTCAAGTGAAGTGAGAAAAAGGAAAAACATGTTTATTTTCTGCCTACTGAAAATGCAAAGAGGAAGCACTGTACCCTGGTGTTCTTAGATGCTGAAAGGTGCACACAATAAATTGTATGTATTCAATGTATTCTGAGAAAAGAACTCTGTGTCTTCCAGATAATTTCTGAGTCTGGCAACAGCAAAGGGTGATTTTTTTGTCTTGCTTTTTTCTTGACATTTTGTTCCCAAAATCATAATTACCACAATCTTCAACAAATTTGTGCATTAAATGAAATGTTGAGTACCTTTATAAACTTCGAAGGAAAATGTTTCCAAGTTCAGAAATAGTGCTGTCTACATCTCTAGGCACTTTGCATTCTAAGTGGAATAGGATGTGGCTTATGAAAATGGGCTCTGTGTTTTACATCAACATTAGCACAGTTAGAGTAACTCTTCAACCATTTCTAATGAATTACACCAGGACTTTGGTGCTTGGATACAGATGGGAAGGCATGTTTGAATGTTAGATGGTTGGTCATATTGGTAGGGTAGTTTATGTACTGTAAGCTGATGGCATTTTGACTCTGTATTTAATATTACACACACACACACACACACACACTGACTATGATCCCAATTTACCTTCCTCCTGGAATTTCCTTGATGGGTAATTTGGGTGACAAAAAATAGGAGCCTCAGTCTGATCTTCCTCCTAAGCAGCCACCTCAACCTCTATCTTTAATTCCATCTGCTTTACAGCTTTTGGTTCTCAACCTTGTGCTAATAAATCCACCTGATCTGGCTGCTAGCATGAGTCAGAAGAACGGCTCTTCCTCTTTCTGCAGGGTATGGAACCTGACAAATAAAATCAGCAATAAATAGGAAATGTATAGAGGGTGGGCACTAACAAAGCTCTCGGGACCCAAAGAGGTCCCTCCTTTAAGTGTTGTGAAGAAGAGAAACAAAAGATGAGGACACAGGTTAGGCGGTGCTGAAGGAAATCTCAAAAGGATCATGGTTTGTGTCATCAGCTGGTACAGATCAGTGTAGATCTGACTTTCAATGCAGTTATTTCAATTTACAGCAGCTTTGAAAATCTGCTCCCCAAGAGTTTTGGTTCAGTTAAAAAAGACTGTGGCCTACTCTTTTAAGGTCCCTCTTCTAGTTCAAGCTTATTGGCAGAGTATTTGCCCTGCTTCCAAATTTACCTGCTCCATGAAATGGCTATAGTGCTGCAGAATCATTAATGGTTTTATCCTCACAGTAACCCTATGAGGTAGGGAAGTGCAATTATCTACATTTGACAGAGGCACGGAGAGGCTAAGGGCTTTGTCCAAGGCCACATGGGTAGGAATAGGAGATAGAACCAGGCACCCCTGACTCCGAGGCTGGCGCTTTCACCCACTGGGTGATCCATCTTTGTTGTCATTAAAGTCATGCTAAGAAAGAATGTAGAAGGGAAACAATAGGTAGCTTGCTGCGCTGATTCACAAGGGGGCTCTTTGTTTACAATCTGTCCTGAAAGCAGGTCCATTGCTGTCCTGGCATAATGAACAAAAAACCAGTTGATGAATTGTGCTGATGAAAAGCATATTAAAAGTTCTGTTACACCACTGTGACTGGAGATAAACTAGCTCCTTTGGGAACTGAATACTATGCAGCTAGGTTATCAAATTATTTCCATATATTATCCTGGAATCTCCAGGGGTTTTGTATGAGAGGCCAGCAGGCAAACAACAATTGCAGAACAGGGGTAAAAAATAAAAGCAGACATTAATGCTTCCACAAGATTTTTTAAGATTGCCACTCCATTTATTAAATGCTTTAAAATAATGCTGCTGGAACCTGGTATTGAATTAAACTGACAGCAGCAACAAAAGGTTCAAATCTGGCTGTTAACTCCCCCGTCTTATTTCATCCATTTGTGCCTAGATAATAAATTTCCTCTAACCACAAAGTATAGACACTCCCGTGACCTCTTATCCACTACATATATTTTAATTCTATTAGCAAGTGACACATAATCTTCACTTTATCATTGAGATGTAGTAGTTATTTGGATGAGGAATAATAATAATGCCATCTCCTGGGAACTGAGAATGGAGTAGAGAGAGTTTTGTATTTACTTGAACATATTTATGAGAAGTAGCTTGTTTTTTTAATCAGTGATGGATACAATCTGTGTGGCCTCCTAACTCGATTAAATGCAATATTGTAGATATTCTGCATGGATGCATTGCATTTTCTGGTAAGTGATGAGCAGGAAGAAACATAAGGTAATAAACTCCTATACAACGAAGAGTGTGGGTTGTTAATGTCAGCCTCAGCTCCATCCACGACAATGAGAAGATGACAAATGAACACTGACAAATAGTTCAGTTCTTTTATATACCTATGGTCCTGATTCTTCGCTCTGGGAGGAGTTTCACCAGAGTTACGCTCTCAAGGTAGGGCTCTTACTTGGAACAAAGGTAAACAGTTTTAACATGCGAAATGGGTTGAAGAGGAGTAGGTGTATGGTAGTGTAGGTTCGATGCTAGATTTAATTATTTGGAGTCCCCTGGCACAGAAGAGCATATAATCCTGTACTCCCATATCCCTCTGTTTTCAGACGTTTTTTTTGTTTTTTGTTTTGCTTTGTTTGGAAGTAATATTTAAATTATAGTAGTGCCAAGAGCTTCCAATAAACACCTGAATCCATTTGTGCTAGGCAATGTACATGTAGCTGAGGTTTACCTATGCTGCGATTAGGCGATGTGATTGCAGCAGCTCTGGTAGACAAACCCAAGCTAGCTTCGGTCTAGCTAGGGTGGATGCTGGAACAGTGAAACTACGTCAGCGAGGGTTTAATCATCAGCTACTCTCCTGAGTAATTACCTAGTTCAAAGCTAGGAAATGTCTATGGGGGCAGCAGTCATACCTTGAATTGCTGTGTAGACACACCCTAAATAGGAGACAGTCCCTGCACTGAAGAGCTCACAACTGCAGAGACAAAACGTGGGAGAAAAGAAATTGTCATCTAGTGGATTGAGCACTGGGCTGGAACTTGGGAGATATGGTTATTGTGCCTGATTCTCCCACTGACATTGGGTTAGTTGCTGCACTTTTGTTTCCTTTCTCAGCCACTGCTGCTCTTTACTCCGTAGACTGTGTGGTCTCTGGAGCAGGGACTCTGTCTCATTATGTGCGTGCCTTGATGAGCACAGTGGGGTCCTAATTTTGGCTGGGGAATATAAGTACTACTGCAATGGGACTAATAAATAAATAATGTGTTAAAATTGTATTTAAATGCAGTTAAAAGCACCCAGTAAGAGAACAATCTCTGCTCCACAGAAAGAAAATGTAAATAGACTAGACAAAAGATGGGAGAGAGAAAGTATTACTTTTCGGTACTTCGTCATCTTGGTTTTTGATTTAAATAATTGTTTGCTACCTTGAGTCAATGATGGGCAGTGTCACGTAATGGAATTATTGTTCTGTCATTCTCCTCACTCTTAGGCAGCATACACTAGTAAGACACAGCATAACACGTGCCTCTTCATGCAAAACAGAACTCCAGGCATCATTATTTCATTACAGAAAATTAATGTTACTCTGTTTTACAACCTGGATTTTAATGCATTTTGGCATATTGTGCTTGTATTTCTCTGCTAAATGCACATCCCGTCATGTCTGTCATATCGCTGATATAACAATATTCTAAGAAGGACTATGGTCCTTGGAATGCTGTAGTGGGAGATGGGCTACATAATTTCAAACGGATATACATGGATCAGAATGGCGTATCCTACTTAGCGGCTCTTTTTTAATTTATGTCCCCCAGTCAGAGGTTTACCATTTTTCTACCATTGCTATTGAAAGTGAAAAAATTCAAAATTACTTTCAGTCCAGAGGTTTGGAAGATTTATTTTTTTCTTTATTTAAAAGGGTGTTGGTTTGGTCTTTTATCTTCACGTTCCCCCACTTCTTCTTTTTTTTAATTTTACCCCTGAAAAGGGGAGGAGGGGTACAGTGAGATGGGGAAGGTGAAAGAAGGGAAAAAAGGAAACTGGGGGGGGAAAAAACAAACAAAAACCTTTACATCTTCATCTTTCTATAATATAAATGTGAATTTTTTTCCACATTTCAGACTATTTTTCTCCTTCAGTCTAGTGTATTCCCTTGTTCTTTTGATCTTTACAAGCTGTAAGCAGAATTGGCCTGAAAACCAACTCTCCATTTTGCTACAACTTTTGAGGTCTTAAAATTTGTTTCTTCTGCGGGGGGGAGAGAACTTGTAGAAATGTTTTCATGAAACAGAATTTTGTTGCAACATCCATTTCTGGATTAGAAAGGTCAGGTTTTCAATCCAAGTCTCTCTCTTCTCCACACCCCCCCCTCCCCCCCCCCCCGAGAACCTAACCTGGACTTCAGAAACTTGCAGTAGAAAACTTTGTCGAAATCAATATATGATGTAATATTTCAGGCTTGACAAAACAGCATATTTCAACAAAAATACATGTAGCTAAAAATGTTCTGACTGGCTGTACATGTAAGCAGTGTTCCGAGCATTATCCTTCCTCTGCTTGCCCTATGTTACCTTTCAGCTTAGTGGCTGGAACCAAATTCTTCTTTTCCTTCAGCAATGCACATAGCGTTCTTGGTTGCTGTATAGACTTTCACTTGATCTCAAAATTAAGTTACTAGGTGGGTCAGTCAGTGGGTTAGTGCACTAGTATGCGCTCTGCAAACATATTTTTAACCCTTGTGATCTCTAGGAAACATAATGGACAAATTGGAGAGAGTCCGGAGGAGAGCAACAAAAAGGATAAAAGGTTGAGAGAACCTGACCTATGAGGGAAGATTTAAAAAATGGCCCTGTTTAGTTTTGAAAAAGAAGACTGAGGGGGCAAGGGGAGTTGATGAGTCTTTAAATATGTTGGAGGCCATTATAAAGAGCAGGGCCCCCTCATGGGGGGTGAGTGTACACTTTACTGGGGCCCGGAGGGCGGGGGGGCCCAGTCCAGGCTGCAATCCCCATGGGTCTGTGTGTGGGAGGGAGCCAGTGTTACAAGTTTGTACTGGGCCTGAAAAAATCATGCTTGGGCCTTGAAAAAAGAGGACAGTGATCAGTTGTTCTCTATCTCCATTGAAGATAGGGCAAGAAGTAATGGGCTTAATCTGCAGCAAGGGAGATTTAGTTTAGTTATTAGGAAAAACTGCCTAACTATAAGGGTAGTTAAGTTCCAGAATTGTAAGGGAGGGAGAGACTGCAGCAGGGAGAAATATGCTGAACAAAGCTGCTCCGAACAGGGGCTGCCTGATGGTAGTGGAGCTACGTCCTATTTAACCCAGCAACAGCCAAAGCTACTGCTCAGTGCATGGATTGCCCTTGTGCTTGGTCCTGCTTCCTGCACCTGCTTCAGCCCCATAGCTGCTCCATCCTCGAAACCCCTGACTGTGCTTCATGACCAAGTCTCTGGCTCACCCATTGGCTCTGGGATTTGGCTTCTGATCACTGGCTCTGACCCTCAGCTTTGCTCCTGGATGTCATGTGGCCCTTGTCCTAGACTCTAGCTTGGCTCTGCTCTAATGTCTAGGTCTGGCTACCCCCAGTAGATCCAACCATTAGGCCTGACCGCCGGTCATGTCCCTGAAAGAAATAGGCTTCCAAGGGAGGCTATGGAATCCCCATCATTGGAGATTTTTAAGAACAAGTTGGACAAACAGCTGTCATGGATGATCTAGGGTGACTTACTCCTGCCTGAGCACAGGGAGTTGGGCTTGTTGTCTTCTTGAAGTCCCTTCCAGCCTGACATTTCTATGGCTTTATGAAAACATTGAGGCATTTCAGAGCCTATGGCTGGGACTTTCAAAGGAGCCTAAGGAAGTTAGGGCTTGCCTACACTACAGAGCCTTTGCTGCGGCAGTTGTGTCAAAAGCAAAGCCCCGCAGCCAAGACGCAGTGTATGGCAGCAAAAAGAGTTTGCTACACCACCTCTCTGAACAGCATTAGCTATGCTAACAAAAGCATTTTGTTCAGAATAGTTGTTTACAATGAATTTTTAACAGCATAACGATATTGGCTGGTGGGTGTCAGTTTAATCATTTTTTTCCCCACACTCCTAGCCAACACAACTATGCCAGTAAAACTTTGAAACAATCCGAGCTTCCTTAGACTCCTTTGTAAATCCCAGCAGATGCCTCACTGAAGGACGTTAGAAATAACCAAACAGGTTGTCCCTGGGGCGGTTTGGGGAGATGGAATCCTTTATTGCCTGCTGGTTCCACCTCGATGCCATGAGTGAGCAACAAGGGGTTACTTTACAATCCTTTTATTCATAATGATATTTAAATGAATACATTTGTAGTAACTTTCCATAGACCCTTATTTGGATAGCTTGCCACCTATAAAATGAATATTAATAACTACATAATGAATACAATTATACCCGCCCCTGTTTGTTATTTATAGGATTATTGCACAGGCACATTAAAGAATGTTAGTAGGTTTCAAGGTAAAGTATAAAATATGCAAGGAAGGGGAAAAAATAATGCTCTTTTCCCACAAGAGGCCTTGAGCAGGAGGGAGAATAGTTATTTGTTCGCCTCATTCCTTGCATATTGGCTTACCAAAAAGCATTTGGTAAGCATTAAATGGCTTACGAAAAAAAACCCCAAAAACCTCTAGCTAGAATTCACACCAAGTAACAGAAATGAAGTTTGCCTGTGCCATGACCCCGTTCCCTGTAGTTTAGGCCTGACCACTTGTCCAGCTTTTAACTCTTTACTCTACTACAAAAGTCAATGGGACTTAAGCACTTTTGGAAAATTTCTCACCTTTGGGGGAAGCTTTCAAAGATTCCAAGTGGGGAGTCAAGCGCTAGATGACATTTAACTTTCAATGGGATTTGGGCTCCTAAATTGCCCTTTTTACCTTCAAAAACCTCCCCCCTTTATATCAACGAGCCTGGTTATGCTCACTAAATCTCATAATTCTTTTTTTTTACATGTTAGTGAATTAGTCCAAACCCCTTGTTTGTATAGGAAACAAGATCTCTCATTTTTTTTCAACCTTGTAAGAGGCTGGCTGAGTCCCACTTAGTGCCTGGTGCAAGGAGGTTGTGGGGTTTCTATTAAAACCTTGCTCCAGGCCACTGGGAACCATGTCTTTGCTGCTGGGACTGCAGAGGAGTGTGTCTGCCTGTGCCGTGGAAGCTCAGCCAACAAGTAGTTTAATCCCAATTGACAACCAAAAACTGATTCCTGATAAGATGCTGAATATAAACTAGCAGCAGAGAGAGAGGAGTGAAATAGAGCTCTCATTTTCATTGTCTGCACTTTGGGTAAGGGAAGCCTTTTTTCAATATGAACTCTGGTTGAGGTTGGGATAAAAACTCTATTGTGTCATCTGAGCCTCTCACTTGTGTGTGTGGGATGTCTTTTTTGGATTCCTGGCAAAGGTTCTTCCATAGCAGAAAACAAGCTTCACATTGTCTTCTTTAGTTAAAGCATAGAAGTCATTAAAAAAAAAAAAAAAAAAGCGATGAGACTTTCATAAGAAAAAACTTTGATGTCTTAGTGTTTGGAGCGTAGTTGGAGATGCGATTATTTTTTGTTTCTAGCATGATTGACATAAAAAAGGACCAAGTCTCAGCAGGTTCCGTAGAAAAAGGAATACCAACAACAAAATCTACAAAGGAGATCTTAATATTTTTTTGTTTAATCCTTAAGAAAGACATTTGGGTTTGTGGCTGTGCATGCATGTGTATATGTACATGTATAATATGTATGAAAATATTTTTTATGGGACTTGATTCTTCTTTCTTACACTGGTGTAAATCCATTGATTATTCTTGTTTTATTCCAGGGTAACATTTGAATCAGACCTCCAATTTTCTTTCAAAGGAAGGAAAATGGATCTCCTTTCTTTTCTGATGCCTCAGCCTAGCCATGGAAAAAGGGGCAGCTGTTGTGAAGAAAATGATACAAAGAGAAAGGAGAGGGTGAAGGTTTCATGGTACTAACAGTTTCTTTGTTAGTTTAGCACACAGCACATATCACAGCATAATAAATTATAGGGCACTGTCTGTATTCTCTCTGTGCAATGGGCAAGAATTTTTCATTTCATGCTTCATTCACAGCCTGCTACAGTGATTTCACAGAGCCAGCACCTACGCTTAGCACAAAGGGAAGAACAACAATATATTTATTGCTGTTAAGCAGATTTGTCACAAATTCCATTTCCACTACAACATCCAGACACTGAGAACTGTGTCACATTCCCTTGGGGAAAAAAGAGGAGAGAGAGAGATGGAGAAATGCCATGTGTTGGAAGTCTCTACCGAGGCATGTTTGTGTCTTACTTATGGCACTGCATTTCCCACTGTGGACTCCAATTTAACCAGTGCTAGTGGTGTCTATTGTTTCATTGTTCTTCAGCATGGACCTGCATAGCAATGTCGAGAGGTAGATCCAAAAGCTTGCTTTTCAGTAACAGGATGGGTCTAATTTGTAAATTCAGACCAAAACTGAGTTTGAACTTCCTCTGTTCACCACAGGAAGAATGACATGTGGTTGAGTCACTGTCTTGGGACTCAGGTGACCTGGGTTAAGGTTCTGACTCTGTGGTGCTCAGATACTGCTAATGGGGGCCATACAAGAACTTAGGTAGAAAGAGATGGGTTTTGGTCGCATTTCTAGTTCTGCTTGTATCACTAGTGGGAACCACGAATGGTGGTGTTACAGATCTTCATGCTAGTTACGTTTATTTCCATGCATATCAATTAGATCTTCAAGAAAACATTATCATCTGTAATTACCTTAGATTCTAAACATATTAGCCACTAAAGCCTGTTCTTCAGTGTTTCTCCAAGAAACATACCCTGAAGTTTTCTGTGCCACACTTTGCCTTAATTCTGTAGTCCAAGCATATGATCTGTCAAAGGCCCAGTCCACACTTACCTTTGCGATTCGGCGGCAGTCAACAGGAGATATGCAAGAGATGTAAATCACTTGCGTATCTCCCGTCGACTTTGCAGCGTCTCCTCTGCACGGCGTCCATACTGTGCTGCGTCGAAGGGAACAGCGCTCCCTTCGACGCAGCGCTACTCCACTAACCGGGGTGGTTTTCCTGCGTCGCTTCCTGGATCGCCTGAGCGCATCTATACAGACAGCTCAGTCGATCCAGAGTGATCAATGTGACGGCAGTGAATTTGCCGCCATCAGTGTAAATGCAGCCAAATGTTCAGCATGGTCATAAGATTAGCTAATACATGACAGCTTTGTTTGTCTGCCACATGCTGTGGGGTGCAAAACGCCCAACAATCAGAGAACTCCTGGTGAACAGAATTTTTTTTTTTTAAATGACCGATTGGAACATAATCTAATCATCAAACCATTTGATCTGATCTCTGGTTGCAAAGTGGAATTGCATTCCTGAGGCTGTACAGCCTTGTTTTTAAATATGAGATGATCAGTAAACAGTTAAAACAGAATCTGATAAACGATGTCTTGTGTGCACAGCTTCTCAAACAGGTAAACTGGTGGTGAGTAACAGACTGTATATCTGCACTACAGCACTTGCAGTGGCACAGCTGCATTCTGTAATGCTTCTGGTGAAGACGCTCTAAGCCTATGGAGAAGCTCTCCTGCTGACATAGCATGGTCCTACAGTGGTATTTAAGTCAATATAACTTGTATCACTCGGGTGTCGAACTCTGAGCGATATAAGTGATACCAAAATAATTGGTAACGTAGATATTAAGGCCCTGACCCTACAAAGATTTTAAGCACGTTTCACTTTTATCATAGAATCATAGAATATCAGAGTTGGAAGGGACCTCAGGAGGTCATCTAGTCTAACACCCTGCTCAAAGCAGGACTATCCTCAGCTAAATCATCCTGGCAAGGGTTTTGTCAAGCCGCAACTTAAAAACCTCTAAAGATGGAGATGATTCACCACCCTCCTAGTGGAAAAACTTTTTCCTGATGTCCAACCTAGACCTCCCCCACTGCAACTTGAGATGGTTGCTCCTTGTTCTGTCATCTGCCACCACTGAAAAAAGCCTAGCTCCATTCTCCCTGGATCCCCTTTTCAGGTAGTTCAAGGCTGCTATCAAATCCCCCCTCATTCTTTTCTTCTGAAGACTAAACAAGCCTAGTTTCTTCAGTCTCTCCTCATAAGTCTTGTGCTCTAGCCCCCTTCTCATTTTTGTTGTCCTCTGCTGGACTCTCTCCAACTTGTCCACATCCTTTTTGTAGTGGGGGGCTCAAAACTGGACACAGAACTCCAAAGGCAGCCTCACCAATGCCAAATAGAGGGGAAGAATCACTTCCCACAATCTGCTAGCAATGCTCTTACTAATGCAGCCCAATATGCGATTAGCCTTGTTGGCAACCAGGGCACGCTACTGACTCATATCCAGCTTCTTATCCACTGTAACCCCCAGATCCTTTCCTGCAGAACTGCTGCCTAGCTCATCGGTCCCCACTCTGTAGCAGCGCATGGGATTCTTCCGTCCTAAGTGGAGGACTCTGCACTTGTCCTTTTTGAACCTCATCAGATTTCCTTTTGCCCAATCCTCTAATTTGTTTAGGTCCTTCTGTATCCTATCCTCCCTTCCAGGGTATCTGCCACTCCCCCTAGCTTAGTGTCATCTGCAAACTTGCTGAGGGTGCAATCTACTCCACTAATGAAGATGTTGAACAGAACTGGCCACAAGACCGACCCCTGGGGCACTCCGCTTGTGACCAGCTGCCAGCTAGATATGGAGCCATTGATCACTGCTAGTTTAGCCCTTTGCTCTAGCCAGTTCTCTATCCTTTTTATAGTCCCTTCATCCAACCCATACTTTTTTAACTTGCTGATAAGAATGCTGTGGGAGACGGTATCAAAAGCTTTGCTAAAGTCAAGGTATATAACGTCCCCCGTTTTCCCCTCATCCACAGAACCCATCACCTCTTCATAGAAAGCACTCGGGTTGGTGAAGCATGTCTTGTCTTTGGTGAATCCATGTTGACTGCTCCTGATCACCTTCCTCTCTTCCATGTGCCTTAAAAGGGATTCCTTGAGGACCGGCTCCATGATTTTTCCAGGGATTGAGGTGAGGCTGACCGGTCTGTAGTTCCCTGGGTCCTCTTTCTTCCTTTTCTTGAAGATGGGCACTATATTTGCTTTCTTCCAGGGACCTCTCCCAGTTGCCACGAGCTTTCAAAGATAATAGCCAATGGCTCTGAAATCACATCAGCCCACTCCCTCAGCACCCTCGGGTGCATTGCATCTGGCCCCATGAACTTATGTCCAATCTTTCTGAATAGTCTTGGACCTGTTCCTTCAGCACTGCGGGATGTTCATCTCCTCCCCACTCTGTGCCGCCCAGTGCAGTAGTCTGGGAGCTGATCTTGTCAGTGAAGACAGAGTGAAAAAAGGCATTGAGTTCCTCAGATTTCTCCACATCCTCTGTCACTATGTTGCCTCCCCCCATTCTGTAAGGGGCCCACACTTTCCCCAGTCTTCCTCTTGTTGCTAATATACCTGTAGAAACCCTTCTTGTTCCCCTTCACATCACTTGCTAGCTGCAACTCCAATTGCGCTTTGGCCTTCCTGATTTCATTCCTGCATGTTCGAGCAGAATTTTCATATTCCTCCCTAGTCATCTGACCAAGCTTCCACTTCTTGTAAGCTTCTTTTTGTGTGCTTAAGCTCACCAATGACTTCTTGGTTAAGCCAAGCTGGTTGCCTACCACACTTGCTATTCTTTCTGCACATTGGGATGGTTTGTTCCTGCGCCCTCAATAAGATTTCTTTAAAATACAGCCAGCCCTCTTGGATTCCTTTCCCCCTCATATTAGCCTCCCAGGGGATCCTGCCCATCAGCTTCCTGAGGGAGTCAAAGTCTGCTTTTCTGAAGTCCACGGTCTGTATCCTGCTGTTCTCCTTTCTTCCTTTTGTCAGGATCCTGTCCTCGATCATCTCATGGTCACTGCTCCCTAGGTTGTCACCCTCTTCTACTTCCCCTACCAAATGTTCCCTGTTTGTGAGCAGCAGGTCAAGAGCAGCACGGCCCCTAGTTGGTTGCTCCAGCACTTGCACCAGTAAGTTATCAACAACACAGTCCAAAAACTTCCTGGATTGTTTGTGCTCTGCTGTATTTCTCTTCCAGCAGATGTCAGGGTGATTGAAGTCCCCCATGAGAACCAGGTCTTGTGAACTGGAAATTTTCCCTAGTTGACTGAAGTAAACCTCATCTACCTCATCCTTCTGGTCTGGTGGTGTATAACAGACCCCCACCACAACATCACCCTTCTTGTTCTTGCTTCTAAGCTTCACCCAGAGACACTCAACTGGCGTATCTCCAGTTTCCCACTGAAGCTCAGAGCAATCATACTGCTCTTACATACACTGCACCTCCTCCACCCTTTCGCCCCTGCCTGTCCCTTTCTGAACGGCTTATACCCATCCATGACAGTGCTCCAGTCATGTGAGTTATTCCACCAAGTCCGTTATTCCAATCATGTCATAGTTACTTGACTGTGCCAGGACTTCCAATTCTTTCCTGCTTGTTTCTTGCATTTGTGTACAGGCGCTTGAGATGGCTAGCCAATTGCCCTATTTTCTTAGTACGAATCAGGAGGTCTCCCCTGTTGCACCTTCCTCTTTTTGCTTCCTCGTGGTGTTCCACTTGCACACTTACCTTAGGGCTTAGGTCTCCATCCCCAATCAAACTTAGTTTAAAGTCCTTCTCACTGGGTTAGCCAGCCTGTCTGCGAAGATAGTCTTCCCTCTCTTCATTATGCACTCTCTATTAATGGTACGACTCCGATTGCCTAACATGAAGAACATGCTCAAGTCTTTGTGGGGATCAAGATCAAAGTAGGCAAAGAGCCAGTTAGTGATAGAGCAGAGTGCAAGATCCCAGGAGCCCTGGCTCGCTGCTAGGCATATCTAACCTATCTCTAATTCTGATATGCAACCCTACTGTTAGCTTGCAATGATTTATTATGCTCTTGAACTAGAGGAGAGAGAGTCAAAATAGCTGCCTCTGCTACGGTAGGGGTGCAAACACCTGTAAACAGAGAGTTGAAAACACCTAGGAATTTTTCACAGTTGGGGGATTTATACTAAAGCCCCTTTATACCACTCTGGCAGTGCAAGGGGGCCTCAAAGTAGCTGCTGAGAACACAAAAAAGGGACGTATTTGAAAGGATTTAACATACCAGACAGACAAACTTAGAGATCCTCAAATAGATGAATAAAACATGACAAAAATGCATCTTAAATCCTAATTTCTTGCTAGAGATCTCGGTCCCTTTATATTAATCCTGATGTTTTGTTTCATGATAATGGGATCTTTGCAAATAGGAAAAGACATGGTTTCACTAAAAGCAAAGAATGAAACAAAACTGTTGTGTGTTATGGTTTGACTGGAATGGCTAATGTACATCCATGACAGAGTGAAGTTTTCCAGTTGCATTAGGCTGCCAGTAATATGCACTGTGTCACGGGGTGCAGACGTATTGGTAAGGCAACTTCCTTCACTCTGGGGTTTACCCTGTTGTTAGGACTTTTTCCAAGCATGCTTTTCTGGGTTCCCCTTTAATTTGATAAAAAACAAACTGCTACCACTCAATCCATTTTGCAGCTGGCAGCTGTGTCTTTCTCTTCTTGCTAGTAGGTTCCTGTGGTCTTTCCCATCTCATTGCTGAGGAGATGGCTATTATACAAGTGTTTGTCTTTGTGGGTACAAAAAGTAAATAGATAAAATGCCAGAAGATGGTAGGGCTGCTGACAAAATAGCACTTCTGACTTGTGAAAATTTTCAGGGTTTTGGAATTTTTCATTCTGATGCTGAAACATAACATTTCGTTCCATGTGGCTGCCTCCCCTCCTCCCCGCCCTAAAAACTTGATAGAGAGAGACCATCTGACTCTGGTAGAACAGGGACGTAGACCTGGGTCTCCCCATGGCATGTGAGTGCCCTAACCACCCACCCTCTCCTGTACCTCACATGTGCACACATCCCCACTATACCTGAAATTCTCATCCTGCACCTGAGAAACTTTCCCTGCAACATTTTCATCCCAACAAATTCATTTCTGAAAAACGTTTCATTTGAGGGGGAAAATAATGTTGTCATCTTTTTAACTGATGGCAGTTCCTGAGTTTCATTGGCCCAATAAAACTTCTTGTGGTGCACTGCAAAGGGCTTCCTCTATCAGTTTTTTACAGCAGCTGTTAACAATTGCACCTCCATACCTAAACATCACTGGGAGTGACTAACGATGATAGGTATGCTTTTTTTGAATGAAGCAATGGGTCTGTTCGTAGTCATTAATACATCAGTGTCCTCTCTGGTGCTCTGCCAACTGAATACACAAATGGTCAGGATGAACAAGAAAATACAGTAAATGTGCTACAGCCATTTCTGATAACTGCACATGGGAGTACAATGAGGCCCAGTCTCTCACAAGCTTTAGTTCAAAAACAGTGATTAGGAAAGCGGCAGTGCCACTTAGATATGCAATTTTGTTATGGTTTGAGACATACGGATTATAGGGGGATGTTGCCATTACTGTACACCAGCAGCTATTACAAGCAGGTTGATGGACTTATCAAACTTACTGTTTTTTACACGGAGGGGATTTGATTTTCATTGACTCTAAAGCCCCTTTACACCACTCTGGCAATGCAAAGGAGCCTTAAAGAAAGCTTAAGTTACTTTCACGCTCACTGTCACAGTTTCAAGACTAACTGCCCTTGTACTCCCTATCCACGATCTATTCCCAGAGTGCTCAGTCAGGTGGGGGATTTAAGGCTACACCGCTCCCTGCCATACTCCGTGATATCCTAGGCAAGCCGGTCTACCGGCCAGTGCCTGTGCGCCGCTTTCTGTACGAGGGCCATGCACAGTGTAATGCCAACAGTTAGAAGCGACCCCCCCCAGCTGTTTTAGCGGTACATTTATTCTCACGATAAAAGCATTACAAGAAAAAGATTTACAAAAAACAAGCCCCAAACCTATGTATGTGCACACTAAATATGGCAGGAAACACACGTTTACAGTCTTCCAGGGCTCTAGCAGACCAAAGTCCGTCCAACCGTTGAGCAGGATTGGGGGGGGGGGGCCCTTTGGACAAAACTTCACGTCCATTTGCTGGGTCAGACCAAAAGCCCTGTGCCAGTTTAAACTCCCCCTTTTATATACCAAAAGCCCAAGGCTGAAATTCTCAGATTATTTCTTGGAACCTCCATTTCTTAGCCCCCCCATTCAGGGCTCTGGGTCTCAGCTGTGAGGCAGCAGGGCTCAGGGCTTTAGTCTGACTCAGGTCTTCAGTTCTATGGCAGGTTCTGGGGATCTGCTTTGGTGGATTCTGGCTGAATTTAAGTCCTGCAAAAGCTCTTTATTTGTCCGTTGCTCTGTGGAACGTGCAGATTGAATCAGTCTATGGAGGCTACCCCAAGAGCTGGTACCTCTCTGAAGTCATTTATTGTTTCAGTTACTAGCATGAATCACCCCCTGCTGTTTCTCATTCCTGAGGAGCTTTGGCACCTGTCCCGCATAGAGTGGAACACTATCACATACAAGCCATTCATAAACTTAATACAGTGGTCCCCAAAGATATTCCGTGGGATTGCGACCTCTGTCGTACTCACATTAAGGTCCTTTTACACAGCCACTTTAGTATAAGGTGTTGCATTTTTGCTCTCTGCACAACATTAAGAATGAGGTGGGGACAGTTAATAAATGGTAATTAGTAACCCAACTTCTACATACAAGACGTAGTTATATACACAGTTGCTCTGGTAGGATCAGGTGGCTTCTTTGTGATGGAAGACAGAGAAGAACACTAGAGAGAAGGCTCCCAAATAATTTAAAGGGGCACTAAATTCCTATAAAGTACAGCGGGGTCTTTTTGTAATGGGGAATTCAAGCTATGATACTTCATTTGGTGAACTGATATTTACAAACATCTCTTAAACCCCATCATATATCTTTAAGATAGGTAGGACCTATAGAGGAATGGCCTGAAATATAGTTGGTGCCTCTCTGCTGATATAGCTGTTAAACTTTTTGCATAAAATATATGAATAGTCTTATATTCTCTCTTGCAGAGAGAGAATGGCTTTATAGCCTGGAGAAGGACAGGAAAGGGAGAGGGGATTTGAGCCTTAGGCTGTCTCATCCTAGATAACCGTTGAGCTAAAAGTTAAAAGTATGGGGATACAGTCATATACATATTGTCCATCTAGCCCTCTAAACATGCCCAGAAACAAAACATTTCTGGACGAATGCCATGCTTCATTGAAGCCAAAATGGCTTGTTTGGTTGACCACATTTTTTTCTGAATGGTTGGGTTGGATTGGATTACACTGGATTTGACCCAAACCTAGATTATTTTAGTTTTGGGTTTGTTTTCTTTCCCTTAATTTTTCCAGATCTGCCAGTGAACTGAAAAAAATCAGATGTTTGCCTAGCTCTAGTTGGCAATACTAGCTCTCAATCTCTCCCCAATTGCATCCACTATCCCGTTCCCTAGTTAAGCTCAAAAGGGTGAATTTACACATTCTTAAAGACTACAATGCCTTTGTGAAGTTTAATTTTACCTTTTTCATTTTTCTCCTGGCAGATATTTTCTATTCATATCCCTTCTCTGCCCTGTTTCTTTCTTTCTTGTAACCTGCAAGCATTCAGAATCTAACCTCTATTTGGGAGGAACAGCTGGGTTACTTTGGTGTGCAACATCAAGGCTATTTAAAAAAAAAAATGCTCCCTGCAAGTGTTGCTCAGACCCTGTTTCAAAGACAAAACTTTGATGTCTGTCTTATCCATTCAATCCACCCCTTACTAAGCTCAAGGAGCCAAAAATTCAAACCCATTTTTAAATTACACCCGCCCCCCCATATTGCCAGGGCTCTTTCTCTTTTGAGGGGAGACAGGGGTCTTGTTTTGCCCTTCCCCCTCAGTTTTTGAATGGCTTTTCTCTGGCATGTAAACAATTATCTAGAAAAATGTGCCAGTGAGTGCTCGTAGCAAAGGCGAAGAATTGAGCATCTTCAGCCCTAGTATAAATAAATGAGTTGCAGATGAAGATTTGAGCAATCAGATTTGCATAATGAACATTTTATGCCACATTATAAGCACCTGGTTTACAAATTCACCGAGCATTTCACCACTGTTATCAGCCATTATAGAAGCAAGTTAAACATCCAAAAGAGAATATTTTTGGGAAGCAATATAAATGGGATTATAAAAGTTGTTTTTAATAGATTTTCATGAAACCTCTATTCCTTCATTGAGGTTCTGTATGGACCAAAGTCCAGTTTTCTTAGGATTTGTATACCTTTTAAAGTAACTGTAACTCAGGCAGCATGAGGGATGCTATGGCTTTATGGACAGGATACCTGATTGCATTTCAAGATACGTGACTTCTAATCCTGGCTCTGTCATTTGCCTCCATTTCTTCCCTCCCTTCCCCCCGCCTTGTCTATTTACATTGTAAGCTCTTCAATACAGAGGTGGGCTTTTATGTGTAGTATGATACCTAGCACAAAGGGGTTTTGATCTCAGTTGGTGCCCCTGGGCACAATAGAGGGGGAGATTTTCAAAGGCAGAAATGGGAGTTAGGTGCTTTACTCCCGTTGACTGTCCTTTGGACTTTTGAAAAGCTCTGCAATAATAATGAGAGACCTGTAGAACCTTAAAGACTAACAAATTTCTGTGGGCATAAGCTTTCGTGGGCTGCAGCCCACTTCATCAGATGCATCGTTGTTTTTGCTGCATGCAGACTAACACGGCTAAGCCTCTGGAACTTTTCTCCAATAATAATTTAGCCACCCTATCCAAATATCAGGTTTTATTAAGTACAAGGTAGTTGTCTGTTCCAGGAGGGTCCAATTAACTTGCATCTGACCTGAGTCCTGGTACTTTAAATAAATAAAAATCCTCCTTTCTATAGTCTTTTCACTTAGCATGTTGCAGATTTCAGTGTTGTCTATCTCTCCTCCTTACGTTTAACTCAGTAAATCAATAGCTGCTGCAGAGATGCATTTCATTATCTCTGCAGTTCCGTTCCATGGCTTTTGATATGTGGTGTTTGCTACTGTGATTCATGTTGTCATAATGTCTGTTCGTGAAGCTTTCAAATGTGAGGCCTTTGCAGAATAGGCCTTTACAAATTACAATGCCGGATGATGCATAGTGGGTACTTGGATTTTCTAATAAATGTGGTCACTTCACTAGAGAGATCTTTGAAGAATAGTAGCCTCCTGCCCATGGACGCATTTATTTTAAAACCATTAAAAAAAGGCCAAGGTTTTCAGCAATGTCTAGTTACGTTGGATGCCTCTATCTTTTGATTGCCCAGCTTGACATGTTTAAAGAGGCCTAATTGTCAGAAAGTGCTGAGCCTGTCCTCTGAAAATCAGGTCCCTTTAAGGCATCTCGAGCTTAGCACCCAAAATGATCAGTCAATTTGGGAAAATCTTTACTGTAACAGCACCTGTTAAATTGCAGGAGTTTATCTGCGTTGCATTGTATGCCTTCACGAGGTCTGATCTCATGCTTTTGTATTCCTGCTCATTCCTTATGTTCAGAAACCCCTGTGCAATAAATTTTAGAGCACCAGATCTGTATGCTGATCCGTGATATTCCATCACCGGGGAATAGTAGCATTTTAATTATACATTAGGACCATTCTAGACCCTTCCCTCCTCCCACACAGCAGACCTCTCTCTACAGGCTATTTCTTTTTCATCTCCTGCAAAACTGTACATCACACACACAACTCCTTGTGAGAAAGGTGCTACAAAGATCTAAGCCAGTAGCAGCAAAGGGTGAGACAAACCTTCTTGCTGGGTATCAATATAGAACAACCCACTACTGTGCTGTGTGCCAGCATTCTCTATTCTGCAATTTCATGCTTTGCTCACAAAATACCAAATACAGTGGATTGTTTTTAAACTTTTGTAAAATATTCTCTATTACCCTTTATGATAGAAAAGAGATGGGACTTTTTAGGTAGTGAATATAAAGGGGCTTTTAAAATTAAGGCTGCTGGACACTGACACACTATGTTCCCCTCTGGCTCCCAGATTTTAAGCTCGCACTGTGCTGTTTAGTGTCTCCTAAAGTCCTGACCTGTATTATGCAATTATGGAAGAGGTTTACTGACTAAGTTATATATACACGTATATTAGTATTACCAGGCAGTGTGGTTTAATGCGGTGGTGCCCAAACTTTTCTGGTCACACCTCCTCCCCCACTTTACCGGTAATGGAATCTGTCTGTGCACCACTCCACTTTGCCCCGTTACTGCACAGTTGGCCCAGCAGAGAAACTTGGGCTGAAGGCGGAGCTGGGAGCAGAACTAGATGAGGAGCTGGCCTGGGGGCAGAGAGGGAATGAGGACAAAGCGAGGCTGGGTGGCGGTCCTTCCCTGCCTCAGGGGGCAGACCCAGGCCCCGCTGTGTCCCCCTTCTCCTTCCTTGGAACATTCATCTGCACCCCCTTGGGAGATGCAGGGTTTAATGGTTAAATGAGTCTGAATTTTGCCATGGAATGCAGGTGCACGTTTACATCAGCAAAGGCTTTCACTGAAATTGGTGGGTCTCTGTGATGGTTTAAGGGTCTGCATGTATAGATTCTGTTGCAAGAATCTATACATGCAGAGACACATGAATCTATACATGCAGCAGAGACTGGAACCTAATAGCAGCCTTCTGGTAGCTATTAGTGTGGATTTAGACAAATCCCTCAATCTTGCTGTGCCTCAGATCACTTGACCATAAACTGGGCATCTTTATCTATGGTAATGTACTGGTGAGGGAGTATGCATAGCCTTGGTTTCTATCTATGAAAGGTCAGCCATACTTAAGTGTGTATGATGATATTGGTGCTAATTAATGGTCACCAAAGCCGTTTAATCATACTGTTACTGCGGACAAAGGAGATGTGGTAGCCAACTGATATTTAGTTGGCTAAATTTAGCTGGCTTTAGTTTATTATGGTTTTTTTGGAAGAGGAGGTTCCACTTTTATTGCTGGTGATAGACATGAAATCTTCTGCCACAACCCTATCCAATAGGAATGATGTAACGCTCAGTTAGTTAATGTTTCTCAACCAGTTGGGCTCCTTGCTCAGAAGCACTGAGAGAGTCAAAATCACCAGTCCCCATTATCTTTAATGCCTTGCTTAGCTTTGAAAATCTCAGCCTTATTTGCTCTAAACTGTGGAGTAACACAGGTTATTTTACAATTTAACTCAATGTGCTACTATTTTTAGCAAAGTGATGTAATTTACCCCAGTCCCAGTTTGCACATCCATGGTTCTTAGTACTTTTTTGAGGACTTCATGTTTCATTACCAGACAAATCAGTAATCATGTAAAAGTTAGAAGCTAAAAGGTTACATAAATAAATAATCCAAAACCTTGCTGTGAATTTTTACAGTGAATAACTGATAGAACAGTTGAAATGCTGTAGGCCAGGCCTCAGCTAATGTTTAGCTCTGTTGAGGAAAACTGGTTGGAAAGTTTTCATCAGAACAGGTTTCCGTTAGCAAATATTGTTTTGATGAACCCAAATTAGTTTGCTAAATTATTACAATTTCAATAAAATGTCTGTTCTAAAAAGATACGAATTTTTTAACATCAAAACATCCCATTTTGACATTTTCAGAAAAAATAGTTTTGATTTTTTTTAAAATTCAAAGTAACTTTTCATTTCAAAATGTACTTTATATAAAAACAATTTAAAAGGGTCCAAATCAAAATGAAATGTTTGGGTTGACCTTAAACTAATCCTTTTGAGTTGTATTTTTGAAGAAGAATCAAAAGTTTAGCGCCTCATCTCAATTCAGGATTACTGTTAAATTTTTCATGGGATGGAAAATCTGTTCTCTGATCAGCCCTACTATTGAGTTCAACAAAGCGATGCTGATTGATGATACCATATAAGGATCTTTCCGTATGTTCTCTCATTGCCATGAAATGCTGGAATAGAAATTCCTCATTCCTTGCAGCATTTTGATAGATGTTGAGACTGACTGAAATGTTTCCTGATCACAATGTTCTAGGTCTTGGGAATTAAGTTTCAATGAAAGTTACCTTGTGGGGAAAACCATGTGATTTAAGACAGCATGTGTTTGCTGTGGGCATAGTAAAATGATAATGGGTGTGGCATGATTAGCAAGAAGCAGCTGACTCTGGCTGAAACCTCTAGATGAGACGGTGACCTTTGCATGGTATGGTGAAGCTGTCTATTGTTTGTTGTATTCTCTGTAACCTGAATGTGGTGGTGTTGGAGGGGGCTGGCGCTCCCCTTCATTTGCACTGTAGTATTGCAAGGCAGGAGTAGCTGTCACTGTACATACTCTAGTTTCCTCTAAACCTGATAGATTTCTAATGGGAAAATACATTGATGAGTTAGTTTCCCAATGCTTTCTGAACCTTGAAAAGACATCAGATGAAAGTGACAAGTTGAAGATAACATGGCTTGTGGAATGTGCTTCTACGCTTATTTTATTGTAAATAAGAGTATCTCCCAGCAACAAAAGGATTTGGGAAAAACAGTACGAATTGGAGTTTCCAGACCTTTATGTGAAAATGGCAAATAGTTGAATTTTGAAAGTCACAGTACTTCAATTAAACCAGTGCGCCTTTGTGCATGGACACTCATATCAATTTATTTAGTTTATATCACTTTAGTTTTCATTGGTAAATTGACAGGAAGACACTGAACCATAATGTATTAGTTTAAAACTAGCTTAGAGAGTCTACCCACAAATTGTACTAGTGTATCTAAACTGATTTAAATTAAGCCAATGCAACTTCTATGAGTAGACAACCCTTAGAGAATATGAACTATACTTAACTATTCAAGGAGGTGAATTTAAACATATTATACACACCTCCCGTACAGATGGAATCTGAAAGCTTTTAACACTAGAGATTGACAGCTGCGAATTTATAACATGTCAGGAAATCTTGACAAACATTATTGACTGTACTTAAACCATCAATGAATGAATGGAGTATTAATGATTAGAATTTGATCTTTATTTGCGATCAGACAGGTTTCTTTGGATCATCACCAGTCCCAACAGAGTATAGCATCCTTTTGTTTCCCCACCTCCAGCCCCCAAACAATTATCTCAAAAGAATTTATTAACTAGCGTTGCCAAAAAAGAGTAAGTTCATCTTTATTTTAGTTTAAAAATTAATTGGATAAAAAAGCATACAGTAGATTTTTGAGCTTGAGACTTAAAGCTTTCTCTAGAGACTTGTGCCATTTACCCCCCCTCTTGAAGAAGATGCTCAGCTATCTTTTAATCCTCCTCCTAAAACGTTCCTCTTGTTGTATCAAAGAAAGTGATTGTATACTGCTTCCTGCATCCTATCAATTACCTCAAACCACACAGTTAAAAATTAAATCCTAAGAGGGGGAAAGTGGGCAGTCTCTTATAGGCACATATATGGGATTTGGTGGATCAGAGGAATGGAAGGGAACTCGCGAGGTCATCTAGTCCAGTCCCCTATACTTATGGCAGGACAAAACATTATCGAGACCAGCTGTGACAGATGTTTGTCTAACCTTCTCTTAAAAATCTCCAATGATGGAGATTTTTAGGCGATTTATTCCAGTGGTTAACTACCCTGACAGTTAGGAACATGTCAGGACATTTTTTCCTAATGTCCAACCTAAACTACCCTTGCTGCAATTTAAGTCCATTGCTGATTCTCCTGTCCTCAGAGATTAAGGAGAACAATTTTTCTTTCTCCTCCTTGTAATAACCTCTTATGAACTTGAAAAGTGTTACCATGTCTCCCCTCAGTCCTCTTCTTGAGACTGAACAAACGGAATTTTTTCAGTCTTTCCTCATAGCTCATATTTTCTAGACCTTCAATCATTTTTGTTGCTCTTCTGTGGACTTGCTCCAATTTGTGCTCATCTTTCATGAAATGTGGGGCCCAGAACTGAACACAATACTCCAGTTGAGGCCTAATCAGCATGGAGTAGAATGGAAGAGTTACTTCTCATGTCTTGCTTACAGCACTCCTGCTAATGCATCCCAGTATGATGTTTCCTTTTTTTTGGAATCATGTTACCCTGATGACTTATATTTACCTTATTTGCATAGATTGTTTTGAATTTTAATCCTATTCTCCAAACTACTTGTAACCCTTTCCAGGTTGGTACTGTACACAAATTTTATACGTGTACTCTCTCTGCCACTATCTAAATCATTGATAGAGATATTGAACAAAAGCGGAGCCAGAACTGATCCCTGCGGGACCTCAGTTGATATGTCCTTCCAGCTTGACACTGAACTACTAGTAACTATTCTGAGAACCATTTTCCAACCAGTTACGAATCTACCTTATAGTAGCTTCATCTAGGTTGTATTTCCCTAGTTGGTTTATGAGAATGTCATGCAAAAGCCTTACTAAAGTCAAGATATACCACATCTACCACTCCCCCCATCCATGGGGCTTGTTACCTTATCTAACAACTCAAACCAAAATTTTCTTGTTTTAGCCTAAGAAAAATCAGCAAGTTTGTCTAATTTTAGTGGTTCTGAGCACCCTTTGTGACCTTTGATGTTAATGAAACTGCAGGTGCCAAGTATCTGAGTCTTTCCTTCAGCTTTCATGTGTCTTGTTGGACCTGGATCGATCTACAATACCCATGGCTGGGCACCTGAAAACTGTACCAGTGAAAACAAGGATTGAGTTTCTTCAATGCAGAGCTATTTATTTGAAAACAGACAAACATTAAAGGGACACACTGTATAGTCTTTTCTAAGTCTCAATTTCCCAAGCATAAGCCCTCAGTAACTATGCTGGCCCCACATATTATGCTGATTAGTAAACAAAGCAGGTATAGATACATTTCTAGTGAAGAAGATTTCTTTCTCCTTCTTTCTTCAGGCACTTGGTCTATTTCCCCATAGCAGGGTCTTGGCTCCCTCCAGCCCTCTGATCTAAGGTCCTTCATAGCAGGGTCTAGATTATCCCAAGGCCCTCTGGTCCCTCTGCAGTCCGACAGTATCACCAGCCTGTTTGGATATATGCATGTATGTAGATCTATAACATGTAATATTCCCATTACTTATGCCCTTTTTCCAATGGAGTCACATGTCCCCAAGACAGATAATCTAACTAAGTATATTTTGCCTAACATATCATAATGAATTCATAATTTGGGAGGGCCTACAGGGAGTGGCTGATATTCATTTTTTCATTAACTACTCATCTGGGCACTTGATGTCCCGTTGTTCTATAGGGTCAGTTGACACAGGTCAGTTAGTCCCAAATTCACCATTACAGACCTCCACATGTTACACACTAGGTGACCTGGCCATTGGCTAACCATGACCATTGGTCTTCCACATCAGCAGAGTTCCAGACACAGGGCCTGGACAAACATTCATAGCTTATGTCATAGCCAAGTGTGAGTTTGGCCTTTTCAGTGATTTTTTCCACTGCTAAGAGGCCCTGCTTCCAGATTCTTCTAGCCCTCTAGCTCACCAAACTTGTCCATTACAACGCTATATAGTGACTCAGCACCATGTCGATCATTGCCCTGACTAGAAGCAGATATCCAGTCACAGAAGCCAGTCATGCCACTGATTTCCAAGTTATTTATCTACCCTTGGGCAATTCTGCAGCCCTCACACAGACAGCCTGTTCTCACAAGATTCCCAGTATAATTTTCTGACTAAATGACTCAAGTACCCAAACTTTTTGGTATCTGATCACATAGTCTGTAGTATAGAATGTTAAAAAATAGTTGGAGTGGAACGGGCTGACATCAGTGCAGTTAGTCCAGATTTACACTGATCAGAGTTTAGGATTGGGTTTAAGGTCAAACATAGCATCTTCACTTCTTTTTCTATATATCTTTCTTCTTCCAGACTGCAGTTAGACTGTATAGTGTAATTTCCTTTGCATGTTACAATGGACACCAGATGACTTGTCATATGGTGATATTTTTTAACTGATGGATTTATATTGACTTTTGGACTGGGTTGATTTTTTGCTATGGAGTTAATTCACATTAAAACACATTTTTTTTCATGTACGGTAGAACCTCCAAGTTAGGAACACCTTGGGAATGGAGGCTGTTTGTAACTGAAATGTTTACAACTCTGAACAAAACAAGATGGCAGTTTCATAAATGTAGAACTGAACATTGACTTAAAACAGCTTTGAAACTTTACTATGCAGAAGAAAAAGCTACTTTCAACCATCTTAATTTAAATGAAACCAGTGCAGAAATATTTTTCTTAACTTGCCACATCTTTTTTAAACTTTCTCTTTATTTTTTTAGTAGTTGATTTAACACAGCACTGTGGTATATTTGCCTTTTTCTTTGTTTTTGTTTGTTTGTTTGTTTTGGTCTGTGCTGCTGCCTGTTTGCGTACTTCCAGTTCCAAATGAGGTGTGTGATTGACTGGTCAGTTCATAACTCTGGTGTTCATAACTCTGTTCTATGGTACACTTGTTTTTAATGCATTGATAAATAAGGATATTTTTCCTTCCTTTATGGTGCTGGGATTGGGGCATGTTAGTCTTCTGGTTGACAGTAGCTTTCTGCTATAGCTTCAATTCTTCTTTCTCTCATGCATATGAATCTTCAGAATTATTGCAAGAGAAGCTATACATATATTGCCAAAGTATAAGGAGGAGACTGGATCCACACCCATCTCTCAGAACCAGATATGATCAGCCTAAGAGGATTATCCCTGTGTATTTCTTATCCAGTGGCAGACTGTTATGCAGTTCAACATTGACTCTGCATGATCTTAATACCTAACTCTTATGTTGAACTTCTCATCAGTGGATTTTCAAGTGCTTTACAAAGAACATCAGCATCATTTACCCATTCTACAGATGGGAAAACTGAGATGCAGAATGGAGGAGTCAAGGTATCCCAGCAAGCAAGTAGCAGAGCTCAGAATAGAGCTGAGATCTCCGGGGGTCTCTGTTCAGTGCACTATCCATCAGGCTATACTGCCCCTCCTTTTTAGTTAACCTTCTGATTTAACTTATAACTCTAAAACAGCCGCAAATGTACGGAGGGCTGTTCTTTCCCCTCGAGGCACTGGTCTAGCCTTACCCTCCTGATCTGGCGGCAGTGGACGGGAGATATGCAAGTGACGTAAAAAACTTGCGTATCTCCCGTTGACTTCTCTGAGTCTGTTATGCGAGCCGTGCACACTGCGCTGCACCACTTATGGAGGTGGTTTTCCTCTGTCGATATCTGGATCTACTGAGCGAGTCTATACAGACCGCTCAGTCAATACAGAAACGTCAATTTGATGGTGACGAATTTGCCACTGTCAGTATAGACGTAGCCTAGGAGAGCATAATCTCCCTCATGTAAATTAATGTCCTAGCTCCTTTAAGAGATTGCTACAGAAAAGAGGTTAGGGTGTGTCTGTCTACCTACAAAGCTCTAAGTAGTTAGTGCCCACTAGTGTGGGAGGATAATAATCTTTCTGAATTCACTCCTCATCTGCCTTAAATCTACCCAATTACATATACAATCAATAATGCCGTACAGAAAATAGGCTAACGTGTATGAATTATAGTTTAATGTTCTGTTTGTCGGTCTGATGGCAAAGGGAAGGCTAAATCAATGAAGCAGTCAAGCCACCAATAGTATTTCTATTTCACTAGCCAAAAGAAATAACATTTAGTAACTTGTCATGCAGCTCCTATTGTAAAGTTCCACACCTACTCCAACAATCAAATGGTGTATTGCTGTTAAATAATGAGGGCCAGATTCTACTCTGAGCTACAAAAAAGTAAATCTGCAGTATCTCCACTGAAACTATTCTGGATGTGGATAGGTGCCACTACAAAAAAGAACCAGTCCCTGACCCTAGGGGCTTTCAGTCTAAATACACAAGATAAACAAAGCGAATGATAGACTCAGGGAGGTGAAGTCAGATGCTGAAGGTCACAAAATATGTCAGTGATGAAGTTCGAAATGGAATCCAGGTTTCTGGGACCATGCTGTCTCCTGGCCTTACATTTATAACTAAACTTTACTAGTCACACCAAAAGATCTATTCTTTCATTCAAAACCCTAACTTAAGTTTTTGGAGGCAGAGACCATGTGTACCCCCTGTGTTTCTATGAATTCCCTGATCTGTCTCCAGATGCCACCACATTATGGATATTAAATAACATACCAGTCACAGATATACCCGTCTTCATCTAACTGGTGATGTTCCTAAGGGTTTTTTTTCAAGGTTCTTGAGATAATGAAATAGTCCCTTCTACCTATTGTCTGCTATTTTGTCATTTCCCTTTGACTCTTCCTAAATATCCCTATAGAATTTCCTTGCAGTTTTATTTTTGTAACTGTCAGAGGCATACATGCCCTTGAATCAACTCCTGCATCTCCCGTTGAAGTCTGTGGGGAACCTTAACCTGTGTGTCAGAAGGCAGAGCTGGAGCAGAGGTTAGCAGACCTCACTGTAAAGCTTTTGAGGTTAAATTGTCCAAGGAAGCTAGCTTAGACCTGGCTTTCAGCCAAAAAGCTTCAAACTGAAGCATCCCAGGAGGATAATGTTTTCAACCTTTCAAATCTCAAATGGTTCACTGCAGTTCTAATTACAGTCTCCCATCAAAATAACTTCCCATCAAGAACATGTTGAATTAGGGGAGGGAGGGGGAAGTAATTTCACTGTACAAAGATAAGACAATTGATTGTGGTGCATAAAGCCACCAATTATAGAAGATTTGCTTGTTGGATATTTTTGTGTTTTAAAAAAAAAAAAAAAATCCCCTGGAATACAGCACACAAAAATACATTTCAGGTTTCCCGGCACCACCACAGCTAGTTAGTGCGACTGAACAAATGGAGTGCCTTTAATAACATCAGTAAGTCACTGCAGCTCGAAAAGAGACCCAACCCACAAGTGTTTAATTGCCATTGACAGATTGGGCCCTTTAGGTCTCCGTAGCGATTACATCAGGAAAACTTTGGATCTTTTATGTTCAGCGAACCGCAATTCCAAATTGGAGTACTGGGGCAGTGAAACATTGCTCCCCCTCCCCCGTGCACATAGATGCTAACATTAGGGACCATATAAATGAGTGCTTCTCACTTGCTGGGTCAAGATGCTTACAAGAGGTCATAAAAGACAATGAGACGATTGTGAAAGTTTCAATCTAAAGCAAAGAAAATCTCAACCCCCACCCCCCATTCCTTGTGCAGCCTTTACCCTTCACTCTCAAGTACTCTGTCAACCCCTTGAAAGACATATACATGCACACTCTATAGGCTTGCCATGATCATCATTGTACATTTATTATGCAAGTAAATAACATGAAGAGACCATGCACATATTTTATTTTGGATAAGAAGTCACCAATCTGAAAAGGTTGAAAAACACTAATACAGATCCTTACCAAATCTTAAACCAGTGAGGTCCCTGTACATTCTTACCCTGTGCTCCCCATTTTTTTAACATGAGCTGGGGAAAAGGCCCTATTGAAATGAATAGCTCTATTGACTCTAAAAAATGTTTTATTCCAAACTATGTTGTCTTCACTTCCTCCCAAATATTGAAATTTAAAAAGTCAATTACGCCTCCCCTGCATTTCATCTGCCTATTAGAGGCAGGACTTGAGTGGCTGACCTTCTAAATCAGTTGATACAAGTAACAAGGCAACACAGCGGGAGAAAACAAACTGGAATATTTTAGTCTACCTACAAATTGTTAGGATGCTAGGGTGTTCCGTTAAGAAATCAGACTCCCTGGTGATGCTGGCTGAATGCAATCTCACAGGGTCATAGCGCAGATTGATAACTTGGCCTGTCCTGCTGTGAGGATTGACAGGTATTCTTGCAATTTGAGATTGCATGGTGTTTTGTTAAGGTCAACACTACGTTTCCCCACCCTCACCCCCTCTAACGTTTTATTCTTTCCTTTGCAATTTTCAGCTCTTCCTTTTAGGATTCATATCATGTGCTGTTTAAAACTACAAAGGCTAATTTAATCAGGTAGTCTCTGGAATAGTAGTTTTATGCTAATTTGTAGGTATTAAAGTGTATCTGAGTGGTGGCTTTTTTATTTTATTTTATTTTTTTATTCATTCTTGCTGGTGAAATAATGTATTCTTATGTTATGGGGAACTTGCTCTTTTTAATAGAGAGCTGAAATGGTTTCATTAATAAATTACAAGTGTTCAAAAAAGGATCAGACAAAATCAATCTGAAGAGCAAAGGTAATTGACACCACTGCAACCAATCCTTAAATATTTCAGGAAAGCTGTGTGTGAGACCCTATTTTAATGAAGGAGTTGGGGCAAGTGTAATAAACTGGACTGGGAACAGAGTGCAACATTATTGTGGCCTCAAAAGAAATCTATGATATGAAAATCATCTATATTGGTGGTTGCTGAGATGACTCTTGTTTGCTGAGGCCACAAATGTGCACGGTGACTCACGCTTACATGGTTCACAGGCATGCACCTTTATTCCTGCCCCAATTTGCTGAAGAATTTTTTTTTATTTATCAAAAAAGGTGAACAGCTATAAATTACATGTTACATAGCCCTTCCTTGTTGCTGAGCAAGATAAGGTAGTCTTTACCTGGCTGCAACAGCCGACCACTAAGGGTAAAATTTTCAAAAGCACATAAGAGACTTATTCTGCGTCTACAATGCCAAAAAAAAAAAAAAAAAAAAGAGAGAGAGAGACACCCAAAGTGGCGAATCTTAGAGCCTGTGTCTACGGACTTGGGCTTGTGCTATGGCACTAAAAATAGCAATGTAGACATTCTGACTTAGGCTCGGAAATCCAGTGCGGCGGGTGGGTCTCAGAGCCTGAATTCTAGCCCAAGTGGAAACATGTACACTGTGATTTTTAGCGCTGTAGCAGGAACCCAAGTCTGTAGACCCGGGCTCTGAGACTTGCTGTTGCAGGGTTTTTTGCAAGGATCCTAAACCCACTGAAAGTCAAATGCAAAATGCTGCCATAATACATCAGCAGGACGGCATGCTTGTTTGGCACTAGTGAAAATCCCTGCACAGGGGGCAGGGCTATTATTTATTATTGTATTATCCTAGCACTTAGCACTCCTAATCATGGACTGGCATCCCATGGTGCTAGGTGCTGTACAAACACAAAACAAAGAACTTCCAGTCCAAGGATAAAGCCCATAAGCAGTATCAAAGTAGACATTCTATTCCCAAGTGTTTAAGGTATTGTGTTTAACTTCTCCTTTCTGTGTGACATTAAGACCACATGCTTGATTTCAAACCCTATGCACCATGGCTTCCTATGAAGATAGTTGTATCATTTGTCGCTCTTGGCCTATGTAACATGCAATTTATAGCCGTTCACTTTTTTTCGGTAAATAAAAGGTATTTATTCCTGGAGTACATAGAGGGAGTTTGTCACTACATTGCTTGTAGAACACTGGTAAAATGTGTACCTTTTTAACAAGCAAACGTTCATGTGAGCGTTGAGGAAAAACATTGTTAGATTTCAATGATAAACAGTACTGAGTGGCTCTTAATACTTGCTTTCAACAGAGTTTATTGTAAAGCCAAATTATTTACCTTGCCTGAGGTGAAAGAGTGAGAAAATTATGGAAACAAGGATAAGAATATTCATGGGCTTCTGTTGAACATATTCCTGTGCAGTGTTCTATACTAGAATTGTTTCTTTTAGAAAGACTGAAACTAAAGGCAAGTCAACATAGAACCCATGGTCCTCTGAATATGTCTGGGCTAGGGGCGAGGAATATTTGGAGTCTGGGGTTTTGGATTATTTCACTACAGATTCCAAGAGGCATCTATGGGTTAGGGCACTGGATTAGGACCTAGGTGATCAGAGTTCTATTCCTGGTTCTGTCACTGAACAGCTGTGTAACTTTGGACATATTACTTTACATCTCGGTGCTTGTGTTTTTCCTCCTATCTTTTATTTACCATGTCGGTTTATTCTGTAAATTCATTGGAGCCTAGTGGATAGAGTGCTAGCCTGGGACTCAGGAGACTTGACCCTGCCACTGCCCTACTAGGTGATCTTGGGCAAGTCACTTCACTTTTCTATGCCTCAGTTTCCTAACAGTCAACTGGGGATAAAGATATAGACCTGTTTTATAAAGCATTCTGAGATCTACTGATTTAAAAAAAAAAAGAGTTAGGTATTATTATTGGACAGGGACTACTGCTGTGTCTGCACAGTGCCTAGTAGAGTCAGGTCCTCATGATCTTTGATTAGCATTACACAAATAATTATTACCAGTGCTAGACCCAAGCCAAGCCTTCCAGGTGTGGCAGGAAATCAGATGTCAATATAAACGTAGATCCAGACCTTCCATCTCATCACTAATGAAAGTTAAAATCTGTTTGTTTATGTCTGAAGAATCGTTTGGGCTCTGTGGTAGAAAATCAGCTTCACAAAATGTCACTTGTGCTAATCACCCTCTGGCTTTGCTTTCTGTCAGCAGGTGACACTGCCTTCAGGCAGTCCTTCCCACATCTGTTGTGTTCTTTGTCCAGGGTCACATCAGCTGTAGCTGTTTTCTCATCACCCCCTCGCCCCCACTTTCTGGAATAAAATTAGTTCAGCATGGCTCAAGGAAACAAGGACTGTGCACTAGAACAAGCACCTTGGAGTGGCCAGTATTATTGATGCTGTTGAGCCATTTATTCCTTTGCACAAGTTATCAGGTATGACCTTCTATACTGAACAAATGCAATTGAATATTCAACCGTGCAGGGGGCTCGTGCTGCAATCTGGAGCTTTTCACCTACAGATAGCTGTGATGCTTCCTGTGGTGTCCAGGATGATGAGGCACCTTGCTAACACCTGGCATCAGTGGGGAGGAAATTGTCTGTCCACTCTGCCAAACATCTCCCTGACTCCACTGGCCAGGGCAATGCAAGACCTTCTAGGTCTCACCGTTTCTCTACGTGTTAGCAATAGGCACAGCTATAAAATTATAGCAGAGTTCTAGATGGACAAAAACTCTCGCCGGGATGACTTAGCTGAGGATAGTCCTGATTTGAGCAGGGGGTTGGACTAGATGACCTCCTGAGGTCCCTTCCAACTCTAATATTCTAGGATTCTATTCTATGCAGCCAGAAGAGCCGCAGTTCCACCCTGGGCTGGTGAGTGCATCGCCCCTGTAACCCTAGCTGGTCTAGTCTCCTTATCCCTCCTGCTGATGCCTTCCTCCCCTGCTTTCAGCTTAGCAGGGAGGAGTGACTGCTTCCCCTTGCCCCTCCCCCTCCCCACCCCTTCCCTCTCCACTCCCCTCCCCATCTTTCCCTATCTCCTACCCCCTGAATGCTCTTGCCCCTCCCTCCTGCCCTGAGACTCTGTCCCTGCCAGTGGCCACTGGCCTTGCTGCCCCTGATGGGCCCCCAGGGATCAATCCCAGGACGCTGGCAGTGGGCACCTCAAGCAGGGACTGCGGGGACTCTGTTGCTGCCATGGCTAGTGCCCCACTTGCTCTGGGGGGTGCGCCCTTAACCAGGAAGAAGGACCGGGGGTGAAAAATAAGATCAAGGGCTCTGCACGGAAGGCGATGGCTCCTGCAGCTGCCTCCCCCCTCCCCTTTTACCCTCCCCTCTGTCCCTTCCACCAGCTCTGGGGGCGGTGTTGCTCCCAGGGCATATACCCAGGTGACTGCAGGCCTCCCGTCCATCCCCTTGTCACCTGCCTTGACGGCCATCTTCAGCACCAATCCTGAGGGCTGGGGCCCCTTTCCCACCCTCCCCAGGCAGCACAGGATCCATTGCCTCCTGGTGCCTGCCTCGCCCCACGTGGAAATATATGTGCAGGTGATGGCACGGGTGGTGGGGCCCACAGCTGTGGTGGTGGCCTCCAAGATGTAGGGGAAGGCGGTCTTCTTCCTGGCATCTGAGGCCACCACCCAAGAGGCGGTGGAGAAGGGCCTGGCAGTGGGGGCCGTCCACATCCCTGTGGAGCCCCTGGAGGACCTGGGCGTATGGGTGGTCCTCATCTCTGTCCTGTTCTTCCTCCCCAATGGCGCCCTTCTGCCTTTCCTTTCCATCTTCGCCAGGGCCCCAGGGGCACTCCCTACCTCCAACCTGGACTGCCCAGGCGAGCGGGCGGGGCCCGCTGACACCTAGGGCAGTCCGCCGGGCCCTGCGGAGGAGAGGGAGCTAGGGCTGCCATTGTCAGGCACCAGACGGGGGTGGCCCCGGGTGGAGGCCTCTCCTTCCCCCGTTGCCCCTCTCCTGCCTTCCCAACCCATGTGCTCTTGCACCCTAGCTGTACCCCCACAGCCCGGCCATCCTCCTTGGAGGGCTAGGTGCTCATGCAGGGCAAGAACAGCAAGCGCAAGGCTGGAGCTCAGCCTCCCCCCCCCTCTCGCTGCCAAGTGGGGTGAGAGTCCCTCCAAGGCCAGGAAGGGGACTGCTGGAGCTGGGCCTTCCGCTGCTCCCCCTGTCGGAGCCCAGTGGGTGGCACCAGCTGAGGAAGCCATGACAGCGGATGTGGGCTGCACCTTCACCCTCCTGGAGTCCCTCCTGGAGGAGCCCCCAGCTGGAAACCTCCCTGCCCCATGTCATTCCAAACCCCTCGCCAGTGACGGAGATGCTGCTCCCTTGGCTGCCACCTCATGATTGGGGGAGGGGAAAACTTCTCCCCACATGCTCGGGGTTTAGCTGATGGCCATATTTGGGGTCGGGAAGGAATTTTCCTCCGGGGCGGATTGGCAGAGGCCCTGGAGGTTTTTCACCTTCCTCCGCAGTGTGGGGCATGGGTTGCTTGCTGATCGATTCCCTGCAGCTTGAGGTCTTCAAATCTCACTTTTGAGGATTTCAATAACTCAGTCATGGGCTCGGGGTTGTTATAAATGTGTATGGGTAGGGTTTTGTGGCCTGCCTTGTGCAGGAGGTCAGACTACATGATCATATTGGTCCCTTCTGACCTATGAGTCTATGATACCCTGGATCTGACCCTGGCCAGCCAGGGGGAGGACGACACCCCCCCCCCCGCGTGGTGGGCCTACAGCAGTGTAGGGCCAAGCCATCCCTCCTCCTCCCCTTTCTCCCTTCCTTCTCAGGCTGCTACCCCTGCTCCCATCCCTGGGGCCCCCCTCGGCCCCTCCACCCACCCAGCTGGAGGCAGCACCTCCATCGAACCTGCCACAGCTCTCGTGACACCGGTCGGGGCCGAGCAGCCAGACCCTGGGCCACTGGGCACCTCATCCACTGCCGTGGGCCGGCTACTGCCCCCTACCCTTGAGGGTGCCAGCCTGGCTGGCCCCTCGCAAGAGCCCAGAGCCACAGGCACTGCAACACCTGAGCCCACCCCCATAGAGGACACTCTCTCCCCGTGTCCACTTTTCTAGCTCCTGGCCCCAATCAGGAAGCACTGCACCCCGCCGGTCCAGTTGCCAGGGCCGCAGACCCCGCCCCCGATCCCACCCCGACCTTTCTCCCACTTCTCGTACCGACCTTTCCCTGCCCCAACTCGTGTTCCCCTCCCTACTTCTAACCTCCTCCTGGCCCCCACCCCTGTCCCCACACCTCCCCCTACTCCCTCCGCCACCTGTACCTCTGCTGCCCCTGGAGTTGTCCCTTTTCCTCTTGAGAGCTTCCAGGAGGTGGCCTTTGTTTTCACCACTCCCAGCCCACTTGGGGCTGCTGTCTTCCCTCCACCACCGCCCCTAGCCTCCGTCCCAACACGCTGCAGGGATGTTGCGGGGGCTGAGCCGGAGGACGCCCCCCCTGAGGCGCTGTGCAAGGAGTTGCGTGCATTTCTCCGGAACATCAGTGATGCCTGGAACCAGGTGCAGCTTGCTCTGCAGCGCTGGGGGGATTTCCACTTCATCCTCTGGGCTGTGAGGGCCACACTGAAGGAGGGGAAAGGGAGAGGGAGGCAGGACACCGCAGCCTACCAGTGGGCCTGCAGCTTCTGCAATGCCCTGATGGTCTTGGAAACCAGCCAAAGGCTGCTGCGGCGCTCAATGGGAACCGCTAGCATTCCTGCCCACAAGGATCCCCCTAGCCCTCCTCATAATGCCTGTCATCTTTGCCAGCTTAAACACCAGGGGCTGCAGGACGGGTCGCCACAGGAGTCAGGTGCTGTCCTTCCTTCAGGAGGGAGGATACTCTGTGGTGGTCTTGCAAGAGACCCATGCGGACCCAGCCACTGAGGCCGGCTGGAGTGGGGAGACAGCGTGTACCTCAGTCACCTCTCCACCACCAACCTGCGTCCCGAGGTGCTCGGGGCTGCCTGCTGCATCTCTAGGTCCACATGAAGGGGCTGGCATTGAATCTCGTGAACATCTATGCCCCAATTGCTGGCCCGGAGTGGGTGTAGTTCTTCCAGCAGGTGTCCGCCTTCCTCGGCACCCTGGATCCTTGTGGATGCCTGCTCTTGGGCAGGGATTTTAACACCACTCTCACGGAACGAGACCACACGGGGACCGAGCAGTGCCAGGCCGCCGTGGACATCCTCCGGAAGATTATAGACCATCACTCTCTGGTGGACATCTGGCGCAACCACCAGTCGGACGACGTCACCTTCACTTTTGTCCGGGTGGGGGAAGACCAGTTGAGCTTCTCCCAGTTGGACAGCATTTACCTTTCTTGCCACCATCTCTTGCAGGCCCACTTCTCCGGCGTATGGCTGGCCCTGTTCTCGGATCACCACCTGGTGACTGTGATGGCCTCCCTTACTGCAGAGGCCGGGGCCGGCCTACTGGTACTTCAACAACAGCCTGCTGGAGGATGTGGGCTTCGTGGTGTCCTTCTGGGAGTTCTGGCTGGCCTGGTGGGAGCAGCAGAGCACCTTTCCCTCAGTGTGGTGCTGGTGGCATGCGGGAAACTTACGTGCCAGGCTCTTCGGCTGCGACTACACTTGCGGGGCCAGCTGGCGGAGGGATGCAGGGATAGAGCAGCTGGAGCGAGAGGTCTTAGCACTGGAGAGGAGTCTCGCTGCCAGCCCCGAGGATCCATCCCTCTGTGGAGCGTGCTGGGAGAAGCAATAGGAGCTCCGGGTCCTTGAAGACCTTTGGGCCCAGGGAGCCTTCATTCGATCCTGCACCCGTCTCCATCGGGAGATGGATCATGGCTCCCACTTCTTCTATGGCCTGGAGAAAAGGCGGGGAGCCCGGAAGCACGTCACCTACCTCCTCACAGAGGACGGCACCCCCCTCACGGACCTGGTGGAGATGTGCTGAAGGGCAAGGGCCTTCTACACTAGCCTCTTGTCTCCAGATCTGACCGAAGCCACTGCCTGCCAGGTGCTCTGGAACAGACTTCCCGCGGTCAGTGTGGGTGATAGGGACCCGCTGGAGCTACCTCTCACTCTGGCCGAGTTCTCGAGAGCCCTCCACCTCATGCCCACAAACAAATCCCTGGGCATGGACGGGCTGATTGTGGAGTTCTACCATGCATTTTGGGACGTCCTTGGCCCGGACCTTGTCACTGTCTGGGCTGAATTTGAGGCCAGTGGACAGCTTCCCCTCTTGTGCAGGCAGGCCGTGCCCACCTTGCTACCCAAGAAGGGGGACTTCTGTGACCTTCGGAACTGGTATCCCCTCTCGTTCCTCAGCACGGACGATACAATCATCGCCAACGCTCTCTCGCTGTGGCTGAGGTCCGTGCTGCAGGACGTAATCCATCCTGACCTGACCTACACCGTCCCAGGCCACACCATCTTCGATAACCTCTATCTGGTCTGGGACCTCCTAGAGCTTGGGTGTAGGGGCGGCCTGTCGTTTGCCCTCTTACCCATGGCCCATCCTATCAAACACCTTCTCCTGGTCCAGGGACATCTCCTGGGCACCCTGCAGGTGTTCGGCTTCCAGCCCCACTTTGTGGGTTTTCTCCGGGTGCTGTATGCCTCTGCAGAGTGCCTGGTCAAGCTCAACTGGACCCTGACCAAACACGTCAGCTTCGGGCGAGGAGTGCACCAAGGCTGCCCACTGTCAGGCTAACTGTATGCTCTGGCCATAGAGCCCTTCCTCTGATTCCTCCACCGGAGACTGATGGGGTTGGTGCTCCATGAGCCAGAGCTGAGGCTGGTCCTGTCAGCATATGCCAGCAATGTGCTCCTCGCGGTCCAGGACCCGGGTGATCTGGCGTGGCTGGAAGCCTGCCTGGCTGTCTACTCGGTGGCCTCCTCCACCTGGGTCAAGACCTCTGGCCTGATGGTAGGGGCCGGGTGGTGGATGAGCTCCCTCCCACCTGCGCTTCAGGCCATCCGGTGGAGCAGGGGGTCTGCTGCTCCATCTGGGCATTTACCTTTCTGCCACCCACCCCTCCCTGGTAGAGAACTGGCAAGACTTGCAGGACCAAGTGTCTGGGCAGCTGCAGAAATGGGCAGAACTGCTCCAGTGCCTCTCCCTTTTCAACCAGCTGGTCCTGTCCATGTTTTGGCACCAGCTCAACACCCTGATCCTGACCCTGAGCTTCCTGGCCCACCTCCAGAAGACAGTTCTGGATTTCTTTTGGCCAGGACTGCATTGGGTCTCTGCAGGGATCCTGAGTCTCCCCCCTGGAGGAAGGAGGGCAGGGCCTGTGCTGTATCCACAGCCAGGTCCACACCTTCCGCCTCCAGGCCCTGCAGAGAGTGCTCTATGGTGCAGGTGGTTTGGCGTGGAGCCACTTGGCGCATGCCTTCCTCTGCCGCCTCCAAGGGCTCCAATATGACTGGCAGCTCTTCATTCTCCACCTGAGAGGTCTTCTGCGAGACCTATCCAAGCTGCTGGTCTTCTACCGAGACCTCCTCCAAACCTGGAGCTCATCTCAGCCTCCAGGCCCATTGCAGTTACCCAAGGGGAGAACCTCCTCATGGAGCCCTTGCTACAGAACCCCCAGCTGCATGCGCAGGCGGTGGAGACCTCCTCAGTGCGTAAGAGGTTAGTCCTGGCAGGAGTCACCAAGACTGGAGATCTCCTGGACTACTCTCGGAGGGACTGCGGGGACCTCCAGGCACTGGCTCAGTGCATGGGGCTCTCCACCCTTCGAACTCCTGGCACATACTCCAAGAGCAGCTGTGCCCCCTGCTGCTCAGGCTTACCTCTAGAGGGCCTTGGGAGAGGGTGGTCCCCGCCCCTCCCCACAGCCCCAGCCCTCTGGTGCTCACCATCATGCCCCGGCCCCACAAGCCTCTCCAGCCTTCTGCTCCCCACACACCGAGCTGGCTGCACGACCTGCAGATGGTCCTCTTTCAAATTGCACCCAGGGCCCACCTGTACACACTCGTGCTGCAGACCCTTCACTTCCTTGCCCTTGTGTCCCACCCTAACACCAAGTGGTGGGGCCTGTTGCCACCTGCAGAGAGCAAGGACCCCTGGTGGGCCAGTCTGTACTCCACCTTGACCCCATGGCCTGCTGGGAACATCAGTTGGTGGCTCCTTCATGGAGCCGTGAGCATGGGCGTGTACTTGGGGTGAGGGGTGAACTGTGCCAACACCTGCCCATATTGCAGTGTGAGGGAGATCCTGGCGCACATGTACCTCAAGTGCGCCAGGTTGCAGCTCCTCTTCCAGCTCCTCCAGAACCTCCTGCTGAGGTTCTGGCTGCACTTCTCCCCACGCTTGTGCATTTACGCACACCCTATCCGTGGTCCCACAAAGTGGCAGGACCTCCTCGTCAAACTCCTCCTGGCCTTGGCCAAAATGGCCGTCTACAAGATCAGGGAGAGGAGGTTGGCAGGGGGGGTCTGTGACTGTGGGGCTTATTTCCGTTCCCTTGTGAACTCAAGCATCCAGGCAGAGTTCCTCTGGGCGGCGTCCACTAGCTCTCTCAATGCCTTCCAGGAGCAGTGGGTGCTGTCCGAGGTTCTCTGCTCGGTGTCCCATTCTGGTTCCCTTTGTTTGACCCTGTGACACCCCACACCCCTTCCTGTTTTTTCATTAGTTGTCCCAAGGAATTAGTTGTAACCTGGGCTCAGTGACTCTTCCCCCTAGGCTGGAGGAGGGGCTTTGAGCAGTGGGCGGGCGCTAGGTCCCTGGTTTACAAATAGGACCACTCTCCTGTTGTCCTGTGCCCTTGTTATATCACAACATAAATCTAGTTTTCAGTTAAAATGAATGTTAATGTGTTTTGATAACATTTCTGAAGAAAAAATTGTGGGAATTCAGTCTTTTAAAAATAAGTACAATGGCTCATTTCAAGTCCTTTGTTTTTTGACCAGCTCTATTTTCCATCCATTTTAAGGCTCCCGTGCACTAACAGAGTAGTCTTAAAAGGTCATAGAGTACCTGATAATCAGGCCCCCCTGCTGGGAATTCACATGTACAGTGAAATCCAGAGTCTACTGAAGTGGATAGTTGTTGGTTTTGGCTTCTATAAGTGAACAATTTTACTCATGGTCTGATTATAAGCAATCCCACAGTTACGAGCCGACTAGAATTGGTTAATAAATAAATATGTTCAAAATGCTGTAGGTGGAGAATTTCTGCTGAAAATGTATCTGATATTCATTTAAATCTGTATTATCTAGGGTAAAATGAGTTTTAATCAAAATCTCAATACCAAAAATATTTAGTGTTCAGCTGAAAATTTGAGATTTGTGCGTTTGATGTTTTTCATCAAAAATACCCAAAGTCTTCCAGGGAAAGCGGACATGCTATTCTCCCCCCATCTCCTCGTCCCCCAAATAATTAGCTTTTTAAAATTCAAATCTCTATTGAAAAAGAGTTTTGACAGGAAATGTTTTGCCTGGCTCCCACTTCTGTTCCTCATGCCCATGTCTAAATCTCACACTGTGTACCTAGATGACACAATTAAGTAATGTTAAACTCAGACTTTGGCATAGACTGTTACGCCTTTATCTTTTTATCCACTTTATTCCTTTCTGTGGAAAGTCTATCTCTATTTTTCCATCTAGTTGCACATGAATAAGTAATACAACATGTACCATCTCCTCAACAGCTGCTTTTCTTTCCCTCTCTCCAACAGTAATGAATAAAGTCATCATACATTTACATATGAAATACCAACTCCAAAACACATTTGTGCATCCTGGACCAATACACAGGAGAACAATGAAATGCCAAGCAGTGTTTTCAGATCTATTTGGGCAATATAACTTACTTAAATTTGGCGCAGGTGGTGGCCTTTGAAAAGAACTGTTCTTTTATTCAGACCTAGTTTGATTTTAAGCATCCCGCACATCTCTGCTCTTCAGAACTATCCATGGAGTATCAGTAGCATTTTATAAGTACTTTCCTTTCCTAATGGAAACAGTTTGAATCTAAATAGCAACAAGTTGCTCATGCTTCAAACTGAGAGTGTTTTGTGAATTGGAGTACTCTTACGAAATAAAAAGAGTAAAGCAATATATTGATATATTGTGATTGCCAATTTGTATTATGGGAAAAGTGCCTTCAGAATTTGCCTTCTCCAAAATTCTTCATAATGCAGTTTCTTCAAGTTTGAATTCTCCATCACTTGTAACTTTCAAATCCAGACTGGATGTTTTTCTAAAAAGATGTGCTCTAGGAATTTTTTTGGAGTAGTTCTTTGGCCTATGTCATATAGAAAGCGAGACAAGATGATCATGGTGGTCCTTTCTGGCCTTGGAATCTGTGAACAGAGATCTTTGATATGAGAGAGAGAGAGAGACAGGACATATAATTAAGTCTTTTTTTGTTATGGGTAGCAGTCTTCCTATAAAAATATCAAATAGTTTTACAGAATTGCGTAGGAGATGCAGAACTGAATATATAGTTAACAAAATAAGTCCAAGAACTATCAAGGTTTAAGCATGTGCTTGGCTTTATAAAATGAGCAGTCAAGGGAATTATTTGCAGTATTTAAAGCTAATAACATGTGTAGCCCCTGGCAGAATTGGGGCTGTAAAAAAACAGAGCTATGCATAGTGTGGACATGCTGTACAAAACAGTTAGAGTGGACAGAGGGAGATAATTTAATAAGCACAGACAAGAAAAAAGACAGGTCTGTGAGCTGATTTTTAAGTAAATGAGGCAGACACACAAATATGGCAGGAACAGCAAAGGAGAAAGATTTTACACAATACATGCACCCACAGTTGTTTGTCAGAGAGAAAGTGAGCAACTGAAAGATTTCTAATGGAGTACAACATATAAACTCTTTTCTTGCGTATCTGTAAGTGGTAGAGGTGAGCCTCAGCTCTGAAATTGAAATCCACACTGGAAATTCACATCTGGCTGTCTAGATTTGCAATGGACTGAACCAGAACTGTATCACTCATCCCTAAACTTTGGTGTGCATCTGTCCTTTGATATTTCAGCCCTAGCAGTCCCAAGTTGGGCATACAAAATTAGTGGGTGCTTTTAAAAATTGTGTGTATTTTCTAGGAATCCAGTAACATCTCTCTCTATATTTTTAGATGGTGCATGAAGACCAATCTCATGCTGACTAGATCCGATCCAAATACTCAATGGCCTCTGAGTGGGTCAGGGGTGTTAAATTTAACCTGATATAATTAATGCATTCTTTTGATTGTTGCAATTGTAAATCAATTTAACTGAATCAAATGATTAAAAAACAGTTCATACGGAATCAGCAACAACTCTTTCCTTAGACAGAGCCTCATTTTGCTAATTCTCATGAATCAGGAGGCAAATCCTGACATGTCTGGTAAATCAGTTGAAGTCTCATCTGAATGAGGACTGTAGGAAATACCTGAAAATGAAATTTAGCATAAACAATGTGCATTGGATGCTTTCGGAACAAATGGGGGCAAACTTTCCAAATTGTTTAGCACATTGGGTGCACTTTGAGTGCTGAACGCTCTTTTTAAAATCTGGCCATCAGGGTCACAGTGGGAACTGCTGGGTAGTAAGGACTTTTGAAAATCTGGCCCTGAGCTCTTTCAGAAGTGTTCCTGAATTAGAAGAGTTTATGCTGCATGAGGATCAAACAGAGTTGAGCAAAAGGAACAATATTAAATAGAAATACCTCAGTGGGAATTCTTATTTTAGAATAGAGCATCTTGCAAGTCTGGATCTTCTGGTCTGCAATATGTCAACTAACTCCTGCATCCATGCGAAATGCTCTGTAGGAACATGAAGATTGATCATCTGTTTAAGTTCATCTTGCAGATGATGATAAGAATAAACGTATGAAGAATTTTGCCTTGGTAGTAATCTACGGCAACAAATTCAACCATCTTGCTATTGATGGTATTGATTGATGTTTGTGTTATCCTTTTTAATATTTTTGCTTTCATTTTCTTTTATGGCTTTGAGACACTTTTATATGTGTTTATGCTGTACAGTGTAGGTAGAGTAGGGGCTTAAAAATAAATATACCAGTAGCCTTAGAACTGCCTTTGTACTGCAGGAAAAGAGTGGCAATATCTGGTTTCTTTTGATTTTACTTGTTGCCATCTTACCTCTATTATCACAGGAACTTGGTATTGTTCAATGGAAACACAGCCTTGATTTTTAACAAAGCTGATGTAGGTCACCTGTCTAAACGTCAAACATGTGGCTATCAGTTTGGTTGTGAAAAGTTCAGGCAGATTTAGTTAATGAAATGCAGCAATGAACTGGCTAGCGCTTGTGTACACCACTGCCCTTTCCTGGATGGAACAGAAGGTGCTCAGGAATAGCATAGACCCTATCTCACTAATAGCTAGTGGACATTCCCTACTGGTATTGTGATGTTCTGAGCGTGCAGCATAGTGACAGCCATGACATCCTAGCTGGCCACAAAATTGTAGCAATGCCTTGCATTTCCACCTGGAAATCTCAAAATGCTCTGCGAACAGCAATTCAATAAGCCTTATGGTACTTCTTTAAGGCAGATAATTATTCCCTTTTTACCAATTGAGAAACTGAGGCATGTTAACTGCAAGGAGGCAAGTAATGTGCATTGCATCTGGGCACTGGGGATCTCTCATAGCTTCCAATTTTTATTTTAAATGGGCCATTCTTCCTTTCTGATCAGTTACAGTACAGTGAGGTTAAATGTTGAGGCATTGCAAATGCCTATCTTCAATTAATTCCCCGTACAAAAAGCGTCTTACGTAGTCACTTTACATCCTGCAAATGGAAAGTTAGAAACCAACTCATTTCTGCTTCAATAATTCCTACTTCATCCATGGATATGTGTAGGAAGCAACGGACCGCATACCCAACTTGTTGATTTTTCCCTAAATGCAGTAGTGTACTCATGTTATTGAACATGATGAAACTTTTATTGCAATGAAATGGCTTTCCCCTGTATTTATGCAGAGGGCTCCTCTGCAAACACTACGTTCATTGTAAGTGCATCCAAATGACTATAACCCAAACTGTAAGGGACATCCAATTGTCTTTATCTCAGCCCACAAACATGGTACTATAATGAAAAGTCTACATGGAAGATGTAGAGGAGGAAAAATGTTTTCCCAATAGCAAGTCTGCCAAAGATAATGAGCTCAAGGTTGAAATCCTCAGAGTAAGTGAATCAAAAATTTTTACTTAATATGCTCATCTGCTTCTTCCAAACTCAAAGGCCTTGAATGGCTGTCTTGCTAAATATGTTTGCTGTAGTTGAACCACAAATTGCGGGCTGAATGCAAGAATTACTAGGAGAGATCATGGGGCTGTTATGCAGGAGGTCAAACTAGATGATCATAATGGTTTTTTCTGGCCTTTAACATCCATGTTGCTTATCTAGTGTAAATCGGTGTAGCTCCATCCAGTGCTGCTATGACTATTGACTCCAGTTGAGAATCTGGACCAAAATCTTTCAGTAATTTTCCAGCAGATTTAACAAACCAGAAAATAACACACAGCTTTCATCAGCAGATCTCAAAGCACATTACAAAGGAGTTCAGTATCATGATCTCCATTTTGCAGATGGGAAAACTTGGCACAGAGAGGTGAAGTGACTTGCCCAAGGTCATCCAGCAGGCCAGTGGCAGAGCTGGTGTCAGGGGCATGGGCAGTCAAGCCTAGTGGTTAGAGCCAGGAACCAAAGACAAGGGTCCGAGTCAGGAACCAAGAATCAAGCTGAACCAGGAGCACGCAGAGCTGGAGCAGACAGGAATAAGACTGAAGCAAGGCCGGCTCAGGAGTGATTGTAACTCCAGGCATAAGTATCGAGGAGCCGGTTACCTGTTACTGATGATGATCTTAAAAAAGCAGTCCTGCTCCTCTCTCCACTATCAAGCAAGTTGAACAATTGGGAGGATGGATCCACAACCCACTGGAGCCCCTTCATTGGTCTGGAGGCTGGGTGACTAGTCTTTAGGCTCAGCTGCATGAGCTTGTTCCTGACAACCAGGAATAGGATCCAGGTTGCTTGAAAGCTGGTCCACTGCTCCATCCAGTAAGCCACACTTTGTCTATAGGTAGTGTCTCTGCTGCGTCATGCATTGCTGGCATCAATGGATGTACTCAGTAACGCGCTGTTCTGGTGAGTTGCGCGTGATCTGATCACCCATTGACCCTACTGGGAGTGGAGGGTGATTAAGCAGATTGTAACAGGCCCTAAAAACTTCATCGAAGGGAAACCAAGCACCATGTGTGGGCTCTGTGCTCTGGGAAAAGCAGTATGGTGAACGCGTTGTAAGTGAACTCTGCCTTTTTTGTGGGGTGTGTTCTCCCATACAGCTCTCAATTACGTATTACAGAGCTGGCAGTTCTCACAATCCTTATGCTGGTTGTTGCTTGTCTTTTAGCCTGGTTCCCAAACATAACCCACTCAAGGAAGGGTGGGGCGGGAAGGGTCCCTCTTACATATTTTTCACCAGAAAGAAATTCAGAGCAGATGGAACATTTAGCTATTGTATTCACACCACTGTGTGCATGAATATCTCCCACTAAATCATCTGTGCGGTTGGCCTTTCTCTAATTCCATTGTCTGAAGCAGTATCTCCCGAAATTGCTATTTACAGCCTGGAAAGTGGGATATTCCATGTGTGCTCTCAGTGCAGCATTCACTTCAAGTGCTGCTACTGAGGGTAGTGCATTTGCAAAGTGTGTTTCTAAGGTATTACAATAAAGTATTTGCTTTCTCCAGCCAATGAGAAGCTTTCTGCAGGGGTTTTTAAACTAATTTAGACTTACAGCTGGAATTTACAAACGGGACCTAAGAAATTTGGACCTCTAAATCACTTAGGTTACCTTGTAAATCCTAATCCAAATCTTGCTATAGTAGTCTATAAAATTCTATTCTAAGCCTATAGAATTTTGTAACAAAGATTTCATTAGTTATGAAATTGCATGGGAAAGGTTTTTATATTTGTAGTAATAAAATCCATAAGATTTAGGGTATAAAATGCTATTAAACTTCTCCAGAACCCTTAATGGTTTCATCTCCATTAAATTCTGTAGGAATTTTCTGAGAGGACTAACACAAGTGGATTTTTTTTAAATTTATCTAAGTGGCTATTGCTTTAAAGAAAATTAGTGCCAGTTGTCAGAGGTAAACCATCAAAGTTCCTCCTTCATGAAATGACGTCTACCAGAATTAATATTTAAAAACAAAAAGCCTAATCTGCTTAGCAACGTGCAGCAGTATACTGTATTGCACAATTCTCTTGCGATGAGTATATCCTCCTCCCAGTATTTTTAGCAAGCTCTGATAATACATTGACTCCACTGCCTGCCAGTATAATTACACAATTAGCATCTTGGTTCCAAGGGAAGTGAAATAACAAAGTTAACTTTCCTTATTTGTAAAGAGTTCTTGAGCTTTCTCTCTTTGGGGCTTGGTTTTGGTTTTGGCTTGCTCTAGAGGGAGGGAGCTAGATGGTGACAGCATTAAGAGGGGCTGTTCCAAAATTAAATGAAGACGCCCATCGACTTCCTGTTGATTCCAGTGGGCTTTTGGGTTAGAACCTATATGCAGAGTCCAACTCCCACTTAAATCAAGAGACTGTCATTTGATTTCAGTGGGACTGAAATCAAGTCTTAACCAAGGCACTCGCTTTTAAGGATCTTGTCAGCTTTTTATAAGCCTGGCAGCTTGAGGGTCTTGGCTAGACCCCTGCTCTCCTTGTTTGTGCTGGTAGGAGACAGTGGAGATAACACCCTCTTCTTCTCTTGGGAACAGCAATAAAGAGTTCCGCTGACTGTGCTGCCTCCAGCCGAGTCATTCTCCCTGCATCTGCCTTATCAGGAGCCTCTGGATAGTCTGGAACAGCTCTACTTCCCAACCATACAGGATCGAGAGGAAAAGGAACCTTTTGTATAAAGGTTTGTGTTTGCACAGGTCAGCAGAATGGGAAGAACGGTATGGGTTGGGGGTAGGGGAGGGAGAGGAGTTCCACTGTGTCTTCATGATCCCAGTATTTCCTTGGCGTCTACAATATGCACTTCTTAATGTGTAGCCCTGCAATAAATTCAGAGTTACTGGGTGTGAAATACCTGAACCTACCTTCCTTTCTCTGTCTTCATGATCTCCGAGATTTGAATTTCCTCTTGCGTTTACTTCATACCATCCTCTGTCATGTGGTTACACTTGCATTGATGCTCCCTAAGGACTGAAATGAGAACTCACGTGGGTTCCTAGCTGAGGCATATTCGGAATAATCCAGATTGCAGTGTACGGTGAGCACTCAGTGCTTAAGGCGCTCGCAAGAGACCTGGTTTATTGTATCCAAAATGACTGTGCCTCACCATGCCCTGGCCAGACTGTCTGAGAATCTCAGCCCTTAAATGCCCAGTTGCGAATACCATACAGATGTTCCCTGTGCACTGCAAAACTGGACCACTTTCCTTCCCAGGGCTTTTTTCCTGAGCCCAAGGTTTCTCTATCTCCTGCCTGAAACTGACCACAGAGAAATGCAGAAAAGCCTTTCCTCTTCACACAAGTGTTTTGGAGGAGGAGGATGAAGGTAGAACCTTTGCTCCTGGATTCAAAGCCTCTGTTTTCGGTGTCAAATCAGGTAGTTTCACTTAAAACAATCTCAATTCTTCTCCCATGAGAAATCTAGGAACTGAGACAACATGTGAGGTCTTTAAACTGCTATCTAGATACACATTTCTTTAGACTGCTTTCTGGATACACTTGAAATGACAGGAAATATGCAAACGGGGGTGGGAGGGTGGAGGGCTCCTCCACTAACGCCATTTTACCATGGAACTAAATCTACAATTCCTTGTATAACCTGCACTGAGGCTAGCTCATTGTCTGCCGCAGTACATCAATTAACTTTTCTCCACCATCTGCCTGGATGGCTACTGTTTCCATTAGCACCACACCTCTGTGATGACCTTTGACAACAAAAGTGCATTAGAAAGCTGGAAAGGAAGCAGGTGAGAGAATGCTCAGTGTCAGTGATGTGCTGTCATGCATCTACTTTGGAAGGTGTCAACAGGCTGTAAAACCTTAGAGGGAACTTCTCAGATGAAAACCTTGCTGGTAGTGGAGAGAATACCCCGTCACGGAGTCATATGCTCTTGTAATAGAGAAGAACCGTATCCCTCTGGAGAGTTGTGCTTCACTTATTTTTTCTTTTTAAAAAGTTCCAATGGTCTTTTTACTTCTAACTGTATGCCATTGCTATCTGCCCCTGCATTCAAAGACGTGATGTGGTAACGGGCCATTGTTCATTGCACAGCACTCGAGGGCATGTATACAGTAGTAAAGCAGTGTTAGCGCCAAAAAGACTAACAAAATTGATTTTGCACTTTACAGTGGTGATCCCCTCAAAGTCTAAAGATAAGGGAAAGGGAGAATTAAATCATGAAAAAGACATCAGTATTCTTTTAAACATAGATTCTTATCTCTAATTATGCTATGCGCCATGCTAAATAATCAATCTTCTACCTTGATACTCTTAAAACATTTGTCAGTGTCTATCATCATGACATTAAAAAACCCTTTATTAGAAGAAGAATATGGTTAGATTCCAAAACTAGAAGAGGCTGCTATGATGTGGCAACCTGTATATTGCAGGCCATAGAACTTCCCCAAAATAATTCTTATTGGAACTAAAGCATATATTTTAGAAAAACATCCAATCTTAGTTTAAAAAATACATGGGGTTTTTTTTGTTGTTTTTTTTTTTCAGACCACTCAACTGCAACTGAGATCCCTGGGAGCTCTGAACATATAAAGTGCAATAAGTACTTTTGAAAAATTGGGCCTTAAATTTCTCAAATTGGACACCCAAAATTAGTTAGCAATTTTTGGGTCTGAATCTTTCTGTGCGTCAGTTTCCCTGGGTGTAAAATGGGGATATCACCCCACCTCATAGGGATGCTGTGAAGATAAACTAATACATAATTGTAAAGCACTCAGGTACTACGATGACAACACCAGAGAAAAACCCATTGAATGATGACTATAAAAAGAAATAGCTCCCCATTCAGCGAGCATTGCCTATTCTGTGTACCTAATGAGGCAGCGGTCATGTGCAAAAATTATCTATTCCTGTCATTAATACTTTGGCATATGTATTATTTACTGCACAACATTCAGACCTTCCACTGAATTCAGAATTATTTATTTCCTTTCAAGCTTTTATATAAAATATGGCGATAGTTTTAAAAACAGACTTTCCTGACCAGACTTCAATGATATATTATGCCAATGTTTTTGTTCTGCAATCTAAGAATTCTTGTGAATTTTTTAATAAGGAAAATCTGTGTATGTGCCCAGTAAATGATTAAAAGAGAGAACTTGGATTCCCTACTTTTTCCCCACAACAACAAAACTGACAATCCACATTAGGTACTAAATGGTCTATAAAATTGTAGTTGAGATACACCAAATTTATTTTTGTCAAGGAAACACAAAGCTATAGCTTTAAAAAACATTTCTTTAAGTCGGCCATTGAGACTTCTTATTCCCCCCCCCCGCTTCAAATATTGTTCTTTGTGGGTTTGTTTTTTTTATTTGTTTTTATTTTTTTAAGAAAACTCTGAGATGCTAAGAAGAAACATAATATGACAGGTTTCATTGGGACTTTTCCGTCTTCAAGGTATATCTTCTTGAAACATGTTGCTTCTCAGATGCTTGCATAGTTTTAAATATCATTTCAACTGAGAATCAAAGAAATTCTAAACAGAAAAAGATCCCCAAGTACCTGGCCTTTTACTTCCATTTCCCCTGCTGTTAGAAGATGGTTCATAATGAGATTCTTTGAAATGCTCATGCAACACTGAAGATTTGTCTTCCAAGATGTTAGATAGCCTTTAGAGCCCACTGATTCGTAGATGGACTGGAGAGTGCCAAGTTTCTCAAAGCAAGAGATGAGTGTTCTGTAGCAATGAGGTCTGTCTTGGATATTTTTATTATTTCTATGACAACTAGGTCAAGGCCTTATTGTGCTAGATGCTGTACGTGCACTTTATTAAGAGACCTCTAAATACACAAGACAATGGTTGTGGAACCTGAAATATTAATATCCCCATTTTATGGATCAGAAACTGAGGCTCAGAGATTGTGTTGCTTAAGATTGCACAAGAAGTCTGTTACAGAGCTGGAAATTGAAGCCAGCTCGTTAACCACAAGACCGTGCTTCCTGTCTCCTGAAACAATCAAGCATACAGAATAAGACCTGGTATTTCACAAGTGTTGGGTACTTGGGCTTATTCTTTGACTTCAGTGGCATTGAGGTTCTTCATTTCACAAAGGCATAAGCCCATAACAAAGAAAGTGCCCATTTCTCCCCCATACGCATGTTTAATTTGAGAGAGAACTTCAAATTAGTTGCCTATCCATTAAGTTATGCTCCAAGTGCTCTATGCAGATCAGACACTTCTCTGTGATACTGTGGTAACTCGACCTGCAATAAGACACAAACTAAAACAAACCTCTCAAGTTAATTTTAATAAATTGGGTCCTTACATGAGTTTAGCCTAGGCAGCGGGCACTGGCTTTGACAGCCTGGGAGTCTGAAATCCTTTGTTCTTCTCACATGGGGGCCGTAATGCTGTTCAAAATGGGAATAGTTCCATTCTCAGCTGCATTCTTTGTCCCAATAACAGCAAGCAAATACTGCCCCTGATGCTGAAATAAGCTCCATGCAATAAACCCCAACCCAGAGCCCCCTTAACTTCAGTGAGGATCCATGTAGGCAAAGGGATCTGCACCACCGGAGCTTGTCATAGGATTGGGGCGGTATGTAGTATGGCTATCCCATAATGCACACATACCATACATTACCTTCTCCGGAAAATCCTGGATATTAGAAAATTATTTAGTGCACCATCTATCATGTTCATGTGCTTTGTGTGTTATCCTTCACTTTTCTATCCTGTTTAATGTTTTTCATAGAAATATGATACTAGAAAGCTTTTAATTTATTCTGAGGCTCTGCCAAAGCTCCTTTAGAGCCAAGCCCCACAGAATCCAAATCTTCCCAGCCCCCTTTAGTCTATATGAGGATTAATGCCGGTTCATGATCGAGCAAGGGTCACTGCCCAAATGCTCTGATCTCTGGGTACATTTTCATGTGCTGAGAGATAAGTGAAGTGTTTATCTGCTAAGAAAGCCCAAGAGTTCAGTTTACTAATACCCAAGGCCTCACAATGCTCCTTTCATAATGCCGTTAATAACAGAAAATAAGAAAAGATCAGAGCAAAGCTCCTCTTCTTGGAACAAGAACCTGATAAACAAATACAATAGCAGAAGAGTGCACTGATTTATTCCCCTCCATGTTACATAACTATATTTTTCAACAGGCAATGCAGGCAGTAAAGTAACCCTAATGCTTCTGGATGTCTGTTTTGTCCTTTGCAGGAATGAATTGATATTAATAACATTATGCTTTAAAGTAGTAATGATGCTTTACTGAGTTGTTGTTTCCCTTTAAAACAGAGATAACTCACCCCCACAAAGAACTACTTGGAGTCTCTTTGACAGGCCATTTTGCACAATCCACCTGGATTCTTCAGTAAATCCTAGATTATATCAGATTTTACCCAGTTTGAAAATATTATAGACTTGCATTTATGTCATTGCAGTTAATGTTCTGTCGATGCTTCCCTTAAAAATTATTATTTTCTGGGACCTATAAATTAGCCATAAAAAGTCATTCTTTGCTGAAATTTGGCATATGAGGCTGTAGTCAGAAATGAAATGATCTTTAACAGCAGGAGCCCCATGGTTTGAAATGTTTCAAATTAGTTTGGAAGGAATGCTGTATAATATACTGTAGGGAACACTCCTCAACTGACAGGGATTGCAGTGTATTTTGTGTTTAGAGTAACAGGACTATGCGGCAAGAAGTCGATAAATGGCACAAATAAGTAAGCAAGCGGTACGCAGCCTATATGTAAAGCAAATTCCATGGCCAACTTCTACAGTATGATGCCACTTCAAGCCAAGTAATGCAAATGAATGAATAAATAATTGGTGGAGCACATAGTGCAGCATTGGAAGGATTTTTGTCAAGGAATCTTCACAGAAGATTCCTGGATATAAATACTAACGCTCTTATAATTCCAGGCATGACCACTTCCTGTTTCAAATATGGCTTCCATGCACACTGCTTCCTGTTTCAGGAATGGATGTAGTCTCTTGATCTACCAGTAAAAGGAGCCCAAACCATAGCAGTAGTCTCCTGCTGGAGTACTGGGAGGCTAGACTCAGGGTCCCGTAGTGCTAGGATCTTTCTGTACTGTTTTTCTCTGATGGTCATTATATCATCCAGATTTAAATTCATTGCATGAGGATTTCGAGTATTTTTAAAACCAAAAATACCTTGGAGCTCTCTATTTTCAGACCAGCCATGCAAACACCATCTAATTATCCCCCACAGCCCTGGGAGGCAGCTGTTATTGTGCAACTGGTGTAGTTCAGCACCTGCTTATTGTAGCATAAAGGAGGTTGGCCCCCATTCATTCATCTTTAAATCATTTTGATATTCACCCATCCTCTGCCTTTCTCTAAAACGTTGTTTTAATATATGAAAATATTTCTATTTTTCTGCAGAAAACTCCTCCGTACCCCTGCCACCCAACGATACAAACCATTAGGAAATTAAATATACATGCTACTGCTCAACACCTACCACAACAGGGCCTTAAGCCAGATGGCTGCAAAATAAACTGCTGATCCTGCAAATACTTAAGCATATGCTTAACTTTATGCACATGAATAATCTCTTTGCAGCCAATGAGGGACAGTGTAAACTGGTGGATAAAAACTGGCCTGAGTCAAAGGAAACCTGGGTTCTATCTGTGGGGCTCTTGCTATCCTACGTAGTGACCTTGGGCAAGTCAGTTCACAGTCCTGTTCCTCTGTTTTTCCAGCCATAGAATGGGGGTAATGACTCTGACTGACTTCTTTTCTAAAGCACTTTGAGATCTACTGATGAAAAACACGAGTTCAGAGCTTGGTGGAATTGTTACAAACATTTAATGATTAGGCGAACCCTGGAAAGCTTTTAGTACATTTACTTTCTGTTGTTGAAATTAGTGGTAAGAGAGAGCTTTCAGTACGTCTCTAGATTGGACCCCAGTTTGTCAGGTTTCTTCTTTGAATACAATGCAAGAATAGAATTGAAAGGACCCAACAGAAAAATAGGTTTTTGCTTTTGTTTTAAATGTAATTAACAGTGAAAAGACACATCTAATTCTAGTTCCCTCAGTTAGATTAGGGGAATGAGTAGATTATTAAAACTCCGTATGCTTATATCATCTCCTGCCATCAGTGAAAGGGTGTGGGGGGAAGGTATACAAATCACTAAGTTGCTTCAAAGCTACTTGGCAACTGCAAATTACAAAATTGATCATCAGACTAATTTATATTTCTCTCCAAGAAGAGAAGAAGGAAAAAAACATTTGGGATTATCATAAGGAATAAATCCTTTTGCAAGCTACGTTTTAATAGCCTCAAGGCTCCATCAGAAAACCTGTGAAATCAAAGCCATCCCTGCTGCTCTTTCTTTAGCTTTGTCCTCTTCACCTTGTTTCAACCCTGTAGCAGGAGCTTAGGAAAGAGCATGAATATAACCTGAGTTCTGCTGGCTACTTTTGGATCCAATAAGATTTTCTGAGGTTCTGATTTATAAGAGAGAGTTTTCCCATGGGACGTAAGGGGGCATATCTTTTCCCTAGATGCAGCAACCTGCATGGCACTTGAAGGGAGGCGCCCAGGTTGCAGGAGGGAAGAGTTTGGAGGAAGCACCAGGAAGCCAGTCTTTGTACACATGGCTATAATGCTAGCTCCAGTTGGTGAATCCCTGAAAATAGTTCTCCTAATGAAAAGCCATTTTAATTTTAGAAACATGGAGTCCTCTTATGTTATCATCCAGCATCCATAACCTGCAACACCAGCTGGTAGCCCAAGTAAAGACCTGATTCAAAACCCACTTAAGTGAAGAGAGAGCCTCCCATTGACTACAATGGGCTTTGGCTCAAACGATATATGAGCTCGGGTGCTCTGAAGGGACTGAAGTGGAGGCTTCCTCCTGGACAACTAGCATACTGAGCCTTATTTCAGCTTCACACACTCTCTGTAGCCCTTATAGACTGGGATTGTCTGATGGATCTGCAACTAACCCCCTCACTGCTAAATACTCTTGTGCTAGGACAGAGAGTTCTGCTTGGTGATCTATAGCTCTGGGATGTGGGTGTCCCCCATCCCCTTTGATCTTTCTATCCACAAAAGAACTGAACCAGTTTCAGGAAAGTCAGTGACCTCTGTATCTGTATGTGTGTTTTGGAGCTGAGATGACACGATTTGTTTTGGAGTAAATGTGCACTTGCTTGAGTACATAATTTACTCTGCAGTGTAGCCCTGTGGACTTAAGTGGAATCGCATGGTGGTGAGCAAAGGTATTGCAATCCAGCCCATTGGGCATTCACTGCGCAGTGTGAAACTCAACAGAGGTGGTTTCATCTTTTGCCGACTCAATAGGTTAATTATATGTGCACGCTAGTTTTGTCATAAGATGGACTTTACACACAGTGAAGTCTACTGCAAATCTCCCTCAAGCATCGTGGTTGTGATCCTGCCCCATTTAGAGACGCTTCTCACGATATTGTCCTTTACTCATTTGACATCGTATCCTCCTGTTGAAGTCAATGTGAGCTGGATTTAGCCCTGTTGCCCTTCCCGAAATTTCACTTTTAAGGAGGTTTGGTATTTACACAGCTAACATACAATGAGTGCAAATGTGATGCTAGTAGAAAAGTATGTCATCTAGTCAGATGACTAAATACGATTTGCTTGGAGTTAGCAACATTTTATTGAACTCTTTTGGCTCATTTGTACTTACTCCTCTTGGCATATACTGACTAGTAGCTTGGCTTATTTCACCCCATTAAGGAATATTTAATGGGGAGCATTTGTAGTACAGAGTCTAATGCAGGGATCAACAAAATGATTGACTAATTCTTATGTCCAAAAACCTCTGTTCTCTCTGTCACCCAAAATAGCAAGTAAATTTCAGTGTCTTAACCAATGCCACGTTATCACCATTAGGGGAATTGATCTTATAGTTTCTCTCCTTTTGGAAGCTTTGAGTTATGATGCTTCAATACACTTCAATTCCCATCTAAGTGTCTTCTCTCTGGGTATCCAAATCAAGGTAATGGTCCTTTGCCAGACTCCCGTGAGCGCATCAGCACCCAGGCCTTGCAAAAAGCGAGCATATAGGCACGTGTACTTGTTGATGACCCAGCTTTCAGGGAGCAATTCCATTTTAGCTCTTGTTAGGATGGGCTTGTGGATTTATAAAACGAAATTCTTTGTTTATGAAGGAATAAAGAGTTCCTGTGTTAGGATGAACACCAGTCACTCAGAAAGTATTGGAAAGTTTCTCATGTAGGAAGCTCAAAGACCACAATAGGGAATTTTTTAATAGTAATTATTTTTGTACTGCAGTGACAAATGTTGATTAATGACGACACTGATTAGGCTGCTGTCCCATATAACGTCACACTGAAGGTAATATATCTTAACTGATTTATTTGACTTTCCTACAGCACTTAACACCAGTGCTTTATTCTGTTTGTGTATCTCTTACTTTAAAATGAATGGTAATATTCACTCTTCTAAAATCTTACTGTATCATTTGATAATGTTAATGTTAGCTCAAATAGCAGACTCTGAGGTTGTCAGATGAGTAGAGATGAATCTTAAAAGGCTGTTTTATTTGAAGGTTGAACTTACCCCTGTGTGTGTGTGTGTACAGTATACACCCATTTATCTGAACCTCTTTGTTATCTAACTCCCTTCCTTGTCCTCCGTTATGAGATACACGATGCAGAGGGTAAGCATCTCATGCTGGGGAACCGAAGAGGGGATCTGGATTCTGTGGAGGTTTGGCTAATAGAGCAGAGAACCCCGGCCGAGACTGTGTGGATGAGTATGAGCCCCTGGATGAGCGGGAAGCCATCCTGCTACTGCAACCATGCAGACAGCTCTCTGCAGCCCCACTGTCACGAGCGTGAGTGAGCAGAGCTCTGATAGCACAGCTGCAAAAGGCTCCCTGGGCTGCCACAGGATTGGTGACATCTGACCCATGCAGGTGTAGCGTTCAGGGAAGCCTGAAGTTCTCAAGGGGGAGAGCAGAGTCCTGCCTGGGGTCTCTGCTCTGCCCTGCACCTTGTGCTTGCAAGGATTGGGTGTCATCGGCCCTGCAGCAGTGTAGGGAGCCTTTTGGAGCTCTGCTGTAGCCCTACTGAGACCTCTGGCCAGGACAGGGAGCAGGAGGAGGATGACATGCGCCTGCTTGCCTGCTAGGAAGCCCACTTCATTGCTGAATGGCTTCTACCCTCTTGATTAGTCAAACTTTCATTTTATCCAAATAAAATCTGTGTCTTCCACGCTGTTTGGAGAATAGGGAGTATACTGTATTGTGTGCATATAGAATATAAAGGTGCATGTTGCATTCAATATTTATCTTGTACAGCATTCAAAGTTGCCAGTGAGGATTAGGCCCCTTATGCTAGGTGCTGTACAATCACAGAAAAGAGGCAATCTTGTGTGTCTCGATGAGTGTTGAAAATAAGAGATGTTATAAAACATATATGCAGCAGGCTAAAAAGCTTTTAGAATGAAGGGTAAGCGGGTGCTGAATTAATTCATGAAAGATGAGGAGAAGGAGCTAAAGGTGAAATGAGACCGGACCGGGCCATGAAAAATACCCAAATTGAAATAACTGGAGTTCTGTGGTTTTCGGTGTAAAACAGGAATGAAGCACTGGTGAATCCAGGCCGTTAAAAATAATAATAATGATGATAAATTATCATAACATGGAAGAGGCCTAGTCATGGACCATGACCCAACTGTGCAAGGTGTTGTACATACAACACGCTTCTTCTATTATTTAAATATTACTATTTGATTCAAATAACTTGACTAATTCTAGGTACTGTTTTGTAAAGCTGGTTAAAAACTTGCTGAAGGAAGATTTTGCCATTTGAAAATACTGATTTAGTTCTATCAAAATGTTTTATTGACCCCCCCCCGCCAAATTTTGGGGGAAATAGGGGAGATTTCCTTTCATGGGAAACTTTTTGCTATTTCAACTGTTCTGATTTGGAATGAATACTTTTTTTATATATATTTTTTTCCTGTTCGTCAGGAAATTCTGAGTTTCAACCAAACTCTGCTGTTTTGCTTTGAAAATAATCAATTTTTAAGGAGGCTGAAAAATGTTACTGTAAACTCTAATTTCTTCTTTGAGGAGTGTCCCTCTGGGTGCTGCACTTCAGATGATGATGCGTTCCTTTGCTTTTGGTTGGAGAATTTCAGCAGCAGTGCTCATGTAGGTCACACAGGCGCTGTCTCCATCCCATGCCATTATTTGTGCCGTATCCAGTGCATGCAACCAGACCCCTGTCAGTTCCTTCTCAACCATGCTTGGCATGAGACAGAGCTCCCAGCAGCATGAAAACGGATAGCTTTATTTAGTGCTTAGAATAGTTTGTTAGTGTAGTTGTTAGTATATTAGTTAGATTTACTTGCCCTCTTCTTCCCGTGTTTTTTTTTTTTTTTTGAGAAAAATAATCATAGTTTTCCTACCCGTTAGTTAGTGTTCATGCTTAGGGTTGAACTGCCATAATTTGACCCATGCCCAGTTCACTGGGCTTCAAGCGCTGCCTTCACTGTGAGGAGGCGATCCTGGTATCGGACACTCACTCCCAATGTATCTGAAGATTAGGTGAGACAGAGATTCCACAAAAGTGTTTTCACTGCAGCTGTGTAAAGGCTTGTGCCAGGAAGGACAGAGACCTATGTCTCAAATTTGTCTCATGAAGACGTTTTTGTGCCCAGTATCTGATCCTGGCCAGCAGACCCACCCCCCCTTTGGACAGTAATATCCAGTGACTTCACCCACTTCGCAAAGAAAGGCTCCTTCTTTAAAAAAAAAAAAAAAAGAGAGAGAAGAAAGTGCGGGGAGTGCAGCAAAGAGAGACCATCAACTTCTCCATTGAAAGAGCCACTGGAAAAGAAACAGTCTCTGACTCACTCCCTCATTCATACCAACTGCACCATGGCTGAGTACATAGGAGGCACTGGGATCCTCCAGTATTGCGTATCGTGACAACCGGCTTGGAGTTGAGAGGCAAACAAAAGCCCATCTCCTCTGCTGAGGAAACGGACAGAACTGCATAAAAACATGGCACCAAGACATTTCCCGCACACTATGGCACCATCACTTGCTCCAAAAGCTCCACTGTGGAACGTTCTAAAGTGTCTCTGTTTGGAAATAACAGAAAACCTAAATGAATTTCTGGGTGCTGCCACCTTTTCTATTAACAAAAGAACCTGCAACCCCCAGATGCTTCTTGACTTCAGTAGCCTTTCTAAACAACATACCTGTCATGGACATATGTAGAGCAGCCCCTTGGGTCTCTGCACACATGTTGACAAAAATACTATGCAATTGACTAGAGTTCAAAGTCGGACGCATTGCTAGGTCTTACAATATTATCATCAATTCCACATGCAACTCCGAATCCCCTTCTATCCAATGTGGGGCAGTGCAAGACAGTCACCTGAAGTGGAGAACCCCCAGGGACACTCCTCAAAGAAGAGGTTACTCATCCTGTGTAGTAACTGAGGTTCTTCGAGATGGGTGTCCCTTTGGATGAGTATTGTTGCTGAAATTCTCCATTCGAAGGCGCAGGGCTGCATTGTCACCTGAACTGAAGCATCCAGGCGCCACCCATCTCAAAGAACCAGTTACTGCACAGGGTGAGTAACCTTCTCTTGTGCATCAAAACTACACTTAAGTTAGAGAGACTTTGAATATGATGCTGTATACATTGACAAAGCAGCTTTTCAGACAAGCAGTCACAAAACCAACATGTCTTTTTCTCCTCCTGATTTCTCTCTCCATTTTTTCTCTTCCCACAAGGTCTGTCTCAGAAGAGATAAATTTTATTTCCCACATTCCTCCCCCACATCAGCCAATTATCTTTGCAATCACAGCCTCATGCTGGCATACCTTTCCATTGCCCACTCTCTCTCTCTGATTTTTGTTTGTACAGGTTCCTTCTGCATTTGGATCTGTCAGCTATTCAGAGGGATTCACTGTCATTACTTAGGGCTACTGAAGTCTGCAAAACTAAATTGAGCCACACTTTTCTGTGCGAGAGAGACTCTAAATACTGGACCATATTCTGCCTTGCCTTGGGACCCTGGGGAAGTGCACTTATCTTCCTACCTCACATCAGTGCAGGAGGCAAAATGATTGCTTCCCCTATTTTTTTCCTGAGCCCAGGGTTGAAGGTGAGAAGTGTTCATAGCTATAGCCAAGTCCCTGTGTCCCCTTCCTGTTTGCTACTACCTAAGGCAGTTATATAAAGAAGCAATATTTTATTATAGCTGATTGGAAAATGGATTTTCTGTCCTGTGAAAAAATTGTAGATTTAAATATTGTGAATTCAGATGAAATGCCAAAATTTTGAAATAGTTCATAAAACAAAATTCTGGAAAAAAATCATTTTGGGTGAATCAAAATGTTTAATTTTGATAAATTTGAAGTTTCCTTTTTGATTTTGGCCATTTTAAAAATATATTTTTTTAAATATTTACAATCAAGTGCATTTCTAGTAGTTATTTCCAAATGAAAAAATAACTTTCTGTTCCCCAAATATCAAAATGAGACATTATGATGTTTTCAATTTCCCCCCCCCAGTTTTTAGAAGTTAAATGTCATTGTGAAATAGATGAAATTTCACAAAGCAAAAAAGTTTAGTCAGAATGGCATTTTCCAGTGGAATAGTGTTTCAATAGAAGTTTTTTAATCAGCTCTGCATTCTATAAATTTCCGAGAGAAAAGTTGACCTTGCAGTTAAAACACTAGATAGAGGCTCAGAATATCTAAATTCACTTCTGGTTTCTGCCACAAACTTCCTGTGTGACCTTGGGGAAGTCACTCAATCTCTCAGTGCCTCAGTTCCTTTCCTTTTCCCACCCTTTGTCTGTTTTAAAGATAGAAGTATCTTGTCTAATGAGACGGTCAGCTCTTGAGAGCAGGAATAGTCCCTTAATATGTCTCAGGTATTAGTTGGGGTCTGTAGATCCTATCGGAATACATTCTACATAAGGTAAAGTGATTGCTCCCTATATTTGAGAGCATTCTGCCTGCTATCATTCAGCCATGCAGAGCCATGGAGGTGCTGCTTTTCCCCCAGCACCTGCCTGTCTTCAGAAGTCAGAGTTCAGCTTGCTGTATCTATCTACAAACCAGTTTTTTTGGATCAGCGGGTGAGCACTTTGTATGGACACTTAGGGATTATGTAAAATAAACCATTTTTTGCAGGCACTTAGCTCTTATTTGTTGGGTTTTTTTCCCTTCTTTATTGACACACCGTTTTTTCAGTTATGAAAAAGGAATAATGGAAAAAACAAAACATTGTACAATCAGTAAATAATGTTCTGCATGGAAGAGAAAGCAAATAGAAAAGAAATTGGAATTACATAGCATTACAAGATGCAGATACACCAGCAGTAGTGTCAGGTATAAGTGGCAATATTTTCTGTCACTTGTGTTCGATTTTTAGGGTGGACTGATGCCTTTTGCTTTAATTCCCTACTAACTCGTTATTGAACTTGCCATCTGTCATGGAATCCATTGCTGTACATCTTTGCTAAGAGCCTGCAAGCCATCAAAAAGAGTGCTTCATGCAAACACGGAACTAACACACGCAGTGTGAGAGGTGGCAGGGGACAGCCCTCTTGGATTAGAAATATAATAAAAGTACACAATTTATGCATCTCGAAGGAAACTTTAACCAAGGGATGAATTCTGAGGTAGGGAAGAGAGAGTAGAGTTTCTTTATACCTATTTTCTAGGAATTTAAATGGCCCTTGTGCCCTTCTCTGGGAAGGAGGGGATTAATATGGGCCGGAAGACACAACGGGCTCTACCCCACTACCCCTGCAGAAGGTATCATGTGTGGAGAGGGATATTAAAAGGAGAGGGGCCCATAAAATTTGGAACTGATCGGGAACGAGAGCAGAGCGCAGCTTCTTCCTTGGTGTAGAAAGCCTGGTTTCAGCCAAGAGGTTTAGAGAGCCTGCTGTCCGGGTGAGAGCCCTGGTGGATGGAATGACCAGGCACAAGGAGGCGCGCTGAAGGAGTGTTAGCTTGAAGGATGGGCCATGGGTGTAATGGCAGGGCACTGTGGAAGACTCACCAGTCAGCCTTGATTTTGAGTTCTTAGCATTTCTTTACGTTTGGAATTTAATATGTTGGAAGGGGTGGGGCTCAAGCATACCTTAGCTGGAGAGGTAGAGCATCAGTGTACTGGACCCCATGCAAGGCAGCTATCGTCAGAGATGCTGCCACACAGTCCCCTGTTGGTCCATAAGGGGGCCCCATGGACATGGGCCCCTATAAGAGCCTCCATCACCATGGTAACTAAACCCTTCTTATCAATTTTGTCCCTTTATAAGAGTAATAGCATCCCCATTTTGTTCGGCTGGGTAACTGAGATGCACAGAGTTGAAGTGACTTGCCCAAGGAAGTTTGTTTCAGAGCTGGAAATTGAATCCAGACTCTTTGGGTCCCAGCCTACTGCCTTAACCACAAGACTATGCTGGCTATTCTTTCAGTGTGAGTCACATCCTCCTCTAGTGGTCCACAGAAGGGATAATGGCTTGCAACTGCTGCCAGCTAGTAGAGTTTTTCCATCAGCTGAAATGGAAGAAATGTGAACTTTTTGGTGCTGAAGATTCCAGGTTTAACTCCTGTTTGTGAACACTGGCAGGATTCGTTTGCCAGGGGTTCTGGAGCTCTGGAAGTTAATATGCCCACCAACTGAGTCTGGCAATCCCTCTCCCTCCAACACAATCCAGTTGGCATTTGACGGTAACAGTAGGAGCAGTGAATAACATTGTCACTTGGGAATTATTGAATGTACTTTATCAACTGGGCCCTCTTATCACTATGTCTGTGCCAAATGCTGGTTCGTTCACTGTCTGCATTGAAAACAATAAAATAAGAGCGGGGGAAAAACCCTTGGATTAACTAACCAGTGTTGAAATATCAGTGACAACATGGCAACTCAAGTATAGGGAGGCATGGGGTTGTACTGGAGCTGCTAATACAACTGCAGAGTTGCCATGTCTTCATTATTTTAACATGGGTTAGGTAACCTGTGTAAACACACTTTTTAAATATTTTCCTTCAGTGTAGACATACTCTTAGAAGATAACATCCTTTGTGCTATCCAGTTAAGAGTTACTCCTGTAGCTCAGTGGCTGAGCTGTAGTGCTGAAGATTCTAGGTCCTCTGTCTACTCATAATGGAGATAGTTACATCTGTCCTGTGCAGATATGACTCAGGAAAGTTACTATAAGTTTAGTCCCACTCACTTCTCCCAGCATTGCTCCGGAAGGGAGAAAGGTTAGAATTTGGCCCATATTGAGTGTACGTTGTTTAATGATGGGGGGTGGCGGGCATTAGTGGTGTTTATTTTCTCTCGGTAATACCTCAGAACAGATGCACAGCCACAGAAGCGGAATCTGCTTTGGACTTGTATGTTTATTCTGGGATACAGGGATTCTGTCAGGTAAATGTTTGTGAATTCACACAGCTCTAAACATTGCTGCTATCATCTTGATGAAATAAATACAGGACTTTGATTGGTGCCTCATGGGAGGCAGGGAAATGACTTTCAAATTCTCTGTTTTCCATGAGTGCCTTTAATGTGAGAAGGCAGAGAAGCAGAAACATTGAGCAGCAGATATTCCTGCCCAGATACCCCATCCCTGCACAAACCAATGACCAGAAAAATGGAAGACCGAGGCCATACTAGTTGAAGAGGGAGGAGAGGGAGAAAAAACGACTAGGTTGAACCATAGAGTCTGTACAGGCTTGGTCCTTCAAAATTCCTATTGCAAGAAAGGAATGAAAAATATGTGGCAGCATCATCGAATGGATAGAGCACAGGACTGGGATTTGATTAGCCTTAAATTTCCAGCATTGTCATTGACCTATTAGGTGACCATGTGCTCATAAACCCCTTAGGCACTTTTGGAAAAACATCCGGATATGACCTGCATTTCCCAGTCCTCAGTGACTTTGGGTGCTTCCATGTTTGAGACGCTTACCAGGGAGTCAGATTTTCAGTGAGTGGGAGCTTAATACTTATTAAAAATTAGGCCCCTTCCCCTCGAGGTACCCAAAATCATTAGTAATTTAGGACCTTTCCTCTTTCTCTCATGCTGTGTGTCTATATTCCTGGGACCAGGAATCTGATGCTTGGTACAGCCCACAAATAAGTATGTGTGAGTATGTGTATATCTATATAGATATGGGTGTATATAATAAACACACAAATCCATGCACAAATTTTGTGGGTGTTTTCCTTGTATAAAAGTCTGTGATATGTTCCCGTACTTTTTATCTTTCTTTTTATGCATCTATTTGATCATTTGAAAGTATTAGAGGATATTCAATATTTTAATATTTTTATTATTTCTTTTTTCCATCTCTAGAGGTTGAGGATTTTTGTTTTGTGCTTTAATGTCTCAGTCATAATAAGCAAATGAAAATCTAACTAATTCTCCCTGTGCTATCAATGTTTGTCACTAGTTGGCAGTGAGATTTCACTTACAGTGCCTGGTTAGTGAGTGAAAGTAGGAAGCTCTGAAGACGTGGCAAATCTCACGTTGGCAAAATAATGCCTGATTGTTTTTTTAATGCAAATTAATTATACCCAACAGCAGTGTGGAAGTTTGTAAACCTGGAAACAAGGAATACAGCACACAAGCAGTGAACCAATATGCTGCTTTTATTCTCCAGCAGACATATTTGTTAATGTCACCCAGCATATTAGTCAGAGAGAGGGAGATTGGTTAGCAGTTGACCTATCCCAGGTGGATTAGCATGTAGGATGAGTTAAGGCCCTAAACTCATGCAAGTTCAGAGAACCATTATCCTTTCTACTGCTTCTTCGCTACTTTGAAAGGAAAAGAACAACTTTTCTCTTATTTGTGTATATATATGCCCAGAGCTGCAAAACACAATCTGTATTCCGTGCATCTTTACAGGACGAGTTAGATGAAAGAACTTCAGATGTACCTTGGGTTTCTCTTGCATAGTTGTTTGCAGAATTCCTACAACATTCCTGTGGTGCGTGTGTAGGTGTATTTTAGCTTGTATACTGTTATCCATAGAAAATACAGAACTGGACAAAATATGCCTGTTGTTCTTTCTGGGCTCTAGACTCCTCATTTCAGACCTTGTTGTGCCTCTGTATGTCACTATTTTTCCAGTGACCCAGAGTCCCAGTCCATCAGAAATGTCCATTTTTGAAGATTTGTTCCTGTTTGTTCTTATTTTTGGGGGTGGGGAACAAAATAAACTACACCATTAACAAAATGTCTTTAGTTCAGCTTGCTGCAAGCTGAGGGGAGCGGGGGGGGGGAATAAACTTCTCCATATTTGATTAATTTTCAACAAAAAAGCTTCATTTTGTTTAAATTTTTCATGGAGGAAAACGATAATGACAAGTTGTAGTTGCAATTGTTTCTCTTGATAACTAGAACTTGCTCATTAGCTTAGAGTTGTTAACTGGTTGGCCAGGTAATTACTTTCTCCAACTCTTTAGGACTTGTACCCTTTTACTTCCCTATATGCAGTTTCTTCCCTTCTGAGTTTTCATTGCTTATTAAAGACCTGAATCAACTCATTTGAAAGCAATGGGAAGGCTGACTTTAAGGGCTCATTCCCATAAGTCTTTCATGTATGAAACTGCCATTGATCTCAGTGGGCATATTGCTGCCAGGGAGTTTGCAGGATGGGACCTCAAAAGCATATCACATACCTGTAAGTACAGTACTGGAGGTTTTAAGTAATGTGTCTCAAACACCCAAAAATCATTATTCATCTTTTGAAAACCTTGATCTTTAGTGTGCCCCAGTTTACTTATCTGCTTAGGAGGAAACAACAATACTTACGTTTGTCATGTTGGTGCATGAAAGATAGGGCAATTTCCCGCAGTTTCCTTGGGAGATCGTACTGAATGAAGTTTAAGTATTTTGGGGGTTCATTGTATTAAATGAATGGTTTGGGTATTACTGTGGAACCTCTGAAGGCAGGAAATGTGACAGATCTGAGATCTGAAGGGATCAAATAACTAGGCTGAACAATGTACCAGACAATCATGGACTTTTGGAACTGTGGTTTAGTGATTTTTTTTTCCCCCTGGTGATACCAAGGCGAGGTTCATGCAAATTCCCCACCTTTGTGCAAAAATCCAGCCTTTTGAGGCTATTCCCTGAGAAGAGAGTGATTATTTGCTGATTACCTGTTCCTGCATGTTGGAGATCATAGACCTGAGCTGCACAAACAAACCGGCTGTTCTGCCCCATCTGTGTTCTGGCCCTGAATCTGAGACTGCCACAAACTTGTAACCATGAGGAAAACCCAGTTGTGGGTTTTGAAGGATTAACACCTACCAAAACTTGAGGTTGGAGTTGAGGGACATGTGGCAAGCTGTTTAGGTTTTTCATTGGTTTTTAACATATTTTCTCTGTAATGCTTTCACCTTAAGAATAAACGTATTTGCTTCTAAGGAACTGTATGGTAACTTGCAAGTCCTGGCAATTACTCTGTTCATAGTCCTTGGGGAAAAAAGGCTAAGTGTAGATACTGGCTTGTTGAGGCACTTTGGCATGCTGGGGATATCACAGTGTAGGCAGGAAATTTGCTCCACTGAGGAGCTGGGAGTCTAAAGTGGATCCTCTTGGTGGGCCACCAAAGGCGAAATGCATGTACAGTTGCCATGAAGCTGTGACAAGGTGTTATGAGCATTCATTGTTCTTGGTAAAGCGCTCGGAGAACTTTAGATACATGATGCTATACAAGTGGGAAATAAGCAGTTCACACTTCAGAAACCCCCTTGATTAGGACTGAAGGGAATTTGTAACATATCTTTGTACACTGGACAGTCATCCTCTGCTTTGTTCATTGGGACAGAGGGTGAGTAAGCTTTTAGTCCCTTGAAAGACTGGACTGTTGCAGCAACAACCACCTAGCCCTTGGACTGTGTAGAAACCCCTCTGAGATGCTTGCTGTCTTAAAAACATAAGAGGTCATTAAGGCAAGGGTTTAGCTCTCAACTGGATTAAATAACTACCCTCCCTGTGGGTAATGAAGCTCTGTTTTCCAAAACCAGCCCCTACTGAATCCTTTAAAAATATCTTCACTTATGTTTTTCTCCAGCTAATGTCAGACTCAGAGCTCTGCAGTTCACCGCTGTAACCCGATAGACTGTGTCTCTTAATTAACTAGTCGATGCAATGCCCTAGTTTCCTGAAATAAGGAAAGATGCAAAAATCCCTTGTATTCATACAGGACCTCTTCTCCTAATGGATCCCACCTCACTTTACAACCATCTATTTATCTAGGTATTTATTTGGTTACCCATCCCTTTGGTACATGCACTTCTTCCATCAAAAGTAAACACAAAAAATCTCTTCCCTTCCAGCCTCGAGGTCACAGACTGGCCTACCTGGTGGTGGTGGTTGTGTGTCTGTTTTAATATCTAAAGGGTGAGGATGCTGATGTGTTTGGGATAGTTATTGCTTATAATCTAAGTAAAAAAGGTGGGCTTTAGGCTATGATACTGAAAGAGGCCATGGTTTATTTAATCTGGCAGTGGGTCCCTCCCTACCTTAAAATCTATGAAACTATTAAACCATCCCCTTTGATCTGTTGTGTAACACAGGACACAGAATTCTACCCAGATGCCTCTCTATTAAGACCAAAAACTTGTGTTTGACGAGTTCTATAGTCATGGTTCAGATCCTGTGAAAGTTCCTTTGTTCTGCAGACATGAAGAGGTTTTTTCTCCCACCCCCATTAGTTAACAGCTTTTTTTTTCTTCTTCTTCTAATGAAGCGAAGCTGTTCTAGGAGGTCATCATCAAAGGAGAGGTTTTAGTGAAGGTAGCTAGAATCAGTATTAGGCAGTAAATTGAATATCAGTGCTGTGACCCTGACCTGAGTTATGAGTTGTCCTTGGATCGGGTCCTTTATGCCTATATAACGAGTGAAGTGCAGAGCTTGCTATCTTCTTATTTATGGACCCAGCGGTGGGGTTAAAAAGCTCCCTGCACCTGTGTGGCATGCAGGCCAGGTAGGATGGTGCTCTGAGACACGTTGAGCTGGACCCCAGGGTGCTCAGTTACTTGCTGAGGAAGAGCGCGGGTGTACCGCAGCCTGAGCCCCCCTGAGGAAAGAGGGTTTATTTCTTGTGTTGAAATCCCCAGCACTAACTCTTGGGCTTTCCCCAAGCAGAAGGGAGACTTCTCGCAGAGACTTCTTCCCCTCCTATCCACGAACTGGCCCCTCGCAGGCTGTGGAACTATTGATCTTTTTGTTTGTCCTGCTTTACTCATGCACACATACCAAGAAAGGGGTGGACTTGGTCAGACGTACAGCCCGAGGGCTATATCTCATGACTGGGCCACAGGACCACTGTGGTTTAAGGAATCACATAAGAGGTAAGTGAGTTGCCTGCCAGCACCCCAACGGGGCAGCCTTGAGACATCAGCCTTGAGATGGCCAGTGACCGAAGTATCCGAGCACTGCACAGTAATGCATGTGTTTTATCCTCACAAAACCACTGTTATCACCATTTTACAGTTGGGGAACTGAGGCCAGATGGAGAGACTAAGTGGCTTGTCCAAAGTCATACATCTACACTGCGATAAAAGACCTGTGGTACAGCCACAACTGGTCCATATCAGCTGATTCACGCTCAAGGGGCTAAAAATTGCAGTGTACATCTTCAGGCTCCAGCTCCCCATGAGAGGAGGGTTAGGTCTCAGAGCCTGGGCTCCAGCCCAAGCCCAGAACTGAAAATCTAGCCCCACTGCCTAAGCCCCTGTCAATTGACCACAACTCTGAGACTCAGTGCCACAGGTTCTTTTTATTGCAATATAGACCTACCTACGGAGTTTTTTCTGGTGGAGCTGGGAATTAGGTCTCCTGTTCCCCAGTCCAATGACATAACTGCAAGACCTTCTTTCCTCTCAAACCAAACCCCGACTGACCTTTATGGAAGCTCTCAAAAGTTGAGTGACGTGAGGGTGTTGTGAAGCTTGATTAAGGTTTGTAAAGTGCGTTGAGTTCCTTGAGAAGAAGTGCAAGGACGATGATGATGATGATTACTATTACTAATAACAGATGAGCCCCTGAAACAATCGGGTACAGTAGAATGAATTAGCATGAAGGAAGCAATCAACAACAACAAATCAAACCAGCAAGGCCGTCATTGCCTTGGGCAACATATACAGCTGGTGGTCTGACAGATGTGACAGATGAATCCAGTGATATTCCTCTGTCATTTCCATTGCAAATTAAACTGTCTTACATGTCCTCATAGCAACAGTCTCAGCCAAAAATCAATTGGGGAATTAACTTGCCTGTCCCACTTGAAGTGTCTTTCCCACTTCTACAGGTCAAACCTAGTCTTGGTAAACAGGTGCAATGTCCTTTTGAAGATATGGATTTTCTTCAAGGATTTATTTGTGTGGTAGAAGATAAGCACCAATACCATTATTTCAGTATCATACAGAGGTAGAGCTGAGTGACATTTTTTCACCAAAACTTTGTTCTCAAAAAAAAAAAAAAAAAGTGGATTCAGTGACTTGGAAACTTTTCATGAATTTTTTATCCATCTTGCCAAAGTGTTATAGATGAGGGGAAAAAATCCCCCAGAAGTAAATGTTTTGTTTTAACATTCAAAAAAAGAAATGTTTCAAATTATCACCTTGAAATGACTTTCCATTGTTAATTTTATTTTTAAGAAGGAAAATTGTTAAAAAACCGCAGAAAATCGAAATGAAATATTTTGGGGTTATTTATGCCAAATGCATTGTTTTTCAACTTTTGCATGTGCTGAAACTTCAGAAAAAATCTCATTGATGCTGGACCCCAAATATTTTCTTGAATTTGTTTATTTCCAGTGAATTGAAAAAAAAGAGTTGTTCACACAGCTCTACATGAAATCCCAATTGAGATCATTACCTTGTTGTGTAAGAGTTGATGTACATACACATAAAATGACAGTCCATGTTCCATGGAGTTTACCATCTAAGTTAGTAAGACAAATGAGGGGTGGAGAGGGGGAGAAAAGGCACAGAAAGATTAAAAGACTTGTTCAATGTCACTGAGCAGCTCAGTAGCAGAACTGGGAATTAAACTGCTGACTTCTAGTCCAGTGCCCTATATACAGAAATAGGTCACCACTCAGTAGCTAATAGTCTCCCATTGATCTGCAAACCTGAGTTCTAACTGGCAGGCCAACAGAACTTTAGATACAGAGCCATCTGGGGAGTGAGGTACTGCTGGGAAAGAATTGTGCCAAGCCAGAAAAACTGGGAAATCTGGTGGGACCAAAGTTGACTTTCACCCCTAACCTCTAAGGTTGTTTGTGTCTTCTTTTTATTATTATTATTATTATTTATTATTATTATTATTACTATTACTATATTTGAAATTAGTGGGATTTCACATACTTTCGACCTGGTCTAAAATTGGCCAATAAATGTTTTGTGAATGCATGCTAATCTGGTGCCAAGTTTGAACTAATTTTCTCTTGCTTAGCAGTGCTTGACCACTGAGTTACCTTTGTGGATGTTTAATAACGTTGTGGTTAAACCAGATCTAGAACCTTTCCATTTGAGGATGCAGGAATGCATCAGAGACATTAATTCAGCCTTGTGATAAGCTGTTAAGACCTTATTTTCAGAGAAGAGAAAGTCAAGTCACAGAGTTCAGGTGATTTGCCTAAGGTCATTCATCAAGCCAATGCCACTATTTGAAATAGAACCTGAGATCTTGATTCCCATGTTGTCCCAGCAGTGGCATGTTGTAACCACTGTTTCTCATGTTCTTCCAAACAGAGACCACAATTCCTCCATCCCATGCTCAAGACTAGAACAGAGAAATAGGGAAGCAAGGTGGCTTTCCACTATCTTAGTGCTATCTGTATGCTGGGACAACCTTAGGCTTATTGAAACATAAGCTCTGCTTCCCAAGTCTCCGTAAGAACCTTTAAAGGCAGAGATCAGCTGTAGCTTTTTGCATTTGGATCACGTCCCTTTATCCCCGATAAATGTCTCCTACTCCAAGGGCTGAGGTAAATACCTTCTGCCAACTGTACGCTGGTTAGAAAGCACTCAATAGGGGAGCATTCTTAGGGGACATTTTCTCCTCTTGTGACGCCTTTTTCTCACGTATTGGGATAAAAGAACCTTAACTGAGAATTAGATCCAAATTGTCCAATGCTTTGCAGCAGCAAATAGCTATTTCAGACATCCCCGTTACTTTATTTCCTTTAAATCCGTCTTTCACTTAACAATCAGTTCTGCTAATAGACATGTGATTTCATCCAAATGCAATAAAGATGGAAGGCAGGATAGGTTCATCTAGATAAATTCCAGCCTGAAAAACTACAAGATTCTGTGCTCCAAGCATGCCATAGCAACATATCTATTATAGAGGAAAGTAGTGATTAGAAAACCTTGCTGAGGTTTGTTCATTCTTCACGTGACCTTCAGCACCCTCCCTCTTTGACCATTGTGACAGAGTTACAAAACTTCCACTGTCTTGGTGATCAGTCCATCTGACAAGGTTGCTGACATAGCTAGGTTTCTTTCTTCCTCTTTCTGGTTTGCCTGATAGTATGAGTACTGGAACCTAGTTAGTCTGGAGTCATTGAGAAATGTTTTTCTCAGATGTTATTTTCTTACCTTGGATCTCAGGAAATTTTGCTCTCTTTAAGTTCATGCTTCTTATCACCACATAGGTCAGATTTTGGTTTCTAACCTAATTTATAACATTCTTCACTAATGCTGAAACTTGAATGCTTTCAGTCATCTGTGTGTCCTTTCTTAAGTGTTCAGTTCTCACATTCATACCTGAGGGTTAATGTAGCACTTCAGCAAACTAATGCAGATGTGTAGTGCAAACTTTTGACAATGCAGAAGTCCTTGGAAGTTGCTGAATTCGTTTTTTGCAAGCTGTACCATTCTCTTGATTTCTTCATTGCGTACTCTGTCTGATGCTATTAGACTCCCTAAATAGGGAATACAATTAACTTATTTCACCATTTGACTATCTTATACCTACCTTGTGAATTACTGGGTTATCATACTTTTTGTTATCTTAACATTAATTACTGTTCCATATTTCTTCCTAGCAATGTTCAAATCACTAAGCATGTTGAAACTATGCAAACAAGGTCATTGGCATATTTTGTGCTGTCAATATCTGTCGTTGACCTGAATCTTTCCAAACTGTCCATCATACCTACTATATATAGGATGAGTAGTTGTAGAAACAAGATGCAACCTTGACATACACCTTTCTTGATGCTGCAATACTCAGAGTTCATAGTTTTGTTCAAATTGCTGCTTTCTGTTCCCCTAGTGCAGGCTTCTTATTAATTGCAGGTCTTGGAAGTCAATATTACTTTCTTGAAGAACATGTTTCATCATGTCATGTTAGATTTAGCAAGGTTCAGTTCAGATAAACACCTAACATTATTGGATCCAAGTTCCTAGGTACCTGTGTACACTTGACAGAGACCTACTGACAACAGGCAGATTTCTGCAACTTCATAAGCAATAAATGAAGCTATCTGAGCATTTCCCGGGATATGGCTTGGTTCTAAAACTGGTTGAACTTTCTGGGGAAGGGGTTTGTTAACTGTGAATATCAGCTCATTGGGGAAAGGATCTGTCTTTATGATGCATGTCCGTGCAGTGCCTAGCATATTGTGGTCTTGGTCCTTGACTGGGGCTCTAGAGGCTATCATCGTACAAATAAAAAATTCCTTGTTATCCCAGTAAATTCATATCTCCTAGAGAGACTGCTTCTGTTTAGTGTTAATACATAAAACTCTGACTAAGGTTTAAAAAAGGAGCCTTGGGAAGTTAGGTGCCCCAGCTTTAGCTCAAGGGCCTGATCCCATACATTGCTGAACAGCTTCAGCGCTTTACATGGATATCAGGAATATCCAGTTATAAATAATAACACAAATTTGAGAAGGGATTTTAAATCTACCACTTCAGGACTTAAGACCATTTCTGACTATCAGATACCAGGATGAGGCCTAGTGTGAAGGTCAGATGACCTCACAAACCCAACTGTGGGCCTCCTGCACCTTCCTCTGAAGCATTTGGTGCTGGCGGCTGTTGGCAAGAGGGGACTACATGGACCCTAGGGGTGATTCATTAAACATTTCCTGTGTCCAGTGCTGAGGGTGCTGAGCACCTAGCCAAATCTGAACCCCTGTAAGGCTATTTATTTAAACTAAGATACATGCAGGTGAAGTGTCAGAATGCAAATTAAATATTGGATAAAAAAACTTGTTTTAGCCTTGTTGCCTACTGCCTTCTCAACCATGTGCTTCCCAAATACCATGAATATTCATTCTTCAGCATGGCATGAACACTACCTATTTTCTTTTTAAGGGCTGACTTGTTATCCTAGTTTCATGCATTTTCAGCTGTTCATGAAAGGCAAATATTAGATAGCTTCCCCCACCTGCATATCATTAAAGTCAATCTCAACACACACCCTTTCCTCACATTCTGGGATGGAATAGAAATATTTGGATAATCTTTATTCATATATTGAACACTTGGTGCAAAAGCTGGGGCTGATGGGTAATACGTAGAGGAGGCTGGAGTGAATGGAACACGATCCTTTAGTTGAAGTGGCACTGATTTTGGAGATTGAGGGCACTAAAAGTGGCTTCATGCCACATTTGCACTTCCTTAGTTCTAGCCACCCTGGGATTCCTCTAATTTATGTCTTCCTGTAGGCTGCCCCTCACCCCAAACTCGCTGGATTGCAAAGCACAGCAGCCATTCTCTTCCCACACACAACTTGAGCTGTCTCCTCCAGGTCCGGCATGCATGCCATCAGTTGCCCCACAGGTTGCCTACGCTGCCACATGGGCTTTGAAAATTCCTTAGTCCAGGCCCTCTGTACGGTGGTAGAGACCAACATCCAGACCTCACAGTTTTAATCCTTCCTCCCAGTGTTTTCTGGTGTGAATTAATGTCCTTATGGTCATGTCTGGCTTTTTATTTAATGAGACGGGGTGAGAACCTCTGGTGGTGCATTTCACGAACCATCTGAGTGGAAAAAATAGTCACTAAAGAAGCATGGCAAGCCAATAAACTAGCCATTATGATGATGATAGTGTCGATAGACACCACTATTGGCAAGCTTTTGAACTTCTCTATTCAGTATGATTTTCAATTCTTTCTGAACTCCAGCTCTAACATAATGCACCATTGTGGGTTATTAATTTCCATAGACTACTTTGATCTCATCTTTAGGTGCACAGTGCATTTTTTGTTGTTGTTTTAATTAAAGCAGTTCACTGCAAGCATCCCAGTTACTTTGGGTTTTATTTTCTCTAATTCCCATGGATTAAATTTTAAACTCTTGGGATTTGTTTATTGTTGCAAACAAAGCTGACAATGGTGAAAGAACTTCTCGTCCCAAAGCTTCCCTGTTACAACCAATGCTGTCCTTTCAACCCCTAGCTATCCAAAAAAAAGAGAAGCCCTAATTAGAAAATTAAGAATCTATGCTGATAGGAATTAAAACAATCACAGCCAATCAGAAAGATTTACTCATGCAATTTACTTCACTCTGGCACGCACAGAGGCATATGCTGCTGAATTTTAAACAAATGGCTGGAACTTAAATTGCAGGGATGTGACATCTCTTATTTGCGGACTTCAATATCATACTACTTCCTTTAGCTTCTCAACAACCTTTCGATGCCCAGAAGTAATGCGCTCTCTGTGGATCACTGAATTTGTAGAACAGGGTAGTAAGTGGGTTGCCCAAGGTCATGAGTTATGTCTATAGAGGACCAGGAGAGAACTTCAGAGATGGAAGTTTGAGGGACTAGATTCCAATAAAGTCATTGGAGTTATACCAGGGATAAATATGGCCCTAACAGTTTATCCATGAGTATTGGAACCATGATGGGCTATCTTCTTCCCCTGCCATATTCCATCTGTCCTTCCTATCCATAAAATGTTCTCCCTGGCACCATCTAATCCTATTTCTCTTCAGACCTTTTCTACTACTGCTCAGTGTTTCCCATAATCACACACATCTGTCACCCCAAGTCACAATCCCTCTTATCTGGGTAGTCTAGTCCAAAAGTGCCATAAGGTTTCCAACTTTCTCTGCTGGCTCTACTCAACATTTTCTGTTTTACACTAGAGCTGTTTCCTGCTATTTCTTCTTGATCTTTTTGTCAGAAACTTTTTTGGGGAGCTTTTTGGGGTTATTTTTACTTCATGCATATCAACATTAATGTCTGTCTTTTCATTTTACTCCTGTAAGAGTCACCAGATTGTAGTTATTTAGGTTCCCTGTAGAACTTTACATATATATTGTGCAGTGATAATGGTGATTTGTTTGGTCTGCATTATGCAAATTAATTCTATTTCCATTGAGGTCTTCCCTTATTCCAGGAGGGAAAAATAATTTGTGCTTGTTTCTTGCCTTGCAAAGTTACCAGTCATAATCAAAATTGAGTTGAATTAGATGTACAGTACTTTGCAAATTCCGTTCAGATCTTCAAAGAGTTGAAAAATGGCTGGAGTCTATTAAATATGTTACTTTTTGTTTTTGAAACAATCCTTTTTATATTATATTTTGGCTAAAGTTGTAAATAGAGTGAACAAAATGATAGAGCAAAGTTTTTAAAAGACCCTTTCATTGAAGAGAGAGCTCCTTTTTTAAAACTTTTGAGCCAAGATTTTTTTTTTTCAGTTACTTTGGGTTCTCAGGCATTGAGGTCTCAACCTGAGACTATTGTATAAGAAGACTGAATTTTTCAATGTGTGGGAGCTCAGCATTTTTTTTCCTTTGAAAATCAGGCCACTGTAAAGTGTCTAGAGGCTTTTGGATGCCCAACTTCAGACACCTTAAAGAGGCCTGATATATATATATATTTTTTTAAATTCTGAGCTCTCTCATTCTAAAAATGTCAGCCATCTTATAAATTGTCTGAAGTAGTACATGCCATTTTAAGGCACCCAAAATCAGTAGTTGCGTTTGAAAGTCATAGCTAGGGACTCCCTAAAAAATAACATTTTAAAATAAAACAAAACTCTGCGAACTGTAGATTTGGTCCCGTGTTTTAATTGTGCTGTATGCACAGGAAATTATTAATTCAGTTCAATTAAAATGACCAAAATTTTCTACTGGAACTGTAAATAACCTCACTTTCAGCAAAGAGCTTCACTCCTATTACAGGTAAAATGTTTGTTTTTTCATCTGTTAATATTTAGAATGTGGCAGCAAAATAAAATAGGCTTGGACGTGTCTGAAGTCAGGAACGTATCCAGTCCTTCAATTCTGTGACACACATTTTTGCCCTGAAGGAACTGGTTGTTAAAGTTCTCTTAGTTGTGGTATGTGTATATTGGCGCGATTTCTCTTAGTTGCCTCACAGCAATACATTTTAACAGAAGCCGCAAGGACTCACACCTCAAAGGAGGAAGGGAAATTGCTTTAAGTTAAGGGATCAAGTTAAAATGATCCAGAGCTTAAATCAATTAAGATATGCACAAGGGGATAAACTCCAAGCATTTCAGAAAATTTCCTTGTACTTTTAAGAAGGCAAGTTCACTGGCAAGCATTTATTATGCATCTTGTACAATGCTGGAGACATCTTACTTTTACTAGGCTTTAAACTGTGTAGACAGGTTGTCATTTCACCACCCCATCCCAGCATCTGGTGTTATAATGTGTATATTTTTTGTTAAACGGTATGTATTTGGTTTGGAGTGATGTTTGATCTGTTGCAACGTATGCCGTATCTTGCTTTCTTTGCATTTCTGATGTCCGGGATCCTTAAATTCCACCGAGTAATGGAGAGTTCCTGTTAAAAATGCATTTCCTATAGGAGAGGTGGAATTTTAAGGTTGAACAGAATTACGGGCCAAATTTTCAGAAGTGCCCAAGTGGTTTAGGAACCTAACTCCCATTTTTTGAAGTGATTTAGGCACCTAAGAGCCCTGCTGAGGAAGGATGGTCCCTGGTTAGGGCATTAGCCTAGGACTTGTGAGACTTCGCTTCAGTTCCCTCCTGCACCAGAGATGTCCTGAGCAACTTTGGGCAAGTCACCTGTGCCTCAGTTCTCCATCTGTAATATGGAGAGAATAGCACTGTCCTACCTCACAGAGATGGTGTGAGAATAAATACATGCAATGATCCATGATCGTTAGGTGAGTCCTGCTGACTTTCAGTGGGACCTAGCCTTCAAACATTTGGAAATTGGATTTAGACTCCTAAGTCATCTGGGCATTTTTAAAATTTTGCACTATTTGTCTGTAGTACAGCTCAGATTTACATGGTCAAATCCTCGAGCTAGGAAGTGCCCCATTGACTGTGCAGGAGAGGAAAGAGTTAAAGCCGGACAAATGGTCAGGCCTAAGCTACAGAGAAGGGGATCAAGGCACAGGAAAACCTTGTTTCTGTTAATTGGTGTGAATTCTCGTCAGTCTGTTATCTCTTTTCTTCTCCTCCCTTCCTGGCTATCTGTGCAGAGGATGAGTCTATCACCACTCCTGTGCAAGGCCTTGGTGGGAAAAAAGCATTATCTTCTTTCCCTTCTGGCATGCCTTTACTTCAAAGAATGTTAGTATAAAATGTATAGGTTTTAAGGTGATGTGCCAGACCTCTGTATGGTAATCCTGTAAACAACAAACAGGGGCAGGTATAATTGTATTCATCATGTAGTTGTTAATACTCATTTTATAGTTGTTAATGTAACCAACTAAGGGTCTATGGGGAGTTGCTGAAAATGTATATGTTTACATACTGTTGTGGATAAAAGAATTGTAAAGTAACTTCTCGTTGCTCACTCGCGGCATTGAGGTGAAACGAGCAGGCAATAAAGTGTTCTGTCTCCCCACTCTGCCCCAGGGACAACCTGTTGGTTATTTTTAACAGACTGTAATGGGACTTACCCTCATGTAAGGGTCCAGCTGCATGGATCTGAATTCAAGATGGAAGTTTGTGTTTGGGGCTATTCTAAATAGTGCTGCCCATTAGTATGTTTAGCTGCTTGTACAAACTAATCTTCAGTACCCAAACTGGGCCAAACAGCAACACCCAGTACCCAACCTTTGGACTAAGGCACTGATTCAGGAAAGCATCCCCATTTGAACAAGCATGAACTGAAGTCGCGTTGAAGTCAATGCACTTGATGCAGTGAAGTTCCATTGACATTTTAATAAAGTGAAGCACATCCTTAAATTTTGATTTGGTGAGAGATGGAATTAAGCATGTATTTTGCTTGGTTTTGCTTGAATAAAGGTTTCCATGCTGCTTCTCCATCCTCACAAGTGATGATGAATAAATCAGTGGGATCCAATCAAGTGAGAGTCTGGGACAGGATAAATCTTTAAATCAGCATGACTGAGAGCACAGTAAATGGCAAAAATATCATCCCCTCTCCCAAATAGGTACATTAAAAAGTTATATGGAATAAGCCTTTCCTTCCAGAAGGATGTTATGTGGCACTTAACTAATGGCTTGGCTACAATCTTTCTGAATGCTCACAAACGTGAGCACACGTGGCCTGGCCGTAGAGAAAAGAGACACAAAGAGGTTGCTAAATCCATTACAAATGTTATAGATCAAACCCTTTACCAGGTGCCCAAATGGAAATTTACATTAAATGACATTAGCGTGAATTAGATCAGCAATTTAATGGACTAAGGCTTTCATGTCTAACATGTTGCTGGGTTACTGTCAGTTGCAGACAACTTGAATCAGATAGCAACTTGTTCTTGCTACACAGCAAAGGAAATAAAATAGTGTCAAAGTTTCTATTCTATTCACTTAGCTAAAAAAACATTAAATGATTTCAGCCCCTGTAAATCTGTGGATTGTCATACTTAGGGCCAGGGGAAAAAGGCCCAAATCTTCGAGGGCTCAGTCCTGCCAAGTGTGGTGCATCCCATTCTAGTCCAGCAAAGCCGTTCATGCCAGATTGACACAGGTATGTAGAAGTCTAAACGTGCAGATGATTGATTTTGAAGATCCCATTAAGCACCTAAGTCCCATTGACTTTCAGCTTAAGTGGTGTTAATCCTACCATGCACCCATCTGCATCTTTCTGTGCCTAAATCATTTTCTAATTCTAGCTTTTGAGACATACTTAAATTTCATTTTAAGTCCATGAGATTTAAGCATGTACTTAAGTGTTTTGCTGAATCCAGGCCCATGCAAAAGAAGATAGAAGAGCCTTATAAAGGATTTGATCTTAGGTGTTCAGTGTCTGCAATATCCATTGATTTCAGTGGAATATGCAGGTTCTCTGCACTTCACAGGATCACACCCAAAATGAATAGCTACTGTAGCATATGACATTCTCAATCTGGAAGTGAGTGGGGCATTCAAAGAAGAAAAGGCTTTGGGATCAGGCCCTAAAGGTCTGAAGTGATAAACCCTTCCTGTGATATGCTACTCTGCTAAAGACTGGGTCAAATGTGTGTCAGTTGAATCGTTGTGCATCAGAAAAAGTAGGTGCGTCAAAAGCAAAAAATTTGAAGAAATATTTTTATATAAGTTGATTTTTGATAGTCAAATGATTTTAGCTTTTTCCCTTTTCACTTCTGTAATGTCAGAATTTTTAAAATTTGGTTCCTACTTTTGTATCCCAGTAAATTTTTCTAATGCTTTGTAAATTATATTTGACATTGCTTTTACCTTATTGAAACTAAGCATTTTGATGGTTCTGAATCAAATTTGGGGAGTAATTTTTAGTTCCATGGGAAACTTTGGCTTCTCATTTTGAGATGGAATGAAAACAAATGCCAAAATATTGCAATCTCTCAGGGAACAGAAAATGCATTCTCTGACCAGCTCTAACCAGCTACCACTCCCAGTGATGTCCATAGGCCATTGCTAAAGACACACAGCACCTCATATATATGGGACCTTTCTCTTCTGCCTCTGCACTGTGATAGCCAACAAGGGGACTGATTATGATGAGTAGTGGCTTGTCTTAATGTTAACTGTACTGAGATCCCCAGCTCATGCCATTTAGGGCACCAGTTACCATGAGCATGTCTTGGTCACTGTTTTTTATGGACTTACTTCAAACCAGTGATTTTTAGATAAATCCCCCTCTAGCTGCCAGATGTCTGGGCCTATCCAGTCCCTCTGGTTAATTTTTCTAGATTTCAACATCTTGTATATTAAATACTTTGTTTTTCATCATCCCTGTTCCCAGAGCTTCTTTGAATTTCAGAATGTTGCATTAGTGTCCATTTGCAGTAGGACTTATTATGTACCCTGCTACTCATTTATTTGAATGAGCTAAATGTTTCTTTCTCCAGGAAGGCCATAAATAAATATGAGCTACCACGCTGTGATCAGGCCTTCTGGAAAGGGGAAAGATTTGTCCTTAAGAAAGTAATACATTGTGAAGTCTTATTAAAAGCAAAATTGGGGATGGGGGATAAATACACGCTTTACCAAAGAGTTGTGCTGTCGTTGCCCTGTGAAAAATCCATCTGCTCAGTACAGGACCATGCAGTGGAAGGAGGGCAGTTTCTCAGTGTCAGGAAATATTTCTCTTTCGTTTAACGGTCGTTCTGTTTGATGGTGCATGTTCAGTGTGGCTTGCTGCAGCCAGATGAATATTTAGCCAGGAACTGGGTCAGGCCCCTTGAAAGTGCATCAAGTCAGACACCTCAAAAGTGAGGCCTGTCCATAATAGCTAATCAATCAGTTTTGAACATCGTGGACAGAAGTAACTGGTTTGAGTTTAGGGACACACCTGAGGATGGTACAGTATTTTCTACAAAGCAGAGCAAAGGGTTCAGAAGCAAGGGATGGTTCAAATTAATCCAGGGTCCCCAGCAAAGCTTTTCAGTTGTGCCCCAAGGTACAGTGTGTGACAATGGACAAGGCCCAAAATGGAGTGCATGATCTCCACCTCCACTTCCTCCCTCTCCCCTCTTCCTGCTTCAGGCCATTTAAAACATCTCGGCCCTGGCAGATGGGAGAAGGTTTTTGATCCATAGGGTGGAAGCCATGTGTGTGCACTTATCCCTAAGTGGCTAACATTATAACAGCAAAACCCGAACAGCACAAAGCAGCTTGTGCCCCACACGAGGTGGTCTGTGAACATAAACAATAAATATGCTGCTATGCATTGGGCTCTAATCACCAGAAACTGCAGGTTGGGCACCATTGTCTAAAGCAGCCTGGGTAGGAGTCAGGAGAGCTGAGGCTGTTCCCACTGGTTCTTTTGTGTGGCTTTGGGCAAATCGCTCTAAACCCTCGGTACTTCCATTTTTCCTGTCTATAAAATGAGGGTGATGCTTACCCTTGTGAAGCACTTGAAGGTCATGGAGAAAGGAAAGATAATGGTATTGTGCATCTCTAGTTTCTGTTTCCAACTCTCCCCTAAACTTTCTGCATGACTTTGAACACTTTGCTTCCCCTTTTTGTGCCTTTGCTTCCCCTTCTGTAAAATGGGGATAATACTTCTGTACTTTGGAGGTATTACAGTTCTGGACAACTGCACCTGTAGTCCCCTGCCGTGGTCCAGCAAGTGCACCTGCTTTGGGCTTCTGACTCCTCTGCCTCATCTCTCTTGGGAGACTGGGCCTGTCTCCCTCCTGAATGGGTTTTTTTTCTACACTGTGATAATCTCAGCAAGCTTGACTGGGTAACCAGGCTATTGTCTGTACTTTGATTTCTTTTTGTAGGGTATGAACTATTGTAATTGCCAGCAGTTAGGAGTTACCACACAGCTCTTTGATAGGCAAGCAAATGTATTCTTAAGGTGAAATCACTACAGAGAAAGTATATAAAAAACATAAAAGTTCTTAAGGACATGCTGAAAGCTTACCAGAAGTCACACCTTGGTCTTATGGGTTTCTGTAGGTCCAAGTCCCTCCAAACCTTTCCAGGAGGGATTCAGGCCTCTCCTGGACAGAAGGTCCTGTCTGTTTTTTGGATCAGAAAGGCAGCCTTGAGGCAGTTTAAAGTCGGACTATTTATCTAAAGGATCTGTTGGTTTCTAGAGAATTCAGTTTGAACTAGTGTATGCAAGTCTCTATAGCTGGTGGACCTGGCTGGCAGTTTTTGACCTGAGTAAATGTGCCTAATCAACTCACTGTTCTTAGTTTCTGGAGGAGCTGTGGTTACCCTCCCCAATGGAATAACACACTCTCCCTGGCCCACTATGATACATAAACAGATCAGATTTTCGCCTTGAGAAGATTTACTGAGAGAGGCTAAAAACACCAGCAGAAAAGAAACTAAGATACTTGTGAAAATTTACTGCAGTTATTTAGGCACCAGCCAAGTTGAGGTGTACGTAGGTTCAGCGACAGCTTGAGCAGGCGTTTTGTGAATCCCAGTGGAACCTGATTCTGGGATTTAGGCAGCTAAATATTTTTTGTGAATCTAGCCCCCTGATGACTAAGGCCTGGTCTACAATAGCCACAGATTTCGGCGGCAGTCAATAGGAGATACACAAGCTTGCGTATCTCCCGTCGACTTCCTAACGTCTACTTTACTGCCGCTCAATTGAACCCTCAGAATCGTGCTGCCTGTGCTGCCGGCGCAGTAGACATAGCCTAAGTCACTTTTGAAAATGGAAGTCAGCAATCTAAGTCACTTAGGCCTTTCAGTGCTGAACAGATTAATGTCTGAATACCTTAAAAATCTGAGTGTCAAGGTGGGCACGGTAATGCTTCTGTTAGGGAGAGAGACAAACTTTTGAATTTACACCGAGCTTTTCAGGTGGAGCTCTGTGGAAGCTTGTCTCTCTCACCAACAGAAGTTGGTCCAAAAGAAGATATTACCTCCCTCTTGTGTTTCTAACATCCTGGGAGCAACACAGCTACAACAACACTGCATTTAAAAGAATCTGGACCTTCATTACTGCGGTACTGCACACCCTAGACAACCCTACTCCTAATAAATATGAAACATGTTTTTACTTTTATTGCCTGACATTAAACCTGGAGTCTCTCAGACTTTGTAGTGTGCTTTTCAAATCCTGAAATATCTATAACTGTACAGTATTAAATAATTCGAAAGTGATTTATTCTTTTCTTAAATAAATACTGTTTCAAAGCTGAAAGATAAAGAGCACAAGAACAGAGTATTTCATCTAGCCCCATGATCATTATTAAAGAATACAATCTAGAAGAGTTGATTGCTCAAAAGGTTATTTTCCTAAAAATAAAAAAGGATCCAAGTGTTGCTCTTTGTCAAGGCTCATTTCTCCTGCCTACAAGGGACAATAAGCCTGAGATTTGAAAGGTCATTGGTCCTTTTGTATGTTAATAAACAATTAATATGGCTGAAGGGAACATGTGGCATCCAGGTCTCCAGTATAAATTTTGGAGGAAATTAACCATTCATGACAAGGCATGAATACTTAAACCAACATGTCCTGGCTCGCTGCTCAGCTGTCGTTTCAGTCTCTGTAAAAAGAAATAAATATATATATAGCTGTTTAATCAGCTCCAGCTAACAATCATTTTTCATTAACAAGCACCTTCTGGGACTTCAGTTCACCCCCTGAGATTATTTCTTGTATTGTTGCATTTCATAAGTGATAAGGAAAAGGGGACTAGAAAAAGAAAATGACTGACTGAAAATTCCTTCTAGGCAGTTAGATTTCATATGCATGTACTGTCATGTGTGCATGGAATCTAAATATGCTGCTACTTCAGTCCTTTTAGTGCAGTTGTAGCAGCATTTCACATGCTCTTGTAATTACTCTCCTTTTTTCCCCCATCTCATTGCTGCCACGCAGCAACTGACCATCTGGTCAACGTTTTGAAAGTAAAGTTGCAAGCCTAGCAGATGCAAGCATCTCACCTGCTGAATGGCAGATATTGCAGTTTAAAAGGTTTGCACTCAGGATTTCAGAATAGCCCATCAGCATCTGCAGGCTAGCAATCAATTTTATAATCATTAGGAAACACATTTTATACTTTGCAGAATGATTTCCACCTTGTCTATCACTTTATTTGGCGCTCACAATATTTCCCATTACCTGTGATGAAAACTGAATTATAGTTAGTTATTTTGGATATCAAGGGACTATTTATTAACATTCCCACAATAAAGCTGCTTTCAGGACAGATTTTGAAAGTATTTAGGTACCTACATGCCTAACTTCCATGGACTTAGGCACATAGGTGCTTTTGAAAATCCCACTAGGTGCCTATCTGCATCTTTAAAAACCTAAAGAGCTTTAAAAAACTCTCTTCCGGACTAGGAGCAGGACTGACAACAAAGATTTTAATAGATAGGAGCGGTAAAGTTAAGCTCCTAAATATGGATGTATAGTGGGATCTTCAAAAGCACTTCAATGGTTATTTATTTAATTATTCATCAGGACCCAGGAACCCCACCCATAGACCAGGACCTCATTGTGTTAGGTGTTGCACAGACCCACAACAAAGACAGTTCTGTCCTGTAAGACCTGACCACCGAAATAAGGGCTTTCAGAATAAAATTCCTGTCGAAAGTCCCATTGAATTTCAATGGGTCTTGTACTCCAAAAGCACAGATGCTTTTGAATTTCCTGTCCTCAGCACCTGCCTGATTCTTTCCTCCTCCCCCACCCACCCACCAATATGCTGAGGACCCACCAGTCCCCACTCAACTTAGATGATATCATGGCCATTAGGCACTGCTCGGTGCTCAACACATCTGAAAATCTGGCACATGTTCAGATATGGAGTCAGGAACCCAGTGTTGAAATGTGGACTTAGGACCCTAAGTTTAGGTTCTTGTCCTTGAGAATGGTGGTGGTTGCTGAGAGATGGCAGGCAGAGGGCTTAAGGGTACTGGGTACACAAGAATTTTGTTCCAGAAGGTTTACAAGAGAGGCTTGTATTTCTATCTCTAACACAGCAGTGCGGAGGCGCCATTCCTTATAAAAGCTGAATGCCAGAGCATTCTTTGTCAGACCATACTCATGCTGTTGTTTGATGATTATTCCGAAGCAAATGGTATTCTATGCTGTAGACACGTGGTGCCCCCAGATGGTGTAGAATAAATGATAGTCCAGTGGACAGCATGCTGGATTAGAAATTGGGGAAACTGGGTTCTATTCCCAGCCCAGCCATTGTCTTACTGTGTGACTTTGGTCAGGTCACTTATCTCTATGTGCCTCAGTTTCCCTATGTGTATTGTCTCTTTTGACTAAATCAATTGGGGGTAGAGACACTCTTACTGTGTGTATCACAACTGGGCCCTGATCTTTGTTGGTGCCTCAAGCACTATAAACAAATGCTGTATAATGAACTAGGAACAGATGGTTTAAAAAAAAAATACTTTCCAGCTCTGCTACCATGTGGGCTTGGGCAATATAACTCTGCCTCAGATCCTCTGCTGGTGTACGTAGTCATAGCTTCAGTGTCTTCAGTGGAGTTATAGCAGTTTACACAATCTGATGATCTGTCCCTTGGGTCCCTGTCTAGTGCCTTGTCCCCTGGACCACACTTCTTCTACACAACAGTGTCAGTGCCCAACAACATGGGATGTTGTCATGTGATGTCTCACTTCTGGTCTCTTTGTGGTGTAAACTTGTTGAGGTAATGAGAAATTTTAGTGGGTGCTTGAGTTACTATTCAGTTAAATATAATATTTTTATTTAAGTTTTTGTCTTGTGGAAGCTCTGTGTCAACCTTTGATGTGCCTGTAGCTGCTTTCATTGTGTTGGACCTTTTGATTTATAATAGTATGTTGGGGGTATGGAAGCCCGACTATTTTAGTTGGTGTTTGTTCAGTTTTTCAATTAACTTTTTAAAATGTTTTTAACGTATAAAGTGATCAAATTATAGCAGGTTCAGACCCATGAGTGAGCAGGGATACAACCCTCCATGTGCAGCAAACAAGGGAACAGTGCTTAGACAAGGCTTACATCACTTGGACTCTGACATGTGAGAGCATTACGCTGCACTTAGGGAGTGATGGATGGCAAATAAGATACACAAAGAGATCAGCTAATGGCACGAAGAAAAATGGGAGAGTCTCCCAATAAACAGCAGACTGTAAATCAGCTGAGCTTGTAAGATGTGATGTGCATGAAAAGTAAAGGTTTTCTTTCAGAAGTTCATAACATGGTTTTTTTTCTAATCATATGGTTAGGCTTTAAGACTGAATTTCCGTTTATAAAGGGTTAATACACAATTACTAGATATCTTAATAAATTCTTAATTACATGATTGGAAGGCCAGAAGGGACCTGTGGATCATCACGTCTGCCCTCTTGTCTAACACCTGCCAGAGAATTCCACCCTGCTACCCCTGTGCTGACCCATTCAATTGCTATATTATTATAGAGTCAGTAGGTCATAGGTTTCTTATAATCATGATTTATAACTACCCATAAGACATTTTATCCATGTGCTTGTAATCATCACTAACACATGATATTTATGTCGATAACGTGCTTTCACATTTACTGATCATTAGCCCTTTATAAACCATTTATGAATGGAGCCTGAATAAAAAAAGTGACCGTTTTAAAAAAACTAACTTTTTTTAAAGTCAAATTTAGTGCTGGTGAAAGGTGCTAAGTTAAACCTCAGACATGAAGGCTATGTGGATGCTGCAATGGGAGGTGTGTTTGTAACCCCACAGGCCCATGACTCTGGGTACATACTCAAGCTGTATGTGTCAGATATCTCATGACACATAGCAGAGCATCTTCTAGCACATGTAGACAGTTAGCCCCGGTCCACACTTACCTTTGCGATTCGGCGGCAGTCGACGGGAGCTACGCAAGTGACTTAGCAGCGTCTCCTCTGCGCGCCGTCCACACTGCACTGCGTCGAAGGGAACGCCACTTACCGGGGTGGTTTTCCTGCATCGCTTGCTGGATCGACTGAGCGCGTCAATACAGAGCAATCGATCTGACGGTGGCGAATTTGACGCCGTCAGTGTAGACCCAGCCATAGAGAGTAGTTATCAGTGGTTCACAATGAATCTGGAAGGACATATTGAGGGAGTCCACGGGGTCAGTTCTGGGTCCTCTTCGGTTCAATATCTTCATCAATGATTTAGATAATGGCACAGAGAGTACACTTTTAAAGTTTGCAGCCGATACCAAGCTGGGAGGAGTTGCAAATGCATTGGAGAGTAGGATTAAAATTCAGAACGATCTGGACAAAGTAGAGAAATGGTCTGAAGTAAATAGGATGAAATTCAATAAGGTCAAATGCAAAGTACTTCACTTAGGAAGGAACAATCCATTGCACACATGCTAAATGGGAAATGACTGCCTTGCAAGAAGTACTGTGGAAAGGGATCTGGGGTCATAGTGGATCCCAAGCTAAATATGAGTCAACAGTGTAATGCTGTTGCATGGGAAGCAATCATCATTCTGGGATGTATTAGCAGGAGTCTTGTAAGCAAGACATGAGAAGTAATTCTTCCATTCTACTCCAAACTGATTAGACTTCAACTTGAGTGTCCAGTTGTGGGTGTCACATTTCAGGAAAGATGTGGACAAATTGGAGAAAGTCCAGAGAAGAGCAACAAAAATTATTCAAGGTCTAAAAATCATGACCTATAAGGGAAAATGAAAAAAATGACTTTGTTTAGTTGAGGAAGAGAAAACTGAGGGGGGACATAACGGTTTCAATGTACATAAAGGGTTGTTACAAGGAGGAGGGGGGGAAATTGTTCTCTTCAACCAGTGAGAATAGGACAAGTAGCAATGGGCTTAAATTACAGCATGGGTGGTTTAGGTTGGACGTTAGGAACAACTTCCGAACTGTCACGATAGTTCAGCATTGGAATATATTGCTTAGGGAGGTTGTGGAATCTCTGTCATTGGATATTTTTAAGAGCAGATTAAACAAATACCTGTCAGGGATGGTCTAGATAATACTTTGAGTACAGGGGACTGACAAGAAGACTTGTCAAGGTGCTTTCCAGTTCTACTCTTCTACGATTCTGTTCCCAAAGAAGGTTTGATCTAGCTGCTAGAGCAAAGCTAGCTCAGATAGGAATGAAGTTGTGACAGCACAGGCTCACCCCGCCCAGCCAGGACTCTGGGTACATACCTGAGCAAAATGAAATACTCTGAAATGTTTTATTTCAACCTTATCAAAATGTTCTTATGTAATATAAAAGGCAAAATGTTTCAATTTTAACCTTTATCAAAATGAAATGTTCAGATAATTTCCATTTGAAAATTTTGACAAAATCAATTTGTTCCTGTGAAACGTTTAGATTCAACACTTTCCACCCAAAAACATCATAACGTTTTTGACCAGCTGTAAAACTAGAGGCATCTTTTGAAAATGTGTCTGAATTATGAAGAAGCACCTTTACACTGTCCCAGCCGGCATGTCTCTACTTAGCCTTTGGGAGGAGCACTTCCAGGCTTGAGAGGTTAGTTCAATCTCTATGCTCACTTCAGTTCTTGGCCTGTCCGCTGAGAAGGCTCACCTAGGGTGCCTGGAATGTTCAGATGGAGTAGTGGCTGGCTGGATGTTAATGCTGGGATGTGAGACCAATGAGGGACATCTATGAGACATCAGATGATGATTTCTTCTGCTCATCTTCCTGCTTGAGCTTGATTTGATCAGTTAGTGTTTACAAGTTGTGTAGTCATCACCAACCTCCAAGTCATCCAAGAAAAAGCAATAAAAAAGCAGCTGTTTGGGTCACTAACCTATAGGCTTTCTCTTTCTTTAACTTTGTGGTGGGTTGATCACATGGCCTATCAGATTCAGATGGAGCCCAAATGCCATGGAAAACTTGCATTATACCCTTCAGTTTCATTGTGCAGGGAGCAGTTTTCAATTCCAGTGCAAGCTGCAAAACTTAAATATGGCAAAGAAATTATTATTTTAATGATGATAATTTACACTTGCATAGCAGCTTTCACCCAGGAAAATATCATGTTAGAATTTTCCATTTATAGTCTCTCCAAGATAGGGTAATTTCACCTTGGTAAGTATTTATATTACATTCTCCTTTGCTGCTTGGGAAGGAAAAAATGTTATGGTTTGTACCTCTGCATATTTATTATAACAATATTTTGCATTTATATAGCCTTTTTCCTCTGAGGATCTGAATGTGTTTTAGAAACATTACTTTAAGCCTCACAATATGCACATGAGGTATTACTCTACTACTTCATGTATGGGTAAACTGAGGCACAGAAAAGTGAACAGCCTTGTTTTTTAGGAGTGTTGGGGACCTACCACACCAACTGAAGGAAATAGGGTCTGTAAGTGCTTGACACCTCTGTAAATCAGGCCCTGAATGCCTGGGTCAAGTTCACACTCCAGTGGTCTAGTTCAGCAGTCCATTGTAAAGCCCCAACTGTAAACTCCATTCACTTAAGTGGGATTTGGCACATTCTTAAAGTTAAACATGTGCTTAAATGCCTTGCTGAACTGGGGCACAAGTTTGTGACAGAGCGGGGGATGGAACCTAAGAGTGTCAGATCTAGAGCTGCTTGAAGTCAATGTGAGCTTTTCCACGGAGTTCAATGGGATTTGGAGCAAGCTTTTAGTACCTCCTTCTGCAAACAACACTGTACAAACTTCTCTATTATATACCTGACAAATAAAACCACTTTTACCTTTTTCTGATGTGCAATGAAATCCCCATATACTAGCACCTCTATTCTCTATCAGCTATTGTGTTTTGAGGGGGAAAGCACAAATATGTAAAAATCTATTTATAATTCTATTTTTTTCCTACAATTTGCTATGTACTATTCACTTGTTTAAGAAATGAAATTGCATTCCTTCCCCAAAAAGCAGTAGGGAACCCTTCATTTGAATAACTGCAAGTAGCATAAGGCAGACTGATAACACAAAGTCAAAGCCATTTCATAGAAAGCATTTCATAAATGCTAATTGAGCTAAATGAGGTTAGAAAACATTTTATAGAGAAAGTATCCAAAATACAGGATGAATAGCAAGATGCATTCCCTTAATAACATATTACTGCAGTGTTCTGCTGCTAGATTTATAGATCCGCTTTAACTACTAGTCTTGACTATGTCATAAAGATCTCATAGATTATTTTTGATGGGTGAGGGGAGGTTATTCTGGTGGTAATCTATTTTATTAATATTAACTGGTGGCTGAGAGTGACAAATTTGGATCAAACTTAAACTTTTAATGTATTCCAATTAGTGGATGGATGTGACATTATGACGTCTACGTCAATCATTCTCCCAAGCGTTCCGCTGCATTTTTTTTAAACACTTTGGCTCTGCAGAGCCTAGGAAACACTGTAACGCTTTCATTAAAGACAAAATTGTAAAGATGATTGATTATTTCAGTCACATTCCACTTTGCTCCATTCTTTGCAATATATTTTTAATATTTATTATTATTTCAGATGCATTTAGTGAATAGATGCCTAAAAATGCAGGCCAAAATGATCCTTTGCATACGTACTAGGGTTCTTTTATGGCACTCAGCACCATAGTAGCTTAATTAGAGCTGGGCAAATTTTTTCATGCAAATAAATTATTTGGCAAAAAATGCACTCTGAGTCAACTTGAAACTGTACACAAGTTTGAGATGAATTCACAAAATAGTTTTGGGTTGGGTACACAAAATGGCCAGTGGGGCTGATTCACTGATAAGTTAGCCTAGTAGCTAGGGCATTGATCTGGAGGTGGGTGACCTGGTTTTGATTCCTTCCTCTGCCTCATGTGGAGTAGAAACTAGAATGCAGGTGTCCCCTCCTCCCGGAATGTTTTGTTTTGCATTAGCTTTTTCGTTTAGTTTAACCAGTAGGCAAAAGAGTCATTCCTTCTCTCTCTCACTAGGCTGATGAGTATGCAAGATTTTATACAAAATGGAACAGCTGTAATGGGAAATGAAATAAGGTTTTGTTTGACCCAAAACAAAATGTCAGTTTTTTAGATTTACCAATATTTTTGGAATTTTGGCTTTCAGTTTGGATCAAACAAACAAAAAGTGAACTGAAAATCTAGTTATTTGTGAAGTTCTGAAGTTAATATCTCACATTAATGAATGTGTCTTTGCAATGATCCAGGGTGGCAGGGAAGAATTCTCTCCATTTTACAGATGAAAAAAATGAGGCACAGTAGAAGTTAAGGGCTAGATTTTTAAAAAGTTCACCTCCTGTTCTGGCACTTAGCTGTTTGGGGCAGGGATTGTCTCTTTGTTGTTCGTTTGTACAGAAGCTAGCAAAAATAGGGTCTTGGTCCATAAATGGGGCTTCAAACTGTCCAAAATGTTTAGCACCTAGGAGGTCCCATTGCGATGCTAAAACCCAGATTTTTATTACACCCAAATGGGAACTGGATTCTCTTGAATATCTGGCCCAAGAGATTGATGTTGGGCACTTGAAAACCTAGTAACACACGATTTACCTGAGATCATACATCTAGGAACTGAACTGGGTCTCCAACATCTGAGTCCAACACTTTTTTACCAGAAGGCCAACTTTCTTCATCCAGTTGAGAATCACAATCCCAGCCTTCTGTGAAGGGAAAACAATCTAGGAGACAGAGGGAACAGCACATTAAAAAGTGCCTTGCTAAGCATTCCTTTGAGGGAAGAGGAGGTACAGGAGTGAATCTGTGGAAGGATGATGCTATCTGATGATGATAATTATCCAAAGGGAAGACAAATTGAAGATCCATGGAGACTCATGCCATGTTTATAGATGGTTCATCTGGATGCTGCTGTTCTGGCACCCACATTGCCCTAGCTATAGGTTTAGATGGGATGGTCTGAGCCAGATCAGGTTTGGATGATCACCTCAAAGGTTTGGATGCTCATCTAAACTTCTTGAGTTTAACGCATTGCACAGGGACTCATGCAAGCACCAGTTTGCTCGTGTGACTTGCTCTCCATCATTTATACTGCCTCTCATCCTGAGCTAAATCCCAAGCATTTTCACACAAGTCCACATTTTCAGATGCTTAGCTATTCTCCCCATACTTCAGTGCAGTTTTGGGGGTTCTAATGTACAGGGGGAAGCGGGACAAGCCCAGAGAATGCCCTGTGGCAGCAGCTTGCTACAGGGTGTTTTCTTCCATAATGTCTCTCCAGTGGTTACAGGAAATTGAAACAGAAAAGGAAACCTGCTACACCAGCTAAGGAAGCCATAGTAGAGCATTACTTACCCAGACTAGGCAGCAGACAGAGGACTATTCTTCTGGTTCCCTTTACTTTAAGCCCCCACATCTCTGCTTCTCTGCAGAGATGAGAGCATGGTGGGAGCAGGTCTGGAGCAGGGAAGAAGAATGCCTGGTAGATTTACTGCTAAGGGAACCTTTTGGCTTATCCACCCTATGTTGCAGCTGCCAGGGTTGGGATGTGATAGGATTTGAGGGAGGGGAGTAGGTTCCAAGAGTGCATAGGGAGAGGAAGTTGATTCTTGCATCAGGAATGAGGTGGTGATAATGGAAGGGGATAAGCAGCATTTGGTCCTATTGGAAGGAGCCATTTTCTTCTCTAAATCCTTGACACCCCTTTCATGGTAAGATGGCTGCCAACTCAGCCCTTCTCCTTCAACCAAATCGCAGACAGGCCCTTCAAAGGCCAGGGAAGGATTCTGTTTCATTCGTTTGCCAGCAGGCAGCATCCATCAAAGAAGCACATCTGTCAGGTTCTAGTGAGTTGCCTCAGTGGTTTCATGCCAAGGACCAAGGTTCAACAGGGGCTTGTAACAGAGCCATCGACATAACCTAAACTACAGCTTTATGGTTCCCACAACAGTTCTGTAATGAAGCTTGCTTCCCCAACCCCTCTCTCTCTCTTTACATCAGTGCCCTTATTAATGAACTGTGAAAGCTGACATTTCCAATAAGGAACAATTAAATCTGAAACCAAATTTTAATGAACTCATTCATTTGCAAAATAATCACTAACTAGCGTGAGGATGGCAAAAAATGATTGCAAGCCATGGGTAAAAAGAGTAAATTAAGTCTGACTCTATTAATGTGCTTTAAATACTTTTTATACAGCAGCAAATTAAAACAGGAAACATCCTATTAACTATCTTACCTGTAGGATGGTAAGGCATATATTGTGAATAGAAAATACTGAGGGCCAGAAAAACTTAAGTGGTCCCTAAACAATAAGCAAGGTATGAAACAATCATCTAACCTTAAAATTGGAAGCAGTCCTTTAACTGCAATGGGACTGTTCTTGTGCTTACATTTAGATGAGTGCTTTAGTTGCTTTGCTAAATCAAAGGGCTGAGTTATGTCCCCTTTATATCTCTTCAATGGTATAAAGAGGCCATAAAGCCAGTGCATCCTCTATCATGGGAATAGGAGGATTGCCTGGCTGGCACAGAGTTAACGTAGGCCCACATCCACAAAGGCAGTTAAGCTCCATTGAGTTTAATTTCAGTTGACTCCAAACTGCATTTTTTGGTAAAGAAACCATTTTTCTATTTTTTATTTTTTCCCCAGCTCTAGTTACAAATACACTATGATAGAAAGATGATGATTAATCAAAAGTGGCCCCATTGTGAAGCCCATATTCACGGTCATCAGGGCTTACTCACATGAGTAGCCCTATTGTGCTGTCTAATGAGAGTAAAGGCTTCCCCATCTGTTCGGTAGCTGTGGAGGGGAAGAAAGATCTAGTGGATAGATCTGAGATGTGGGAGACCAGGTTTCAGTTCTCTGCTCTGGGACCATGGGCGACTCCCCATCTGCACTAGGAGGATAACAGCACTTCCCTATCTCAGACAGCGTTGGGAAGAGAAATGCATTAAAGATATAAAGAGACTCTCATACAGTGGTAATGGGGCCATATAAATAAACAGATAGGTGTAGGATTTTGTGCCACAGGATCAAGATCTCTTGGTTCATTTAGACATGTTGTGTATTTATATAATGCACTGAAGTGTTTTTATGTTGTCCTATGTTCCTCCTTGTTGTGGAGGTTTCTGCTTTGAAATTCTGAGAGCAGTTATTCCTGCAGATTGGACTCCATGCTACCATCAGTTCTCTGGGTTGACAGTGACAGAACCCATTACATCAGATCCGAGAGTTCACGTAAGCACTAGCTGTGCATCTTTCTCCTCGCTTCTTTCCTCAGACAACAATACAAACCTCGCAGGGGCTGTCCTTGGAGTCTGGCCTCCATGGTGTTGAAAGTGGAGCATTTCAGTGTCATGGGAGGTGGATAAGAATTCTTGTGGCATAATTCGTCCGCTAAATGCAGCAGCCTATAGAATATCCTACAGTCACTAGATACTTTCAGGTACTCTCCGCAATGTCTTCCCATATGGGTGGAATTCATCCCAGGCCAAGTACCAATGCACAGCTTATGCACTGTGGAAGTCCCTTTTAGGCCTCACTTTCTGGGTTTAATTGGGATTTTAGAGATTACGCAGAGTTGTACTTTTATGCTATGCAGATACAAATTTCGCCCCGGGGCCAGATAACCCAGAGAGCTCAGTTTCCATTTACGCATCTGCATTAAAGCTAGATTTACGGAAGTGTTTAGCACCTAGCAGATTCCACTGTGACACCTATGCCAGATTTTCAAAAAATCTCCACATCTAAAATGCACCAACATGCTGAGCTCTTCAAACCTCCAATGAAAATAAATGTGCAATCAAGCTGTCCTGGAATGTCATGAAATAAAATGCATGTTGCTTGCTGTTCAGGGAATTCTTGTTGATGTCAGCTTTAGGCTTGCCATCGTACTTCATAAAGTTGCCTTTTATTTAAGAATGTTGTTGCTTTTTAAAATTTATTTGAGAGTCTCAACAGACCAAAGTTGATTTTACAATCAATTGTTCTTCAGAATTGCAGAATTCACAGCATTGCCATAAGGATTTGAGTTGTATTTGAATTAATCTAGATGCTACCTATTCATGTGTACTTGCGCAAACCCCCATGTGTTTTTCCCCCTTGCTCCCACCCCCCAAGGCTGAAGGAATATTTGAAAAGGAGAATTAGAGATTTGGATCCTGATACAAAGAAGCTTTGATTCCTCATTTACACTTAAGACACTTTCTTTTTGTAAAACAAATAACCTGAGTAAACATGTCAAGAAAGATTAAAACCTCATTCAAAAGTGTAAACAGAGTTTTTAACAAAACAAGGTCCCCCCCAACCCCCCTGGCAGCACGTCTCTGAATTGAATAATAACAAAATGATAATAAAAAATTCACTAAACAACAGTACTGGTACTTAAAAGTCCTGTTAAAGCAAATGTACCATTCATAGGGGAAGGAAAGCTGCTGTTATCCAAGTCTCAGGATGGAGATTTCTTTTCAATAATTTGACAACATTTTAATGAATAAATTGAGAACATCTGGGAAATGGAGTCCTTATAAAAAGTCAACTCCTTGTCAGTTCCCAAATGTAATCAGAAAAGTTCTGCTCTCAGTTGGTCAGTAATGACATATTTGCTTAGCAGAATTTTTCCCTGTCCACCTCCGAGTAGATTTGACTGCTGAAGCTACCCTCCTGACACTATGCATAATAGGCTTATTTCACCAAATAATGCAAACGATGGTTTAAAGTCATTAACGGCTAGGGATTTAGGGAGTGCTTATTTTGTTGACGTTAGTGGGAGTTGTATCTATTTCGTTAAAGACCAAAGAACCAAAACAAGCCTCTATTTTTTAAGCCCTGAATAAAGCCTTTTATTTTTGACAGGTAAAGATGGGGATTACTTATATTACAAGAGCATGTAGCAGAGTGGACTGAGAGCAGGCCCCATTGTGCTAGGTGCTGTGCATATCCTTGGAGACAATCTGTGCCCCCAAAAGCTTGTAATGTCAATACAGTTTTGACTGGACTTTCCTGTGTTAATTGGCTGTTTGCTCCAACACTCCTTGTCTCTCACAGTTGCTTCACTTCACCTTTGTTTCACATCTGCCCCCTCTTACACTCTTCTCCCTTACCCTATTCCCCTCCACCCTCCCCATCAGTGTTTCCACCGCCTTCACTTCTTTCCATTTATCTTACTGCCTCCAGACTAAACACTCCTAGAAAGAAATGGTTTTAAAAAAACGTTGAGCCGTTGTCCATTCTGTAGCCTATCCTTCCCGTGAAACATGCTTGCTTCATCTAATAGGACTTCCCAGGTCAAATTCAAGGATGACAGGATGGTATGCAAGGGTATCAGTTACTACTTAGTATAGTAAAAGCTTGTCTAGAAAAAGGAGATCTGCATCAGGGTAACTACATTGGTGCAGCTGCAAACTAAACAAACTAAACCCACTGAATATAGGCAGGATCCAAGTCAGTGCAAGATACACTGTCTCTAACTTCACACCTTTACGTTATTTGTTCTTCCTGCTTTCCCTGCTGCAACTCCTCCCAGCCCTTGGCACATAATAGTGGTAGTCATATTTAGCAGTATAGAGCAGGTTGCTACCATCTCTAAGTTTGGAATTTCTTTAATTGCTTTAAGTCCAGATGCAGCAAGGTGATTGAATAACTTTCAGCATGTGAGTAATTGCATTGAAATGTATGGGACTCCTTGTGTGCTTCTTGTCAGAGAGATGCTTAAATAAATAATGTTGTCCCTTTCCAACTGTAGCTGCTACTGCAAGGTTGGGGCCCTGTGGGTGTTCTAGTTGGAAACAGAAATTGGGGATAGTCAGGTATTTCTTTGATGCAGTTTTGTTTGATTACAAAGAGTATACAACGTGTGTCTGAACACAGAGGGAATCAAAAAGCAGGACACAGCTGCTTTTGCTCATAGTATCAAGAGCAGCCTTTTCAGTCTGCACCATGACCCAATATACCTCTTCCCAAGTTTCTTTCAGGGTCACCCACACACTTGTAGGTTCTCTGTCATCCTGTCTCTCTTACTCAATCTGTTCTCAGTCTCTGTGGGTTCTCTCCCCACCCCACTTGTTCACAACACCCTGTTGAATCCACCTGGGGCTAGGTTCTGGGCAGATTCTATTCGGCTTTACTTAGCTGTGGCCTACTGACTGTCTCTTTCAACTGATTTAAAGCAGAGTTGAGGAAGCACTCTGAAGTTTGAAAACTTGTTCCTTCCACCAGTGGTCCCATTAAAACAAAAATCGCCTTGCTTACCTTGTTTCTCTCAAATGAGGCATTTAGAATCCTAGAAGATGAGAGTTAGAAGGGACCTCAGGAGGTCATCTAGTCCAACCCCCTGCTCAAAGCAGGACTAACCTCAGCTAAATCATCCCAGCCAGGTCGTTCTCAAGCCACAGTTTAAAAACCTCTAAAGACGGAGATTCCAACACCTCCCTAGGTAACCCATTCCAGTGTTTCACCACACTCCTAGTGAAAAACGTTTTCCTAATATCCGACCTAGACCTCCTCTCAGCCTCTCCTCATAAGTCATGTGCCCCAGTCCCCTAACCTTTTGTTGACCTCTGCTGGACTCTCTCCAACTTGTCCACATCCTTTTTGTAGTGGGGGGCTCAAAACTGAACACAATACTCCAAATATACACCAGTGTCAAATAGAGGGGAATAATCACTTCTCTGAATCTGCTGGCAATGCTCCTACTAATGCAGCCCAATATACTATTAACCTTCTTAGCAACCAGGGCACACTGCTGACTCATATTCAGCTGCTTATCCACTGTAACCCCCAGGTCCTTTTCTTCAGAACTGCTGCCTAGCTCGTTGGTCCCCAGTCTGTAGCTGTGCATGGGATTCTTCCATCCTAAGTGGAGGACTCTGCACTTGTCCTTATTGAACCTCATCAGATTTCTTTTGGCCCAATCCTCCAGTTTGTCTAGGTCCCTCTGTATCCTATCCCTCCCTTCCTGGGTATCTACCACTCCCCCTATCTTAGTGTCATCTGCAAACTTGCTGAGGGTGCAATCTCCCCATTCTCCAGGTCAATAATGAAGATGTTGAACAGAACTGACCCCTGGGGCACTCTGCTTGTGACTGGCTGCCAGCTGGACATGGAGCCATTGATCACGACCGATTGATCCTGATGATCTAGTCAGTTTTCTATCCATTTTATAGTCCATTCAGCCAACCCATACCTTAACTTGCTCATAAGGATACTGTGGGAGACTGTATCAAAAGCTTTGCTAAAGTCAAGGTATATCACGTCCACGAATTTCCCCACATTCACAGAGCCAGTCACCTCTTCATAGAAGGCAACCAGGTTGGTCAGACATGACTTGTCCTTGGTGAATCCATGTTGACTGTTCCTGATCACCTTCCTCTCTTCCAAGTGCCTTAAAATGGATTCTTTGAGGACCTGATCCATGATTTTTCCAGGGATTGAGGTGAGGCTGACTGGTCTGTAGTTTCCTGGATCCTCTTTCTTCCATTTCTTGAAGATGGGCACTATATATTTGCCTTTTTCCAATCATCAGGGATCTCCCCCAATTGCCATGAGTTTTCAAAGATAATAGCCAATGGCTCTGAAATCACATCAGCCAACTCCCTCAGGAGTTAATCATACATTAGGCCAAAGAGTTTTTCATTCCACTCATGACAAGGTTTCACCCAGTTCATAACAATACCTTGCTGAACTTAAGCTTTAATCAGTAGTTCTGAAAGTACTTCACAAAGATGGGTGATGGTTGTTATTTCCATTTTATAAAGGAAACCATTGAGGCACGGGGTGGCTAAGGGATTTGCCCCAAGTCACACAGATAATCAGTGCTAGAGCTGGAAATCAAATGCAACCTAATGATCCTTCTACTAGTGCTTTATCCTCTCGATCAAATTCCCCACTCCCTTAAATTATGCCAGCCTACACTCATGCTGCCTCCCACCTCCATTTTTAATTGCCATCTCCTATATGGCATGACATACTTCTCCATAAGAATAATCGTATTCCGAGTCCAGAGCATTCAAGCTCACATTTTACTCCTTCAAATGAACCCAACATGGAAGGACATCCAGAATATATCTCTTTCCAGGCATGAAGAAATGCACTTTCTTAATGATATTATCAAAGCATAGACAAACTCCCTACCTGGGGATGGCTATTTATAAATAAAAAGACATTATCCAGCTGCCAGTGGTATAAATTAATGTAAATGCTATTGTTACACTTATGCTTTATAGTGATGACTGCTGTAGATTGAGAATGTTCTCTTTGCGTGTGAGGGAGAAAGATGGCATTAGAATGACATTAGATTCCTAGCCTTGCAGAATCTGGCTTTGAAAAGTGTTCTCTGGAGATTCTTAAGCACTGTCATTTCCGCTGAAAGGCCTCTGTCCTTAACACTTGGTTCACGAGTTTTGTATGGATCTAAAGCTGCCAAATCAGAGTTGATTAGCAAGTATTTTGAGGGGCATGATCTAGCCACTGCGATTGGGAGCTTCCCATATCCAGTTGGCGGGACAAGTACAAATGATTTGATCACTTCCATTCAAAATTAAATGAAAAGAATAGCCCCATGATGAACCTGTTGGGGCAAAGGTCAAAGACCAGTCTGTATGTCAGGTGACTCAGAAGGGAGATGCAAAAGCAGCAGAACATTCCTGTTTCCTGAAATGCCAGGTTTGCCAGACTTACCCCTGAAATTTGTTCTAATATAGTTAACTGCCGATGGCCCCAGGGAGCTGTTACTCTACTCTATTTGTTGGGTTACTGGATTATGTTAATGCAAAGATTTTCTCTTCTACACTAGAAGCCAAAGTAACTCAGCTATGAGTGTGCCTTACAAGTTCACCACTGTTCCCATCTGCATAGGATGTGTGTTGTAGCCCCCAAGTTCAGAGGCTTGGCTTTGTAACTCCAGCTGGAGTAGCTCATGATTTGAGTTCTGGAGATTGCCCATTCAGTCTCTGGTGCATGAGCCAAGAAAGCTGCCATTACACCAGAATTTTGTGGGAGAGGTTCATTGCTGCACTAGTTCTATCTTTTGATTTTGCGCATGTGCATGCCTGCATCCTCCAAGTGACTGACCTTTAAAGGAGTCCACTTCAGTGGCCTGGTATTGTAAGCAACTGGATGATACAGCCTCAGTTCCATCTTCTTTCTCTGACTAAATGGTGTTTATTCTGTGGAATAAAGTGGTATCTGTGGACACTTTAGGAGGGAGTTGCTTTTCCTTGCCCATCTTTAAAATAAAACATTCTTTTATCAACAGGGTGTGTTGTAAAAAAAAAAAAGCAATAAAGGGGCATGGGAGGAAGGGTGTCACAAGGTGAGCTGGCCCTTTAAGAGATTTGGCACTCACATTGACCTGTTGCAGCTGTAGCCTCCCTCCCCAGGTAAAAATAATGTGTTGGTGGAGGGGGCAGGTCCTATGATGGGACCATGCGACTCAGAATCTGACCTGCTGGAGATACAAAGGACAGCTTGAAGACCGTGAGAAAATGTATTTTTAGTTCTCAAACTAGAGATGGTGTCTTGCAGGAGCTAGTTAGAAAGGATGGAGTTCAGGGAAGGGGACTGCTAGATAGAGGGCAGATGGTGCTCTCCAGAACTACTGGGCAAAAGCTGTGGGAGACGAGGACCCTGCAGGAAACAGGAGCCTGCTAGATAAGAAGTCTTGGCTAGGAGTACTGCAAAGGGCTGCAATCCTGGAGGAGGGTTAGGAGGAAGGGGAAGCCCTGCTAAAGGGCTGGAAAGACTTTGGAGTTAAGAGCTATATGGATGCTCAAAGTACTAAGTGAGCCTGGGAAAGAGGGCTGGAAGGTTTAAGTGTTTAATTTCTGCTAATAAACCACATACAGTAGGGGAGCAGTATGGAGAAAACACCAGCTGTGGTGGTTGGTTTGGTGTGAGACAAAAAGTGAACTGAGGCAGCAGCTAAGCTTTGCTGCGGGAGTCCACTTCCTTGCTGGTGTAACTCTACTGAAGGCAAAGGAGTGAAACGAAAGATGAGTTGAGCCACATATTATGGAAGCTGGGTCAACCTGCATGTAATCTATAGTCTTTGAACAGTTGGTAGAGATTGAAATCATGAGACACATCAGGATAATGACTCCCACACTCCAAAGCCCTGAACTGCAGATGAATAACTTAAGAAAACGGATCTATCCCACTGGCATCTGCTGCTTATCCAGAAATGTTTTTGAATTTGACCTGAACACACCACTGATTATAATTCACAAGTGTTCTTCTGACGCTGTCCACTGGGACATGTTGAAACTGTGTTAGCAATGCTCTTGGTAGGATCGCTCTTTAAAACAACTTTTACTTCCTTGTTGGTGGGGTGCTCTCGATTTGTGGTACCTAACAACCACAACTGCCATTTAGTAAGCTGTGTTAGGCAATGTCAGCTGCTGGAGTCAGCAAACTAACCTGCCCTGTCTAGTAAGAATTATTCCCTTCCCACCCCATTCCGATTAAAAATCAAAACTTTCCTACGGGTTGGGGAAGTGAGGTGTGCGGAATCCAGCTAGTGCCAAAACTACAGCAAGCAGGAAAACACATCATGGAAATGCATTTCAAGCTGATGTTGAGACAGTTCTGCAAATTCTGGTGATTTTACTGCAAGTCTTATGAGAGTTAATTTTTCTTTCTTGTCCTTAATATCTGAGCCCCTGGTGTCATGTGACGGAGAAACCAAGTTTTCAGGTTTAAAGAGCATATGTTTCTTTTTTAGCCTTCATAGCCGCCAGGAGAAGCTTGGAAATGTGTCCCAAGTGCACCCTAAAGGCTTAAAAATTACAATAAAACCTGATATATTTAATATTTCATGATTTGTATGCAAATCTCATGAGTTTTGAATGCTTCAAGTTAGCAGTACTGTTGAGGTTTGCCTGCATGGAACTCATTGCAGCATAATATCAGGGTGGAGAACAGGATGTGAGACAGGGAAGCACAAGCTATTTTGAGGAAGCAGTTCTATACCCTAGGACCAAGGCCTTAATCAGCAAGTAAAGTGATGACGTAATTCATGTCTGAAAGCATTAGATTTCTTAGTCAAAAGTCTGAGAAAATACTTGGAGAAAAGCAAATCTATCAGCTGTAACATAAAGCAGGTGACTGGTAAAGAGAGAGGAACTGTACTAGGAAAAGATGGTAGCAATGAACTAGAAGAAACAGGCTAGCATGTATATCTTTGTGCAGAAGCACAGGAAGCTCCCATTAGTCCTCGAGCTCTGTAACCTTCTTTCAGCTAGTAGCAGAAAATCTTCAAGGATTGGCAAAATATTACTGCTTTTAAACTTTTTGTTTTGCAGCTCATCCTTGCAGAGCGCTCGTGATCCAGAGAGGAAGTGGAAATGCTACTCCTAGCTCAGGTAGGACTGCTCTGATGCAGAAGGAGAGAGGGAAATTGTGGGACACTTTTTCCATTACAAACACCCACAATTTTAATCCCTGGAAGTGAGTGAAATGTGACATTCCTGATATAAAATACATGTGCTTTGCATCAGGGAGGAAAAAACCTTTGCTTTAGCTTGATGATAAATACTCATATTTTACACAGAAATGAGGTGTTGGGTTTTGTGGATATGATTTGTTTGTGTATGATAATCCCAATGTGTTTGTGCTTCTCTGGGCTTTTGTGAACATGGCCTAGTTGAAGGATGGCTGAGCTGTCTCTCAGGGCCAAATTCAGCTCTATTACACCACTATAAACCTTGGAGTAACTCAATTTGAGAGCAGTCCAATGGGGTTACTTTCTAGATTTACACAGATGCAGAAAGGATTTGGCCTTGAATCTTTATCGTTAGTGTTGATAAGAATACCGTACCTTCAGTGCCATCTTTTACTCTTTATCTCCTTGTTTCACCTTAACAAAGATTTATTGCTCCATCCTGAAGATTAGAAGTAGTGATTAAACGTGAGCTGGTGCAGTACTTACCAGTGTATCACTGCATCTGCTGGTGCTAACAAAAAGAACAGAGATTGATAAGCCAAAGCACAACAGCAAGTGTTTTTTGTATTTGAGCAGCTGTGCCTAATATATGCATTTTGTTACTGTTAAGGGTTCGATAATAGAACAGCTTTTGACTTGCTGGAGATAGAAAATATTGGCCAAAAAATTCACCTCTTAAGTGGAAAGTAGGGAGCTTTCAGGAAATGTTGCCAAAGTTACCTTAAAAAACAAAAAAAGGAGTATTGTAAGAATCTTTATATAAATCCAGTTAATAAATTATGTAAACAGAGTTTAAGCTTGGTTATTTGTATTGTAAGTGAACCACTACATTCTTTGTGATATTTGGCATGGAATTGCACTTGAATCGGTGTGTGTATTACAGATTCAGAACAAGAATCTGTATGTAGATTCTTAGCAGTCTGATTGTACTGAGACACCATGGTCAGGGGAAGCCTAATTACCTGTTTGGTCCGCAAGTGTGGGGGTGGTTCTCCAAAAATATGCAGCATGCAAAATAATTAACATTCATTTTACCATTTGAGTCTTTCATTGCAAGGTGTTTCCAATTTAGCAGTCACAGATCTTTGCTAATTTATACTTCTCTGGAAAATTTGTATCTGAGGATTTCATAGAGCATCAGAAACGTAAGTTAAACCTCACAGAACCCCTGTGAGTTAGGTACTAGATGTGTTGTACCTATTTTAGGGCCTGAAACAACTCCCACTGAAAATTTTCCATTGACTTCAGTGAGATTTAGGTTGGGCCTACATACAATTTGATATTTGAGGCAGAGAGAGGTTAGATATTTGAGGCAGAGAGAAGTTATCAAGTGGATCACTTGATGTTTACCTGTTGTATTCATTCCCTCTGAAGCACCTGGCATTGGCCATTGTTGGAAGACAGGATACTGGGCTAGATGGACCATTGGTCTGACCCAATATGGCCGTTCTTATGTTGCCTTGTTCAAGGACCCACGATGAGTCAGTGGCAGAGTTGAGAACTGACTTGAACCCAGCCCTGATCCCAAGATTATGTAAGGCTTGATTAACATCAGTAGAATGTTCTTAGATGAAAGGTGCTTTGAAAATACAAAAGCATTTGTTATTGGTTATATCCATCTCATTGCTGTAAACTCTTGGGGCTTTTTTCCATTGGTAAAAGATAAGGGAGAAAAAGTAAATGCTTAAAAAAAAAAATCTGCATTTCAGTCATTATTAAAGGTTTGCCTTGAACCAAACACTTCTAAACTTTTAGGAACTTTGAAACCAGATCCAAATGTTATGGCTTATCCTGCATCTTAATGTACAGAAATATATATGCACATCCAACCAGATTTGCAAGTGTCCAGCACCCACAACTGGGAACAGTTTTTTCACCTAAATAAGGCCCAGATTTCCAAAATCAATAAATACTTAATAAGTCCTGTTGATACACTTATGGTCAGATTTTCAGCACCCAACACAATAAGCTCTCTTTTGAAATCTATCCATATGGGGCTTGATCTCCCTCCTGCTAAAGTCAATAGGGAATTCCAACTTCAGTGATTTCAGTGTAGCAAGATCATGCCCTTATTTGAGTCTCCTCTATGGGAGTTTGAAAAATCTGGTTGGACATACATATATATTTCTGTACATTAAAATGAGGCTCTAGTGTGAGCACAAATATTTATTGCATAAAATATTCACCATTCTCTGTAGTAAATATTTCAGAACAATCATACCTTGCTATCAGTCACTTCAATTAACACAGGTTGCTTCAGTTCTTTTTTGTTGCTGAATAATTAAACCTTTCCATCTTCATGGAGAGTGTGTGTGGGGAAGGAGGGGACACAAAACCTGTGATTGTTTTGCTGTGTTCAGTCCTTCAGCAATTGCTTCTCCTTGGAGTTTCTCTCTGCCTTATGGCCCAGAGTAAAAAATCCATGGACCACTTTCCAGAAATTTACTTTTCTCACAAAACGTTTTATCCCCCAGCAGTCTCTTTCCTACTGATAATTCAGACTTCAAACCAGTAAGACAAGAGCTCTCTTACTTCAGCATTAAACTTAGATCTTTGTACAGTACACAATGTTCTGTGGCAAGAATAATTAGATGTAACTTTCTGAACCACATGGATCCGGAGGGGCGGGGGGAGGAATTGGTAAAGAATCCAGATCCACATGATTCCTATGGTCCTGGAGGTTCCATAAACCCTTAATAAGGCTGTGATCCTGAAATTGGATCTATGAGCAGAAGCCCCTGTGCTTCTGAGGAATCCCATTGACTTCACTAGGGTCACTGTTAGTTGATCTAATTGCAGGATGAGAGGCTTGGTGTGTAATTTATTTGTAGAGATGATGGCAAGTAAATTTCTGATCCAAGCTACAAAACTGTTGCCTATTTGTACACTTTTTGTGGCAAGGTCTGTGTTTGTATACCAGTGAACACAACAGGACTGGTGTTGCTAGGTCCTTCCGCAACACAAATAATAAATAATGTATGTGGAGGCATGGAAGCTACCTGGTCCCCATGAACTGGAGTTTCTACTCAGTTCAGTTTATCCCGTCCATTGGCACAGACGTTTGGGGGGAAAGAATATATGCTGATGACTTCAATACGTGTGGGCGATTGAGGGTATATGTCAGGGGTGGCGAAACTTCGGCTCATGAAACTACATGCAGCTCTTCTACTGTTAGTGTGGCTTGTGGAACCCCTGATGCCACCCCCACCCCATTTTCTACCTACCCGATGGAGGTGGAGAGCTCGGAGATTCTGCCTGTGGCAGGGCAATGAGGCTAGAGGATCCTGCCCAGAGGGGAGGAGGGTCTTGGGGGGTCAGTAAGTTTGGTCACCCCTGCAACATGCACAGGACAATTGGTCTGGATTAAGAATCAATCTAGGGAGGGGTTTTTTTTGGCTCATGCTAACCTATTTTGCTTTCTCTTTGCCTCCTCCCTTGAGGAAAATACTTGGGTGCCGTTAATTGTGGTTATCATTTCACCATGTGACATGGCTTAAACCAAAGCCCGAGGTTCAGAGAAGTCTTATTTTTGGATCTAGATCAGAACTTTGGGTCTTTCCTTGTTGGTTTGATAACATATGTAACCAAGAATCCTGTTCTAAATCAACCAGAACTACTGAACCTGAAGTTTGGGTTCAGAATCAGACCTGAACTCTTCAGCTAGAACTGATCTCATTGTCAACAGAGAGGTTTTAAAGTGTATTAGAAGGCCTGTGAAGTGTTACAGCAGGTTCTGCTTTGTAGAGAGTAATAACTATTGGCCCTTGTACACATCCGGAGTGCAGTGCTGTAGATAGTGTATACTAGGTACTGTACTACAAAATGAATATGGAGAGAATTCAAAGATTAAAAATGGATATATTTGGAAAGCAGAGTAAAATAGAGAAAACAAAACATAACAGGAACAACCACTAGCACTAGGTTATAAATACATTGTACTGTCAACAGACGCCCTTTCGCCATATGGCCTGTTGACATACTTGCAGGTTGTATCCCTTCACCTACTCTCTAGTCCTGTCAGGTCTTGTTGATACTCAGGAATCAACCACATTCAACAGCTGGTGGCCACCAATCAGAGTAACTGCCTTGCTGATGACCCCTAGGTGAAGACAAGGATCAAATAGGGTGTTCAGAGATTGAGCTAATCAGGGTTTACCCCAGCTTGGACCTTGGCAAGTCTCAGTTAGCTGAACAGGTTCAAAATATCTTAGTTGTCAGCATTTGGGGGTCAGTGTCACCAGCTTCTCCCTAGGGAGCTATTCCCAGATCTACACAAGGCTGGAGTCTCTATGTGGATAGATGGACCTAGCTCCCTAGAGATGCAGCTAGCTCAATGGAAGAAATCTTCCATCGCATAGCTACCGCCTTTCTGAGACGTGGGTTGACTACACTGATGGACAAACCTGTTCTGCCAGGGTAGGAAGCAACTATGCTAGGGTGCTACAGTGGAAAGCTGCAGTGCCATAGCTGTGCTACTGTAGCTGCTGTCATTTAGACATACACTTAAACAGGGGGAGGAGGGATCAAGAACTGTGCCACCTTTTGTGTACGCTTGCAGAGTGTCTTGAGCGCAAAGCAATTCTTATCGTCATGTGATGATGAGGGGGTGTCTGTAGAGACCAAAGCTTAGCTCTGCCTTCCAGAATGGAGGATGTGGACATAAGGGGGCAAAAGAGACAGTGGCAGGCTGCAGTTTACAGCAGGCTCCAGTTTCTGTGACTTGTACTACTTGGATTTAAATAACACCACACACTTCTCATATAGCCCTCTTCATCAGCTGATCTCAAAGCACTTTACAATGGGACGTAATTACCCCCATTTTACAAATGGGGAAACCGAGGCATAGAGCGGCGGATGGACTTGCCCAAGGTCTCACAGCAGGCCAATGGCAGACTGGAAATAAAAGCCAGGTCTCCTGAGTTCCCAACAAGTATTCTGCTCTCTAGACCTCACTGGTTTTATACGGTATCAACCTGGATTGCTTTAATGTGTACAATACCACACCTTGCATGTAATGGACGCTACTGGAAATAGAGACTATCGCACCTGGTACTTAGTGCAGTGAATGAGTTCTTCTATGTAGCATCTTCAAACTCATTCCTATGCCCTAAAACTATGAGACGTCCTGTCTGCAGAAATGGCCATTTGCACCCTGCTCCTCATAGCTCATGACACAAAACCAGCCCTTCACAAGTAATAGCAATTCACTCATTTTAATGAGCATGTGATGATTGAACTCTTGGGCTCCATTTATCCTAGCCTGTTTATACTACAGTACTCTACTAAATATTTTGCCATGCATAATGTAAGCACAAATGATCCTTGAGTGCAATGTTAAACATGCCCTGTATTAAATATTTCAGACTAACCTTAAATTACTTCAAAGGCTTCTGTTGTAGGGATGCCCTTTTGGTTTAGTTTTGGTTTTTTTTTGGTCTGGAATAATAAAACTGCTTTCTATCTGGTGTGTTCTGTTGAGAAGTTGTTCACTGGCTGTTGTTTACTTTGGTCATGTAATGGTGCCCTACCTAACACTCTTACCGATAAATGCACTGTCATGTCATGCCATACCCCATAAATTCTTTTTTCTCAATTGGTGGTGTCTCTCCAGCCCAGGGAAACAACAGATCCTTATTTTTTCAGTGTTCAACTCCAATTAGGTCTGGGGAAACACTGAGGGTGGAAGGCTGATGCAGGGAGGGAGGGGGAACGTATTCTCGAAAAAAGCAATGTGTTTAAAACACACAATTCATCTAACTTCTTCAGCCAACATTGACAGTCTCTGACTCAGACGCTATGGAGATGAGGTATATTAGAAGAACCTGGATTGATGACTGCATAGTAATAAGGCTTTGGGGCAAGAATAATCAAATGACTCTTCCACTCCTAGGACTATAGTTGTTTGAATATTTTCCAACAGAACACTTGTCCATCGGAAAATGCCGTTTGCTCAGAATCATACGTTTCTGTGGGAATGTTGATTGCAACAAAATTTGATGAAAAAATCAAGTGTTTCCATGAGGACCTTACCTGAATGGAACATTTTGATTTTTCATTTGAAACAACTTTGTTTTCAGCTTTATTTTATTTATTTTTATTGTAAATTATAGTATAAAATAGTCTAAATCAAAATGAAACATGACAGTTGTCTTGAAATGGAATCTTTGAATTTGAAATTGATTTCTTTTCAACAATTTCATTACATGAGAAATTTTGACATTTTGATTGGGAACAAAAACATTTCAAAATGTGAGAATTGTGCAGGAAACAGAAACTCCATATTCCAAGCAGCTCTGTCTAGAATCTTGTGTTTATTACTCAAACAAGTTTCCAATTTCTGGCTTACTTTTCAGAAGCATTAGATATCTCCTTACTTAAACTCCAAATGCAAGTTTATTTAAATCAACACAATTAAGTCCACTTCATGTACGGGACCCAGTCTTTGACTCCTTACTGAGACAAAAACTTCAATAGAGTCAATGGGAATCTTGCCTGAGCAAAAACTTCAGGACATTACTCTTGTACTGCTCCCATCAGAGTGGTATCTGAATGCTTGGGCACATGGGGTGAATTCCTGGTCCAGCTGAAGCAAGTGGGAATTTTCCCATTGACTTTAATAATCATTCTGGATGAAATCCTGGCCTCTCTGAGGTACCAAACTGGGTCATATTAAGAAATACACTTGCTATCCTTGTTGATTCAAATGTCATCAATGTTCCCCCCTCTCAAAATCCTATCATCCACCAAAATAAACAAACACACACATCAGCTTGGGGAGGCTGGCAAACAAACACATTCTCTGCTGGATCCCAAAGTGTTTCTTTCTTTATCAGCCCTGTAATGATAGTGCAGTGATGGCAGCTTAATGATAGCAGCCCTGATGACGCCATTCAGTGCCAAGGAGGTAAAGATTACACATTTATTTTGGAAAATAATCATGCAGTTAATTATAGCATTTGACTTTTGTCCTTCCCTTGCCTGGATTCTTGGGGAGGTTGGTTTGCTCAGCTCGTAAAATACTGCGCCAGTTATTCTAAAGGTCAAAAGACTCTTGTATTATGATTTGTAATTGCTGGTAATATTGAATACAATAATTTGCAGCGTCACTTTAGGTTATTTAACTCACTGCTTTAGCTCTTCTATTAGCATTGTAAATTCTGTTCTATTGTGTGTCCACACACACTTCCTTTCTGTTCTATTAATAGGGAGAGACCTACACCAAGAGCCAAGACCCAAACTCTTCTCACGCTATTGGGAGAAAGTTGGGTTCTAAATCTGAAGTTTGAGGCTCAGTTGCATCACTATGAAGTAGTCTTTGTCTGTATTGTGTGGATTGGGAAATGTTGCCCCACTGCTAGCCCACTAAAGGATCAAGTGAATTTCAGCATGTGGCAACTGTAATACCCTTCTAAAATACCCCCATTTTGGTGTCTTGACAGAATTTGAATCTAGGACTTGAATACTAAAATCCAAACCAAACATTTGAACCTATTGAGGGTCTCTTATCACTGCTTTTAATTAGACTACAAAATTTAGAGCTGGATCTCGAAATCCTCAAAAGTTCAGGGGTGTTTGAATCTAACATTTTTGTTTATGCCCATCTCTGAGTTCTGTTATTGCCTTTTTCTATCTGTCAATGTATTTTAGAGTTTTGTACTACCAAACATCACTGTAGTATCTGAGCACCTTTCACATAAAAAAAAATAAAAATTGGCAGTGATACCTAATGGTGCTAGTCTTTGGTTCTGGAGTTATAGAAAGCTCTACTCAGGCAATTTTTTTTGTAAAAGTGTTAGGGTACACTCCAGGATGTGTTGCACTTTTGCCACTGAAGCTATATTGCATGCCACATTATATAGAATGACAGCTTTTCTTAAACAGGAGGTGTTTGTGTCTGCAGTTGTAACTCTTTTCTTTAATGAACAAGCTTCTACCCAGCTTGAGTACTAGCATTCTCTCTCATTTACCAGGCACCAACCCATAATTGGAGGCTCTCTCTAAAAGCACACAGAGACACCTAGTGGCTGAATAGCATACTCCAAGAAAATACACATTATATCGCCTGTACAAGCAAGATAGCTGAGGCGTCCTTCACGTGCGTTATAACTTTCTGCTGTCCTCAGCCAAGTGCATCATGCATTTGTAAAGGGAGAATTTTGCCCTTTGTCTGCAAAATGCATTCAGTGGTTGTTCTCTCCTGTGTATGACTATACAAAACACATCAAAAGGATTCTTTTAAATTCCAGTGTTTCCAGTTCTTATTTTGTACTCATCTACAGTCATCCAGCCTACTGAGAATTAAACATACACTGAATATAGGAGATAGACCTTTTTTTAGAAGATGTGCAATAAAAAATTACTTTTCATGAAAACAAGACTCTTTGCTACAGGGATGAGCTAATCCCAAAGCAAAATTGTTATTCCGGTCTGTGAATGCAACATGACCATTATACAGTGAATGACATCAATTTCTTAGGAAAAAATTCCTATGTTTTCTAATGATATCCATTTAAGATTATTGTATTGTCATGTTACATACCATTACCTAGTTTTGGCTCATATACCTTGCATGTAGATTATTCTTATCTAACAATATTTTTCACAAATAGTGGGAGAGGAAAGAATGATCAACCCAAAACAGCTGAGGATTTGAAATGGCTCAAATGCATGACTGTAGCATAAGAGGCTAAAAGGTATGTTCCTACCTAATGTTTAAATGAAGAAAACTTTGTTGGACTACAAAGTACGACTTTATTGTGGTAGTAATCTAAATATGGTTTTGTATACTGGAAGTGTAGGTTGCTAATGTTTTAAATAAAATGATGAATGCTGGAAAATCTGTGGTATCTATATTAAGGCTGACCATCAAATTGTCCTTATTTGTATTATGGTGGTACTGAAAGGCCCCTGTGAAGACGATCAGGGCCCTATTTGCTAGGCACTGTGAAACATTGAGAGAGACAGTCTCTGCCCCAAATGTCTTTTATAATGTAAATAGGCAAGACAGGGAGGGATGGGATGCATAGCATGGCAATGAGATCACACAGCAAGTCATTGGCAGAACTGGGAGCAGAATAAAGGTCTCCTGACTCCCAGCTCAGTGCCCTATTCACTGAATCATGTTGGATCGTTTAAGGGTTCTTTGTTTGTCCAGCTAGCTTTTGAAGCATCCAGCCTTGGCTGCTTTTGGGGCAGGATTTTCAACTAGTTGGGCCATTGTCATCTTCTTTTATGGGAATAGGTTTTGTCCTTATCGCTTCTTCCTGCCTACTGCTGATGTTCACTTTCAAGATACTTGATAGGTTGCTTTGAAGGCTACCATTCCAAAGCGCTTTTATTTAATTGTCCCCTTCATTTTTGTGATTTCAGTCACATTTCTCCAAGCTAGAAAGATCAGTACATGTTCTCAACTGTGTGCATGCAATGAAGCTCAGTAAATGCGAGACCTTCCAAAGGAATCAATGTAACTTTAAACCCATCTTTAAAGGCAGCTTCCTAATTTGCACCCTTTGTAAAAAGGCCTTTTTCATAATATCTCACTGCTACCTAGTGCTTCTATCTATTGAATTAACATGTTTCTTTTAATCTTACTCTTGGGTTATAAAATCAGCATCTACCACGATGGGGCCCAATCTGTGATGGGGATCGTCAGGTGCTACTGTGATACAAACAATATAATACCTAGACCTCATATAGTTCATCTCATCAGTAGATCTCAGATCAGGTAGGTCAGTACCATTATCCCTATTTTATTGATAGGGAAACTGAAGCCCAGAGAGGGGGAAGCACCTTGCCCAAAGTCAGTAACAGATCTGGGAATTCAACTGTGCTGTCGCCTAAGCCACAACGATATGTGGGAATTGCTAGGAGGGTCCTTTTTGAGTCAATGGCGTTCAGAAGCGCAGTATTTAACACAGCAAAGGAAACAGAGATGGCACTTATATCACAAATCTGCATCTAGATTTTGAGCACCCCAACATTTTTATTACCCTTTGTAATTACAGTGGCACCTAGAGGCCTCAGTGACATGGTGCTAGATGCTGTATAGATCCCTAGTGAGAGAGAGCGCTGGCCCTGAAGAGCTTACTATCTGTATAGAGATGAGAAGGGAAAACAGACTGCAGTTCAGTGAATTGTACATGGTTACAAAGAAGCTCAATGGCAGGGTTGGGAATAAAACTGTCTCCTGAACTGCTTTCATTCGACCCTGTGGTCTCCAAATTGCTTGGATCTCGCTTTGGCGAAGCACGTTCTGAGAGTATTTGAATACGTTGGTCGGAGTTTAGACTTTGATGTCCCCAGTGCAAATCTGCGGTGTTCAGCTCTGGGGACTTGGTTTGGGGCTCCTCATTCTTTATATAATATGAACTGGTTTGTCCATAATTAACTATGGGCCAGATGGAGCTGGGCTGTGCTTTATATCTCTGATCCAGTAAAAGTTTCCCTTTATGGGCCAGGCTGGGTTTGTCTCTTGCATGGTTTATCCCAGAAGTCTCCTTGCCTTATTGCCCAAGGATCAATCACAGTAGCAGTCCCTGTAAGCAGCTTCTCACATCTTGCTCCCTCCTGGGAGCTAATCCTTTGGAAAAGGCCATGGGGGCCAGCGGACAGGGAAGGAAGTGATCTAGTGGATGATACAGAGTGTTCACCCTCCCTTTACGACCTCTTCTCTACACACAGTGCTTCCTGAGGAATAGTGCACCCCTGCACCATCCCGCAGACTACACCATAGGGTCTGATACACAACAGGATTGAACTGGGGATCTCCAGTGCTAAAAGTGTGAGTCCCTAAGCATTTCAGATAAGTGGGCACCATTTTAAGTGCGGACCTGTAATAGATCGATGTCATCTGTGAATTGGGCACAGAAGGGGGCGCGTAACACTTTGTAACCAGTGGGTTACATCTGTAGCTTGTGTTGAATTTGCATTGGGATAGATGACATCTGATATCAAATCAAAATGACGTCATTTAACATCCACTGGGCACTGGTGTAAACACCTCCACAAGGTGTACAACAAAAGTCAATCCATCCCTTTACTCAATTCCCAGATACCTTGGTGATGGCTGTAATATACAAACTTAGATCTATGTTGCCCATGAAATACATGGGTGGATTTTGCACTGGAAAACTCCTGTTTAAAATATCCAAGAGATGCAATGAAAGAGTGCTAATGCTGGCAGGCTTGATATTTAGTGCGATCCAGCATAGGGAACAGTGCAATTTCCCTGTAAAGTTCAGAATTTTAAAATCGTATTATCTTCCTGCACTGACATCAGTTGTGAACAATAATAAGAATTCCCCTCCTAACACTACATAATGATATGAAATGTCAGATTTTATTATGTACATCTGTTTGAGTGGTTTTAAAATGACAGCTTTAAAAATGAAAAAGGCGATCTGGCCACAGATTTCGGTAGCGCTAGGTAGCAGTTGGTCTTGTCTGGAGATATACTTTTTATCATGTGCTAAACTGGGAGTGTTACTGGCTCTTGATTTGATTTTATTTTAAAGAGTAATTGAAGGTTAAAATTCAGTGCAGCAGCAGATAAGTACCTGTATTCAGTGGAAGTGGTGGATGCTCATTGTCTTTTAGCATCACTTTAATCAGGAGTCAGGCCAATTAGCTATTGAAGTTTCACCTGTGAATGTAGAGGAAATAGGGTCTGGTGGATAAGGTGCTGGATATGACTCTGATAAACTGGGTTCAGTTCCCTCCTCTTTAATTCCTTGTGTGATATTGACTTAAAAGCATTTATCTTCCTGTTCTTTTGCTCCCTTCTATGAAACGGATAATAAATCTCCCCTTTGTCCATTTAGATTGTAAGGCAGAGGCTCAGAGCGTGTTTAATTTAGGTCACTAAGTATGGATTTAGGAGCCCATCCTTGGGCACCAACTTTTGAAAAATCTTGGCATTTATCAGCATGGAGGCCCAGATACTCAGAGGTGTTCAGCCTTTAGCAGCTGCCTTTTGTTTCAAAGGGGAATGCCGGGTACATGACACTTATGCAAATCCCAAGAGCTACCACTTCAGATAGTAACAGCAAGCAAGACTAGTTGCTTAGGATGGGAGTTTCCCTTACTGAGCTGAGCAGATAATTGGGTGTATTAGGACTCCTGGGTTCTCCGTCTGGCCCTGTTACTGATTCATTGTGTGATTTGGGGACTTTCAGAATGCGTGACTAAAATATCTATCTGAATTACTCAAATAATCCCAATTACCATTACAGGGCACTGTTATTCTCCCCATTGTACAGACGGGGAACTGAGGCACAGAGAGACTAAGTGACTTGCCCAAAGTCACGCAGAGAGTCTGTGGTGGAGCTCAACTGAACCTAGGTCTGCCAAGTCCCAGGATAGTTCTGTAACAAGTGGACAATCCTTCCTCTCTAAATAGACCTGTTAGCACTTATCTCACAGGAATGTTGTGACTGCAAAACTCAGCCCTTTAAAGCTGGCTGAACTGCTTGGAGATCTCTGAACGAAAGGCATTAGTGATCTGGAAAACACTATTAATTAAAAGGAATGTTGCTTTAGCCGTGTATTAAAATTCTCAGGCGTGCCGTTCTACAGTAAGAAGTTAAGAAAGATCTGTCGTCTTATTTACAGTATAACTAATCGCTTCTTCTAATTGCTAATTGCTCCAGCTCCAGAATACTGTACGTTCCCTCATGCTGTAGGTCAGGCTGTGAGACTGATTCATTTCAATTTGCATAATCTTTTCAGCCCGCTATATCTCACTTAGACACCAAAGATTTAGCTGGGATATAGTTGTCATTTATCATTCACTTGTCTTCTCTCAGAGTTTGATTTAATCCCCTTGGTTTATTTCAAAAGGGTAATTTCTCATCCACATGGTAGTCTCCCTGGGAAATTGGTTCCATTGAGATTTTTGGCATTTGTATTTTCTGGGGTTTTTGTTTTGTGATATTTATTTTATGCCTAGAGCTATACCATCTTTGTCTACGATCTGGTAAAATCTCATATATAAGAAAGGTACCAGCTAGGCCAGAACGTAGGTGGGACACCTTCATGTTCTGAAGGCATTTTATTGGTGTGCCTATCTGTGTTAGACTTCACTGTCACATGGTAGATGGGCCCTGTATGTAGACCAGAGGTGGGCCCAGTTGAGCCAGTTAAAAGGGAGCAGGCTACACCTAGAGATCAAAGGCCTGTCAGAGGTCCGAAAGAAGAGGAATTACTGGGATGGACTGCCTGGGCAGTGAAACTACAGAGGAAGAGAGCCAACTGATGTTCACTGGAGCAAGGAGCCAGGTCTCCAAAAACTGCCCTGGAGCTGCTGTTTCAGAACCGTAGCAGACCTAGCTGAGAGCAGAGCTGGCTGAATAAGGACTGATTTAGAAGGGAGTTGGCTGGGAAGCTGTACAAAGCATGATTACCAGAGACCCCAAGGAGTGAAGGCCATGAAATCCTAGGACACATGATGATGAGCTGAGGGACTGTTTTTTGTTGGTTTGATTAGCTTACGTTTGGACAAATAAACCTACTTAAATGAGACTGGGTCAGGCAGTATACGCCTGAAAGCTGGAGAGAGGCCCTACTATGTTAGCTTCACCACACATGGAAAGGCAGCCTGTAGATAGGGGACTGGATTGGAACCTGGATTTTATTCCTGGTTCTGTAACAGAACTGCTCCTTGACCTTGGGCATGTCCCTTCACTTCTGTGTCTATTTAATCTCCAAGGAGCTCATCCAGTTGGGTGCAGAGCTGTTCTGAAAATCTGGCTATGAGTGTCAGAATATGAGCTGCTGGGCACTTGTGAAAATCCCTCCCTTATCGAGATGCCTAAATACAAGATGAGCCCTTTTGAGCATCGTGCCTTGAGGGCTCAGCACTCATAAAATCCTGTCCCTGAATGGACAACAAACAGAATGGGGATGGGATGCAATGGAAAGTAAAAGATAAAGCAGAGATGTTCAGCATGCCATATTGTTTCCATGTTCTTTGTTGATGAAGGCCAAATAAAATGCCTAGCCAGCCTCTTACTATCTACTTACCAATCACTTCCTTGCAGGTAGGAATTAGTACTTTTAGAGGTATCTGAAGAGGTGTGTGCCAAGGAAGCCCTTGAAGGAGGAGAGAATGGATGTTTGTGTAGACATATCATAGGGGTTCCATGATCCAATGTGAGGAGTCAGGAATGGGAGAAGGCTATAATGGCAGCAATATGTTTTATGGCTAGAGCAAGTAGCTCAAGTGAAATGCAGGAGACGTAAATATATCCATAGCAATGGGCAAGGCTACTTTTTGAAGAACAGCATAGAAAACTATTTGCACCAGATGGCAAATTATAAAGCCAGTGGGTCCGATTCCCCATTGCCGTGCACTTCGTGCAGTCATTTATGCAAGTGCAGAGTGTGTTCAGAATAGCAGTATTTCACAACCGCTTTGCACGGGTGTGTAAGGGACTGCACAAGGCAGCTGAATCAGTCCCAGGATCTTATCTATGGGGTTTCAGTTCACCCTGATAGGAAGCTGTTTCTAAGGCTATGTAAGGCAATGGGGCCTCTTCCAAAGCAAGGCAAGAATGGGTAACAATTTATAGATTAAAGGGTGGGAGGGGAAATAGAGGTCAAGTGAGGGGAAGTGACTTGTCCAATCAGTCAGTGGTAGAATCAGAAATTTAACTCTGCCCTCCTGAGTCCTAGCTCAATGCTCTATACACTGTAGCAAGCTATCTTCGCTGAACTATTAAAAGAGCTATTGTGAATAAGCTATTGTGACTTTCCTCTTTCATATACCAACCACAACATGTTCAAGGTAACAGAAAAGATCTGAAATCCATCTGATGGCTTCAGGAGATGTAGAGTGCACCTGTGTTAGACCTCGTGGAAATGGGGCACTTGTTTATAATATGCTTTATGGTTTGGAGGTTTCCATATTTGCACTGTGGCCAATCCTTGGTTCTCCATTTGTGCATCTTCCATGTAACATCCTAATACGTTTGTTGGTCATCCCATGTCCTGGGCAGAGCAAGAAACCAGGCAGTTCAATGTCAGGATCATCTATGAGGTGCTTGTTGTTTGTGTCAGAGCCTGCCTATTGCATCCAGCTTGTGTCTTCCAGGTTAATACTGGATGATAGAAGAGCTTGTCCAGCTGCCCAGAATGGTCAGCGGGACTTAAGGCAAGTGCAGGGCAGTTAAACAAGATTGTCAGGGAGCAAGAGCTTTTCATCAGTGAGAGCTTTCTGGTACTCACGCTATGTAGTCCCCTCTTGCCGGGTGGTTGGAGAAAAGGATGTTTGCGAGAACTGGAAGCCAAGTCAGCTGAGAGGACTTCACGGTGTCAGTTACAGTCTGAGCCACATAAGTGATAACAGCCCATGAGTTAACTATATGGCCTTGGTGCTCAATGAGTTCTTCTGATGTCTTTTCCCTTGAGAACTCCAGAGTGACATGTGTCAGTCAAAAATATAGGAACGTGAAAAACACAGGCAGACAGATTAGAGTAAGGTCCACCTTGTCCAGTGCCCTGTCTGGCCAGTACCAGATGTTTCAGAGCAGGGTGCATAATTGCTCATTACAAGGTTTTCTGTGCCTTGCTCTAAAAGATCTGGTATGTGTGAAAAGAGAAAGTAGGGAAAAATCCCAGCTGAAACCAAGCCTGGTTACCTTGAATTTAAAGGTCACACGTTGGGGTCAGGTCAGACTTCTGCTGATTGCCCAATTTTAAAAACATGGCATCAAACTCACCACCGGCATGAGCAGAAACGTCTCAGTTGCAGTCAGTGGGTCATGCCCATGGCTGGTGTAAATAATTGTTGCTCCAGTGTTTCACACCAGCTGAAGATTTGCCCGTTTTTGACCAAGAGTGAACCTGGTGTGTGTGGTGACGATTACGTCATTATGCATCAGAACCATACAATTGCAATCTCCTCCCACTCAGCAAAGTACCGTGTTCCTGTCTCCTTATGCCACACGCTTCTTACAGTGGCATGCAGAATACATATGTTACATGCTGCTCTAGCACAAGTCTACAGCACCGTGTAGCTGGTGTGGTGCTGCACAAGCGAGTAAAGAGAACCCTATGTCCAGTGGCTATGTACCCTACAAGGCTCTTTGCATGCACAAGCAGTGCCTCCCCATCTACTCTCCAGGAAGCCTTTCCTTGCTGTTTCCCACCACCAATCTTTTGCTGGTGTGTGTAGTTACATACCATGGTTATCTGCTTACTAACACATGTCCTCCACACCTTTTCCAGTGGTGTGCAGTGTAAACGTAGCCCTGGTAGTGACTGGGCCACATATAAAGGTTGCTAAAGAGCCTGTAACAGCTTGGCTAAAGGAGTGGTGTCTCTTAACTGAGGCACTAGGGGCTTACGCATTTAGATCTAGAGGCCACTTAGGCCTGGTTTACACTGCTGCCGGTGGTCGACGGGAGATAGCTTGCGTATCTCCCGTTGACATACCTACGCTGAAGTCCCATGGCACTGTCAACGGGAGACCCCTCCCGTCGATGCAGCCTTACTCCTTTTGGGGAGGTGGATTACTGGCATCGACAAGAGAGGCTACCTGGGACTGATAGCCTGTGGACTATGCAGTGTAGACCTACCCTTAGTAGGTCTTCACTGCCAGTGATCTACCTGAGGCATGAAGTTCAGAAACTGAAGATGTTGATATTGCCTTTATATGAAAACAACTCCCTCTGCTTGTTGTATACCATATACTTCCAAATAGCATTCAGCATGTTCCTTCCATCTTGAGAATGCTGATTATTTCATAAGTCTACAAAGATGGCCTTTCCATGTTCCCTGTGCTAAGCTGTCAGTGAATCAAAGATGTACATGCAATAGTGAATAAGCCAACTCTGCTTCAACTCAGGTTTTGCCAAGAAACATGGCTCTTTTATGCAGTAATTAGACCTGGTCAGATTGTTTGCTGCCAATGACATTTTTTAATTATTTTAGCCCCCCCCCCAATTTGTAAACAGTCTAGAATGGACTCTGATTTCTTTGCATATAATCAGTATTCAGAATCATGTCTTCTCTTTATGGGTGAAAGTCAGCTGTGAGCTGAGGGGCCAGGACAGTTTCTGTGCATCACTTAAGCATTGTTTTGTGGCTCACATAGTAGTGCCTCGTCTTGGGCTGTTCCTTTGTGTACAGATGAATTTCACCCAATCTTCACAAATATCAGACCATTGGTTAGTATCTGGTTGTTCCCTGTCATTGCCAGGACCACAGCCATTAATGTACCTTGGTCCCATCTGTTCTCTCCTTGTGACAGATAGTCTTGAGGGCTGTAATACTTTGGTCTAATTCTGGATGTTGGGCTAGGTGATGATTAATCACTCGTTTTCTACAGGAGGGTGAGCTGGTGATCCTTCTGGCCTTAAAATCAATGACTTCGTTTTGCTTTGACTAGTAATAACAATCCATTATTTCTGGTGGGCAATTGGACACGTAAGTCACGTGCATTGCTTTTATCCCCTAACTGAATGATTTTCTCAGCAGTAGGATAATGGTCTAGTTCCCCACAAATATTCTTAGCTGCATGCAGCTATGGGATTCCCACAGGGTATTATGCATCCCTGTGCAGAGAGTCAGCACAAGGATTATTTTGAGGCCTTAAATGGTACCTTGGCCCATGATGGCCTTTAGTACAGGGATGTATTTTGAACACAAAAGGACTTGCATTCCCTAAGCAGGCAAACAAAAACTCCCATATGTGACTGTTTGAAAATAGTAAATAAAAGGGCATGAACATAATTGGAGTGGAGAGTTTTCGTAATTCCAGTGAATGTTCAAAGTCACTTTCCATGAGTATTTGACCAACTCTTAGTGGTACAGAATTTTGTCCTTTTTCTCTAATGATAAATGTAAGTAGGGGTAATGAAAACTTAAATAGTGGTGGTGACACAAGTTTTAGATTATGTCTTAATTTGCATTGTGGACTGATGATCTAGTCAAACTTGGTAATGTTGTTGCTCAAAGTAAAAGTACTCCACACACGGTATTTGTCTGACTAATTAATGGTGCACCTCTGAAATAGGTTCCTTTCTTACTGTCTCCCAAATACAATATAGTATGCAAAAATACAAAATATTCCTTTTCTAGTCTTTGGATTTGATATATAGCCAAACTCAGGTATTAAAAAATCAGTCCATTTTCCCCCAAATCATGAGATTGTCTTAAATATTGAGATGTCAAAATAATAAATTTGGGGGTTTTGTTATTTGCTTTTTGATTTCTGAGTTTTTCAGGTTCACCTTTTCTAGCTTTTCTTTGTAACTAGCGGAGAGAGAAACTTACCTTAAACAAAATAAAGCTAAGAGTCTCACCTGTTCACAGGACTCCAGGAGTCAGCGCTTTATTAAAACACAGAAAATTGTGAGTCTAGTGATAAAATCAGAAGTTGTCAATAGTGCATTAGTGTGAAAAGGGGCACCTTTTCAATGCTGTAGACAGAGGCTTCTGCTATAAATTACCAAAAGAGGACAATACATTTAAACAAGCAGAACACACAACTCCTCTCCCTGCCGAGGATCAAACCAACCCTCTGCAGCAGCTCATGCAGAGGGGGGAAATCAGTGATCCCGGAAAGTACAAAAACCCAGACTGTTTTTACTGGGATGGGTAGTTTGCTTCAGAGCTGAAGTCATTCTGGGGAATTCTCTTCTGCTAGCCCTCTCTTGTAAATTCAGGTGGATCTAGCTTGGGCCTGTCGCAACTATACATGCTCGCTCTCTCTCTCTCTGTCTCTCGCTCTGACGTCTAGTATAAACGGGATTGTGTCCTATTTTAAAAAAAAAAAAAGTGTGTTGTCTCTTTGAGATCAGCAATCAGGAAAACATGCCCATAACATCCTACCAATAATAATTCAATTTTTCCTCATCTAGATCATTCCTTCTTTTTAACACTGAGGTGTACACTAGGCCTGGATGCTTTTCATTCTGAACAGACAAAGCAGCTTTTTGTTCAGAATGGCTTATGCCAGTGGGCATTTATAAATGTGAATGTTTCAAAAGCAGACTCTTGCTTTGTCATTGTCATCGTATACAAGTTCACCCTAATAAGCTGACAGTATGGTTACAGTTTCTTTGGGATAATTGGTATGGTGTGCGTAGTCTGTCGAAGACCAGCCTACTTTATCTTTGGCAATGTTTTTCTGTTTCTGTTGTTAACAAATCAGTTGCATGCCTTGAAATGGATGGCTTGGGCAATTTTTCAGGTATAGGATGCTCTTGTATCCCATGCTGGAGGAAAGGTATAATCCTTGCTGCTGTTTCCATGCTGACTCAGCTCATTCTGTGGGACGTAGGTGGGAGGTTGTTGGTCACAAATCAATTTATGGTGCTAGTATGTAAACAAATAATGAAGCTGTGCTTGTATGTTATTAAATGGAACTAAATAGAGGACGTTCATTCTTGGAAGGATGCTTGTTTAGGCGTTGAACCACAGGGCTTCTATTTCTGGCACTTCCATTTAAGGTGCATGAAATTCTTCCCTATGCAGAGGACCAATACGAGGCCTGTGTGGCAATCAACTCCCACTTAAACATGAATTTTGATCCCAGAGATGAGGCTTAATTGCATTTTGTTTTTAGTGTAGGATGAAATGGAGGACTGATAAATGCTTTGTTCTTGTATTGTACAAACATGATTTCCTCTAGATTACCTACATCCTGGCTATGTTCTCCTAACGTATGGTTTGGTTGGGTTTCTATAAATAGAATGCCAGACATCTGCACCTCGAATACATTGGTATTTATCTGGTGATAGCACTGAGTTTCGTGTAGCTCAATGGGAGGGAGGCAAAGGTTGTCATGTTATACTTACCTGTTCAACCCCAAAGGAAGCACTCTGCTAGTGAGATATCTCTGCAGTCTTGCAGGCTCTCCGCGGAATCTTGCCCCTGATTACCATTATCTGCCCCTGAATATATCTATATTACAGTTGCACCTATAGTCTCCAACTAAGATTAAGGCCCCATGGTGCTGGGTACTGTCCAAAAACATAGTAAGAGACAATCCCTGCCACAAAGAGCTCACAATTTAAATAAACTAAGGGTAAGAGCAGAAGTGACTTGGAAACGTCATATAGCAAGTTAATGGCAAACCTGGGAATAGAACCCATGTCTTCTGTTTTTTAATCCAATCTGCTAGACCATGCTGCCTCAAGCATAGCAAATCAAGCTTTTTCCTTTATTCTACCATCGTTTGTCAGGCCAAAACATTCCCATAGGTTACGATTCAAGAAAACAAAGAGCATAATTGGTACAATTGATTGGTCATTTCTGAACTCCTACAAATAAAATAAAGAAAACAAAGGAAAGTTACTAAGTTGCCTAAATGCATCATGTTTGAGGAGTAAAAACTACTATTAACCATTTCATCCAAGCTCTTTGGCAGGCAAAGTTTGTCTGAATCAAACCCCTCCCCTTCCCCCACCTTTTTGCTTACAAGCATCTGGTGGGTGTATCTGCTAGCCTTCCATCCAGGCTTCTTTAAACATGCACCAGAATTATTGTGTTTGATATATATCAACTTTTAAATCTGTTTCAACACAACCTTGAATGTCTTTCTGGTAGTATATCACTTCATCAGTCTAGCTTAACTAGAGCTGCTTTTTCATTTTTTATTGCCCTCATAAAATCTGGGAATGGAACACTTCGATTTTTCTAGCAGTAATTTTTATTACTTTTAGCCTTTTTTTAAGTACTTGTCAGTGAGATACAGTATTTTGTATAGAGTATATTTTTCAGCCCTGTATTATATTTTTATTTCAATTTATTTTAGACAGAATGTGTAAAATACATCTAAATAATACCTATGGTATTTCAAATGAGTGTATTATGAATATAATTAGAATGGATATAAACCCACTTTGTCCATCAGGATATGTGTATTTCAGTTGCACACATCTAGTCATATAGTCACTTTCAAGTAAGACTATAAATGATTGCTCATGGTCCGGCTTTAATGTTACACATAAAATCATATTGCAACACAGGTGGGGGAAAATGAGTTTATTGAAATTTTTATGTTTTTATTTTATTTTTAGGGCCATCTAGATCTTTCCCTGGAGTGTGTTCTCCCAGAATGTGTACATCTTGTATAGTCAATTTTTTAAAAACGTGGTCTTTTTATTCCCCCTACTAAAAACATAGGCATTGCTGTACTCCATCAGACCAGTAGTCTTTATAGTCTGATATCCTGTCTCAGGCATAGATCAGTCACAGACACTTAAGAGGAAAATGTAAGAAACCCAGCAGTAGACAGTTATGGACAAATCTGCTCGCTGAGAAAATTTCTTTGTAACAGGCCAATCTCTAATTAATGGGTATATCCTAAAGCATGAGGCTTCATATCCCTTCCAAAAAAAATGTGGTGTCTGCCCGTTTCTTTCCTTCGCCCCCAGTTGCTATGGCCCAGTGGAATTATGATTCTGGGTTCTGGCCCTGCCACTATGCCGCTGAGTAACCTTGGGCAAATCACTTCATTTTTCTGTGCCTCGGTTTCCTGTTATGTAAAATGGGGTGAAGGAGCCTGACCTCCTCTTGCAAAAATGCTTTGAGACCAAGAAATGAAAAATATTATATAAGATCAAGTTGGCAGTGGTAGATTTTTTTTAAAGCTTACTTCTTACTCTTGTAATGCAAAATATTCTGGCTAGCTATATAAATATCAGGTTCTTTTGGGAATCTTGCTAAGCTCTTGGTGATGCCTTGTGGAAATGAGTTCCACAGGCTAATTGTGCATAGTACAAAGAAAACTTTGACTAATAACAAGCAAATCAATCTGTTACTTGTCAAAAAGAACTTAAAGAAGGGAAAAGGTTTTACTTTTCAATTTTTGAGTGAAATTATATATTTAGCAGCTATCCTCACATTAGAACACTCAATTACCTCTTGAGCTGTTCCCATCAATCGTGCTTAATGTGAACCTATGTACATAAGAGTTTAATGTTTCTGTATGAACAAAAGAAACTGTGACCAGACATGTCTAAACAGGACTCTTAAACTAAATAATAAACACCCCCTAGTTATGCTCCTTCCACTAAATGAATATTAATAATACATTTTAAATAATATCTATAATAATACAGAGTGAATGGAGAACAGGAACACATCTCTACCTAATTAGAGCTGTTGAATGACATTTGGAAAGGTTTGGGGTTAAATCATCTTTCCTCACACTGCGTTGAATTAGCATAGATTTAATGCCGGTGATAATTTTATGCAATTGTGAGATCAGCAGTTTAATGCATCTGGCAGAGAAACAAGGATTTTCTTTCTCTGACAGCGCTGAATAAACCCCTGTAATCCTTTTCCTTTAGCTCTCACATCCATATAGGCTTCAGTTTAATAAGAGGCCAAAGAAATCAGGATTCTACTGAGCTTCCATGGCTCAAGCACAGGGAGAATGAGATGTTATCTCAGGATGGTTGTGGTCAGAATCATTAAAAAGACTAATGGTTGGATTGGAGGGCTAGGTTTCTATTTCCACTTGTCTGTCTATTTCTAAGACTCCGTTTTTAGTAGAAAAGCGTATATATTGACTTTAATCTAGCAACTGGCTGCAAAAAGTAAAAAGAAACTAGAGAGAACCTGGGATCATCATGACTTTGGGAGTTTATTTGTGTGACATTTGGGTATGTTTGTATCACTTCACACTATAGCTGGACCAAACCCATAAATCCACTCCATACCCCTTTCATTTTTAGGGTGTTGAAGGATCAGAATATGGTGAGTTAAAAGCTGTTTGAGGAAGCTGTAGTGCAATCCAAAACAACAGGTCTCAGTGGTCCTAAAAAGCTAGGAATTCTATGTATTTTTGAAAACCATCAGCTGCACCTTATTTATTAACTATTTACTTATATATAGATATTGAGCATTCCAGTAACATGAATGATGGATACACATATCCAGATCTAGATCCGTATCTCTCTCTTTGGGTAAGGTAGACCAGAAAGGGGCAAGTTTTGTTTTCAGTGCTGCTGAAACTGGCTGATCTCATGAGTTTTCTGCAATATTTTGCTTCAACAGAGTGAAACCTATTTACGTGGTTTCTCTGCTGCCAAAACGAAACCTGATCCCACCCCTGAATTAGTCTTGACTCTGAATTTTAGCAAAACCTAATCTAGATTTGAATGCCACATTCTCTGCATTAAACACAGAGCATGTCAGCTTCTAGCCTGTTCATTCCCAATGAACTGAAGTCGGAATTGGATCCAGCATCCCAGTTTGAAAACATGAACATATATGTTTGGGGACAGATTTTTTTCCTATGTGTGTTTCTAAATTAGTGCCGAGCCACAAAATTGGCACGTAGAGCCAGATTTTCAAAAAAGCTCACCTTAGGGTGACCAGATGTCATGATTTTATAGGGACAGTCCTGATCATCAGGGCTTTTTCTTATATAGGCCCCTGTTGCCTCCCACCTTGGGTCCCAATTTTTCACACTGGCTATCTGGTCAAACTAGCTCAGCTTCCATTTAGACACCCAATGCATTGCATGATGTAATACATGATACGACATTATCCAAAACTCAGCATTTTGGTTGCTGAGCTTTTATGAAAATCAGACATAAATGTTACAATAGGAGCTGCTGTATGAACTTGTGTACACTGGCCCTTACTTTGTTGCCTAAATTAGAACTGAACTGTTCTGGAAATCTTAGCCACAGTTGGAGTGGTGAGATTGTTTGAAATATTGGCTCAAATGCCAGTTTTTTGCTGTCTTTTCTACCTTTTGTAAATCCACAAAACAAACAAAATCCTGTAATATGCCTCTGTCATTGGACAATAATTCATGTTAAAAGCTTGGTTCTTGTATTGTTGGATTCTGAGGGTTTGATCATATGGCCTAAATAGTTATAGGAACATTGGAATTCCTAGATTAGATCAGATTCAAGGTCTGCCTAGTCCAATGTCTTGTCTAGGACAGTGGCCAGCACTACATGTTTTAGAGGAAGGTGTAAAAACCCAACAATAGACAGATGTGGGATATTCTCCCTAGCATGCCCACATTAGGTCTAATCTTCATCTCTAACAGAGATTTGTTTAAATCCTGGAGCACATGGATTAATGACCATTCCTAAACATTGTTAATTAGGACAAGTCTGGATATCCCTAATAACCAGTTCCTTTTTGAATCTTGCTAATTTCTTGACCTAAATAACTTCTTGTGGCAGCAAGTTCCACAGTTTAATTACATCTTGTATGAAGAAGTGTTTCCTTTTCCCAGAAAGGGTTGATAGGAGTATCCCTGGAAAGCTTGGTAGTTGGTGTTCTGTTCAATTTAAGAACAGATGCTTAAAACCTGTTTTATCTCAGCCTGTTGAGATTTTTCATATGAATAAAGTTAAGCAAATGCATATATGTTTGCACGATTGTGTTTGTTTTGTGAAGCAAAATTCTGAAGTATGTTGGTTCGCCTAACTTCAGTGAGATCTTTGAGCAAGACTTAGGCCCTTAATATAATCTGTGAGGTTTTATGGGGCTCTAATATTGTATTTTTTGTTGGGTCTGCAGACAAACTTAAGCCAACCATCCTGATCTCTTAGCAGTCCATTAATTGGGCTTCCCTGTATTGCTCATAAATTGTAAGCTAATGATAATACTGACCCAGAATGGAAGAGAATAAGTCATAAATGTGTTGGCTTAATTGAATTTCATTTTAGAACTATTGTTTTATGTTTCAGCTGGCTGAAATTTGAATTCAGAGTGATTTTTTTAAAAAAGTTTTAAATAGGATGATGACAATGAAGATCTGCATGTAAATGGAGGTGTATTATTTATCTTCTGTTCATCCCACAGTATGTGTGCCATGGTGCATATCAGGAATAAACTGCTGCTCCTGAAAGCTTTCATAACCTGAATCTGATACACAGCAGGCAATCAGAGATGTGTTGGGGGCAGGGGAGGCATAGGTAACTAAAGATTCAGGTAAAAATTTTCAAATGAGTCTAAGTTGGTTAGGTGCCTAACTTCCATTCACTTCCAGTTGGGCTTTGGTACTCAAATCCCTTTGAAAGTCAGTTAAAGTAGGGGTCTAACACCCTTTGGCTCCTTAGAAAATCTCAGTCTTTGTGCTATAGATACCAAAGACCAAGTTGAGAGGGGATGTGCCACTGAGTGATAGATATTAGTAAGGTGGGTATTAGAGGCTCTAAGGGCATGTAAAACTGGTGGTACATGTACACAGAGTAGGCTGGAATGAGGTTTTAATCAAACCAGTTTAGACTTCATTAGACTTAAAGCTGGTTGAAAAATGAATTTGCTTTTTGTGAAAAATTGGTCCTTGTCTTTCTTGTTGAAACAGTTTTTATACCAGCTCTGTCTAGAGCCTGGCTTCTCAGCATGGTAATTCAGAGAGAGAGAGAGAGAGAGAGTGAGAATTTTAGAGGACTTTCAGGTGTTGCACATTAACTGCCCCATGTAGACCCTGCTGACACAATCTAAAAGGTTCCTTGTAGTTCTGTTTCAATATGCACTACATACCTTTTAGAGAGTGTATCAGCAGGGTCAATGTAGGGCAATTGGCATGCTCTACAGTTTACACCTTCCTGCTACTCCTTCTACACGGTGTAGACGAGAATTTAGATGTTCTTGAATTTGTCCCTGCATGTAAAAAGCTAGAAGGGGTCTGTTTGCTCAGGGTTGATCTGACTGCAAGAGTGTTAAAATGTAGCAGTAAAGGGTATGGCTTCAGCCCCAATGTCAGCAATGGTTGCAACAGTAGCAGCATGTCATGAGCAGAGAGGAAGCCCCCTAACAGTCTGTAATTGTGGCATGACAGTAAAGGAATGTCAAAATCATTCCATTGCTCTCTCTTTTTCATGTCTGCCAACTTAATTGATCAAATAAGTGTTCTCCCCCTCCCCCATAGCTCCTTTCCAAAAGCCATTGCAGTACTCAAACAGCAATATTTTTCAAGATAATTTTCTATTCTTTCCCTCCTACTTGTATGTAATCAATCAGCATGAGGATGAAATTAACATTAATCATTAGAGCCTTTGATCTAAATTGTGAAATGTTTTAAGGCAGAAGCTGTTGGATTTTTTTCCACCACTGGGAGCTTGAATGTCTCGCAACAACCGGGCACAAAAATGGATAAAATTTAGTGACGGCTACTTTAGAAAAGAGTAACAGATGACGGATTTTTTTTCAGTTCACAGTCTATTCCAAATATAAAATAATATAAATTGTTTAGGTTGACCCAACCCCCAAATTTTTGGTGAATCAATAAATAAAAACACAGGGTTTTGTTTCATGTTGAGCTTTTAAAAACATTTTGTTTTCAAATAAAATTGAAATAAACTTTGAAACTGTCATTTCAAATAAAATGTTTCTTTTTGAAAAGTCAAATAAAAGGTTTTGATATTTTTAGAACTTTTTAGGTTTTTTCCCCAACCCAAACAACTTGGTGAACTCAACATGAAGTTAAGTGTTTCAGGTGGCCCAAATCTGCAGTGGAAAATTTTGCCCAGCTGTACGCGAGAGTTCAGTTGTTAGCCAGAGGTTTGAAGCTGGTAATAGAAACTCCTTGTGAGCTCTTGAAAAATGTAAACTACTTCTCTCAGGTTCAGCCTTTAGATTGTGGACAGAGCACAAGCGACCCATTTAGCCACTTATGGCTGAGATTTTCAAAGCTGTCTCAAGTTAGAGACACTGAAATGAATGATAGATCTGGCTAAATGTTCTTGATGGATCTGAAAATCTCTACCTGCATCTGTCCATTTGGTGTTTTTTCTGTAAGAATGGTGCTGGTGACTGGAGAGAGGGAGAGAGAGAGATCACGCCTTTCAGCTTGCACCACAGTAGGAAATGAAATGCAAGGCTGTCTGATCTTCTTAATATAGCGGATTGGTATTCAGGAGATATAGGTTGGTTTGCTCCTTGTGCAGCATTGACCAAGTCACTTCGACTCCAGAGCTTTGGTTCTCAGTCTGTAAAATTGGAATGTGTTACTTATTTAGACGGTAAGCACTTAAGGACAGGGACTATCTCCTATTATCTGTATGTACAGCATATGGGTCAAAAAGCTATTAGACAGAAGGCAAGGCTGCAGTAATAAGGCAGCATCCCTTTTCCTTCCATGTCCTACTCTATCATTTCTGAGCAGATGGGGGCCCATGGTTGTGGAAATAAGGCTGGATGGGAAAGACCTACTCTATAGAGTATATTTGTGAGGAAGTACCTGTGGGGATCAATTCAGATGCTGTTCCAGATTAGTACCTTCAATCCTTTCTCTCTGAGGGAAGAAGTAGGGATTCAGGGATTATGATCGAGGCATGAACAAGTAGTGTGGTGATCTGGTGGGACAGCAGCTCCTGAGATCTAGCCCTCCATGGAATTATGCCTTAGGCTGTCAGAGAAATGTGACTACCCTTGGTTCATCATCACTGCATAGCATATATCCTACTAAATCAAAATGAGAGTTGACTTCAGTGATACCTAGTTCTTTCTTTCATCAATAGATCTCAAAGTACTTCATAAATGAAGGTAAGTATTTTTATCCCCATTTTACACATGCAAGGAGACCAAGGCAGAGAGAAGTGAAGTGACTTGCCAAGGTCAAGAAGGGTGGAAGAATATGATCTCCTGAGTCCTCATCCAGTGTCTTATCCACTGGACTACACTGCTTCCCAATTTTAAACCAATATAGAACATTTCTAAGGGTTTGTCTAGATGGCGAGCTAGTGCACTGAAAGCTGTGGTGTAAATCCACCTTATGCTAACATGCCGCATACTGCCACACACAACAATTTCCCTAATATGCTTTGATCTGCTTCTCCTTAGTGTGAAGCATAGTGTGAAGCTTGCCATATACCCTCTCACCATCTAGAAAAGCCATATGGCTTAAGAGAGGGTTGTAGGATACTTCTTGGTGAAGAAGGGGTAATGAAGACTTCCAACCGTAAGCAAAATAAAGCTTGAAATCTCTTTCTTCAGTGTTTAAATTAAAATAATGTATTTGATTAAAGGACTCAAGAATAAAAACAATTTTTGAAACACATTTGAAGCCACTGTACAGAAGCGTTTTGATTATTACATTAGACTTCAAATGTTTCACATTGCTTGTTTAGCCCCATTCTTAAGGATCAAAGAAGCTTGCTCATGCTAAGGTTTATTTATTTAAAAGGATTATACTTATTAACTGGCAGTTTAATAGGAATTAAAATATGGTTAAATTGGACTCCAACATTGATACATTAGCGTTGTGGAGATCATTAAAAACTGACCTTGGATTAAATTAAAGCCCTTCCTTTTTTCTCCTGTCCATCAATCTGGAGGACATGGGAAAGTTTAAACACCCTGGTATACCTGAGCCAGAGACTGCCTTTGCTGTGAGCTCGGACTCCCATTGAAATAAATGTTTGTCAGGCACCGGGCATTGGCTGCTGTCAAAAGACAGAATGGCTAGACTGGGCTGGATGGGTCATTGGTTTGACTCACTATGGCCGTTCTTATGTAAATATACCAGTGAGATCCACACACATCTTTTGGGATCTGATTCTGCACCACTGAGACAATGGGAATTTTATTACTGATGTCATTGCATATAGGATCAGGGCCTTTGTGTACCAAGAACACAGGATCGATTGTCTCCAGTGTTTTGCATTCTGCTTCCATCAAAAGTCAACAGACATTGGGCCATTAACTTAAATGGAGTTTGCGTGGCCTTTAGTCTTACATACAATCATGCTCCTAGGATGCAAGATGGCATGATTTGGAATGTAAGATGACAGCTGGGACTCAGAAGTTCACCAAGGGATTTAAATATTGGTTATTTTAAAGACAATCTCATGATTTTTGTGGGACTTTCAACTTCTATTTAAGTGCCTCAGCTTGGCTATATTGTGAGTGAGAAATACTCAGATGCGGTGTGGCTTCGTGCATAGAGGGCTGGGGTTCAGGAGATCTGGGTTCTATTTTCTGGGGGCTGCCACTGGACTGCTGGGTGAGTTATTCTGTGCCTCAGTTTTGCCACCAGTAAAATGGGGAGTGTGATCCTTAGTTCCTTTGTAAAGCTCTCTGAGATGTACTTATCATGAGGCATTATTAGTTTTAGCATTGCAGTAAGCAAAAAGATCCATTGAAATCTAAATCTAAAGGTGGTGACAAACTACGCCAGATGAGAACCAAATACTACAAGTTTGTCACAAAAAGTAAGAATAAGTCACTCCTGCAGTTTTCACTGCAGCATTACAACTGCCAGCTGGGATTAGTGAGCAAAGATGGCTTTGGAATGATTCCAGTATAGGTTGTGATATTGAAGCCTGCATTTAAAGAGCTATTACGATGTTAGATGGATGATAATGGAGTCTCTTCCCACTGGTATGCCTTTAAGTCTGTCTCCTGTCTGTCATTCTCGTGCATAGTGTCTATCAGAAATAGTTGTAAGAGATTAGGTAGCCTGGGCCATTTTATCCAAGCAGGGCTTTACCTGACATACGGTGAAAGAAAGCAACCTAATGCTCTTAATCCTTTGAAAATACAGTCCTAAAAGGAGAAAATATATATATAATTTTCATGCTCGTCTAGAGACCTTTAAGGGAAAAGGTTCTATAAAGTAACAAGCAATTCAGATAATGCAGCGTGATCTAATTATTTTTAAGTTGACAAGACTGACCTTTCTCACTTTAAAAATGTCACTTCCTTGAGACCTAATATAAGCTACAAATGAAAAATGCAATCTACTTTATTCAGGGCTGGGGGAGGAAATCCACCTTTTTAATCCTTACACTCTTCTAGTTCCTTGACACCAGGTGAAGCACAGAGTTGGAGGAAGGTGAGGAAAGAAAGAGAGGGGGGAGAAACATTCCAGGAGGCTGTGAAGTTTACACTTCCTGCGTATAAATACAGTTGAGTCTTGAGCTGGTGAAATATAATTCTTTGAATAAATTGTCAAATATTTCATTCGGGTAAATTCATCAAACATATATTTTTTATGAATTACTCATCCAGAGTGGAAAGAAGTCCTGCACAGATGGACCAGCACAAGACCTGGAGAGGAAGGACTATGCAGTGGTTATGGCACTAGCTAGTGGCAGGCTGGGTTTTATTTCCTTGCTCTGGCAAGTCATTTACAGATGGGAACTGAGGTATAGAGAGGCTAAAATTAGGGTAATAGCATTTCCCTACCTCACACAAGTGTTGTAAGGACAAACGGATAAAGATTATTTGGTACAATGATAAAAGGGATGAATTTCATGGAGGAGGTGCCTCGCATATCACAGTCCACCAATACGTTTGACCTAGAAGAGTGACATACCTTTAAGCATCAGAGAAAGGATCGTTCTCTTTTAACGGAACCAAAATTCGATGCAGGAATCTGCCCATTGTTTCCGTTCTACATTCTTTCTTAAAGTGAATTTGATGTTGATGAAGGGTGAGAGACCATGTGCGGTGAAGTACATGCCTGTGCAGCCCAGTGTTGAACACTGTAGTGGGGCTTCCTAGGGCACGGTGCTTTGTGTTTCGTTTAAATTTTAGCGTTTCATTTGTGTTAGCCAACTGAATGTCTTGGGCTAAACATTCCACAATGGCCTCTAGTTTTGCACCTGTACTGCATGGGTGCTGTCAGTTGTGGTTAGAAAGCTATGGATGCAAGCATTCAGGTTTAGGGGCTGATTTGATTTGTGCAAACAAAGGCCTTATTGATTCGTGCAATCAGTGAGTTAGAAGTCTTTGTTCTCTTTGTGCCAACTATTGAAATTTCAGGCAACACAGAGAGGCCCCTTTGGAACGTTAGCCTGATGTGTAAAATCTAAGGAGAGGATATAACATAGCTTAATGGGCTATATTGTTTGACCCAAAGAGGTATGCAAGGGCTCCACTGACTGACATAAGAGTTTCCTTGATTCCCACAGGGAGGCCTGCATGAGATCAAATTGAACCCTGATGCATTACCATTGAAACCAGTTTGAATTGTACTCACTTGGTACCAAGATTTAGTTTGGGCCTGGGAGTTCTGTTTCTGTGGAGTCTGTCCTGTGTAGCTTAAAGCCTTACGGTTGATTGTCAATGAAGAATGTCCAGCGAGCAAGAGCTATACGTGAGACATAGAATTCAATTGGAATCATTTAACTAAACTAGCAGAATTCTGGAATCCATTTAATCAGCCCGGTGCTGTGTATTGAAACAATAGTCCTCGATATGCTGCGCAGGGAAAAGGTCAAGCAGTCTTCGCTTAGCATAAAGATGAATAAGAAAATCAAAGAATGAAGAAAACACTCCAAATTATCATGTATGTCAAGTTACTGCAAGTTAGATTGATACAATGGCTAAGTAAGAGTACCTAATGGCTCTATCAAGGAAAATAATCTTCAGCCTTTTTTCTGATTCTTAAAATGAAAAGTGCCATTAAAATAAAAGCAAGACCAGATCCTTTTCTTAGGCACTGAAATAACATAATCAATATGTTCCTTTAAATTGTAATGAAGGATCTTAGAAAAACCTTAGTCTGTAACACTTGTTCCATTTTGCAATGTTCTTTTATCCATTCTCTGTAACTGTTAGACAGCAAATGCAATTTTTGACAGAGAATTACATGTATTCAATGGGCTGCTAATACTGAGCTGCCTTTTCCCTCCCCACTCTGTGAACCAGAAATACACACAACCCTCTCTCTGAGAAGTGTGCATTTGATGTGCAATTGTCTAAACTGATTCATTGCGGAGGATCATCTTAATGTTTCACTGTGGTGAGGAAGGCAGGGACTATAGATGATCAAACAGGTTCTGTAAAAGGAGAGAAAATGGGCTAAATATAAGAGCGACTGTATGACATTAATGGCGTTCTTACTACACTGAAATTGCATAAAATGGAGGAAGTGATCCGGTCCATTTTAAGATGGAAAACCAGGAAAATGAGAAATGAAAATCCTTGTCCATTGAGTTTCCGTGTTGCAGGGGTGTTTGGACAAAATGAAGAGTACCTTACCTTACGAATAGTTCCTTGGAAATTGATGGTGTAATTTACCCTTTGGTTTGCCAGATTCTCAGTTACTTTTAGGTCACTTTACAGAGCTCTGGAAATTACATTTGCACCCAATTTAAGGCCCCTTCACACCGCTGAAATGGTTTTAAAACAATAAATGAAGGAATGGATGATGATTTCTCTACCAAGAGTTGGATCCTGAATATAATTCAACTAATGGCAAAACATGGTTAGCTGAGACTTCCGGTTTCCTGCTAAACTTTATTGAATTTCTTATTTCATCTTTCTCTATCCCTGTTGGTATATTGCATCCACCTATTATATCCTGTCTACTACCAGAGCTATAAGCATATATAGGTCAGGGACTGTCATCTTTTTGTTTGTACAGTGCTTAGCAGAATGGGGTCTAAGGTTCCTATGGACTACTATAATACAAGTAAGTAATAACTCCTGTTGGTTTTACCAGGAGGGGGATTGGCCCCGAACTTTCAGTTTAGGGTGGTTTTTAAAATGGCTGAGGCTGATGTACGACATTTGATATTTATAATGGGGGGAGGGTGAAGGGAGGAACTAACTTGACCGTAATTATAATCCTGCTACAATGTGCCACAAATCCGTTCCTGATACGCTATAGAACTCAGGCTGGAAGCGTTAGAGATGCACTTCTGTGTAGTCGAGTCATTTTCACATACTGTTTGTACTAAACCGAGATCTCTTTTCTACGTCTCAGTACTATACAAAGAGTTTAGCAGTTCTGCTCTGCTGCCTCTGTATGAAAATCTCATTATGTATTTCAAAAAGAATGCAAGCAATGTGATTTTCAGGAAGTGTAATTACATTTATAACTGAAGGTATGTTTTCTTATAACATTTGACCTTTCTAATAGGGTAGGCAGGACATGTAATGGATGCTTATGTTTTAATGGTCGTATAGGAATGAGCAAAAGCTGACCTTTAAATAGGAACCTTACTTAGTGATTGCACCAGGAATGTATTTAGCGTAGGAGAATTTATAATAGGGATCCTGCATTCCCCTCCCCCCCCACTGAAGATTTGTAATAAAATAGGAGCACTAAAATACCCAACGAGACACACGTTGGCTGTTGGCCATCTGGCTGCCTAGGGAAATCCAGGCCTAGGGGAATAAGCATCCAGGGCTTGAAATGAAGCTCATTATATCAAGCCCCCAAAGTACAAACTTGTGACAGCCCCATGCCTTGCCTGGATAGAAGTTCTGTGCCCTGTGTGCCTCAGTCTTCCATCTGTGAAATAGGAATAATTATGCTCACTCTCTGTCCTGTCTATTTGAGGTGTAGAGTCTTATTGTGAGAAGAACTGTTAGGACGTTATCCTAGGGCATTGGAGATGTGGGTTCAAATCCCTGTTTTTCCATAGACTTCTTGTATGATCCTAGGCAAGTCACCCAGCCCCTCTCTGCCTCAGTTTCCCATCTGTAAAATGGAGTTAATAGTACTGCCCTACCTCACAAAGACTTTGGGAGAATGAATATATTAAAATGTGAAGTGATAAGACGACATGGTAACAAGGGCCACAGAAGTGCCATAGATGGCATTTACAGCACTGAGCAAATGGAGAACGCTTAGTTCTACCGTATTATCAATAATAACTACTGAAAACCGAATGAGCTGAGATGTTCATTTTCATTGCCAGTACTGCCAAAACAACTAGTGCTAATAAACAAATAAATAAATAACCCCTTCTCTGAAATATTAAGTCAGTGACATTCTGAGGCTTCAATTTTTACTAATATCAGCAAGCCTCCCACATATGAAAAGTACAAGCACTTGGAGCCCTGTTGTGTGCCACACGACCGGGAGATTACTTGACACGTATTTTATTTTAAAAATGTCACCAGCTGAAAATTAATCAGACCCATAATGTGTATTTGAATTCATTTATATCGCTGTGGGAAGCAATATCTCAAAAGCCTCAGACAGATGTGTGAAATTTGTTAGCAGGCAGAGCGCTCTCAATGGATTAGAAAACATTCCTTCCCTCAGCCCCCCTCCCAGCCAGCTCCTTCTGGCTTTTGTCTCCCTGGCCTCTCTGCACATACTGAATGTTTCAATATGCAAAAATATACACCTTCAGCCACCTTTGGGCCTTAGCTAGATTATCCATATTTGGGTCCCTTCCACAAATATTGCTTTTGGCCTGCATGCGCTGATGCAGCTGGTGTGATCTCTGGTCACTGCTTCTCCCCCCTCAGTAGAGCTGGAGTGTAATTGAGTTTTCTGCCTAGTGAAATCCTGAGATGGCCCCATATGTTGATAGAACTTAATAGTAGGAATTGCCATTTGTAGAAGCCCTGGAGTTCACCCTTGTTAGAACTGTAAGTACAGCAGATGAATTGGTTATGATAGTGTGCAGTGCTGGATTGCAGAAAATCGATTATTTGGACCCTTTCCAGCGTTGCAGTCTTGTCAAGGTCAGTCCACATGTGATTTTTCTTGTTTCCCTTGGGGAAAAAAATAAGCTACCCTCCTGTTTGTTTGGTTTCTTTTAAATAATCAGAAAGTCATACATGTGTGTTTTAATTTGTAGCCTTGCTTAAATTACCCAGAGTCTTTCAAAAGAAAAAGAAATCAATTTGACTTTGGCAGCTTTCTCTGCAACGCCTGCCAGTCACCATAGTATCTTGGCTATTTTTAAGTCTCCTGAAATCAGTCTGCATTAAGGCAATAGCTGGGTTTGGATTTAAGCCCAGGACTCTATCAATATAAAATGATTTGTTGCAAGTTTAAAGTTGCTTCATTCTTATTCTCTCTTTTCATTTGCATTTTAAGCCCTCATCAAAATGTGGATCAACAATACTAGCTAACGGAGCTTTTTGTTTTGTCCTCTTTCCTTTTACAAGAAAGACCTAACGCTTCACATTCTCAAGTTCCTTCTCATTGTAGCATGAGATACCATTTTCCTTTCTGTTGCTAGAGAAGGAGGATCAGGGATCTTGAATGAAAATATCTTCCATGGGCCTTGTCTATTTTACGCAATTTAAATGTCTGTTTGCCATTGTGTGTAGAATATTCTGTCACTTGTATTCTAAATTGCATTACTCTTCTGTAGTCGAATTACAGTTAACCACTACAGCGTCACATTGGGAGGGCCTTACTCAGTTAAAATTGAACTGAATTCAATTCCATTGAAGCCAATGGAAATGAGCAAATGTACAGAAACCGGAATTGGATCCCTATGAACAGCTGTTTCAGCCAAGTGAGAGAGACTCTTCTGTTGGGTGAGGTCCCAAACCTGTGAGGTGCTGAACACTTTCAACTACCTCCACTGTTCTAAACGTGCATAAACTCATTGTCTAGCACCAGTCTTGTCTAGCTGCAGCAGTTGAACTTAGAGTGTGAATTCAGCCCCATTTAGTTAAAGTGGTGCAAACCACTGTGTGGGTGCTCTGATTACAGTCCAATGGTAGCTTATTTGGGCTTAGTTTAAGTCAGCAGAGATATTAGGCCTGATGTGTACACTTAAAATTTAGGTCAACATGGCTATGTAACTCAGGGGTATGAAAAATCCACACTCCTGAGCACCATAGCTCTGCTGACCTACACAGCTAGATCGACAGAAGAATGCCCCATGTTGCCCTACCAATCATTTCTCAGGAGGTGATGTTCTGACAGTTATGGGAAAAGCTCCTTCCTTCCAGCCTGGGTTTACATCTACATTGCAATTGTTTCTTTTTGGAACGTATGCTCAGACCTTTTGTGTCAATCACACTGCATGCTTACAGTGCATTTTCAGGGGAAATAGTCATGCAAAAAGTATGCCTGGGTGTGAGAGAGAGAGAGAGAGAGAGAGAGAGTTGGGAAGCAGGTAAGATCCTTCAGTGGCATATGGCATAGCCTTCCACCTTATTTTTATTTAGTATATTTGGCATGTAATATGATTTGGTGCATTCCAAAGGCCAACTTTTATTTGCATGTTCCTGTGGTTCCCATGCATCAGAAGTCAACAGTAGTTTGGGGAATTCAAAAAATGCAGGTTCAAGTCCTTGATCTCCAAAAGCATGTTTCTGAACAAGAGAGAACTCACCCTTAATTGGCTGGTTTAACAGAAGCTAAAGAGGGATAATGGGACTGCATTAAAGGCAAAACAATAAGAGCTGCTCATTTTTTTTTCACCGAAACACTTTTTTGACATGAAAATGGCTTCTTTTTTAGAAGCTTGAAAACTTTTGGTTCATCATTAAAAAAAAAAAAAAAATCGAAAACCCTGAGGCTGATGATACTGTAGTAAAAAGTGTTGAGGGTTTGGTTAATGTTTTCATTTGTGGATGAAGATATTTGCGAACTGGAAATGTTGACAAAAATGATTTTTAAAAAAAACAAACAAACCACTTTGTTTTCCATCCAAAGAATTGGGTTTTGCTTTTTGTTTTGTTTTTTCAGGAATTTAAAACAAAACCAATGCTTTTTCCCCTAAATTTTCTGCAAAACATGTTTATATTTTCCTACCACCTCTAAAGAAAACATCCCTTTTCATCTCCTTTTCAGTTCATGCCCTAGATATTGGGAAGCTGTAAGCTTCTGGCCTGATTTTCTGAGATGCTGAGCACCCTTGAATTCACTGTGAGCTGCAGGCTGCCCAGTGCTTCTGAAAATGGTGCCGTTCATTCCTATGTATGATGCATTTCTTCAGTCACATCATTTCACTTAGTTCTGCTTCAGCACAATCCTTATCTGCAACATTTGAGTCTAAGATCCCTCTTGTCGGTATCTGAAACTTAGGCTGTGTCTTCACATTACCTTCAGTTCCTCGGTTTACAGCACAAGAAACAAGAGCTTCCTGGAGACATTTCACCAAGCACATTTGTTGAGGAGGAAGGGAATGGCTTCTCCAACACTTCAAAACATGTCATTTTTGCTGTGAGCTGATAGTGCCCCTGCTAATAGAAGTGTCATTATTTTAGCATAGCCAGAACTTGGCCTCTCTTCTCCACTAATGTGATGGAAATGCACTGTGAATGGGAAACTCACACAACTTTGAGGAATTGTCATGCAGGGAATGCACGCCTACAGGATGATCCATGCACTGATCCTTGATATAGGGATTATCTGAGTGTGTTTGTGTGTAAGGAAAAAAAGATATGAGGTCCTGATTTAAAGATGAGGTCCAGTTGCATATCCACTTCAGCTATGGGATGGAGACTCTCATTAAGCTGGCCTACTTAGTCTTGAAATGAAATTGCCGCAGCTCATGGTTGCATTTTTCTTCCTCCTTCCCCCAAAAAAGGCCAGCTGTAGTAGTCTGATGGTGCCATATAGGGATAGGGGCATGGAGTTTTTCTGCTTGGGCTAAAGATGATGAGGAGGGTGTGTGAGCTGACACTGTTGTAACATACCACCCCTACTCCACTTTTGTTCCCAGAACCACATCACCCCACCGAGCATGGAATTTTTATCCCCCAATGGCCTGAATATTGATCCAAAACAAGTACATTTTGCTGCAAGCCAGTCTACTCTGTGGAGAACAGCATAACATGCTCTGTTCAAGAGGCACCACTCATTGGGTAGGACCCCACATTCTGTACTGGTTGGAGTATAAGGTGACCAGTTTGCAAGTGTGAAAAATGGAGATTGGGGTGGGGAGCGATAGATAGATATGTAAGAAGAAACCCCGAATATCGGGACTGTCCCTATAAAATCAGGACATCTGGTTACCCTACTGGAGTAGCTTCACATAGGGCCAGCTCCTTGACTGCTATAAATCAGCATAGCTCTACTGAACCCAACACAACTATGGTGACTTACATCAGCTGAGGAGCTGGTCCATCTAATGAATTGCAATGATATAACTGGGAGGTGACTGAGACTGGGATAGCTTTGCAAAGGTATTTTCTAGGGTAGAAAAATGTTCTGCCACTGTGAAGCTTCCTGGAAAAGGCTTTGAGCTGAAAACACCATTATTCTGCACCATTCTGCCTTGACCTTTTAAAAATAGCCTTGAATTAATAGGACACACAGGAAAATGGAGAGAAAAAAATAATTTTATGGCACCCTAGGGACAGGTCCCCACCAATTGTTGTAATAAAATAGCCATAAGAATCTGTGTGATCATAAAAGGTTCAATTATGATGTTGTGTTGCAGAACTAATAAAAAGGTATAAACAGAATATAACCTTGAGATGAAATAAATACCACCCAATCATCAGAACACAGCATTGAGAAGGATAGTCAATTGCGACTGGTGCCAGGCATTTAAATGTCAGGTTCTAATTGATAGGGATATATATACTGAACCATGTATCCAATTCCAGCTGTTTTTCTAACCTCGCAATGTTCCTGCTGACGGTTGGCAGGTGTCTTTTCATTCATCATTATAATTATTTACTAACAATGAAATATCTTACATTTATGGGCTCTTCATGCCCAAGGATCTCTAAGTGCCTTATGGAAAAACTTTGTCCCATCACTAAAATACACTCAGCTCTGGTGTGGAATGTGGCGGCTGTTTAACAGTGCACAGAAATGCCACGTAAATTGTCAATGAGTTGAATTAACCAATCTGGGATTTGGTCAGAGCTGTGGAATTAACAATTGTATTGTTAGGAAAAGCTCCATGAGCTCCTTTTAGTAACGATAATTTTGAGAAAATGTTAGCTTTTTCTTGTCTTTTCTAACAGTAAATGCTTTAAACATCAATGGGTGCACTTCTGAGCCAAAAATAGGTTCCAAATCTTTTCAATAGAGAGAGGCTGCAATCTCAGTTCACCTCTTCCACCACCACTACCTATAATTGTCATGGAGTTCAGATCTGAATCTTTGAATTCTTTCTCTCCACTGTCAACGTGGTCACAGGTTGAATTAGTAACCACAGAAGTCCTATGTTGATGAATCTGGTTTGTAGATGCCTAGGCTAGGGGACCAGATGTCCCAATAAAATTGAGACTGTCCCAATATTTAATTCTTTGTCCCATGTCCCGATCCATGTATGAATGGGACGCCGTTTGTCCCAATATTCAGGAAAAAATTCAGTTCCTAGCTGCCGTGGGGGCTCAGAGCTGTAGGGCTGCCTATAGCGACTGGGAGCTTGGGGTCCTACCGACCACCTGTGCCACCCCTGCCCCCAGGTGTCCCGATATTTTACTGTTGCGATCTGGTCACCCTAGTCCACCTCCTCCTTCCTGCTGGGTTGGCGTTGCTGCTTGCTGCACCCCTGCCGCCTCCTACACAAGGCCACCCGTAATGCCCCCCTCCCAGCATCTTCCTTTGCACCCCACTTTTTTGACAAAAGTGAGCACTTGTCCCCTTTTGAACAAATGCGCACTTTCACCAAAAATGTTGGGATAGCCAAGACAGGGCTTAAAAAAGGGACCTGTCGTGGCCAAAACGGGACGTATGGTCACCCTATACATGCCATGGTGTGGCAAGATTTTCACAAACACAACCGTTTGTAAGAGACTTTGCTTCAAACTCTGTAAGCATACAAAATGGTAATAATGGACCCATCAGTCTAGCAGACAAAGGTATAATAAGGTCAATGGATGGAAATTGAAGCTTGACAAATTCAGACTGGAAAAACGGTACTAATCTTTAACAGTCAGGGTAATTAAATGTTGGAACAACTTACTAAGGGCTGTGGTGAATTCTCCATCGCTATAATTCTTTTAAATCAAGATTGGATGTTTTTCTAAGAGATGTGCTCTAGTTCAAACAGGAATTAATTTCAGCAAGTTCTATGGCCACCCAATACAAAACGTCAGACTAGATTATCCCAGTGGTCCTTTCTGGCCTTACAGTCTTTGATTCTATGTGATTTAAATGGCATGAAACACAAACATTTGTGTGGCCCTTACAGATTTTTTAAAAATACATTTACAATTTAAATGGGACCAACCTAGGAAAGGATTACACTGAATGGCTGGATAGGGAAAGGGAGAGTGAGGATTAAAACAAAGCCAGTGGCTATGATTTGAATATCTCAGCTGGTGTGAATTGTATTATGTTGCATGTGGAGTATGCAAGTTGATGGACTTATTAAACAACTGAGATGGAGGTAGAACTGTGAGTGGAGAGCAGTGGTGCACGTAATATAGCTTGCAAAAAAAAAAGTGCATTTACGGAATTAAAGTGAGAATGGATGGATGGGTGGGGGCCCGATTCTCCATGGAAGTCATTAGGAGACTTTATAGTACCGTTAATGGGAGTTAGATCAGTCCCTGGTAGAGAGAGGTTGTGCGGGTGTTGTGAAAGATGACATGAGTGGGGGGAAGAGACAAGAAACTAGAAGGGAAGAATGGTTAGAACATAGGACACAAGATGTGGAGGAGGTGGAGAAGAGTTTGTTTTTCATGGACATTGTTTCCTAAATTCTAGCCTTGCTTTGGCTTTGAAACCTGTATTACTTACCTAGCCAAAACCTAAATACAGCAGCAGAATGGAACCACCATCTTCTTGACCCATTTCTGCTGATGAGGTTCAACCATCACTAGAACACAATTGAGAAACACGGGGAGAGACTGTGAGTTGACCAAGATGATGGAATAAATCTACTGAATTAAATAAATACTTGCTGTCTGACAATGCAGTTTTCACTCTGTGCTTCAGTCTGAGGTGCCATTAAAGGCATAAGCCATGCTGATTGCTAGACGCATACTTCACTCATCTAGTAAATGGTTCCGCTTGCACTAATGCAGACTTGACTCATTGAGCCCCTACGTATTTTGCTGACCACATTGCTGACTTTTAATGTCTCGATCCTTTTACACCTAGTTGTTTGAGCTGCACATTTTTCAGATGTAATCGCATTTCACTTCATGATTTAGGCTTTTACTGACCAAACTGCATTACAGTATTTTACTAACCAGCAATTACAGTATATATTATTGAATGACATACACATTTTATGCTGCGATGTTAAATGTCTGTTTATTTCAACTCAATCTCTTATTCTGATGATCTGACAGGATTGCTATGATAGATGAATTTTTAATGCATTCTCAATTAAACAGTCCATGTTTCTCTTACGGATGTAAAAACATCTTTGCGCTATGACAAAGGTCAGGATCTATCAAATATGTGTGCTACTTGTATTTCTAAACGGGCCAGAAACCTGGACTCCTCTACAGGAAGAATTAGAGTGTCTGGAGGTGTTCTATATGTGCTCTCAGAGCCAAATCCTGAGCATAACATGGTTTGACTTTGTGCAAAATGTAAATCCCGCAGAGAACTGGCCTAGCTTAAATTGTTCATTGTATTTACAAGTGGCATTGCATGCTTTTCAGCCATGTTGCCAGCCTGGACAAAACATCCCAGAACACCATGCTGTCAAACTCTTCATTGATGTAGAAAGGGGTGCGTGCCCTGACCCTTCTTGGTGCCACCCCAGAGACTTGTTGATTCGCATGATTGAGCAAGACTGTGAATTTACCTATGCAGTGTCTGGTGCAACGCTGTCAACCGTGGTCAGTCTGGCTGGCAAAACAGTCTTCGGTAGACTGTGTATGTTTGATGTCAGTTAAACAGCAAACTCGACTAATTGGGCTGAATATTTTAAAAGCACAACTACAAAACAGAGGCTAAAAAGGAATACACAACTGTTGTAACTCTAATCCTCTGAGTAGGAAAGACCTAGCTTCTGCCACTGACTTAACGTGTTTTGAGTCCTTGCTTATTGTACTGAAGCAACTTTCACTGTTTCACACAACAGAGGGATTTTTGCTTTGTTTGCTATGTCAGATTAGCATGAATATTGCTTAGATGGCAAGCTCTTCTGGACAGGAACTGTCTTTGTATGTGATTTCAGAGTGCCTAGTATTGTAGGGCTCCACTTCGGACTGGGGCCTTAGGGCTGGCATGTAAGATAAATATTTAATAACACTGTTAAGTGAATTGTGCAGGAGTGAGTGAATGTGAACGTGTTTTGGAAAGCTGAAGAGGAAGGTCACTGTGAAGATGAAGGTGAGGGATCTCTTAATATTAAATACTAATAAAAAAAAACAGTCTAATTCCTATGGTCTGCTATGCTCACTTGATCCAAAACACAACTACTTGCCTAATCAAAACACATGCTGCACCTAGGATCCAGTGACACATGGAAGCTCAGGTTTTATCAGGTTTTGCTAACTTGGATGCTCAGCTCAGTGTACAAAATAAACACGGTGAGGATTAGAATTGCTACTGCCTTCTCTGTGTCTAGAATGGCAATAGCAGGGGGGCTGGTCTTCCCTTAGAAATCAGAGAGACGTTATAGAGCCTGTTCCCTTCTAGGTTATCAGATCAGTGACTGAAAGTCACCTGAGACCTGTATTTGCTAGTCATTGGGGCTGAGATTTTCAAATGCATCTAAATGAGGTGAACGCCCAATTCCCATTGACTTCTGAGTCATTGAGACCCAAAGGGCTGGGGTTTTCAAAATTGCCTTAGCTCCCTTTAGGGCCCTTTGAAAAGGCCAGCCTGCAAGTTTTTCACATTTTAAAATTAATTGACTTTGGCCTTTTTGTGTACACTTTTCACTTGCTTGCTATAAACATCCAGTGTTCAGTTTGTTGGCACGCGTGTCCTTGGAAAGCCAGTCTGGAAGAGAGTGTTCCGAAGTGCTTGTGTCCCATTCAATTAGGGAGCTGAGCCAGTGACTAAAGACCCATTAAGACTGAGCAACCTTGCCTGATAACATAACATTCATGATAAACACACAGGAAGAAAGAGGAAAATAAATAAATAAATAAACTTTTCTCTGACTGATTCAGTGTGAGGCAACTGTGATGTGTATTTTGGTTGCCAGTCAAACTGATGGAAAACTTTTCAAAACAATTTTGACCACTTGAAAGGCTGGCTTAAAAAAAAAATCTATGACTTTTCTTTCAAATTTCTGTTATGATTCAAACATTTTTCATCAGTAATAGTAAATTCCTTGGGTCAATGATTGCTTCGTTGTGTTTGTACCACACTCGGTTAACTGAGCCCCATTCTCAGTGGGGCCCCAGGTACTACAGTAATACAAATAACAAACAACAATTATAAATACAATATAAATATAAAATGTAAGATGTTTCTAATCAGAAAGAGAGGCTTAAATACATTGTCAGCTGTTTTCATCTTAACTGTACGATGTATTACCACCCGTATTTTTCAGACTGAAAACTGAGACCTAGAGAGAGAGGCTAACTGGCTAGTTGAAGGCAAACATGGACATTCTCTCTCTACACCCCTTTTCTGACCTAAATCAGTGACCAGTGTAGGGAAGCGGTGCGTGCTAGCACTGGACTGGGGCTCAGGAGTTGTGAGTTCAATTGCCAGCTCTGTTACAAGCCTGCTGGCTGACCTTGGGCAAATCACTGCACTTCCTGGTACCTCAGTTTCCCCATCAGCAAAATGGGGAATAATCCTTTGTAAAAAGCTTTGTGATCTTCTGATGAAAAGCACTGTGTAAGACCTATTGATTATTTCTCTAACCACAATTAATTGTTACCGAGAGGGGGTTGAAGCTGGTCTTTATTTTTTTTTTCTTCCCATGCGGTAAAATAAAACGATTTTCCTTCAAATATATTTGCAATTTTTTTCTCATGCAAATGTCAAAATGAGGGAGGAAAGGCACTTTCTCTCATGTCAAATATTTTAAAAACTGGAAAAAGTCTGTTCCTTTGTGTAACTTTCTCTGACCTACCTTCACTTTTCAGCTTTGTTTTTAGATATTACTTTCTCCTTTTCTTTTTTAACTTCCCCCCTCCTCTTTTCCATTATAAACAATGGTGAAGGTGGAGTATTAAAAAAAAAAAAAGAGAGAGAGAGAGAGGGGATGGGCATCTTCCTACAATTCTGAAACACAACTATAAAGTGAAAATGCATGAAAAAAACTTGACATTTTTTCATTTTGAAATTTCTGACATTTTGTCATTTTGAATTTTTTTAAAAAATATGAAAAAGATTGTTTTGCAAAAAGTTCTATTTTAGACAAAAAGAAAAACATATTTTTCACTGGAAACAAAATTCATCAGCTCTTCTGTTAACTTGTGTTCCTTTCTCCCTTCTTGTTCTGTGCACCTGTTTCATCTTAAGCTTACATTATAAGCGTTTTGTGGCATGGACTGCATTTTCATTGTGTGTTTCTGGTGTCTGGAATAACGGGTCTTCAATCCCTGACTGGGGCCACTATGCAGCACCACAGTACAGATAAATAAAAATAATCTGCGACGTCTGTTCTAATATCTAAATTTGGCAGAGCACTAGTCTATAACACTAGTGAGTCAGGGAAGCTTCTGGGGCAGTAAAAGAAAACAGGAAAATATTCATCGCAGGCTTAATTTAGCAAATGTTCACAGCTCTAATGAATGCTCAACAACAGGAATCATTTGCTTGATTGATAAAGAATGTAAAATCCCTTCTACACTGCAGATGATGACACTCAATGAGCAGGTGATGGCACTAGGTCTAGGAAAGAAGGGGGGAAATAAATAAATAAAAACAATGAAACTAGATCAGCAAAGAGTGCATCTTAATTAAAACTATATGCTAAAACGAGGAGAGTGAATCCTGCATTTGTGAAAGTGCAGCGATTTCAGCAGATTATGCCACTGGGCTGACCTGAGTGTGTCACTAAATCAATGTAATTTACAACTCAATCAGTAAATAACACATCTTGATCATTATGTTACGCAACTTGATCACCAGGATTCAGTAAATGAAAAATGATTAAATTTATTTGGTAGGCTGAAGCTAGGGTGTATGTATGTGTCTGTTTGGCAAATTATGGATCCTGAATTTGTATTTCATTCTGAAATACCTCCAGACCTTGAAGATGTTTGGATCTTGGGGGGCGGAGAGAAGGAAGGGAGCTTGATTTGTGCCTGTCTCTAAATAAAATTGACCGTTAAATAGTAATGGGGACATTCTTAAGAGCCTAGTAGGGTGACTAAAGTCCAGTGATAGAAAAGGATCACAATTCAGCAAGGAGGCTTCTATATGTTGTACGTTTGCTGTCATTCTGCCACTCTATAACAATCAGTCTCATTAGTATTTAAATCAGTTCATAAGTATTTTGCTTTAAATAAGCTTTATTCTAATGAATGTAATGGCATGGTATTTTGTCTCAAGTCTTTTTAGCATAAAGCAGACAGGCTTATGCTCAATACTGTAGATTTGGTCTGAAGTTGATTAAATTAGTTGTAGAAAAGTACAGTAGGCAAATATGAAAAAAAAATGGCACAGACAAGCAAAATCAAGAACAGAGTCTGAAAAATCCCAAGTCACCCTATTAATGGATTCAATCTGCTGTCAAAAAAAGATGGAAGTCTTAAAAGACTATTTTTTAAACTCTGGATTAGCAGAGAAAAGAGATTTTTCTTCCTCTCCCCCAAAGTCTAAAAGCCACAAATACACTGTGAGCAATTTCCCACTTACTTAACTTCTGGTGTCATTTTATTTTTTGAGTTGCAATAGCAAAAGAAGCAGGAGAATTGAACAACAACAGTAACAAACCTTGTAAAACTATTGTATTTCTTATTAAGAAGACTCTTAGAAAATATGTTGAGAATATTTTAGCTCAGGGTGAGAAGAAAGTTATTAGTTAGGAATGCACAAACTGGTTTGGATGAAAAACATGAACTTTCACTTGAAATCTGAATGCATGCCATAGCTTTCTTAAAGTTCAAAATAAATTTGGGTACTTTTCATTCCCCCATCCCCATGCCTTTGGGTTATGAGTACTGAAGTACAACGACCAAGTACATAGTGACAATTGTATCCAGCCCCCACCCAGATGTAGGAAGCTTTTTCTCTCAAAATGTCCAATCTATGAGCTAAATTCTGATTTCTCCAAGTTATTACAATAAAGCAAATGAGTACGCAGGTGAAATTGATTCCATATGGTATAATAATGTGGTTTGAGCTCAGGATCTTTAGCACCAAAAGCAGTAGATGAGCTAAAGGATTAGGTAGCTGCAATAATAGTCTGAAATGGTCTTAGGTTGATTTGTCACTAGAAAGAGACAAAGACCCACGCTGTCCCCTAGTGGGGCTTATGAAGAAATTGTCGTGTTGATGCCCTCCAACCACCAAACCAGATAGAAGTTCAGATGTGCAACCTCCATCCCCTCCACTTGCAGGGATGTTCCAATTTCAGGGTTTGGTGCAGGCCCATCTCTTATATCAAAACTGGAAACCATGAGGTTTCACTTTTAGTCCTAAATTTTCACACAGCAGTTACTAGGCTGGGATATGATAGGCTGAGACATTTTCATTCATGAGATGTCATGACTTGATTTCAGTGGGATGTCTCAGAGTAAGCCACTTCTCAACGTGAATCAAAGCATCAAAAATCTGGCCCTAAATAATATTTGCCTACACTTTCCTTTAACTTTAATGTAAGTGTGTGCATAAAATACATCACATATCAAACTCCACGTTAAACCATCTTGTAAAGTAAGAATAACATAAGAGCTATTACACAAACTGTAGATAATATATGTGGCTGAAACGAATACAGTAGTAGGAGTGAATCGATCAATGGATAGGTCATGATTTGCCAACACTTGCTCTAGGTCCTCATCATTTTCTTGATGTATGCTAAGCAACGCAGGCCCAGAAAGGCAGCTCTAAGTCAAGCTGTTGCTTTGTCAGCAGTAATAGGTCAGAGATGAACTCATTCCAGTGAGGTTCTATTTATTAGTATTTTTCTGATTCCTGTGTACCACAGGATCTCTCACTTGCTCACACTTATGCTGGTTTCTCTTCATTGTCAGATTGTGGTTCAGGATCCCATGCTGCATTAAAATCTGATTGGGGCCTATAAGGACTCAAACCAGTGAGGATCAGAACAGGATGTTATCTGTAATAACCATGATCAGATACTTTCCAAAAGCACAAATGGCAGTTAGGTGGAGGGGATGGTATAATGGGACAGCCTAATTTGGCAATTAACAGATCTTTAACTACTAGCGGTAGATATCTCCAATGGCCTGTGATGGGATTTTAGATGGCATGGGTTCTGAGTTATTAAAGAGAATTCTTTTCAGGGGTCTGGCTGGTGAGTGTTGCCCACATACTCAGGGTTTAGCTGATTGCCATATTTGGGGTTGGGAAGGAATTTTCCCCCAGGGCAGATTGGCAGAGGCCCTGGGGGGTTTTCACTTTCCTCTGCAGCATGGGTCACTGGTCACTAACTGGTGGATTCTCTGTACCTTGAAGTCTTTAAACCATGATTTTGAGGACTTCGATAACTCAGTCATTGGTTAGGGGTCTATTACAGGAGTGGGTGGGTGAGGTTCTGTGGCCTGCATTGTGCGGGAGGTCAGACTAGATGATCATAATGGTCTCTTCTGACCTCAAAGTCTATGGGTCTGAGTCTAATTCTCAATGACTTACAATAAGAGTTAAGTGCCTGACTGCCATTTATGCCTTTGAAAATCTCTCCCACTGACCATGTCTCCATTAGTGCCACTTACCCAGAAGGATGCCAGTGTGCTTTTAAAAATTATCAATAGATTTGCAAGGGCTGAGATTTTTTAAAGTGACCAGAAGTTTTGGGGTGCATCCATTTTTGGATGTCCAAGTTGATACCTTAAAGAGGCCTAATTTTTTAGAAATCCCTATAAGGAATTCCAGGTTAAGCACCCAAAAAAGGCTAGGCATCAAAAATCACTTAGTCATCTATGAATATCTTAGTCAGAGGTTCACTTCATTCTCCACTGTTCCAAGGTAGAACACAATAGTGTTTAATGGAGTAAAGTGATAATCATTAAGTTTAGACTGGAAGTAGAGAAGACTCATGTTTAAGAATTGTGTATCCTCTTAAAACTACAAGAAGAATTATAAGTAAGCAGGATATATCTACCAAAATGTGGCCTTGGAGATCTAGGCTAATACCCCATATAATAAGTGCAATGGATTTTTAATAGACATGTAGTCAATGTCTCCACATCACATCTCCTCCAGAAACTGGCTTTATTTTTTGTTCACTTTTTATTGTGCCTGCTGCTTTACTGTGAGAGTGTCAGAAGCCAAGACTGTAGCTGGTGACATTACTGAGTACAAAAAGAAATATTATCATAATGAGAGTGTTACTTCTGTTAGATGAGGAAGGTTTTTATCAGCATAGCTCATCTGATGTACAAGTGCTGTCTGCTTATACCTAAAACTCAAAGTACTCAGGTGTGTAACTCTCAGGTGTGTAAGCCCCCACAAAGCAAAGCCCTGCCAAGTTTTCAGTTTTAGTAAAAAGGAGACACATGTCCTGTGCCCTTTCGCATTGTTTATCTGATTATCTACTGACTTTCCCTTAAGTTCTATAATTTATGCAATCTTGAAAGAAGATGGTAATGAAAAAATAAATTCCTCTTACAGTTCTTCTAGGGATGGAAGGTAGTAATGTTCCTTTCATGGTATCTTTTTTTTTTTCTCTCTCTTCCTTGTATGCTCTTGGGAAAGAAATGGCACATCTAAGTTCTCAGTACCTGAAAGGAGGGGAAAAAAACCCAAACCTTTTCTTTAAAATTTACAGATGGGCCCGAGTGCAATGGTGGAGCCAACCCCTCTTGAATTTTAAGCAAGTTCTGCTTCTGATCCAAAAGTCCAGGATTTGGCCTCTCTCTCTCTCTCTTTCTCTGAATATTAGATTGCAAACTCCATAGAAGAAACATGGTCAAAAGAAAAACTCTGTGATCCACTGGATAAGGCATTGGACTGTGAATTAAATGACATAGGATACTCCCAGCTCTGTCACTGATCTGCCATATGATGTTGGCCAAGCCATTTCCATCTTTTTAGAGTTTACATTTATTAGTGCTCTGGATACAAGTTAAATATTGTGGTTTTGACTTTAGCATATCAGTGGGTAAATCTTTGTAAAGATGCTGAGGCTGATTTCTCCATTGCTCTGTACATGGTCATCACTTAAACCAATCCAAAGTGAGTGTATAGTGCCACCATTCTGTTTTTTGGTACCAGTTTACAATCACTTTGGATGGCTTCACAAGGTGCAGTGAAGACTCAGGAGTATCCCGATAAATAGGCCCTTGGTGCAACTTAATTGATTCAGTGGTTACATGATGGACAGATTTGTCTCATGTTTCCACTCACTGGAGTGCAGTGCAGTTGAGTAAGAAACATCTCTGCCCTTACACAAACACTCCTCCCAACTCGCAATAAACTGTGATCTTAACAGACTTCATCATTACAGAGGTTTTCTTCCACTTCTTTTATTATCTTACCTTTTAACTGTTTCTTAGCTATATACCCTACAATATAGATTTATATAATTTATGTTTATGCCACTATATTTGGAACCCTATAATATCATTTCTAGGGAGTCACTTTACAGAGTAGTGCTTTTTTTTTAAAAAATGAAATGCATAAGGCTTTGGTTTTTCAAGAGGACTAACTGCCACTTTAAGTGTTGAGTTCACAACCTACAGACAAACTATATTCAGGTTAAACAATTGTTAATGTTTTAGAAAAAAACTGTGGTATGTTTATGCCAGCACCTCTTTCAGCTTACAAAGAAATGTTCCCAAAGGTTAGTTCCACTTCTACAACTGAGTAAGTCAAAGGCATCCCTGACCCAACAGAAAATGTACAAAGCACTCAATCATATTCCCTATCATAAAGCCATCTGTGGGATTTGGAAATCTTATTTGCAGCATCTATTCAGCAAAGCAGAAGTGCTAAAGCACAACCTGAAAATAGCACAACATCTCTGCTGCATGTTGCATTTTATTATAATGTAAATTTCAGGTATGATAGAATATTAGGGGCTCTACAATAGGAAGAGAAAACCAATCAGAATAATTCTGGCCAGTGTCGTACAGAGAGTAGATAGTAAAGGACATGAATGTAAAGCAACAACAATACAACTGAAAAATAATTTCCACATTAATGTCATTTACTGTCCCATAATTGAGTGAACTACTTAAGAAAAAAAAATTAACCACCCTCTTGAGCTGCCACCTGTTATCACAGGCTCTGCACTTTACAGATAAGCTTGTTTTTGTTCATGCTCAGTGCTGGCACAAGAAATGCCAAAATAATGTAAGGCAGGTTTTCCTAGTGCCGCTCCTGAGATTTCCAGTCCAATTACAGAGATCCAAGAGGTTCAGATTAGGTGTAGAACAGCATTTGAAACAAACCTCTACTCGAAATCTTTTGAGATTCAGCCATTACTCTTTAGCTGCCTAAATGTTAGGAGTTACTCTGTGTGAATAAGTAATATCAACTGGGCAATTCGGTATGTGCACCCAATACATTACAGCCAAATCCAATAGACTGGTTTCATAAAGTCTGACTCCTCACCATTCTCCCTCTACCAGTGACTCGACGTTTGAGCCAGATACTCTGGCTGGGAAGTGGACCAGGGAATGATAAACCAAGACTGAACTTCCTGAAGCCATAAACGCCAACATATCATCACTCATGCATGAGCAGGGAAGTTTTTCTGCTGAGTCATTGGCAGCTGGACTAGACATGCAGGTAAAACTCTCTCTTTGCATAATCCACATAATCTAGGTGCCCTTGCCAAAGTATCACAAAGAATGCCTGAAGTGCAGCAGTGCAATTTAATAGTATTCACCACTCGTCAGTAAGCCAGGCATTGATCCCAGTTCTTCCAAGTCCAAGTCTAGTGCCTTACCTGCTAGACAAGCCTTCCTCACTTTGGACCAAGATAGGATGCCCTGGGACCCTTCCAAGGGATGTCCAGCCAGCAGCCCTGGGAGGTTGGACACACAAGTACTGTGGGATGAGTTACTACACAGTATGCCAATTTAGCTCTGATGCAGCCATCTTCATGGTCCGTCTCCAGACATTGGTCCTAGTGTAGCGGGGTGAGAAGGGAATGAATTTGGAACTAAATCCTGCAACGGGCCGAGTTCACTTAATCAACTAATGGAAGTAAATGAGAAATGAAGGAAATCAGCTCTTGTACAGGATCAGGATGATGACTTGGAGATGCTGTGATAATTTAGTGGAGCGAAAGCTATAAATTTACCCATAGCAAGGAAACAAATGTAACTTGAAGCAGCGGAAGAGAGCTCAGAAGTCTCTCGAAAATATGGGTTCCTATGTCAATAACATTCAAGAAGTGTTACAAATTTGCTAGGGAAGACTTTTCTCCCCCCTTGTATTGAAAATTGATTGGGCTCTTTCTTGTTACTGCCCTTGAAGACTATAAACAATTCAAGTTTATAAGAAGGAGTTATAAAAGACTATTCTTTTATATTTGCATTTATGGTGGTGGAAGAACCCGAATAACTTAAATTGTGATGTTTGTTTAGCAAGTAATGGTTTAAAACTTTCATTTCAATTTCTTTGGATGTTCTCTGGTTATAATAAAATTGCAGTAGGAGAAATAGCTTCTTAAATATAAATTGTTAGGGATATTTGTAAGAAACAGTCAGATTTACGTGACTAGAAGGATTGCAAAGAATATATAAGTTGTAGATAAGACCAAATCTTTACCAAATAGCTTGAACTCAACTATACTATGTGAAGCTTCATATAAATAAATAAATAAACAGTGATAACAATAGCAAAGCTATTGATTATACAACATTTCTAACTAGTCTAGTGGGCATTCTACAGGATATTTCACTAATCCAGGTTGGTACTTATTAATAAGTGGTGAGGGAATAAACCAGTGATAGTAAGCAAAAGAAGAGACCGGGAATGAAACTGTTCTAAACATTTTTTTTAGGAAAGTTTATTAACAGAGCTCAATGCACGGCAGTTTCTGTTGGAATGTTAGAACCAAATGAAGGACCCAATTCAGAGCTGAACTCAACTGAAGTCAGTAGAGTTACTGTGCTGTAAAACCAGGGGATGTGACATTAAACTCCATCTCAAGCTAGTGCAGTTCTTCTGCATTGTGTCTTGCTTTATTCTTTAAATCCAAGAAGTTCCAATGTGGCTAGGATTTTCTCTCCAGTAAGATGTTCACTATTTACCTCAGTGAGACCAAGACTTCATCCTTGCAGTCTTGAGTAACTTGATTTTATGTCAATAAGACAATAATTTGCAAAGATGGTATGCATCTTTCAGGAGTTTCCATCCCAAAATCTGTGGAATTACAGTGATGTTTTAGGATGGAAGATGTATATTTTTATTATTATGCTTAATTAGAGTTTTTTCATAAATAGGTGATTGAGGGGAAGAAAAATCATGATAAACTCATGATTTCCCCCCATGCTTTATTTGGTCAAAATTCAAAATCCACAGACACTTTTTGGTTTTGGGTGTGTGTGCATGCCAAAAACTGTTTTTTGTTTTATTCCCTTTCCCCCACCCCCATGTTTTTTAAGAAAACATGAAAAATATAGATGGAAATTAAAAATTGGTTTTGTCAAAATGTTTTCACAGTGGCAAGAAAATAATTTCCCAACCTATTTTGTTTTTGAGGGTCATTCATTGACAGTCTGTTATCCTTCAGTAGTGACAGGAAGCATCATTCAAATCTGTGTTGCTGATCATGAAAAGTAAAATTCATCCATGATGTGTAAGACCAGTGCAAGAAAAACTTCCTAGTCACACATCCCTTACAGTAATACATGCTTTCCAACTCAAAGGTGATAATAGCTTCAACAGTAATTCATCTGAGAGTATTATGCATTAGGAAAGATACATGGAGTTAATTAAGCCTTGGAAGCTTTCAGGACAGATCCTTAGCAGGTATAAATTGATGTAGCTTCATTGATTTCAAAGGAACCTTTCCTTTCTAAGTTGGAGTTTTTAGACTTGTAATACTTAAAGTAACATGTACAAATTCTTTATTTAAAAAATTACTTATGTTAATTATTGAGTACATTATTATGAGACATGTGCCAGCATGTAAAGAGGTGTCTAAGTAACTTTGAATAGATGGTACAGGAACCAGTTATAAGGCACTTATAAACTGAAATACATAGACAGTTCCTTTCTTTATTGTACCTGGAGCAAAATGAATATGTTGTGAGTGTGTTACACTGTTACCCTGGGTACATCAGTGGCAGCAGGGATTGACTTGGGACGTCTGAATCTTCAGCTGTCAGCGACCCACCTGGGGTCACAGTATTGCTGTTGTTTCTGATGTGGGACAGTGTGGTGCAGACACGAGGCAGAACTTGATGTAAAGGAAAATCCTGGACTGTCTGTTATGGTCTTTAGATACAGGCAGACTTTTGTTGTTTTCTCTAGCTCGCAGGCTTACTCAACACAGACAGTTCTGTTGCTTCTTGAGTCATGACCTGAAAAATAATCCTGAAAAGCGTCAGCTATGACATCCCGATTTGGATTGTATCTGACTCTAAACTTCCCCAAAGCTTGCACATGGAGGCGTGTTTCAGGCCCATTTCTGGTGTATATATCGAGGAGCATATAAACTGTATTTGTCTAGTTCTTCTCTGGGATGGTGTGTGTGTGTGTGTGTGTGTGTGTGGTTTTTTTAAATAGGATATACTAAGAGATTCTGGTTATTGATTCCTTTGAAATAGGCCCACAGAGAACCAGCTTTATCCTTCTTCATTTTTTATGGGTAATGAAAAACAGTTTAATACTATTATGTTGATCAGATAATGTTTAAAAACTCACTAGGGTCTAAAAGAAGGGACTGAATAAATTGTGAGGCTTAACTGTATGGATGGCTCTGTCCCAAAAGGCTTTGTAATTCCAGACTTTAAATCACAAATGGTACTTTAGAATGTTTAATACTACACATAATTCTGGGCCAGATTCTCTCCTGTTCCGAGATCTGTTCCAGCAGGAGAAAATGGGCGAGCACATTAGGGACTTAGTCACAGAACCCCAATTTTCAGCAGCTCTAGCAACAGCCTTGGTCATAGGTTAGAGTATCCTACTGAGGAATGCAGCAGTGATTTGGCCATACCCCTTTCCCAACACTCCTGCTCCTGGAACACTCCCTACACTGGGAGCTAGTTTTGCCAGCTTTATTGAAGAAGATTTCTCCCCTACTGTATGTATGAGGCATGGGGATTTTTGTAGCTGGGCAGCTGTGGTAAGATTAGAGTTGATCTGTGAAGAAACCATACCGAGGGAGAATCTCTCTCTCTCTCTCTGCAAATTCCTTTTACCCATGATGCACAAAATACCAAACCCACGTAGCACATGGCTGCTTCTAAAACTGTTATGGGTGTTCACTGATGTGACTCAATGATGGTATTTATTTTAATAGGCTAAGTAAACTATTCCTAATTACTTCTCAGACTTTTCCTTACTAGTCAGCTAAGTTTCCTTTAGGCAAATGTGGGTCTTCAGAAGGGGATTGAAAGCTGAGTAACTTGTCCATCTAGGTTCTTGGATGGCTCCAGTCATTGCTGGTTCTAGGAACCAAATATCAATGGTATTCAGACACCTAAAGATGAAGACGGATGCCTAGTAGATTTTTGAAATACCTGCGCAAGTTAGGTGCTTAATTCCCAGGGCTCTTAGGTGCCTAACCTATTTGAAAATTCTTTGAAAATGCCCCTGGATGATTATCTGCATATTTAGGTGCTTAAATATCTGCATACTTGGCCCTGAGTGCTTATAGGTTATGTTAACTGTGGCTATTGGTATTAATGGTGTGCCTAAGTCTTTGAGACGGTTGAAACCAGTGAAGTTGTACCTCTTCGTGCCAGGGCTGGATTTGGCACAGGATGTCTTAGAAATATCCCCACAGCTGTAATTAAAACCTATTCATCACCAATATTATTTGAAGTTTCAGCATTGGTAGCTCTGCTGCTTCCTTTTGGAAATCTTTAAATAAAGTAATAACTTAAAGGGAGATGTTAACTTTCCTATTACAGTGCTTTGTGATTTAGAATTTCATCCTATAATATGCATAATATGAATAATTTATTTTTATGACAGCTTTAGCTAAAAATGCAAGTGCAAATGTCAACATTTTAATAAACCTTTATGGCACAACACCTAGGAAATGGAAAACAGCATCACAGAGACTTCTGAAAACTTTATTACATAATTAAAAAAGAAGATTCAAACAGCAATGGAATTAAAATGTATAAGAGGAAAAATGTATCATTTTATAGCAACAGCATTACAAGTGTACGTTACTATAATTAAAGAAAACCCAGTGTGGTCTTCCATAGTTCATATTTTTAAATGTCCGTAGGGAAAGACACCAGATTGCAGCTGAGGACTGAAGTCCTTTATCCCCACAAATCATCAGTGTTCAGCATGACAAGTGGCAATGCAACTTTCCCTGCACTTGTCTGGCCAACGTATGTTTGCCCTTACTTTAAGGGACCACTTCCAGGATAAGGCCATCAATCATTCTCCATTCATAATGTGGACTATCTGCGGAGACCTCCCATAAGGCGATTATGCTGATGTGTTGATGATAATGGCCCCTCCTGGCCCTAAAAATTTCATCTATGAAGGGTGCTGACTTGTGATGGTGGTATTTTTGTGATGTGGAAAACTGTACTCTGCAAACTGGAAAGACCACCACCTTCTTTTTTACATGTGCTGCTGAAAGCTCATTACATAGGCAAGAACTTTTGGTGATTGTGGGCTGGGTTGGACCTATAGGTGAATGGCATCCTGTTCATGGTAACTAATGTTTTTTAAAATGCTTAGGAAAATGGATATTTGCACTGATTCAATAGAGATGGAATCTAGGAGAAATACACAGCTGCACAGTTTCAACTAAGTCTGGAACCCTGTCACTAGATAAATATACTGCATATTAGGTGGGAGACAACCGATCCTTAATTATGCCAGTGCCACCGCATTATGGTGTCAGTCAGCCACATTGTAGACATCCCCCTTCATTGACTTACATTGTAAGCAACCACTTCGAAGTCACTGAGCCAACTCAGCCCTTGGTTATACAGATGTCACTGAAAACAGGAGTTGCATCCAAGCATCGGAAGACTTGATCTTCACACCAGAAGTCCTTACTTTCTTGAGGCCAGATTCTGATCCTCTCCCTCGTGCCAATTAGCAGCTGACTCCGCAATTTGTTTGTCTGAGTTCAGTGAGATTGCTTGTGGAGCTAGGTGCTCTTCAGTGTGAGCAAAGAGATCAGAATCTAGCTGAAGGCACTGATTTCCGTGGGGCTACTCATGTAAGTAAAGATACATTTGGCCAAGGAAGGGTTTCCAAGCTAGGTCTGTTAATTCCTTTGTATTCGTGTGTATATATATATATATGTAACTGAGGGCAGAATTTTTGCCTTACATGCAAAGCTAAGTGCCCTGAATCACTAGTTGACGACAAGCTTTGCAAACTTAAGTGAAACGTATTCCGTGATGCGGTTTAGGGCCTTCGTTAGCGATAGATTTCAAAAGAGAAGTTTCTGTTAGAAAACCCTTCTTTAAGTCTCTTTATAAATCTTTCATGAGTTAGCTCCTGTCTAATTTATTCAGCATTCATTATCATACAATTAACCCGAGGAACTTCAAGTATGGCACAAAAAATAATAGTACGTAGAAAGAATACTGATTCAAACAACGTTCTCATCGTGGATACTGGCAATAGTTAGAACATTTATTTCATTACAAAATGCCCATAAATATAAATTAATGGTGCTTGCCTTGAGCAGCAGACAGAACACTGTATGGCTTGCGTGTGTTACCATTGCATAGTAACAAAAATGTGGCTTACTGTGGCCCTAAGAGCCCCTCAGTGCCAAATGGCAAGGGGGTTACAAAAAATCCTCATCCTGCAATGTACTTTGCGTGGTCTAGGTTTGAGGAGGGGGTTGGACTAGATGACCTCCTGAGGTCCCTTCCAATCCTAATATTGTATGATACTTTCTGGTTCATTTGAGAATATCTTGTGAGGTCTGAAATAAAAGCTAGTGTTACACTGGTCATTAATATAGTTGTAAAATATATATACAGATACTATGTAAGGAGTTATGTTTGTATACTGCAAATACATTCTTAAAGTCTCTATCAAGGCAGAGCTGACAAACAGGTTTTCTATCAGAGGAAAGATCTTTATTCACCTTTCCTTCTGGCGTGTAAATTAGACACTGTAAATTAGCACGAAAGTCATTTGCATACAAAGTCACTGAGGGAAGTGGAAACAACAGGGAGGCAGCACAGCAGAGAATAAGCAATGGGTCATCCTGACCCTGAGCTACAGACAATGAACTTGAGAGAGTATCAGGAGAAAGCAAGAAAGACACCTCTTTATCCTTCATCTAGGAAGTAATTGGGCAGTGGGATTATATTCATGAAAACAAGCTCACAACCAACTTTGGTTGAGTAGCTGCAAAGTACTTTTGAGTGAGATAGGCTAACCTTCTGCCTAAAGAAGTCTATTAAGTTTAGTCTCTAGAAATGATGTTATGATTTTGTTTAATATGTAACCCTTTTGTTTTCCTTATCCTTTCTCATTATTTCTAAAATCTTGAATCGTTGATAAAAAATTTATTATTGTTTTCACTATGATTGTATCTCAGTGCTGTGGTATTATCCTAGGAGCTGACCCTGAGTTGAATCATTCAAGCTAGTGTGTATGTTGTTCTTCTGGGGACAGCAGACCTGGTATTACTGTGAGTGTTCAGTGGATAAGGGACTGGACACTACAGGGAATGCTTCTAAAGGGCTTGGGGACTAGGGTGCAGCTATTTGTAACCTGCAGGGCAAAAGAAGGGCTGACATAACCCAGAGGAGAGGGTTTGGGTGGCCAGCAGGCTGGAAGTGTCAGGGAGCTGACATTCAGTTAACCACAAACATGTATCTCTTACTGGAGGCAGGAGGGTAACAAGGTGACTCTCAGTCCTGGGTACCCCAACAGCTATCCTATTTAGATCTCCACAGTTGTCATTGCTGCACCATCCAGGCTACTTGAAGTCTCAAAAGAGGATGAGGGAAAAGGAAGGGTGAAAAAACCCTCACCTACTTCTGTCCAAAACCCACCTATTGAGCTGAAGAAGATGCTCCGTTAATTGGCAGCAATATGATGTCTGTAACACTCAACTGAGCAGGGCTGATTATATCCTCTAGAGGGCAATACTACATGCTCTGGTCAGTTCATTACATATTTCTGTGTACAAGATGAGTATGAAGAGTTTGTGTTAATTTTTCAATTTTGTCAAAACCATTGTGAAATATCAAACATAAGAATTTGATCTTGTGAATAAATGATTTGGATAAAATTCCTGATGTTGGTGAAGGATTTGTTATTTAGATAGTCAAGACAAGAGATGGTGAGGCTTGGATCCAGACCTTGCTTTGGTTAGGCTGAGCTCTGGAGTCTGGATCTGAAAATGAACCAGTGCCAGTGTGTGGTTTTGATGCCATCTGAACCATGTGAGATTTCACTTCAGAGTGACACAAGATGAGTTATACATATGAGAAGGCCACTCTTTTGAAGTAAACAAGATCCAGTTGCAAGAAAAGGGATGTTAGCCCAATGCTCTAGCCAAACTCCTGCTTAAGAAACTACATTCTGGCTAAAATAATTCCCCCCTGCCATTTCAGCTAAATGTAGTTGCTATTAAAAAGTCAACATTTGCCTATAATGAGATATGAGATCTATCTTTTCTTTTTCTAGGGCATGGAACTCAAATACTACAGTGGGTAAATGTTAAATTTTCAATTGCGGCCATAGGTTGGCTTTCTTCACATTTTGTCCTAAACTAGACTTCAATCCAGGCAGAAAAGTCAAACAAAATAGGGCCATTTAGATCCAGGTACTTGCTTTGGAAAAGAAAAGAAATATGAGATAGTTTGGCTGGTTATTTCATCTGCTTTCTGTAAACTGGTATGTTTTGAAAAAGGAGAAATTGCCATGACAAGATCAATCATTCTCAGATGGGCAGTCACCATTTCATGAATATTTAAGAATGACAGTCACAATGGAAATGCTTGTGGATTTACAGTGCGATGGATATGGAATTTAAAAACACACATCACAATGTTAAAAAATCAATACCGGGGCTTTCACTGATCTAAATAAAACTGCCCATAGGTGACAAGCTTAAAATGCAACTCAACTGTAAAAATGGGTAGGAAATCACCATGGTTTCTTTACTCCTCTCCTTTGGATGGGACATGAAACTTGACGACCTGAGCACATGTGGTCAGAGGACTTTTTACAATCAACACACGTGAGTTCCATGCCAGTTTTTGGAAGGGAAGGTGCATTAGCTTAGATGTTCTGGAACAAATGATGATGTACAAAAATAGATTCTGACAACCTAAAATTCTCTCTGTGTTGTCAATTCCATGATATAGGTAGTAGCATTTAAACTAAGAGCTGAAACCATTCCGATTCCTATAAAACCCTACTTATAGTGCACGTGCTCTCTCTCTCTCATTTCAGTGTTTCTGAATGAAAGGTGACATATACATCAAATGTTGTTACTGGTTGGGTGGTTTTTCTGTTGATTCAGATTCAGATGTCATGGAAAGTGATGAGAGAGACAAGATGAACCAACTTCTGTTGGTGAAAGAGAAAAGCTCTTGAGCTACATGCACCTCTTCTTCAGGGACCCACATGGCTTCCACAACATGCAAAGTGATTAATTTCCAAAGCCATTAAATGCCCAATTCAAGCATGTTGTTAATCCTGACGTGGTTGGTTAACCCCCTAACTTTAAGCATATTAGTGGTCCTATTCAAGTTCATTTATTGAGTAAAGTCTTAACTTCAGTGGGGCTACTTACATTCTTTAAATTAGCCATGTCCTTAAATAACTTGATGAATTGGAAACTACCTTATGAACCACTTGTGAGGGGTATTAGTGAACTCAGTCTTTCTAAAGAAAACACTACCATGGATGTGCATAAGTGAAAGCAGAGGCTATGTTTACCCCAGTATAATTCATATATGCATTGTATGCAGCATGTATATCCTATTTCCAGTCTAGCTGTACTTGACCACTTCCCAGTTTGTCAGACTGGTAGTTGCATATTCTCGTCTCAAAGGGCACAGTTTTTGTTATAGCCAGTTGTGTAATTTATCCAACACATTTAGCTTTTTTTAGGTTATTAAGGTCAGTGAGAATTGCTAACAGCAAATTTCACAGTGAAATATACAGTCTGAAATTTATTCTCAATGCATGTTCAAATATCTGAGCTAAAAGTTTGCTTTATAGGGTGAAATTCATCCCTATACTGAAGGCCAACAGAGAGCCTATGCACCACTTATGTCTTCAAAGCAGGGCTTAAATGAAAGTTAGGTGGTGAATGTGTACCCCTCTTGTCTGTGTGTTGTTCATATTGCTGTTAGGCGCTGGTCTAGAAAGAACAAAAATCATGCCTATTAGCTAATGGAGTTAGTCCTTTATCTTAAGTGGTAAAGTGTGAAGTCTTGATTCTTCACTGCCTCAGCAGTATAAAAGGGCTCAGAGTGGGTGTAAATATAATTCACTCCTGATTTAACTGCCAGGGTCATGTAAAATGGCCTTAGTGTAAATGAGAATTAACACTGGCAGCTCCTGGTTCAATTGCTGCTGAAGATGCATGGGAGAATGCTGATATGTATGTATGTATGTATCATTAAGGCAGCTTAAATGAATTTGCCTTGCTGTGGCAACTGCAGCACACCCAATGCACTGTAATAGAGATTACAGTCCTGTATGTCTCTGTGATGGCATCAAAGCAACTCTTATGTTGCCTTAGTGGTAGGCCTCATTTTACCCTCCATGAGTATTCATGCTAATCAAACTTCAGTGCTTGAATGTGATAACACACGTACAAGGGTTGCAAACCCAGTGAAATAATAATAATTCTCTTTTGAATGCGAAGCAATATTCACAGTGCTTTTTACACTGTTTTCTCAGCTCTGCTTCCTTTAAAGGGATATTGCCCCTGTGGTACTGGAATATGTCCCATTTAAGAAACAGGGTATGCTGAACAAACACAAATTTGCTCATTGCTTCTACTGACGGATTCCTTTATAATCAGAGGCTTTATAAACCTTTGATTGCTCAGCTGTATAAGTATTTTTGACATGATGCCCTCCTGAGGTCTCTATTACCAGGGCTCGTTTTTAGAATTTCAGAACATAAATACACAGTGAAATAGATTACCATCTAATCTTGCCTCAGAATGCTATCAGAATAAAGTATCATTCAAGATATAAGTAGGAAATACAGACACACTTACGGTAAAAAAACATTTCTTTTGTACAATCATCGAGACGTGTTCCTGATGTAACTTTGTTGAAGACAACAATCACTCTAGGAATGTATTTGGCACAGTAATTTTTACTGTTGAGAGTTTGGAGTGAACTGTAAAAACACTGGCAGTCATATGCTAGTGAAGCATAGGCTCTGGTGTAGAAAAGCAGACTTGTTTGAGATCATGTGGACTAGTGGGTATGACACTGGAATAGATCTTAAGAGAATTTAGAATCTGTTCCCACAACTGACACAGATTTGTTGTATGATATTGGGTAAGTCACTTGCCCTCTCTTTGCTTCACTTTCTCCATTTGTAAAATAGGGGTAATAATGCTGTCCTCCTTTGTAAAGTATTTGAAATCTATGGATGAAAAGTACTGTATAAGAACCAGATATTATTTCTTATTTGGAAAATATTTTTATCCCATAGAAAATGTTAATGTTTCAATATCCATTTGTTTCAAATTGGAATGCGAAGTCAAAAATTAAAAAATTTTGCAGAAGGAACAAAAAAAAATCCATGAAACCTTGCGTCCAAAAATGTTAACATGAAAATATTCAATGTTTTCAATTGAAATGAAATGAAAATTGTCATTGTGAATTGACAGTTTAGCATAAAATCTTCTTCAAGCTATGTCAGACCAAGAGGAGAGTTTTTTCCACTTAATTCTTCCCAAACCAAGTATTGGGAAGGTCCTGTATTTGATTGATTTCCTTCCCCCCACCCCCAAATGCGATGAGTCAGTTCCGTAGAGGTCAGAGTATGAATTATGCGACTAGTGATTCTGCTGCTCTCCATTTTGCCAGGGACTGGTTGCCAGCAGGGAAAGATGGTGTTACGAGCCCTATTAGGGGGTAGCTTACATGGGCCAGGGTATCTGGGTCCCTGGGAGGAACATGTTGTGGAGGCAGTTTGGGGCATTCTATATCGACACACCATGCATTAGAGCCTTCACTGGAATTCCTACAATTGCCTCACCAGTGGTCCATTAGGCAGGCTACCAGGCAAAGTTTAAAGAGAAAGACAGGTATCACAGAACTCCAGGGCCTCAGGAGAGGATGAATATCACTAAATAAATCTACAGCTATGGAAAAATAGTGTGTCCTTGTCCTGTCTCTCCTCCACCCGCCATCTCACTCATGCACTCCTCCCTGGATGCATTTATAACTCACAAATAAGAAGCCAAATTTGCTTTACTGTCTCATCAGCACAAACATGCTTTCACATTTTTCAATAAACGTGATCAACGGCGGAAGACTGGTTAAAAGAGAGTCCTAAAGTTGTGTTTGCAAGAAACATGTCATGGCAATTATATGTTTCAATACTTCTTTTCCCCCACTTTAACCAATGACAGTCATCTATTGCTAATAATTAACCTTTTCACCCATATTCCAAATGGAACAATTACTAACGGTAATTAGATGAAAGCTATTCTAAACGTATGGGCTGATCTTTCAGGCTGACTTTTAGATGCCTTACAACATTTTGCACATTAGTAGAACAAATGACACCAAAAACTGTGCATGGACACGACTTTCAGAAAGTGTGGACTAAACTTCTTGAAAATGTTTGATATAGAAGTGTAACATTACCTGAGAAATAAATTATCTCACAGTCACATATATTTTTAACCTACCAGATGGGAAGATTGATTCACACTTCAGCTGGCTCTTTTACTTTTTGTGCTGGGTGCCAACCAAGGTCTGGGACACATCATGCTATCTGTACAGTATAAAGACCAAGTGAAAGAGAGCCTCTGTCTTGAAGAGTTTACCATCTTACAAAGAGGGTGTGTGAGTGTGGGAGGGTGTTGTTTTCCCTATTTTCCACATGCAGAATGAGCTAAAGTGATTTGTCCAAGATCTCTTCTGAGTCCTGTTCCTATTTCTTCATCACAAGAACATTCTTCCTGTCAAAGAATGATATTCATGGTTCTGACTCAGAAGCATTTCGTAATTCAGCAAAGCATGTAAATAAGTGCTTAAAGTGAAATGTGTGCGTAAGCGCAATGTGGGAGAGATGGACTTAAACTTGTGCGTACGTACTTCGCTGATTGGAGGCCCGTATTTGACATCTGTAGGTTTTGTGCTAGAAAAACACTGGTGGAAAGCTGTTATAAAGCAAAGTCACTTTCCTGTGGGACTTAAGGCTTTAGATGGGCATAGATCTTCTATAAAGCATTGCATTTCTGACAGAAATTCTCTGAAGAATGATTAAATAAAAAAAAAAAAACCAGAGCTGCTGCTATTGTCATGAATCATCTGGCAGCACTAATTAAAACAAAGAGAGAGGTTGAATACCACAGATAATTCTAAGCAGCAAGGGCTTTTTTATGATAAAGTAAGAAGCAGCATTTTTCTTCTCTGACAATGCTATGTAGGTTAAGATAGATCAACTTCTGTAAAGCAGTACAGGAGGAATGAAGATAGAGAACGACCATAGGAACAAATTTTGTAAAAGCAAAAGGAATTAGAAGTTAGATCAATTCTCAATACTTCAGATGAATGAGTGGTTCAGTGGCTTTGTCTGAGAGTGAAGGAGCCGTTGCATTAATAGTGAAGGAACATTCTATATTAGTGCCAACTGCCAAGAGTTATTGACTGAGTTGTAAAGAAAATAGTTGAAGCAGGACAAATTACATGGAACTGAAGTGCTGCTGCTTTCAGTGGATGTATCACAAAATGACAAGCATGCGATGGATGAAGCTTAAAAGGCTAGAGATACAGAAAAAAATCAGTTCAAGTGACATAATTTAGATCCAGATGTGGATTTTGAACATCCTGAAGTTCAGGTTGGGTCAGAGCTGCTGTGTTGATGCAACCCCATCTTTAGCTGTAACATCTGGTTCAATTCAGATCCAAAAATTTAGATGCTTATTTGAACCTCATCCCAACCCTTGAAGCCTCCTGAGTATACCAAATTGGGCTCTAAATCTTGAGTTTTTCATTTCTTCAAAACCGAAGATGTGCTGGGGCAAATGAATGTGGAAAGGAGGGAGGGAGGAAGGAATATGTCTCATGAGCTTTAAAAGCTTTTTTTTAAAAAAAAGTTCAGTCTTGTATGATATGTCTACACTGCAATCACTTGGGTTGGTAGCAAGCCAAATACTGAGCCGAGGTTCCCGGCAGACTTCAACAGCCCACACTGCAGCCTGTGCTGCCACAGCTTTGCCACTCCAGTATTGGAGCTAGCTAGATTAAAGCTAGCTCTGGTCTGTCTATGTGAGCTTCACTCACACCCAGACAGCTCACGTTGGGAGAAGGATCACGGAAGACACAGTTTTATTTAAACCGATTCACCCCCCCTCTAGTTGTTACCAAACAATTTTTTCCATTAACTCAGTAAATGATGCATGTTACCTTGTAAGCTGTTGTTTTACTGAACATGTGTCTTTAATATTTCATTCACATTTTTATTACTGCATTGAGTCATGTATAACTGTTTTCCAGATTGTCACAATGAAATAGAACAACAGTTTCATTATAGTATAAGCAGCATTAAAGGAACTCTTGTACTACTTTAGAAAGATGGGGGGGGAGCCTGTGTGTTTATCTAGATGACATTTTGCTGATGGAGTCCCTACTTTTCATGTTTCTCTTCTCTTGTTGTTTAACTATATAAAGGATATTTACAGAAAACATAGTCTATATTTTTTCAGTGCTATTATGCACCTGAGGCTTATGTCTGTTAGAGTGCAAGCTGCTTGGGGCAGCAACTGTGATTTACTATGAACAGCGCATAACACAGAGACGTGGACAAATGCTGAACTCAAACTTAGAACTCTAGGATTCCATTTATGGCGCTGCCACTGCCCGCTGTGTGACATCAGTCAAGTAACTTCACTTCTGTGTGCTTCTGTTTCCCCTTCTGCCACTTGTCTATTTAGACTGTGAGATCTTTAGTGCAGGGACTCTCTTACTATATATTTGTACAGTGCTTAGCACAATGGAGCACCCATCTCCATTGGAATAGGCTTCTAGGTGCTACTGTAATAATATTAAAACACCAATGCGGCCCATCCCTGTGTTATAATTGCTCTGCTGAGATTGAACCTCTGCTTTATAAAATCTCTCCCAAGCTGTTGCAGGGTTTAAAATGTTACGAAATTTCTGATGAGACCAAATTTTTATCTTAGATGCATTGCTGTAAATGGGGAACCACTTAAGAAGTTAATGGGTCTGGATCTAGGTGTGTGTTAATGATAGCAAAATTTGGGACCCTAAAGCCCAATGGTAATTGATCTTTTCTCCAGGGTAATGAAAAAATAAAAGCCAGACCTTCCTGCTTTTCCCCTCCCCATTACTCTGACCACCAAAGTTAAGAGCAGCCAGGACATTGCAAACAAACTGTGTACACCTAGATGTTCCATTGCACAGTGGGAACTGGCTTTAATCTATTGAGTATGGAAATGTTAACAATCAGGTTCTGTTCTATGCCTCCAAGGATACGTCTTCACTGACGGAGTGCTTGCGTAACTCCCCTCGACTGCTGCCAAAATTTAAGGTAAGTGTAGACCAGGCCCAAGAGATGCTGGACAGTGCTTATAGCCAGGGGAGGGGTGGCCAAGATGATTGATCACCACCTTTGTGCTCTCCTGATCTTGGACTGCTCTAGAGTTTGGAGAGCCTAGACAGCCTCAGGACTGGTACAGTAGTTTTCCCCATGCAACTGTAGGAGCTCTGCTCTTGCCTGGAATCTTCACATTATTACTGGCTGCAGCCCTCATTCTGACACACCTCTTCCACACTCAACCACACTGGATAATGCCCTCATGCCAGGATTTCAAGGGACCTGAGAAAGCAGCCTCATGGCAGTCTGTGGAGAATCTGTGCCAGGGAATGGACTCCCAAATGAACTTATTCTCCATGAATTTATGTGCTGCAAAGACAGTTGGTCTCTTTAACTGCAGTCCATTGGATTCAGAATGTATTTGAACAATGATCTTGCTAGTTCACGCTTTCCTTTTTTTATTCCTATGAACAATATTCAGGGATGCAGAGAATTTCTGCTTCTGTATTATCCTTTCAGAAATCAGTGCTGCTCTCAGGAGGAGCATTTTTGTATATGCATGCGTCTGTGTGTACTTCACAGTCCTTGTGAATGTTCAACCAGTCCTAATATAAAAATCAGTGGGTCCCGGTGTAGGTTTGTCTTCAGTACTAGATCTGTTCTCTCTGTAACCTCCAGGCAAAATGCCTTAACGTATCAGCAATCTTGTGGCATACAGAGCAGCATTTACTTGGTAATACTGTGTTTTCAGCAGCAGAACTTTTGGTTTTTTTATTCCATCTCTCTCTCTCTCTCTCTCTCTCTCCATGTTAACCAATTTTGCATAAAACTATTGAAAATTACAGTAATATACTGACAGCAAAATATGAACAATGGGTTCCACCAGAGAATCACTCCTGTAGGGATATTGCTGTTGCATACACACAAGGGAGTTGAGGGGTTAGAAAATGGTCTGAACATTCCTGTCATCACAGGGCAGGCGGTGGGAATGTACCCCAAAATTGGGCCTTTATAGAAGAGACTTTAAAAGACAAAACAAAACAGAAGATTAGAACCTTTTCTTTGGGATGATCCTGTAGAATCTAATAGAAGATGATACTTCTCCCATACAATCCTAGAAGACAGTTAAAAAAACTTACAGAAAAGATTGGATTCTGTATTGAGTTCTATTGGTGATGGGTAAGTGCTATAATATCTTATTTAGGCTTGAATTTTCAAAGGCAACGAAGGGACTTAAACCAGAGGTGATGCATGGCGGCGGGGGGCATGTGAGGTCACATAATTCCTCCCCCGGAGTTGCTGCTTGTCGTGTACTGAGCATGGTCCGAAACACTGTAGAAACTGCTGCCCTCACTCTGTCCCCCTCCCGCCATCGGCAGGTACAGGTTGTCTCTGACTTAAGCACTCAGATCCCACTGAATTTCAATGGAAATTGGGTACTTCATTCCCTTAGGCAATTTTGAAAAACCCAGCCCTAATTTCTGGCTCCAACGCTATTAAACTCAATGGGTATTTTCCACATGAGGTTTTAGGAAAGGAGGTGGGCCTAGGGTGCTGAAATCAGGTTCCGTGGACTTCAATGAGCTTTGGCGCAGGCCCTAAATAGATGGTAACTCCTCTGGATTTATACTGGTGTATCTGAGAGCATAACTTGGCTCATTCTTATGGATGCAGCTTGGAAGCCCTTTCAGGATTGTCTTTAGTGGCTACTAGGCTAAATCTGAGCATTTTCTATGTATTGGGGATGCACTTGAATGGGACATTGCCCAAGGAGTGTAAAGGAAATTAGAAACTGGCCCAATAAATACGTCAGGTAATTTTCAAAAGGGCCCAGATGACTTAGGAGCACAAGTGCCACTGAATTTCCAATCTAAGACCTGGCCTACCAACAGTTTTATACCAGTATAGCTGTTGGTTACGGATGTAATTTTTTTACTGATGAGGGTTACACTGGTAACCCCTAGTGTGGGTGCAGTTATACCTGTATAAAAGGTGTTGTCTAACAAGATAGCTTATGTCCCTTTCCAAGGAATAGCTATGCTGGTATAATTGCATCGACACTAGAGTCTGTAACTCTTTTAACTATACCAATTGCAAATACAACTCTGTAGTGTAGATATGGCCTAGGACACACAGATACTGTTGAAAATGCCACTATTATTCTTGGTCTTTAAAGGTTTTAAAGGTTTCTTTAATCTTTGTCTTTAAAGCTTATATGAGTCCACCAAGTATTTCTCCAAAATAAACAAAAACCAACAGTCATATCTAATAACACTAAGCAAATGCATCTTTGACATTAATTTTATGTATGGCTTTTCCCATGTTGTCATCTTGTCTTCCGATGCAACTTAGTGCTTTTCCTTTATTCTTTTGCCTATTTTATGTTTTTGTTTAAAATTTATCAAATGATATACTTTAAGAAATAGACAGCACTCAAGCACTATGGTGATGTAAGGAGGAAGGTTTGTTAACCCAATAACATGCCTAGACCACTGCCCACAGTTGGAGGAAAGATCTGAAATAAAATTCACATTCAGTTTGGGGGCAGGAGCAGGTGGAGGGGTGGTATCGAAAGGAGGAGGATTGTCTAACAAACCTAGATTAAAAATGTACATGGGGAAATGTCTCATCATAAAAATAGTGGAGTAATGCACAAACGAATTATACTGGAATGCTTAATAGAGCTGGAATAGCAGAACAGTTTTTCCATCATAGCTAAACTGGAAAATTTTCCCCCAGGTAGACAAGGCCTTAAAAAGATAGGTGTGGGCATTTGGAATACTGTCTTTCATGGAAGGTCTGTTTGCTGTTGTGACATTCTTAGCAAGAGGTGAGCTGAAACAACATGCCCAGGTGTGACACGATTATTATTATTTATTAGCATATTTATTGGTATTGCATTAGCACCTACAGGCCCCAACCTAGTTAGTATACTATTAAGAGTCAATCCCTGCCCTGAAGAGCTCACAGTCTAAATTCACAATGCAGAGTGGCAGGAATACAGATGGGAAATTTTGACACAGAGAGATTGACTTGTGTTAGGTCACGTAGGAGGACAGTGGCAGAGCCAGGAAATGAACTTGATCTCCTTACTTGTAGTCTAGTGCTCTCATCATAACACCATCCTCCCATTGAATTTGGCTGTGCTATCATTTTCAGTGGCATTAACTAATCAATTTAATTTCATAGGCCTTGTATTGAGGAACATCCTGTGAGGCTACTGTGTCATTCATTGCTAGAGCTGGTTGAAAAAATTTCAAGTGAATGATTTTTCACTGGAAAGTGTGGTTTTGTCAAAACCAAAATGTTTCATGGGATTGTGTTGATTTCGGCAACGTTTTCAACATTTCAACTTTCTGATTTTCCTTGGATAATGTTAAAATGTTTTCTTTTGGTATGTTAAAGACATTTCATTCTGACTTAATAGAGAATGTGGCACAGCTCTTTCTTCTCCTTCACCCCACATTGGGACATTGGCTGGTTGTAACTAGAAACGTAAAGAGGACTCGGTACAATATGTTGATTTCTATATGCGAGATGCTATACTTCAATCCTTACCTTGAGGGTTGAATACGTACCCAGCAATAAATACTACTTTTTAAAAAACGATGCCTATAACACCCCAATAAAGTAGTCAATGATTATTACACTTCTATTCTGGCTGGGTGTCATGGGATTGTTGGCCTGTTTAGATATCTCTACGCAGCCTGTGTCAGTGAGTTTCCCAGTACAGGTTAACAGACCATGGCTAGCAATGCTTATGTTAGTGCTCTAAAAAAACCTATATAGACAGCACTTTGGAGTTGTACTTCTAGCTGAAATCTGGGAGATGGGGACCTCAAATCATAAGCTTAGACCTGAGCAGCAACATCAGTGTTGGGTCTGGTATAAGAACCTGAATAGAATAGCTAGCTAGGAATAGAATTCAGTAATCCTAAACTCCAGCCTCCCGCTGCATCAGACCACACTCCCTCCCGGAGCCAGGAATAAAATCCAAGTATTCTGAGTCCCATTTCCTTGCTCTGATCATTAGAACACATGCCATCAAATAGGTGATGGAATATTGCCCTAGAACCTGAGGCATGTTTACACTGTCCTATAGTTCGGGAGAAGGGGCAATGCTGACGTGCCCTACGTTCCCTGGTCTACACTTGACTACTGGCTCCCGGCTATAAGCCCACTTAATGAGATCTGGGTTTTATTAGTGGCAGCTAGTTCATGAGCTACAAAAACTAAATACTGTTTCTAGCAAGACTCACTGGTAACGTCAGACACATTATTACTTTCTGTTGAAATATTTTAAATAATTGAATATGATTTTTTTAAAATGTCTAACTTCAGTAGCTTCTTAAAACCAAAACCAAAAATGCCTTATGCACCTTTTAGTAATTCTAATTGAATTGCATGTAAAATAGAAAGAAGGCTATAATTTTGTTTTAATTGTTTTAGGTTTTTTCCCCAAATCTTTCCATTATGAAATTGATATTTGCTCTCGTTGTCTTTATAGTTGAAGTATGGGCCTTTGCTTCTCTGTAATCAGCATTTATTCTGATCCTTTACCCTCTAATGCCTGCAAATCCAGACGTGACTGAAAGTGTCCAAAAATAAATCAGACGAGGAAGCTGGAAAAGGTCACATGTGAAATGAGTTTGAATAGTGAGAGCCAGTTCTACCTTTCTGAACACAGTTTCAATGTGATGGATTAGAATGGTATGTTTAGGTTAATGCAATTACACTGTAAGGATTCATTCTTTGTATTTTCTCTCTCAGTTCAATTTTGAGTATGCTTTTATTTTTCTCTGATTAATTCAATGTCAAATACAGTGTACAATAGACCACCCTTACTAGCCAATATGTTGTTTTAAGTGACCATCTTAACATATTGCTAGAAGCAATGAGTACAATTTCTTAATCCTTTATTGCAAGGATATTTCCATTAAGCAACTGTTTTTGGTTCTTTGAGTGGCTGCTTAAGAAATGTGTCCCTGGAAAAATTGTCAATTCTAATCTAGTCTAATCTATCACATACATTTAGGTCCTCTCTTTGTTTCGGTCAAAAGGATCCTTATACCTTGCTGAAATCCATGATCGATGTTAATCATATCACCAAAAAGTGTTTTAATAAAGTCATTAATGTTGTGTTTCAATAAAGTAATTTCCAATGTATAAATAACATAGGTGTAGATTTTGATTCCAGGCACAGCCCTGAGAAAGAGGTGATGCATCCAACCAATTGAAAATTTTCTGATGGGACATTGAAATCCATCAGTTGAAATCACTGTTTCACAGGAACATGTCAGTTTCTACAAAACTTCATTTTGAGAAAAGAATTAAAGGAAAGCATCTTGCAAAGGTCAAAATGTTCTGTTTTGACCTTAATGGAATGGAATGTTCAGAGTTTTTTTGTTTGTTTCTTAACAGTTTGTTTCAAAAATATTTTTCTTTATTTTCCTACATCTTTCTTTTTATTTTTTTTATATTGTTTGGTATTGTATTTATATTGCAGTTGGAAAATAATTATTAAACCTTAGTTATAAAAGACAATAAATATTAACTATAACTCTCTCTCTCTAATCATATATAAAATGAAAATATGTAAAACTAAATCAAAATACTTTGGTTTTATCAAAACAAAATATTTCATTTGACCTGCTTTTTTCCCCCTCCCCCCATTTAGTCTTTTTATTTTGATTTTGTTTCTCTTTCAAATGAAGAAAACAAAATTTTGATTTTGTTTCTCTTTCAAATGAAGACAATTAAAAATGTCAGAATTTCCTGCAGAATAGAAATTCTGGGTTTCAACCAGTTTCAGCAAAATGCAGCACCACAGGAATAACCCTGGGAGGCAGTGTGCCTCAGAGGTAACCCTTCAGAGGCTTTGTCTACACTAGGATGATTGTACTGGAGTAGTTGTACCAATTTAGCTATAACCATAAAACCCCCTAGTGTGGACACAGCTATGTAGCTATAAAAGTGCTTACAATGTTACAATTCATGCTGGTTCCCGTGACTGGCATAAACTGTAACTGCATACATTCAGTTTTTACTGGTATAACTGCATCTATGCTAGGAATTCTATTGACATAACTATTTCGGAGAAAAATCCTGCACCCTGGCTGATGCAGCTGTGCCCATTAAATTTTTAAGTGTAGACCAGCCTTAGTCATAAAGCCTCCCCTTAGGCAGTGTAGGGGTGATAATTTGTGGCTGACCCGTACCATCATCAGATTACAATATTCCACAAACACTCAGTCAATTCCAGCCAGCAAGCAAATGGGAGAGGAGGAGAGTTGCAGTTCTTCCCTTCCTACATCCATCTTAATGGCTCCATCGTGCTGGGGACTAAGCAGGTCCATGTTACATGCCTATTCCTATACATCGGCTACTGAGAGTTAGTATAAGGGAGTTCTGACTTCCTCTTAACACCAAATCACAATCTAGCTGTTAGGTCTCTTTGTCTGTTACAGGAAAGTAATTTTATACACTCTGGCAATGTCAAGGGTCCATAAAATGGTTGTTAGCTTCAACTATGCCCACTTTAAGGTCCCTATGGACTACCAGAGCTGTGAAGCAATCCTCATGTAAATCTGGGTCAGGTTCCATAATGTTAAATTGAAGTGAACTACTTCATTGCCATATGGGTGTGGTCTCTCTTGGGCTTTCTTTATTTCTGGATTTCTTTCTTAATTAAATTTCAGCTTCCGAAGACATCAATTCAGTTATCCAGGAATAGCTACTTTAGTGGTGATCTTGATAAGATCCAACTAAATTAAGTTTTTCACAGCTTCATTTCCAAATGTAAGCAGAGATGGTGGTGTGTACAAGAATGGGGTAGCATCCCTTTACGTAGGTTTGATGCAGTCCCTGTTGACTATTGATGAAGCTATCAGAACCCTGCCAGAGCAGCAATTACAGAGCAAAGAAAGTAGGTGCCCAGCTTTAAGCAACCCTTCATTTCCCCCCACGACCACCACTTTCCTCAAAAGCATAAGATATTGGTCCATTGAACATGCCTCAATTGATCAGTAGTCTGATCAATATCCTCCACTCTTTGCATAAGAAAGAGCTCAAAACCCAGGAACCTCTGTTTTATCTTGCCCTACATGCCCATATTTTTAAAATTATAGTTTTGCAGATTTGATAATACAGATGGGTTCCCACATAAAATTTTGCATTACAAGATTTTGAGCCTGAGGGAATTTTCATGATCCAGAAATAATAAACAGATTGTAGTTGTGGCTATAATGCAAACACCAACAGATCCTTATATTTAGTGGCAAAAATCAGATCCTGTGTGATTTATTCAGCAATTCCTTTTTTTTTTTTACAGCTCCTCTCACAAATGGCTTTTCAGTGGAACAAATTTCTTAATCAAATAAGATCTTAATTTTGCAATTAAGAAATTGACTAATTAACCAGATTTTTCTTTGTCAGAAAGAAAATAGATGATTGTTCAAAATCTATCCTCCCACACACACATTTTAAAAAGAGATGAATAGAAAACTTAAGGGTCAAGGGAAGGCTGTCATCTATCAGTGGCAGCTCTTGTATCTCAGGAAATATAGCCCAGTATCAACCCATGGTTTGTTACCTTAACCCTAGAAAGTCTAGTTAGTGCATAAATTCATAGATTATAAAACTAGAAGGGACTACTGTGATCATATAATCTGATTTCCTGTATAACATAGGGTTATAGGACTTCCCTGAATTAATTCCTATTTGAACTACAGCATAGCTTTTAGAAACACATCCAATCTTGATTTAGAAATTTCCAGTGATGGAATATCCACTACAGCCCTTACTGGTATTCTGTCCCCTTCCAATTGTCATCCAAATAGTATATGCCTCATATATTACAATATTTGCAGTGCTGACTTTCATGGTTATGCTAGAGGTGGAGAAGCTGCAGAAATACAGAATAGAGGTGGAAAGGGTGCTGTTTTATTAGAGCCTACCTCGAAGTATTAGACCTAGAGATTAGGGCAGGGAAGTGGCACCTGCCTTTCTTGGTACTGTTCCTTGTTCACTGGCATACTATATGACCTTCAGAAAGTCACATAACCAATACATGCCTCAATGTTTCCATCAACAAAATAGGTATAAACAAAATCACATCTGTAATACCTCCTAGAGCTGTTTTGAGGCTGCCCTTGGGCAAAATTGTAAAGTAGCTGTCACATCACAGCAGGATCAAAATCACTCTAAATCCAGAAATACCAGTGTGAGAGCTTATTCTTGGGAGGACTTCATTCAAGAGCAGCATTTTCAGGAATGACACTTCATGAAGACCACGTTGCTCTTACCGGTTGCTGTGTCTTCACAAGAAGGATCAGCTTGTGGTTAAGGCACTGGACTGGGACTCAGAATGTCTGGGTTCAGTTTCTGACTCAGGTCAGACCTACACTTAAAAGTTAGCTCAACTTAACTACGGTGCTCAGGAGTGTGCTCTGTTGCTATGCCGACCCAACGCCCAGTGTAGATGCAGATAGATCAATGGAAGAATTTTTCTGTCAAATTAGCTAGTACTGCTCTGAGTGTCAGATCATCTCCAGAGACTGGAAAGCCCTTCTGTCACTGGAGGAATCACCCACGCTACGGCACTGCAGAAATATAACTGCAGTGCCACAGCTGTGCTGCTATCGTGCCTGTAGTGCGGACATGGCCTTAGCTACAAACTTCCTATGTGACCTTGGGCAAGTCACTTAATTTCTGTACGCTTCTACCTCAGTTTCCCATTTGAAAAATAGTGATAAGGATACTTTCCTACCTCAAAGGGATCTCCTGGGGATAAATTAATTCATGTTTACAGTGTTGCCAGTTCTCACAATTTTATTGCCTGTCTCATGAAATTTCATGCTTTATGTGAAAATTTCTTCTATTTTTTTTTTAAAGGTCCATTTTTAAGTCCATGGTTGCAGGGAAAAGCTGAAAAATGTGACCTAAGTGAACAATGGGCTCAAAATTCAGAAGACAAATCAAAGGGAAAATCAAGACACTCTTTGTCATGTGAGGAATAAGTAATAAAATCTGGGATTTCATTTTCCTGGCCCTGTGTTGTTTCCTATGCACTGCCCATATGCAGGTTGTGATTCCTCACTCCTCACTTGAAAAAGCACAGGAGTGCTTATCAGCCTGGAAGGTTGGATTTCAAAGACAATCTCCTGATAGGTCAATTAGATTCTGAATAATGCATCCTCTGTTCATGCACTTGAAAGCAAAACCTACTTATCTTGGATGGCTGTAACCTCATCAAATCCCCTTTATGATGATAAGCCTGCTTCTATTCCTAGCTAAGCTGAAGGACAAGTGAACTTCTCCAGATGGCCCACTGAAGCTTTCACAGAGGTTCTGCGCAGGGGACAGACTGAGACAGTACATGTTGTCTTGCAGAGCGAGCACTTTTTTAGTGACTGTAGGATTAAAGCTTTCATCTCTGTCTCCATAGCCATTGATGGAAGGGCTGATTCTCTTGGACACAAAGGCCCTTGAAGCCACACACACAGCATAAAAGGGCCTTAAAAGGGATGGAAAATACCTTCTTTGTAAAAGGCCTCTCCAGTTGCTGTAGAGCTGGCATAAGGACTCTGTACTGGCCTTGATCACAGACTCTGGTGTAGAGGTTCTGTTGGGGACAATGAGAGCCAGAGGATGAAGAGACATGGCTGGAGTGGAATGCACTTAAGGATATTCTCTGCATCTAATGTTCATAGTGTGCTCCAGAATATGGGGCATGGAAAGGTAAAACCGGAGCAGTAACATGCATCAGGGCTGGGTAGCCCTAGATCAGTTTCCTGTACCCAGTTCTGGCGATGGAATGGAGAATCAGTACCCCCATGAAAAACATTTTCATCTGGTCTTTTATACTCAAGTAGCAGCTGCCAGCTGATTTTCCACTGCCTTATATCTTGAGTAGTCACATACAGATGTGCAATGCAGGAGTTAAATAATATTGAAGCAAAATGCTCCACTCACGCCATGGTCATTCTTAGAATCCTCCTGCCTGGATATGAATGGGTATGCCTACACTTCAACACAAGCCCAGCGTTTGTGGGACTGGAGTCTGTGGTTTGAAAGCCCTGGTCTTGAGCAACCACACAAATTGGTGACCCTAGGGTAAGAATTTTTGAGCCTGGCCCCACACACGGGCTTTAGTGACCACACTGCAGTATGAAGACCCAAGTTCAACCAACCCTATTCCAGACTTCCTAGCACTCTCCCAAAATATGGCCTCTCCTTGTGTTCATCGCACAGTGTAGGAAAACTAGGCTGTCTAGCCCACACATCACAGGAAGTTGTCACAGCCCATCAGCACATCCTGATTACCCATCCATTTGGTGTCCATTTGATGTCCCAGAAACTTTACCCCATAACATGGAGGAGTCACTATCTCAAGAGATCTGGTTGCTTGTGCTTGCATTCCATTTCAGGAAAGCATCCAAGAGACACTGGTGGACAGGTCAGCAGCATCTTCTAACCCTCTGAAGGCACCTGATGGAGCTGGGTGGAGGAGGACAATGATATCAATGTGACAGCCTCTAGCTGGTTGCTGCTCATAACTCTTGATATAGCTGCTGTCTCTATGTAGATTGACACTTCTGGAGCAGGGTCACAAGCACAGACTGGTGGGAACACATGATGCAGACCTGAGATGATCAACAGCTGGTCCAGAACTTTTGCATGAAGAAAGCTACATTTATGGAGCTTTGTTGAGCAGCTCATCCCAATGCACCAGGATGCACACATGAAGTTGGCTATGCCAATCTGTCTGGAGGCTAGCTGCCTCAGGCTGTTACAGATCCACTGCTAATCCGTTTGGTGTTGAAAAATCAAGGCAGAGGTTTTTGTGATTTACCCGAAGGTGGCAAGCATAAGCAATACCCCTGAAATAATTGCTGGCTTTGAGAGAATGGGGTTTCCAAATTGTGCTGGGGCCATTGATGGGATTCATGTGACTGTAGTTAGCCCTTCTCAAGAAGCACATGAGTACATTGTGGACAATGGACTGCACAGGAAAAGTTCATAATGCTCGAGGTTTCCAGCAATCAGGAGTCTATATTCATGGACAGGCAGGGAAACTATTCCCACCAAATGACATTGTCATAAATGGAGTTACTGTCCCCATTGTTATCCAGGAGCATCCCACGTATCCCTTTTTGTCTTGGCTTATGAAACCATACCCTGATCTCAGTGCAAGAACGGTGGTTGAATGTGCATTGACAGACTAAAATCCCACTGGCGCTGTTTTACAGACGTGTTTGGATGCCTGCGTTATCAGTGCTGTCCACGTGATTGTGGCCAGCTGTGCTCTTCATAATCTGTATGAAGCCCAGAGTGAGCCATTTGCCCCTGAGTGGAGCTATAACCATCATGGATTGCTGAACCGGTACACTGAGCCAGAAAGTGCTCCTATAACAACTAGAGAAGGATTGCATCTGGGCACCAGAAGTTAAGGGTGCTCCGCGCTTCAGCATTATAGACTTGCATGGACCAACGAAAGTGGGCGAACAGTGAGTTTTTATTAATGTTTTTGTACGAGGCTTACAGTACATAAGGTACCGTCACACTGAGCTATGAAGTCACTGTATCTCGTGAATGGGGGCATTGAGGGTTATGCCTTTTTCTTATGGATAAGACTGTTTATGAAAGCAGGGGGCTGTACATTTACATCATGTATTGTTGTACGCTGACGTATTGAGTGATGGGTTGGGTACAACTTCCCCACTGTCCCTTACTGTGTGTTCACAGTAATAAACTAACACCAAAACGAAAAATAAAGCAGAGTGCATAAGCCACATTGAACAGTGCGGGTGGAGAAACTGGTGCTGTCAGAACAATCCCCTATTTCTGTGTTTCCTTTGGCATGTTCTCCTTTCCCTTTTCTTGGTGCACATGCGACACCATTGCACTGCTTGCAGGCAGACGGGGTCACATGTGGGTAGAAGTGTTCTAGGGGGAGTGTAGGGACCTAGAGGGGGTGGAGGGCTTCAGAGAATAAATTGGCCCTGTCTAGCAGCAAAGTCACTCTTACAGTTGACAGGGGCAATACCAAAGAGAGGCAGATTCATGGCAAGTGGAATGGCCAGCAGAACAGGCAAAGGCAGGTCCGGAGCTTGGGGACAGAATTGCAGTGAAGGAGCAGACGCTTGCATCATCGCTCCTGGAAACTGAAGGGGGGCCCACACCTGAACTTCATCCATGCTGCAAAGCACTGGAGTTTGGGGCTGAGCCCCCCCGGGACCCAGGCTCAAATGCTTCGTCTTTGCACTCCAGGACCAAGTCAGAAAGATTAGTATGTAGACTGAAGTGGGGCTGAGGGTTGAGCTTGCATCTTAGGCTGCTCTTACGTTGCAGTGAAGACCTACCCAGTGACTACACAAGGTGAAAGGCAAGACATGGGGGAATCAGGCCACATGCATTCCTTGACTTGACCAGTCCCATTCGTTGCATTTCAAGAGCTCTAAAAAGCCCAATGTTCCCATTAGCTTAGTTTGTTTGATTGAGCTCTGCAGTGAACTTCCCACTGCTGTCAATTTTAAACCATTTTACTGAGGCGGTGATTTCAGAGGCAAATAATGAACACCTTAGACCATTGAAAGATACTTTCCTTACCACTCAAAAATATACTGCTTCCCCGACAGAGCTGCGTCTTTCTTTAGAAGCAAGAACAAAAACGCAGATAACTTCCCTGCACTTTTGTTCGCTAACGACAAGACGCGATGCTTTTAAGAGCTCTACCACGCAGACGGCTTATGTTTCATGGTTTTTTTTTTTAAAGTTGAATGCAAAATGCAAGCTTGAACATGAACAGCTTCTTCAAGTTGGCGTGGAGGAGAGACGACCGTACTCAGTCACAAAACAGAGCAAATGCATTACAGGTTTAATCCTCGTGCTAGAGAACACACAGACCAAATAATCAGTCTGTGGGCATGAAGCTGTTGGTTGGGTTTATGGAGAGCTTCAGGGTTGCAGTAGTTGTTTGGGGCTTCTGCATCCCAAAGGGCTGGCTGGTGAATCAGGATATCAGAACTGCCATCTTCCCATAAACCATCCCTTGTTCCTGGTCTCCCCTAGTGCGTTCGTGCAGTGGAATCTTTGTAAATTTCCCTATGCTACTTGAGTCCTAAAACCAAGAGAAACGGGTACAGTAGTTGATTTGCAAATTCACCATTTACTGTGGCCCTTGGTTACAGCTTCCTTAGTCTGGTTACCTGCTGGGACAACATTTTCACGCACACAGAGTAAACTAGGTCCAGGCTTGCTTTTATACTTGGGAGTTCAAGCTCATGAGTCTTAAGCTTCACGGGGTAGCAGCTCTGCAGGGATCCGCTTGGTTTAGCAGCAGGATTTCCAACAGTTTCACGATACTCCTTGATTCCTCCCCATAAAGAGGAGTTGTAAGAGAAATGTAGACTTGCCTTTAAAAGCTCTTCGAGCCATTTGGCAGAAGTCGGTAAAGATCTAATTCAAATCAGGGCAGGAGGTGCGCTTCCTCCCTTCCCCCAATATTTCTCTTGCCCTGATTTTTTTTACTTACACCACATTTTCCTCTAATGAATCAACATGCACTTTCACTGCTGAAATAACCCCTATATGTGCACTTGGTCAAATAAATAAGTGCTACAGGCCTGAGTGCATCACCTTTGCCATATATCAAGCCTGACTTTCATAATGCTTTTAAATGGTTATGGAGACCTTTGCCACCCGATATACTGGCAGCTGAGTGTGGTCTGTCATGGTCATTCGGTGATTGATCTTTGCTTTTCTATCAGATTGCAACACTTAACTTTGGTGTGTTTTGGAAGAAGGAAATAAGTGAGCAGTGTAAGAAATATTTTAACCGTTGCAATGCCACCAGGGCCTTTTGAGCTTTAGTACAATTCTTTTTTCTTCCAGTCTGCTGAATAGCTAGACTAGTTTTATTTTGGAGGGGTAAAATTTAGTATAAACAGAATTCACAACAGAAGGTTGTACCTTGTAAGGCACTCAAAATCCCTAGTTCTGTTGGCAAATGTAGGATTTTGTAAGAATTCTGTGTGGAGTTCTGCACTGAAATATTTCCCCCTCAGTATATGAAGATAAAAATTAGTGACTAAACAAAGCAAAGAAGATGAGGAGTGGGAGCTTCATCTTATAGTTCAAGACAAGCTCCTGGGAGCCAGGCCTCCTATATCCTATTTTTGGTCCTACTCCTGACTTACTGTGTGACCTTTGGGAAAGTTACCGAGGGTAAAGTTTTTGAGTGCAGGATTGTTAAAGCTATTTAGGCATATAAACATACAGATAGGCATATACTGGGATTTTAAAAAGTGCCGAGGTACCTAACTCCCAATTCTGAAAACCTCTGTAGGTGCCATCTGCATCTTTGGGAGCTTAAATACCTTTAACAGTAGAGGCCTAAGTGGTTTATCAGCCAAAGTGTCATTTTCAAAAGGCACTGAGGACACTCATTGACTTTCACTGAGACTCAGGTGCCAAAGTCACGTCTCAAAATGGGACTTTGGCTCTCCAGAAGCTTCTGCAAATGTTACTTTTCATCTCTTTGTAACTCAGTTTCCCCTCTTTAAAATGGCTGTAATAAAACTTGCTTCATCTAGGTTCGGTGAGACTCAGCTGGCTTGGGCTTGCAGGGCTCAGGTTGCTGGGCTAACGATAGTACCGTCAACAGTCAGGCTCAGGCGAGAGCCTGAGATCGGAGACTCATCGTGGAGTCTGAGTCCAGGATCTAGCCTGAGTCCAAATGTCTACAGAGCAATTTTATAGCCCCACAAGACCAAGTCAGCTGACCCAGGCCAGCTATGGCCGTGCCCTGGGTCTTGTGTCTTTGCCCAGGTCTTTGCAATTTATATGTGCCCTTTGAATCTCAGATGATAGGCAAGATATGTGGAACATATTACTTATTATCAAGAGGAGATAACCATGCCAAAACATGAATAAACAGGACTGTTCAGATAGTAAATACCCTGGCACTTGGCAAATGGGACTATAGGGTGCCTCTGATGGAGTGTAGTGTTAGTATATAGAATATAGATATTCAGACCTGCCTGTAAAGACCCATGTTTTGTAAGTATATCCTTATCATTCAGTTGGTTACAAGGGTATAAAACGAAGAATCAAAATCACAGGCCTTCTCTCCCTGTGACAATCTGAGGCCTCGTACTTTGGCTCAGATGCAGGAGTGGCAGCCATAAGCTGGGAAGCGTGCAGTCACATACACACATTCCAACCAAACATCTAATGCCAGGCTGTGAAAACGGTGATCCAGTCAAGCACCTCCGGATAAAGGAAAGATCCTAGAATGTTTAAAGGAAACTTGGTTTGATACATTCTGTCTGGGAAAATAATTATTTATCAGCAGTTGTGGTTGTAAAATCTACACTCCTCATTCTGTCGTCTTTATGGTACCCAATTCTCTATTATCTATTTGAATGATTACTATCTGGTTCTTTGATTGTTTCTGTCTGTTGCATAACTAAGTGTGATCAATTCAGGTGGTGGGATATGATTGGTTAAAGAATTATGTTACTATATGTTAGGATCAGTTAAAGAATATCTTGTAATATTGTTAAAGAAATGATTGGTTAAGAAACATTATAAAAACTGAGGTAAAACAGGAAGTAGGGGAAGATTTATTGGTGTAAAGGACTGGCAGGGTCCTAACTGGTGCTTGCTTGAAAAGATCCCAACAAACCTGTCATATTGCGTGATGCTAGACTCTGGACGTCTGCTTCTCTCAACGAATGAAGAACTGAAAGGACTGTGGGGGGGTCCTAACATGTAGTTTCTTGAGTGTGTTCATACCCAAGAGCTTGGCTTGTTTCTCTCATCTAGTTGTGAACTGATGGGAAGGCTCATGATTTAAGGAGACAGCATACCTTGGGCTACTCAAGCTTGTAGATATCAGGTGCTCACTTGAGCAATTCATAGTGGTTATTTCTGAGGCTAACTTGCCTACACTTTGGTGATATGCTGGCACAATTCCCTTGAGCACCAGACAGTCCCCTGCCTGGTGTTTCAGGGCAGTACTTGAAGCATTTGGTCCAAGGTGTCTGGTCTTTCATGCAAGCCTATATGCAAACTACTTGGAGGCTACTGAAGTGGAAGGGTCAGATGTAGATTTTGAGCATTTTTCACAGGATGTCTATTACCAAGGAAACCAGATTCCTTTGTTGTTTTTAGAGCTGCAGTGATAGCAAAAACCGAATTCTCTCACATGGTGCTGCTGACCTTACTATGATTTAAGAAGTGAAAAACAGCCATAAAATGTTTCCTGAGCCATTCAGGAGTGGCAACCCATGGGGTAGACTCCAAATTCTTTGCTTATGGGGGAGGATTTGGGGACAAAAAGGGGGTGCATGGGAGACAGCTTGAAGAGCCTTCTGGGAAATCCTGGCCCATTCCCTCTGGGATTTCAGGTCATTTGTTCAGGGAGCTGCAGCGCGTGTTGACTTTTCCTCATTCCAGGAGCTGTGCTGTCAGCATCCTCCACTCCCCAGCTCCTCTGCCCATCCTCACAGCCAGAATTGACTCCGGGGAGGTGTTCCACTCAGAAATCTACTGGCTTGCCAGGGGAGCACACTGCATGCAACACGGGGGATTTGGGATTCTATTCCAAATATCAGCCAGCTACAAGGTGACTCTCAGGTCTTCTGGATGGTGGTGGAGCAGGGTAAGCTGGTTGCTGCCCAAATGTTATTTCAAGGGGCACTGACTCCCCTCCTTCAATCCATAAGCATCGTCCAGTGGGCGTGGAGAGAATGTGAACACCCACACTCACCAGACAACAGGAGAGGAGAAACGTGCTCTGCCACTCAGAGGCTTCTAGTTTGACCACACAAGCATGGGTATAAATGGGTTTCCAATATACTAACTGGGACACCTGGTGTATGCAGTTGATCGGATTGTGCTAGGCATTGCATGCTGAGGTTTTAGTCAGTGCCCTTGTATTCATCCGCTACTGCATCTGTCTCCCCTTCATATCAGTCTGCGGGAAGGAAGGATGGCCTTTTTGTTAAGGCAATGGACTGGGATGGAGGATATCTGGGACAGTTCTTGTTTGTATTACATACTTCCATAGTCACTTAGGGTAAGTTACTTAATCTCATCTCTTAGTGCCCCATCGGTTTAAAAAAACAACTTTACTAGCCAGAAGTGTTATGAGAATGTATATTTAGGAGGTGCTCAGATACTATGGCTTCCATCCATACTAGGACACGCTGTCACTCACAGAGCAAACCCTTCAGAGTTCCTTCACTGTTAGTTTGCTACCTTCAGATACTTACAGATGGATATTATGCTTCACCTCTTAATCATCTGTTAAATTATACGACAGCAAAATTCTACTCTGGGAAAGGCCAGTGCAATACCAGTTGTTTTTTTTTAAATTATTTTTTTGATTTTGTTTTGTCAGTAATTCTGGTAAGAAGTAAGAGGTCCCCAGTGAAATGCAAGACAGTATATCACAAATCTGTGGTCACCTAGGACTAGACAGATGTCACTCTGCGCTGCAGGTCACAACTACACAGAATCCTGTGGCAGCAGAGCTTCCTGCTTCAAAAGAACAGGTCCCTTTCCTAAAGGAGAACCTTCATTAGCTGTTGGCAATATAGGGCCTATGGCATACACTTGAGAAATTCTGATTCCATCCAGTAGAGGGCACTGGTGCAAGAGCGGCCTCATTATATACTAGGGATAGAATGGTTGGTCACTTCCCTTCCTTGGGGCAGGAATCAAAGAGGATACTATAGCCTTACTGTTTCCTGTATAAAAATCTCCCAAATGCTTAAGGCTGCCTCTTCAGACAATGCAAAATGGCCTGCTTTTCATAGGGGCTGGAGGAGCTCAGCATCTCTGAGATCCAAGCCAATCCCAGATATAGAACTTAGATACTAAGTTTGTGGAAGAATGCAAAGAATTTCAATGAGTACAAATTGCTTCAAATTCCCAAGCTGGTGGAGGGGAGGGAAAAAAAGGGGGAGAGGGGGCGGGGGAAATGGTCATTTCCAAAGTAAAAGGATATAAAAATCAGCCTGAGGTTGAGTATCTCTTTATACCTGTCTTTTCCCTATCAGTTTAATTTTTTTCTTCAGCCAGTATTGCAAGTAACTATGGCAACCAAACTCTATTTCCCTCCTCTTCTCTCTCCCCTCCCTACCCCATCGCAGAACTGGCTTAGTGGAATGACAGGGAAGCAGTAGACTTAATATATTTAGTAAGTCTTTTGACTGAGTCCCACGTGACATTCTCATAAGCAAACTAAGGAAATGAAATTACTATAAGGTGTGTGCACAACTGGTTGAAAGACCATACTCAGAGCAGTCATCAGTGGTTCGTTGTCAAACTGGGAGGTCCTATCTAGAGAGGTCCTGCAGGAATCTGTCCTGGGACCAGTCCTATTCAATATTTTCATTAGTGAATCAACTCATTAACCTTTAATTAATCATTAATCTTACGGCTAAGACTACCTTATGGTAGCACTAGGAAAGGTGAGTACAGAGGAAGAATGTCTTTCTGGCACTGCTGCAGCTAATATACCAACCTGATCCAAAGTTCTGTTTAGTATGCGCCTTAACTCCCTCCTGTTGCACTTCAATTTCAGTCGTGTTGCAACAGCACAATTGTTGCAGTCACATACGCATGCATGTTTGTTCGCTGATCACTGACTTCAAAGGCATTAAAAACGGGAGGCAAAATAGCTTATAATCTTAGGCCACTTCAGCTGTCTTGTAGCAGCCGCAGGAAATAACAACCAAGACCTGGAAGTTAAACAAAGCACCACAGTATATCAGTCTAAGAAGGGAGGGCTAAATATCTGGCTCCTCAGCCACCCCTTACTGACCCTATCAGGGAACTGAAAAGCAAGGCACGCATTTGTGTACCTACACCTTATAAAGGAGTTAAACGTGCCGCTCTGTACTTGGAGCCATGTTAATGGTGAGCATGTAACAGGCTTGCTGTCTAAGAGGTCTGTGTCTCCACTGATAAGTCTCTCAGAGGATGCCAGATAAAGCCACATCTGTATGTTTAGTCAAGCCAGTCGCAAAATGGCTTGTGCAGTTCATCCTGAGCTTGTTGGAACTGCTGCAAATGTAGCAAGACGGTGGGACAAAAGAGCATGCTAACTCATCAGTCTAAACCTGGGGCCGGGTTCTCTCTCACCTTGCATATTGTTGAGCCCTTCACATCAGTGCAAGGTAACCTTAAAAATGCGACTAGATCAGAATGGCAACAATTTACAAGCACTTTGTGCTGATGTAAATGACTTCACAAGGAACAGAGCAATGGAGAATCAGGACCTTTCTATTGATTGGGGATAGGAGATGCCATTTATTCTGGCTCAGGCAATTTTCCAAACGGAGCTCCTGGGGTGGGAGCATTTTTGGTTCCCCTGCCGCTGAGGAGATGCTTTAGCTTAAATCAAATGAAAGGCCAAATTCTTTGGCCTGGAGTTAGTAGTCATGCTTGCTTTTGGCTCTGATTTCTTCAACTCCAGGAAGCTAATGAGGGTTAGATCAGATCAGGGGTTGGGTGGGAGACACCCAGATGGTGATTCTGTAAGTAGATTTCCTCTTAACCAGTAGTGAACCACTTCCTCGAGGTCCAAGGGGCCACCGTTGTGTTAATGTTCTGCTTTTCTGATAACCTGGATTGAATAAAGTTTGTGTAAAAAAAAAAAAAGATACGCTCAGAATATTTGTTAGAATGTAGTAACCTTTTATTAAAAATTTAAGAAACCACCAAAATTATTACTTTTCCCAAATTGCATTTTATTGTAAACTCTTTTCTGCAGGGAACATCTTTTTGTTCTGTGGTTGTACAGCACCTAGCACAGCAGGGCCATGATCTATGATTAGAGCTCCTAGGTTCTACTGCATGATAAATAAGAATTTGTGCAGGAATTTCAAAGCATTCAATGTTTTCATACCTCAGCTCTTATGGAAAGTCAATAGTAAAACTCCCATTGACTTCCATGGCTGCAGATTTAGACCAACAGTGAGTGCCCTTGAAAATCCCATCCTACATTATTAAAATATTGTATTCATTGTTCTCTTAAACTAGCTCTCTAGTGCACTTAATGCTCAGAACTGTTGCATGCCTCTTGTTAAGTTTATCCCCGGGAAATATTAGACTGGTCATTTGCCAGTCTTTTCTATTAGTTAGATGTTATTGCTATTCCATCATACAGAGAAATAAAGGGATTCTTTATCCTTTTACTAAGGATGACTCAGGTTCATTATGAAAGATGAGTAACTATAACAGCTTGGGATTCATATTAGTGTATCTAAATGATTTCCTGACCAAATTTGTTCTAAAGAGTCTTGTTTTTTAACTGAGCCCTGTGGACTCTCCTTTAGGGGTCTGAAAGCCAAACTGGGTTATTTCCCATTCATGCCTCATCATTGGTATTACATCGCAGACATGTAAATGAGGGCAGAACTGGGCCTCCAGGATTTATCTGTCTTCTAATTCTTTCTTGCGTTACACTTGTGCAACACGGGGAAGTCAGTGGGGTTGCACAGGTGTAAGTGAAGGAAATTGTGGGTTCTGCAGTTAAAACTTTGCTGCCAAACCTCTGGCAGATGCTCAAGAGTTCATCCTTCTGCAGCTGTGTTAATAGTGTAGGGTTCACATAAGGACAACATACACTGAACTAAGATGGAAGGCACACATGGATCCAGTGTTTAAAGTAAGAAGATACCATTTTACATAGCCATTTTTCAAAGCAGATCCACATTATGTAAAATGCAACACACTGGCTAAGCATGCCATGTGCCTTCTAATGGCTGGTCTAAATAAAAGATAAGCTACTACCACCACCTGTTGCTCCTTTAACTCAAGAGATAGCTCAGCTTTGAAGCTGAAAATCCAGAGTTTTACCTCTGCTGACAGGCTGTGAGAGAGGGTAAACTGGCTGCATTTTTCCTAAAAGCCATTGCATGTTTATTTTGATAACAAAAACACATCAGAATTTTTTCACCATTTTGGGAAACTGTATGGTAAGAATTTTTCATTTCTTTGCATTTTCAATGATGTTCTGAAATGTTGAACTTTGATGGAGACAAAAATAAAAAAAAAATAAAACAAACAAACAAACTACCATTTCCTCACCCTGCAGTTTGATCAATTCTAGGCATTACACAGAGTTGATACAGTAGTTTAGGGGCTTTCTATTTTACTGACAAAAAGTTAACATAGATCATGCTTCTAATAGGTACAGACTTTGGCTGTGGAGCAGAGCTGGTTTGGAACAACAAATAGAACATCATCTCCTCTTTCCTGCACAGGTTAGCTAGGGTAACAGGCATGTTCTTGAATATGTAATTCATCATTTTATTTTTAACCTCTACCTAATCTGGGTATATTTATTGAAACTCATGAGACTTAAAACCAATCAACCAGACCAAACGTGTTACATGAAAGGTTTGTCAACTGGAGATTTAAAATTCAATGCAATCTGCATCATGTCTTCATTTTGCATTCACCTTCAATTTCCACATACTTTGTACAGCCTGCTTTCAAGTTAGAGTGCAGCACAATTACAGAGCAACTGGAGGAAGTAGAGGCACGAGAACTTGAGTCCTGATCCTGCAAAGACTTATTGTGTGAGTGAGTGTGAAATTCAGGGGCCTACCAGAGATTTTCTCTCTCAACTGGTCTCAATCACTTTTTACACAGATAGTCTCCAAGTAGTTAGAAATATTGAAACTAGCAATATCTGAACAGCTCGAGCGCTCTCAAAACAAACCAATTATCCATCCATGACGAGAATAGAAACAGAAAGTGGTAATTTTTTTACGCTGCTTAATTGCCTCCCAAAGAGGATAAAGCGGTTACTTAAAAAGACTATATCTTCATCTGTAATGTTGAAATAAAGCCTTTTGAGGATAACTTAAAAGGACAGGTAAAGATCCTTGGTTTATTAAAGAAAGCTGAGTCTAAATTAGCTACTAGTTTCAACAAAACTTGCCTATCATTATGCATTCCTTCTATGTCATAGCGAATAGTGTGCACATCATGGCTATTCATGAACAGGTCCAAAAAAACCTAGACACAATATTGGGGAGCTGACATTTCAGAAGCAGTAGTAAACTTTTCTAGGGGCAAAGGGATGGTCCAGTGGTTAGGGCACTAGCCTAAAACTCAGGAGACCTGAACTCTCTTCTCTGCTCCTCCACAGATTTTCTGTGTGACCTTAGATTCTCTGGGCCTCAGTTATCCATCTGTAAAACGGGGATGATAGCATTTCCCTACCACACAGGTGCGTTGTATGCATTCAAGATTTTGAGGCACTTAGATAATTGGGCATAGAAATAACTAAGGTTTTCTAACTGTAGCGTGCTCTGTCTCCCAAGAGCAGGTTTCAGAATAGTTTTATGTTAAGCAACACAGGGCATCTCAAAGCTCGGATACCAAAGGATATATTTTGACTCACTTGTTGGCTGTGAATCAGATGGAGGGACTAATTATCTGCTAGTGTAAAGTCAAAAGAGCTGTTTCTGTTTACATCAGCAGAGAATTTGGGCTGGAATGTTAGAATTAAAACATCACTTCCCATTTATATGAGCAGGATGCAGAAGGTGACAGTTACCTAGGAATCTCTTCTTGGTGCCTAATATTGGCAATTTGAAATCCCTGTGTTTTTCTTTGGAATGAACGTTTCAGGACTCTAACCTAGCTTGTTTGTGGATAGTAGGGAAGGCTCAGAAGACATGGAATTGGATTGATTTGGAGCAACTAGAAGTGGAGCACCTAAACGCAATTCATTTTGTTTTAAAAAGATGTATTAATGGTTGTGGAAAGTAATACACTGAGAATCCTAGAGACTAGACAATGTATCTACAGAACAGATACAGCATAGGCACCAAAACTACAAGATTTTTATCCACAACCATACATATGAGACTCAATCCTGATCAAGATCCTGGTCCAGTAACTACAGGAGATGATTTTGAGAAAATTTCCATTACTTGAAGAGTCTACACTGCGAGCCCTTTGCCAGTGGAGGAGTACCGGTCTAGTATATTGGCAAACCACTCCAAGGCAGATGCATCTTATATTGGCATAGCTGAGTAAAAGAAAGCCATACCAGAGAAAGCTCAGGTTTGCTGCTATAACTGTATTTAAAGAAGGGACTATGTTGGTCAGGAATTTCACTTTTTCACACCCCTGAGAGATGTAGTTATGCAAGCAGAAGTCTGTAGTCATGGCCTAAGCTATACTGGGAGAAGAACTCTTTTGCCACTATAGCTTATACTGATTGCTTGAACAAAATAAGCTGTATCAGCAAACAGACTTTTTTTTGCCAGTATAACTACATCTATACTAGAACCTTTGCTTACAATCCACCTGACAATCCTATAGCACCTTTACTAGACCTGGCCTGAGGTTGCCCATTCTGCTGGTGGGTCTTTGTATGGGGTGGGAAGCGGGGGAAGCAAACATGATTCTGGGATGTAGTAGCAGGAGTGTTGTAAGTAAGACACGAGTAGTAATTCTTCTGCTCTACTCCACACTGATTAGGCCTCAATTGGAGTATTGTGTCCAGTTCTGGGTGCCACATTTCAGGAAAGATATGGACAAATTGGAGAAAGTCCAGATAAGAGCAACCAAAATGATTAAAGGTCTAGAAAACATGACCTCTGAGGCGAAACTGAAAGAACTGGGTTTGTTTAGCCTGGAGAAGAGAAGACTGAGGGGGGCATAACAGCTTTCAAGTACATAAAAGTTTTTTACAAGGAGGAGGGAGAAAAGTTGTTGTTCTTGGCCTCTGAGGACAGGATGAGAAGCAATGGGCTTAAACTGCAGCAAGGGAGGTTTAGGTTGGACATGAGGAAAAACTTCCTGTCAGGGTGGTTAATCACTGGAATAAATTGCCTAAAGAGGTTGTGGAATCTCCATCATTAGAGATTTCTAAGGGCAGGTTAGTCAAACACCTGTGGACAGGGATGGTCTAGATATTACTTAGTCCTGCCATCAGTGCAGGGGACTGGACTAGATGACCACTCAAGATCCCTTCCAGACCTATGATTCTATGAAGTCGACTTGCACACATCAGCCACCCAATATAATAGACCATTCATATTGCCTTTTTCCAGCCCCCTCCCTCCCCAGACTGCACCGCTGCTTATTGTACTTATCACCTACTGCAGTGGACTCCACGTTTCATCCTTTCTTCAGCAAGCGATGCACTGTCAATTTATGAAGCAGGACCAAAGAGACTGAACTATTGAGAAATGCTGACTGGCCAACAGGGCTGTGGGGCCAGTTAATTGTAGTAAACAGAGTAGTTCCTAATGCACTTTTCAGTTTTTTTACATTGTTTGCTGCCAGGAAACTCTCAGTAGAATCTTTATGCTTTCTTTCTCCGTCTCTTGATATAGCTGATTGACATGTGAACTGTGAGGCAGCAGAGTTTGGAAGATATCTGAACTTAAAAAAAAAATTAATAGCTTGAACCTTATGCATTCAAATACAAATATTGCTATTTAATCATGTTTTCAAATTTTATGCATATGTAACATTAATCAGAGAATGATGTAGAGAGGGTATTTGCCTTTTAGGGCTTAGGTGGTTTCCCTTGATTTTTTTATGCATTCTAATTCTGTTACATAAGGTAATGTTGAATATTTCTAGGTGGTGCAGGTAATCATACATGACACTTGTCAGAATAGTGTCATCTCTAGCTAGGCATAGTAGGAAGTATATTTTGTGACCTAACTTTTCCTAAGTGACTAGTGATTTAGAATTTTCAGTGGGAGTCTAACTCCTTTAGACCTCTTTGGAAAGTCCAACAACCTAAATGTGCTTTAGTTTTGGAGGGCCCAACTTAAGGCACCTCAAAAAGGGCCTTATTTTCCTAAATATGACATACACACTGAAAATGAAGCCCTTTGAGGCTAACCTCAACTAATTTATTCTATTTTATATGGGTTTTTACATTACTCTCATCACAGTAGTATCTGAGCACCTTCTAGTAGTGAGATAAGTGATGTGACTAACATGGTTTGAGATCTCATCCTTTCTCTAGGGGGGAAGGTTAGGTGTTGGTAATAGTGTTGTGTTGTGGTAGGTTTTTTAACCCAATGCATTAATATGATTATATTAGAGACTGCAAGGTCAAAGAAGTGCACCTTATACTTGGACTGGAAGGTGGTAAGGTTTGCGGTGGTCTTTGGTGTCTGCAAGAGTTCATCCCACAGTCTGGAACTGACCCTCGAGAGAATTCTGTCTCCTGCACAGGCGAGCTTTGCCTTGTGATGGAAAGTTCCACTGTGCCTGAGGAGAGGAGTTTTTGATCATGGTCTTCATTCAGGAGCATTAGGTGAAATTATAGATATCTCGGGCCCAAACAATCAAGCACCTAAAGGATAAGGACAGAGACCTTATACTTGACTAGTCACCTTTGAAAATGTAGGCCAATGAGCATGGTGGGTCTCAGTCTAGTTTTTAGTGGACAAGGATCCACACTAGGAATGCCAAGGAGCATGCATACATAAGATCCAAGGTGAATGCACATAATAGGTCCTTACCTAGGAATCATATTTCTTGCATTAAATCTTCCAGGACTTGTACCTTCCATAAGTTAGACTTGAATTTTTGCTGGCATGGGAGACTCTGTAAACACATGTTTTGGGATGTCTTTTAGCTTAATGAATTGTTAGCTATTTGATCCTCCTCAGGAAACATAAAGTGAATTTGATAGATACTTCATATTTATCTCATCTGTTCTGGGAAGGGGCTACCAGTTCAGTTGCTCACTCATTAATATGTGCATTGCTTTCAATGAGGTTAGCAACATGCTGAAAGCTAAGCAAGTACCCAAGTGTTCAGCATTCTGCAGGATCAAATTCAGTAAAAGTACAGGGAATGAAAGGCTTAGGTTTTTCACTGTGTTTTGTCATTGCCTTGCTATATGACTTAGGGAAAGCTACTTAATGTGTCTTCCTCAGCTTAGCCGTCTGTAAAATGAGGATAGGAATATTTATTTGAGCTGATTGAAACTGAGAATTTCCATTCCACGGGAAATTCCAACAATTTGAAATGTCCTTTCCTCCTAAATCAGAGTGAAAAGTCAAAGTTTCCCGTGTACTTAACCTTCAGAAAAATTTCATTTGAGAAATATCAAAACATTTCATTTTGATAAGTTTGAAGTGTTTTATTTTGACTTTTATAAGTGCAATTGACTTTTTTCTTACCATTAGATTTTATATTCTGCATCTGTATTGCAAATATCTAAGCTGTGTTTTTCAATAATTATATGCTATGTCAAGATGGGGCAGACTATCACTTCAAACAGTGGGTGTCTAATTGAGTGTCTCCTATATAGTAAGTGCTTTCTGAGGGAGTGAATGTGTCTGCTTGTCAATACCTGGGGAAACTACGTCTTTTCTATGATGTGGATGTAGGCAACTGGGAAATGGACTGTGTCATTTATTTCACTTGAGCCACAAAACAACCATATAACATAGCCAGAATAGTTAGAAACAGAAGGGGGAGCTCTCACTGCACCATTTGAGAGGGGGAACTGGGGGACCGCAGCTTTATCCAAGTCAGATAGAGAATGGAGAACTCCACTTTGCTTTTTAGCATAGGAGGGGAGTTGTGTTTCCATTCCTCCTTTCCCCTTACTGCTTAAAGCTACTAATGACCTGGAATCCTAATGGGTGAAAGGCTCTATATCTCGTTACCAACCTCCTGAAGCACGCAGTTGCTTCCAAGGCAGATTTAAAGCAAATCCTGACCCAGAGTCATCAGCCTTAGATTTAAGTTACTCTGCTGATAGATGCAATTTAAAGATTTTGCCCCACTCTGCCCCACTTCATTCTTCCTTCAGTTATATAAATCTCAGCTAAATCTTCTGAAAGAAGATTATGAAATGGTAGATTCTAAACAAGGAGGATTCAAAAGAAAAGAAAACAAGGTAGATATTCCTAGCCAAAGCCCTCCCCCCATCCCCATGGCACAAAAGACAGTAACATCCTGAGGTTAATCCACCTCTTCAAAGGAAGCTTCAAAATGCAGTCCATCTTGAACAGAATAATATTTTCTTCTCCTTCGTACGAGTTGTATCAAATGTCTAAAGCTGCTGTTGTATTAAGCGTTTGCTGCTGTATTCAACCCTGAATTTCTTTACAAAATTATCATTAAGTGAGTTTTGGATTAAGTAGTGTATGAACTGCGATTTTTCTGCTTTGAATTAGCAGTTACACTGGATTAACCCCACTTTATGCTCCCCGAGTAAAGGGGCCTACATATAACTGAGAATCCAGCTTTCCCTTTCTGTGCAGAATTCCTACTGACTTCTTTTGGCTGTATGGCACTTTATTGTTGTTCTCTCCACAGTTTCGGCTCAAAACTCCCATTGACATCAACGGGACTAGTGCCTGACAAATGAGAGCAGAATATGGCCACGATGCCTACAGATCACTGCCATCTGGCAGTAGATAGGCTGGTGACTACCTAGGACTGCTGGGACCACTGAGACAACTATCTTACACAAATGCACCTGTCTCTCCTGGAACTGTGCCTTTCCAACCCCACTCCACTATATTTTGGTTTATACACTCTTTGCATATTGTCTAAATCCTAGATTGTGCTCTCTCTGGGTGAAGGGGCTTGTCTTCTGCCATGTCTACTCTACAGGTGTGATAGTGGCAAAGCTATCCTGCTTTGGCTATGCCGCTATATCCCCTTAGTGCAGGTGCAGTCTACAGCGACCAAAGGATAACCTGGGCATGGCTCAATATCTAAATAGGTACTTTGCCTCGGTCTTTAATAAGTCTAGTGAGGAGGTTAGGGATGATGGAGGGATGACGAA